>OX457088.1:11505836-12705836 GCA_949752835.1 Empis stercorea | reverse complement strand
AATAATAAAATTATTAATAAAACTAAAGATATATCAATATTAAATAATAATAAAACATTTAATAATAACAATAATTTAAATGATAAAATTAAATCAGATGAAAAATTATTATTATTAACATCAATAAATCATAAAAATTATGATAATGTTATAAAGAAAATTCAATTTAGTTTAACAACATCTCCACCACCACACCAACAACAAACAGATAGTATAAATCAACATAAAAAACAAATACAATCAAATAATCAATACATATCAATTAATCAATATGATGATATATTAAATGATGACGATAAAAATAATAATAATAAAAATAATATTCATGAAATGAAATTATCAAATTATCAACAAGTTAATAGTAAAATTAATGATAATGATGAAGATGATAATGATGATGAGAAAATAGAAATAGCATCTATGAAAAAAGCACAAGTTGATGTTGAAAATGATCAATTTATAATTACAACAACTACAACAAAAATAAATCGTAAAAAATTGAAAAATCATAATCATTATCATTCGAAACATGATTATCAAAGTCATAATCATCAACAACAGCATAACCGGAAACATAATAAACATATTAATGGACATGATATGAATTTGAATAAAACAAAAAATAAAATTAATAATAAAAATATTGAACAGATGGTAAAAATACAGGCACAAGAGAAACATCAAAAGGAAAAGGATCAACAACAGCATCATAGAAGAGAACATACAACATTTTTAGTAGATGATAAACAACAACAGAATGATTATCAAGCAAAAGTATTAATACAAGATATGGAACGTATAATGAAAAATGGTGTTAATTATTCAAAAGAAGATGATGATATTATTGATGATGATGATATTGATGATGACGACGATAATAATAGTGATATAATAGATGAAATTAATTTAAATAATAGTTTCATTAAAGTACCAATATTTCATAAAAATTTAGGGGCTTGTTTTACTGGTACTGATAGTTATTTTCATTATAATGATGCTGAAACAATGAGTCAAATAATTAGTTATAAAATTGATTTAAATTTACGATTTAAAACCCATTCAAATAATGGTGTTATATTATGGTCAGGTAGATATAGTGCATTAGAAACAGATGACTTTCTATCATTGGGTATTGAAAATGGGTAAGAAATATTTTAATATAGAATTTAAAATTTAAACTTTTTCCAAATTAATTTGCAATTACTGGGTTTAACTGAAATGGAGTAAATTCAATACAAATACTATCTCGCTTTTAGTTTTTCAAGGTTTCTCGTTTCTCAATAAATTACCTTTATGTCTCAGTTTCTGCTGGTGCATTTGTTGAGTAATTAGTAACCCTCTTGTTTGCATGAATAAGATGCTCATTTTATTGAATCAGATTTCCTGTTGATTTTTGGAAGAAGTTTAATTTTATCTACGGATAACAATTAAATTTGCTTAATTGATAACATCCAAAAACTTTAAAGACAATTTTTTTGATTTAATCAAGGTATTTACATTTTCGATATAATTTGGGATCTGGTGAAACAAATATTTGTTTTAATACTAGTAAAGTAAGTGATGGATTATGGCATCGTGTCAGAGCAATGAGGTAAACTATTTTTTTTTAATTAGAAAAAATTTAACCATTTTAATTATATTTTAATTTATATTTATATAAAAATAGAAATTCGCAAGAAGGTTTCTTAGAAGTTGATGGTAGAAAATCAAGAGCACAGCGTTCCCCAGGCAAATTGAGACAATTAAATACGGATACAGGACTATTTGTTGGTAAGTTTATAATTATAATTTAAATATTTTTAATGTTTTTGGTTAATAAATGTATCGAAGTATTATTTTAACTTGTGAAAGATTAAATGAGATTTTTATTTGTTATACAAAAAAAAAACAATTTTTAAAACCAATTTTGCAATAAATGGAATTCCCTAGCCTTTTTTAGAAAAGATAGAAAAGTTTTGAAGATTTTAAAATTGATATACATATATATAATAAAGGATTAAAGACGTCTTTTTAAATCCCCAACTTTGACATGATTCGTAAGGCAAAAAAATCTTTTCATTATTTAAGATAAAAAACTTAAAAATAGAAAATTTACAAATATACATATTTAAAAAAAAATTAGTTAAAATTTATGTTATTTATTTAAAGTAAATTCCTTTTGATTATAATTTTGTGGCTAACCAAAGTAGAATTAAGGAAATTTGGTTTAAAAAAACGTTTTTTATCTTGATGGAATAAATTTGGTATGAGGATAATCTGTTATAAAATAATTTCAGTCCGCCAACACATCTATTTGTTTTACCATATTTAAAGAAATAAATCTTTAATAAGTTAAAAATACAATTTTTCTTGGATTAAATACAACATCAATCTATTTTTATAGTGAATTTTCAATTATATTTTCAAAAATTCACATTTAATGGATATAAATGGATGATTCATGTACATAATTTAAAAATTAGATTATATTTAGACTGGAAATAGAATTATTTCAAAACGAAAATTAAATTTTGTTAAAAATAAATCTAAATTGTCGGGAAGATCTTAAGGAGAAATTAAATTACAAAGAACAATTTAAGAAAGTGGTAAGAATTTTACCTACAATAATTTAATTTAAAAACTTCTGGAAATTTGGTTGGAAAGATTACGAATTTAATATGAAAAATTACTTATTTTTTATGTTAAAATGGTAACAGGTTAATAATTTAACTTTTAATTTTCTCAGAATTATAATAACATGTTAATTAATTAGCAAATTGATTACCATTTAGTAAATTAGTAAATTAATTAGCATTATTAATAAAACAAAAATTAATTCCATTAAGGATCAAAAAAGATTTTTAAAAACAATAGAATTTAGGATCAAAAAAATTAAAATTTTTATTTGAAAAACAATTTTTTATTCAAAATTGAATTTTTAAAATTACGCAATAATTATTAATATTTATTTTTAATTCTAGGTGGAATGAATAAAGTTTCATATTATACACGTCGAAGATATTTTACAGGAATTATTGGTTGCATATCAGAAATAATATTAGCTGGTGAATTAAGATTAAATTTAGATCCAGCCACATTAGGTACAGCACATAATGTTGAAACTGGAATACTTTGAAATATCGCAACAATTATAAAATCTTGACATTAGTACAATATTTTTTTTTTCAAAAAATATAAAATAATTTTTTTTCCTATATTATCCTTTAATACAAAATTTCGTAAATAATTTATGCAAAAAAATAAAAACTTTATATAACATTAAATATAATTTAAATTTATCTCATTTTGTACAAAGAATATCAATATATGCATCCATACAAGAAAATTACACAAATTCCAAAAATAAGAAAATTTTGCACCATTTTTTAATCCTTTCATCAAAATAAAAAAAAAAAACAAAAATACAATCAAAAAATTTTCATATATATATTCCCAAAGGTTAAATTTTTCCGTGATGTATAAAAAAAAAAACAAAATAAATGTCCTTAAAAAAATATTATTCAGAAATATTTACAAAACATAAAAATTTTTTTACTAGACGCAATTTTTTTTTTGTTGGAATTTTGCCTAACCAAAAAGAGCATAAAATTTTTCATTAATTTGATTTGAATTCCTAATTTAACCAAATATATATTTACTATAAAATATTATAATTTACATAAATATATATAAATAAATTAAAAACGCTATTTGTGATGTATAAAAAAAAATGATTTTTTAAAATATAAAATGAAAAATTCAAGAAAATTTATTAAAATTTTGAAAATAAAAATTTATTATAATATTTAAAAATAAAAATAATTAAATTTAATTAAAAAAAAAATAGTTGATTGTTTTCTAGATCATTTATATACGAGAAATGAAAAATATCTTAACTACATAAAATTAAATAAATTAACTTTAAAAAAAATATATGAAAATTTTTGTAAATTAAATAAGAAATCTCAATAAAATATAAATACAAAAATAATTAAAAATAAACACGATAAGAAGGAATCAACCACCAAAAAAAATTAATAAATTATAATTAAAAAAAAATACTATAAAAATTAATTTTAATTATGAAATAAATTAATTAAAAATATTTAAAATATAAGAGATAATATTAATGTGAAAATAAAAAGAAATATGAGATTGAAAAATCCAAGAAAAAGGACAAAAATAATTAATTAATTAATTAAAAAATAATATTTTATGAAACATATAAGAAAAGAAATATGGCTATATATACATACATCTAAAAAAATTACATAAATTTACTTAATATTTTATGTTACTATTATTTTGAAGAGTTTGTTGGTCGACGCTTTCAACATGTATGTGGTATAAATGATGGTCTATTTCCTTAGGGCGAGAATCTGCTGTAGCACTGTTTACATATCGGCAAGTTATATGTTGCTCTCTTGAAAACGCTACCAAAACGAGCGTTCAGTGATGGAGTTCTTACACCACTATTAAATTGGCATTACTTTTATTTTACTTTGCCATTTATTTTGAACTAAAGTTTTAACACCTTTCATATCAAAAGTGTGACTGAAAAGATATTGAATTAAATAACTATTATGACGAATGCAAACTATATTTTATATCGCTCATTCTTTCGAAATAAAACCGGAAAAATTGGAAAATTGGAACAATGTAAAAAGCATTAAGTTGAATGAAAGGTTAGAGAGTGTTCAGTCGGCCTAAAAGTTGGTCTGAATACGTTAATAGTACTCCAAGTTTCTAACTACCTATCCATCCATATATATGTTTTTAGCTATTGCGGCCATATGACTCCAAAGCTCTTATACGAATTATTCCTTTATAGAATAATTAGAAAAATAAATTTCTGTAATTAATATTATTACTTCCGCCCTATTCTAATTTATTGAATTCCATGAAGAATTTCATTCCCATTTCTACAAATTTCTTGTATTACAATTTCAAGTGACTACTCTCTATTTGAATTTCTATAATTTAAAGCTTCCATTTTATATCTTATAAACTTAAATTTTAAATAATTTCCAATATATATTTCTAGACATTTTCCTTGCCTAACCACCAATGCTATCATTTCTTACAGCCTTCACACACACAACACATTCATAATTTAAGAAAGAAAATACTATTTAAAATTAAATTAATAAAAATTAAATTTATATTTAAATAAAAAAAAAACAATTAGAAATTTATGTAATAAAATATAATAATTATATAAAAATAATAAATAAAAATGATTAAAAATAATTAAAATTAATTAAATTGTATAGATAAAAATTTTTGTACGCAGTATAAAAAAGGTATACATATATATATATATATTAAATCTAATGAAAAATTAAATCAAAAATTGAAAAATTTAAAATAGAAAATTACAAAAAAAAAAAAACGATATAGGATCTTATGCAATAAAGAAGTAAGGAAAAAATATATATATAAATAAATAAATAAAATGCTGAAAAATTAAAATGTAAAAATGGATACTATTATAAAAAATTAAAATTATTAGTAAAATTACAGCAACATACTAAAAAACAAATGAAAAATCAAAATATAAATTCAATGTACTAAAATTATGTCAATTTATAACAATTTCAGGTCAAATTGGACTTTTTTACAATTCAAATTGGTCATTTGATAATTCAAATTTTGGTATTTTCCCAAAATAGAGATGTGTGTTTTTTTGGATAAGGACGAATTTGAATTGGAAAAGGGAAAAATTTGCTTTAAGGAAAACACAAATTTTAATTGTAAAAAGAAATTAGTCTTTTTACAATTAAAATTTGTCTATATTCTTAAAGCAAGTTTGCCCTTTTCCAATAGACCTGGAAAATGTTATAGTATAATTAAAATTTGTTAATATAAAAACACATATTACTTTGCTATAATATCACAAAATCAAATCACAAAAAACACTGAAAACATAAAAACACACACAAAGAGAATTATAACTAAATTGAAATTTATGTCAATTCCAATATATAAAAATTTATATCCAAATGATCAGGAAATATATATATATTCATATATTAAAATTGTAATTTAGTTAAATAAAATTATAAACATATTTATTTTTAACAAAATTGAAAATTTTAATTACAAATATAGTTTTGTTAATTAACACGAAATAAAATATATAATGAATTTTTTATTTAATTTTTCATTCATTGAATATGTTTGAGTTTGATATATATATAAAAAAATAATAATGTATTTATCCTAACAAAAGCAATTAATTAATTTCCTGCCGAAATGAGTATAAATTATATATAAAAAAAACACTAATAAATACACAACAATAAAAAACATATCAAATTATAATTTTAAAATATTAAATAATTAAAAAAATATATTGTTTATAATATGAAAGCTAAAATATTTATTAAAAAAATACTATGTATATTTAAATTAAGTTATTCCAACTATTCTTTATGATTACATACTGATAATTCCGATAATTAACGTTTCGACAAGCTGATGATATAAAATTGTACTTGAAAAGTACCTACATATTTCCTTATTGTATGTATATGTAGATCAGCTTATAAATAAAAATCAACGACAAAAGTAAGACCATTTTCGCTAATTGATCATTATTTTTATTTTGATCCTTGTACAAATGATTTCTCAATTATTTAAAAAACTGTCAAACTCAAAATAACTTTATCTCATTGTCTCGTGAGCATGCACAGTTCGTCGAAAAAATGGACGATTTTTTTTAATTTTTTTAAAACAATTTTTCATATTTTGTCTCATTTTCCGAAAAACTTTGACGTTTGCATAAATTCATAATTTTCAAATAAAACATGTACAGTTTTCATAGAATGAACGCTTTTCGAAAAACTGTGCAGTTTCAAAATAAAATGCGAAACAATTCTTTGAAATCTTATTAACTTTGGCATACGTTTTCGAGGTTTATATGGAGGCTTGTATTTTAAAACACTACTACACATAAAAAGCATTTTTAATTTAATTTATGTATAAATTTAAATCTTATTTAAAAATAAAATTAATGTAATAAAAAATTGAAAAATTAATGATCAAAAAAATTTTCTCCCGTGCACTAAAAAAGCTATACGATATGTAAAAAAAAGTGAAATTTTAATTATTTATAAATTATTCTATATACAACAACAACAAAACATTTTACACACAACACAAAAACAAAAAATTAAAATAAAAATTGCAAAAATTAAAAAAAAAATTAATAAAAAATAATTTGTATAATTATAAAAAAATTATAGATGATAAATGAAAAATTTAATAAAATGCGTGAAAACAGTAAAAACAAGCAAAATATAAAAAAAATTTGTGAAAAAAAATGATTTTTGGATTTTTCTTAAATTTATTTTTTTATTAAAAAATTAATTTTCAGTTTCAGGTGAAAATAGTGAGCCATTTACTTTAAATTTAAATGTCATGAAATATTTCAAATATCTAATTGGTTTGTTACTCTACTAATACGAAATAGTACTATTAATTCTCAACAGATGGTGCGAAAACGACATATAAATTGAATAAAAAAAGAATCGATTCTTGTAAAAAAAGTTGCCGTTTAATATAAAAATTAATGGAATTAAAGTAAATTTAATGTCATATCGTAGTTACTCTAACTTTTATTTATCATTTAATTCGTAATAATATTTACGAAATTTGCTTTTCGGGAAAATTAATTTACAAGTAATTGCGTATACTTTAATAAACGTTCAAACCATACTTGCATGCAACATTATAATTTCTGTCAAAATATTTTTATCAAAGAAAAATCAAAATTACGAGTATGACATATTCAATTTAGGGATGAAAAGGTTATCAGGTTGCGTATTAATTTTAATTAATTAAAATAAATCCTTTCGAAATATTAATTAATTAAATTCATTCTTAACAGATGGCGCCTTATTTGCTGTAGTAAATCAACTTCAGAAAACCACAAAACAACGACATTATTTTGCAATTTGAAAACTGTCAAATCGTGTCAATTGGAAAAAAGAATTAATAATTTTTTTTTTATACAAATTAAAAAGAAAAAAAAGTTTTTACAATTATGGCAACTGTCAAGTGAAATACTAAAATAAAATAAATTATTTTTTCTTATAAATTTCTTTTTCTACAATACAAAACTGAGAAACATTACAAAAATTACATAAAAAAAAATAAATTTGAAACACTAAATTGAAGAACTAAATTCTTTCTGCTAATCAAAAACCTAAAAAAAAAAATTCAATTTTTTTTCTACCTAATCTGTGGCCTTAAGAAGTAAATAATAAAAGTAAAGAAAGGAAAAGGAGTTATTAAAATATCAGGTAAATATAACGTTTATCATTATCATAAAAAAGTTATGAAATATTATGAAAAAATCAAAATATGTTGTAAAAAAATGTTCAATTTCTTTTAATTAATTTCAATGATGATTTGAACAAATTTTTTTTTTTACACTTTTTAATTTACACACTTAAATAGTTTTTATAAGTGTTTTTTTTCTTCATTTCTACTTTTTTTTTGTATGTGTATAAAAAAAATCATTTATTTTAAATGTAAATAAGAATTTATAAAAATCGAAAAAAAAAATTATTATTTAAAAATTTTCTATAATTAAATTTATTTTGATATATATATATTCATATATATATATTTTCTATATATTCAAAATTTTCTATATAATAATTTTTTTTTAATTAATTTTTTTTCTTATTTTTGGTTTGATTTGAATGCGAATTTTCTACAATTTACAAAAAAAAAAAAAATATAGTACAACAAAATTTCAATTATAAATTAAATAATAATTCGTACCTATATGATTTTTATTTATTTAAATTAATACCTACTGAAAAAAAAGTTCAGGTCAAGGCCAACAAAAAAAAAATCGTATTTTTTTTCTGTGTAATTTTTCATTACCTAAAACCTACATAATATATATACTTACTATTATTTAATTTTTGGTTTATATTTTACTTGTTTTTGGACCTTAAAAGGTGTAATCATGCAAAAAAAAAATAAAGAAAAACCTGTTATCAAAATTCAGTCACAAAAATAAATTTTTACTTAAGTATATAAAAAAAACAAAATACCACTATAAATTTTAAACATACTGTTTAGTATAGTGTTTATGTACATATATCAAAATCATTTTTATTTCATATAAGTATATATACTAGTTTACCATAATAGTTCAATACAAAAATTCAATCTTTGACAATCAAATTTTTAAAAGAAATAAAAATTTCAAACAAACTCAAAAAGATTTGGAAGATCATTTTTCATATATAGATAATATTTTACTTCAAATTAAAATATTACAAAACTACTTTTCAGTTTTTGTTGAGTGAATTTTGCTTGCCCACCAAAAAAAAATATTACCAAAAATAAGAAAAGGTGTTGAATGATTTTGTTTATATATATATGTAAAGTAATAAATAATAATATTAAAAATAATAGATTTAAATTTATAATTAATTTTTTATAAATTTTATTTTTCAATAAAAATAGAAAAGACAGACAACGAATTTGTTATTTTGTTATTATCATTTTATAATTTTATCATCCAAAAAGAGAAAAAAAAAGATCAAAAATCATAAAAAAAATTGAAAATATACTACAAATATAAAAATATATATATAAAGTGTTTAAAAATGACCGATACTACACCATCTAGAAATGATAATGGTAACACTAATAACCCTGAAGTAATTGTGTCACCACCATCACCACCGGTCAACAACCGAAATCGTAATAATCAGCAGGTAAAAAAAACAACAACACAACATCAACAAAATAAAATTAATAACAACTTTATTAGTCTATATTATTTCTAATGAAAATGTATTTTTTTTTTTGTTACTGTTTACAGCAAAATCCATTGATTAATGTACGTGATAGATTATTTCATGCGATATTTTTTAAAACAGCTTTAACATATGCCCAACTTTTTCCAAAGTAAGTAAATGTTGTTAAATTTAAATATAGTGTAATAATAAATAGAAATATAATTATAATTATTTATTTTTTTTTCCAATAAATTTAAATTTAAAATTTTTTTTAATTATTTTTTTTTCTGCAGGCCAATAAGACGTGGATTGGAATTATTTATATTATTAAAAGCATTATTAGCATTTTTCATACTTGTTTATATACATGTTGCATTTTTAAAAAGTCCATCAACATGTTTAGAACATATTAAAAATGATTGGCCAAGGGATGGTGTTTTAAGGTAAACCAAAATATTTTTTTATATTTTTAACAAATATATTATTATTATTTTTTTGTTGGTTTTTGTGTAACGTTCTTAAGTCGTTGGTTATATTTCCTTTGTTTCTTTTGAAAACAAGTTTAAAAATGTAGGGAAAAAAGTATATATTTTATTTTTAAACAAATTTTTTGGTTTGTTTATAGATTATGATTAACATAATCAGTTTTATTTTTAATCAGTCTAATAACCTTTTATTGGTTAAGGTTAACTACCTTTTTTTTTGGTTATAAATATAAACAGTTAATTGGAACTATGAATTTGACTATGATAGAATTAGTTATTAGTAGAATATAATATAATTGATTTGATTTTGATTTAAAATTTAAATTGAAAAAAAATTTGCCTCTATGAATCTCAAATATCATTTAAGTGTCAATGGTCAAGTAATTTTATGTTTTTAATTCAATGTTATTTTTTACTAAAAAAAAAATTTGCTCCAGATTTAAGTATATTTTTGTCCTTCGTTAAGTTAAATTTAACTTTATAATAACTAATTTGTTATTTTTTTTATTAATATAGTAAAGAATTAATTTAAAGTAGATAGTTAGTAATCATATAATTTGATTTAATTATTTACTCGTATCTTTAAATTTCGTGAATTTGTCATTTCTTATCTATGAATATGAAAAATTTCAAGAGTTTTTTCTGTCGACTATTAGTAATCTGTTTTAATTTGCAATGTATTATCTATTAAATCCGTTTTTCTGACCCATTAATAGTACATTAACTTCACCAAAAATTTTGATAATAAAAACGTAATAAGATTAATAATAATTTGATTTTAAAATAGAGAAAATAGTGGAAATTTGTTTTTCCCAAAATGAATTTGCATGAATATGTATTACAATAAGTTATTGACATTACTTTGACATACTATAAATTTATTTATGGTACAGATTACATGTAAATTAAGTAGTTCTAAATATAAATAGTATCTCAGGAAAACGTCATCATTAGAAGGACATGTCTAGTATCATTCGAGTTGGTCGCGCTATAGACGAAGGAGAGTAACGATTTTTTTTTAATCTCACTAAATACACACTAAATACAGAGGACCATTAATCTGATTAAGTAAATTGAATATTTTATTATTTGATTGTAATGTTTGATAATAATTTAACGAATTATTTTGAATGTGAGCATTTTCTTCTCAATAATTTTAAATTTGAATTAGTAATTTTCCAATTTTTTTAATAATTTTAGATTGAGTTTTTATATATTGAGAATGAATTGTTTTTTTATTAAATAAAAATTAATATATTTTGTGGGAGATTAAGACTTAAATTTATGATTTTATTGGAGAAAGGTATTTAAATTTTATATTTTAAGATATTTTTACTGATTAATGTCTATATAATATTTTTATATTTTCTAATTACGTATTTGAGATAAGGAAAAATGGTTTAATTCTTATAAAGAAAGAAACCAACAATATATATTTTAAAATAATATTAAAAAAATTTTTAATGCATTTTCAAACTATATTTTGACTGATATCCTAAGCGAAAATACAATAATACTTTGAAAAAATTCTGTCTTGTGAACCGGGAAATTGACATCAAATTGAAAATATATGTGATAAATTTATATATTTATAAAAAAAATGTTCGGGGTACATTAATTCCAATGTGTTCTACGTTTTATTGTCTCGACTATCTTTCTATTACAGAGATCGAATTGTGCCGGCAAAACCCAAAAATAAAAATTGCGAGACGAAGTTATACATATATATACATTATATACTATACTATATGTAAACAAATATTTGGTTTTGTGTGCAATTGACTTTGAATTATATAAACTAAGAGATAATTTCTTTTCAGTGTTTAATGTTTCTTTTTTTTATATATATATTTACATTTAATTATAACAAATAATAAAAAATAAATAAATAATAATTCTTTGAAAAACAGGGTAGAAGTATTAACCCCAGAACATCAAGTAGATCCAAATTTGAGGATAAAAGTTCCCGATGTTTTTGTGCATAATAAAAATGGGTAATTTTTGATTTATTTTTTATTTTTTTTTGCTAAAATTTAATCCTTTTCTTTTTTTTGAAGACTGCAAAATGTTTATGGTCCTAAAACTGCTGAATTTTATCGAATACAAAAGTCATTTCAATCACAGACGGCGATGACAACAACGACGACGACGACCAATCATCAAAATGAATTCCAATATATAAATGAAACTTTATCAACAAATATTGGTGATGGTAATGATGATACTAAAAGTAGTGATGATATTATGGATGTGGATAAAGTACAATATGATGGTCGGAAATTTTTATTTTTCTTAGTTTACAAAAATCTGAAATTGCTCTCATCTTCAGAGGATCAATATATTGTTGAGTATTCCCTTGAATATGGACATTTACGTTTATCAACAGCAACCAGGCAAAAATTGAAAATACCAGTACGTCTTGTTACATTGGATCCATCTAAGGATAAATGTTTTGGTGATTCATTAAGTCGTTATTTATTAAGAGAATTTTTAGGGTAAAATTTGTTTTTGTTTGGAAATTGTTTGGAAATTAAAAATTATAATTTATTTTAGTTATGATGATTTATTAATGGCATCTGTACGTGTTATTGCTGAACAGGAGGATAATAAAGGATTCTTAAGGTGAATTTTCTTTAAAATTTATTAATATTATTTTAAATATACTAAAATATATTTATATATTTTTAGAAATGTGGTAACTGGCGAACATTATCGTTTTGTATCAATGTGGTGGGCTGCTTGGAGTTCATACCCTACAGCATTTTTTGTTATGATACTTTTTGTAAGTGGAAAAATAATAAAATCATTTATATTTTTCTTTTTATTAATTTTTTTATCTCTGTAATTTTAAATTTTTTATAGACCGTATCGATATCAATGCTCTTGAGATATTCACATCATCAAATATTTGTTTTCATTGGTAAAATTTTCATTTTCTTATTAAAATTTCCCAGAAAATTTTAATTGTAATATTCTACTTTTCTTTAATAGTTGATCTTTTACAAATGCTGGAATTTAATGTTTCGGCTAGATTTCCATTTGCTCCATTATTGACTGTTATTTTAGCATTAGTTGGTAAGTTAGACTTTTTAATTACATTTTAATTTAATAAAATGTTGGGGTTAATTATTTTGCAAATAATAAGGTAAATAACATTTGAATTACTTAAGCTTAATTGCTTAGTCTAAATTTTTGAGACAATTGCTTAGTCATAATTTTTGAGATAATTTAAAACAAATAATAATAGTAACTGATAAGAAAAATTTAAAAAAAAGCTTTTTTTTGTTTGTTTTTAAACTCAATTTATAAGTTAGAATATTTTGCATAATTGAAATTGTGTCTATAACAATTTAATTTTGAATGGTTTACTTTATTGAATTTCAATTTTACAAAATGTTTCTATTTTCGTTATACAACTTGCGTCAATTGCCATTTAATTAGCATTTATAAATACGTAATTAAAAATGTAAAAAAAATTGATTACTCAGAATTTTTAAAAAATTATTCGTAGTATTTTTTTTTAATGTTATATATACAAATATTCGTCGCAGTATTTTGGTGTGCAAGAATTCTAATCAGGGAAATTTAAATTTATTAAAATTATTCCAATATATTTGTAAATAATTTTCGTTTTGTAAATTCAATGAAAATCATTGATTTCATTAGGAATTTTGGAAATAAATTAAAATTATTTATTGAATTTTTTTTTTTTGATTTTTTTCTATATATTCTATACATATGTGTATAGAGTGTTCCATGGTTACATATTTTTAATTTCTTCATTAATTAATAAATCTTCGATTCTTTTTTGCTAAGAAAAATATCTTTAAAAACATATTTTTTGTTCTTCAAATTTTCTTAAATAGTTTCAGAATTTAATACAATTATCCTTCATAATTTAATATTAAATTAATACATTTAAAATGAAATTCAATTATAATATAAATTCAATAAAAAATTAACACAAATAAATATAATATTTAATTTTATATATATATATTTTATTTAATTTTCTAATCTGCCTTATAAATAAAAATTAATTAAATAAATTTCTTTAATTAAAATGTTAAAGAAAGAAAAAATATTTTCTTTAGTTTGAAAAATATAATCTATATATTAATAATTTAATTTTATTGCCCAAAAAAAGTATACTAACAAGAATAATATTATTTTTTATATTAAATATTGAAAATTAGTAAAATATACTCATAAACAAGGAAAATTCCGAAAAACAATTATTAACAATATATATAATTTTGTTATATAAATTTTATATACCTAAAAATAAAATAAACACCAGTCTATACATAATTTAATTGATAAAATCCACAATATCTTTAAAAGGGTTAACCAAGCTTATCATGTTTTACAAAATACAAAAAAAAAAAATAATAATAAAAATTTACATTTTTGTTGTATTCACTAATGAAATATTGGTTCAATATCATATTCTTGTCATCAATGTAGTGTAGAGAAATAGAGAGAGATTGAGGAAATATATATATAAAATGGGAAAAAACAATTGATTATATTGAAGTAATATTAATTCCAGGATATCCGTATTTTTAATGTTGTGTGTATACCCATTGATTATACAAAAGGATCAAATATACATATATACATACATACATATATGTTAATTTATTTTTTTGGTAAATAAAAAAAGGTGAATATTGATGATGAATTTTTTTAATGCTTTTTATATTGGCCAAACAGATATAATTTTTTTTATTAAATAAAAACCAATAAATTGTGGATTATATTTTTCTTTGATTTGACCAAAAAGGACAAAGGACAAAGTACAACAAATTATGTTGAGTTAAAATTAAATAATTAAATTTGAAAATGATTTTTTTTTTTCAAATTATGTGAAAAATTAATATAAAAATGTAACTACAATGTTTAAAAAATTTGTAATGTGAGAAATGTAGAGAAAAATCGATAGAAACGATAAAAAAATCAATTAAATTAATTTGATATAGTTTTAAGAATGATTAATTTTGATCAATTTCTGTTTGAAGGAAACTCTTCTTTGATTAAGATTTTGTTTTTGTTTTACATTTGTTTTAGTGAAGTGTTCAATGAAACTTGATATTTATTGAATTATTGATAGACAAATGTAATATTTCAATTACAAATATTAATGTTTTGTTTAAATTTCAATTACAAATATTAATGTTTTGTTTAAATCTACTTACCTTTAACTATTTTGGATTATATATAAATGTTTACATATAAAATTTTATTTAAATATTATTTTCGTTACTCGAAAGTGCGGATAATTTATCTATAAAAAAATTGAAAATTTGAATTTAGTTAGTGTTGGTTGGTTACTTAAAAAAAAATTTCAACATATGAAAATCAAACTTTTCTCTCCGCTAGACAAGAGCCGGTTTAGTCATTATTTGTTGATAATTTTAACACATGACAAAGCTAGAAAATTACAAATTTACAAAACTCTGTAGGATTAAAATTAATAATAATATTACATATACGTGTATCAAATTAAAAGGCCGATACCACAATTTCTGCAAAATTCTAATTAATTTCATTAAAAAATATACTAGTAATTATCCTAATTTCCCACAACTAATTAAAATTTATCAAGAATATTTTATTTATTTATTTATTTTTAATTTCAACATGTATAAAAATATCAAACAATTATTTATAAATTTACTAAAATAATATATTACATCAAATTCACACACATATATATGCATTATTATTTTTATTATTATTATAAAGTAGCTATAAAAATATTGAAAATTACATAACTATAATATATTATATAAAATTCGGTCACGTGTTCTCACATCTGATAATAAAACCCATGATTATGCATTATACATAATAATCAAATATATGTAACTTCATGAATAACATTTCTACATATATATATGTATATACATATATTTGTTATATATCAGTTTTAAAGTTGTGAAACCTGTTGAAAATCCATCATATAACATTCCTTTTAAATTCTATTAAATTTAAAATATTCATATACATTAGTTTCCATATATCCTTTATAGTTTGAATTTTAACACTCTTACCATCCAGAAATTCATGAACAATACATTTAAATTTAAAATATAAAAAAAAAAAATTGTACGAAAAAATAACAGAAATTATGAAAATTTTCTTCTATTTTGTACCGTAAATTATTGTATGTACATTATGTATATATGCAGATGTATAGAAATTTCATATCCTGATGATTTTGATCCTATTATAAATATATATATAGTTGTTGGCACATAAATTTAGCAACCATTCATTTGCTCTGGTCACACATTATGAATACATAATTAGAGGATTTTCAATGAAACAATATATTTAAAAAAAATAATATGTATATGGTTATATTTATTTATATGTATGAGAATTCTCTTTCACAGGATGATTTCAAAGTTGTTATTAGGTGAAATCTCAATAAGGGTTATTATACTTTTTAATTATATTTTTTAAAAAAATAATTAAGGATTCTGATGTGAGTTCAATACAACTTCACATTATTCAATCGTGTCATAATTTCATATTTTCTCAAAAGTTAATTAAGATCATTTGTAAAAGAATTGAAAAATAAAATTCTTCAAAAGTTTCTGAGATTTTCAATTTATAATCTTAATTACTAAAAATATGTAGCCGTGTTAATTAAAGTATATTGAGTTGAGTGCTTATATTTAATATTTAATACGTAGGAGTGGGTCATCCTAAAATCACGTGGAGGAGAATAGTAAAAAAAAAGAATATGAAACTCTGGGTAAAAGGTGGTTAAATATTGCCAGAAATAGAATAAAATAGCGTACAGGAGTAGTGCACGCCATATGTCACATAAGGGGATTAAGGAATTGAAGAAGTTAGCATATATGTTAACATTTTTGTAGACCTCATGTACATAATTTCTAATTAGCATCATGCAAGCAAGTATGTACTCAAAAATATATAAATTTCTCCTTAAAAAGATATATTGTGCGTTAAGTTAAATTTACACAAATATACTAGGAAGTAACTTTAATTACTATTGAATTTTTTTTATTGTATTTAGTTTTTGAATCACTCTATCATCTATCATTATTATTTTTCGTGATTATAATTATCGAATGATAACTCTATAAATATAAATAGCCATACATAATATAAATTTGTTTGTTTATATTATGAACAAGGAATTATTTACCTTCTTTTCGTCCTTTCGAATTTATATAATAGTAGAAACATTTTTGACACAAAAGTCTCCGATTCATTAACAAAAACTTACTGATTTAATTTTGTTCAGCATTGTCTCTAAAAGTCTAAACAATTGAATGAAATCAACAGGATAAAGATAGATGAAATATATAAGATGTTAATAATTGGCCTTATATGAAATTTAAATTTTTTTTATATACATTTATTACAGACAGACATATGTATAATAATATATGCGGCTGGTGGTAAGGACTTTCATCCTTGCTAACTTAATAAATATGATCTTTTGTTGTTTTTTTTTTTTATAAATAATAATTTTGGAATTGTATTTTGTATCTTCTAGTCAGAGAGTCTGTCATTTTAGAGGATTGCGTAACATGAATTATTTTGTGCTATGTTTATATATTTAAGAATTTAATCCTTTTTTATGTCTATCAAAATGTTTGTGAACATTCTGAGCTTTTTGTTAACAAATTAAGGATTAGTTGACATTTTTTTTATAATGTCCTTTAAAAATTCAAATTCAAGTTTTAAATAATTTGAATTATAGAAATTTACATCAGTCTATAGCAAAAAAAAAATGATTTTAAAAATTTGAACTTAATAAATTTATTTTAAAAATATTAAAGATTTTGTTGATAATCTATTGGGATTTATTTACATATTTTCTTTATTTGCCATAAATATTTAAAACATATACATAGTAGTTACATAAATGCCTTTACAATACTATAATCATTAAATTTTATAAAAAAAAAGGTAATTAATTATTATTATCTCCTGTGATTGTTTGTATAATATGGGAAATAATTTATTTTAGAAAAATTAGTCTACAATAAACCAATTAAACTTTAATTATTATATTAAATGTTACTATGTTATTTTTGATTGAAAAACCACATCAATAATATCATACATATACATATTTATGTAAATTTGTTTTTTGAAATTTTCTCGAAACAATTTGGATTATAAAAAAGTTTAATCCCATTTTAGGATATAATTAATTTAATTAATGGTAAATGATGAAACAGATTTTTTTTTAGTATAGATATTTATATACATATTTCGAATTTCGGTTACATACATTTGTGATGTATTTACGATGTTTTCCAGAATTTTTTTTAAAAAAATCCGTAACATAAAATACAAATATAGATCTGCAACGCCAACGTTAAATTGTTAAAGAAGAAAAAATCTAGAATATATTTAATTTTCCTTTGTGAAATATCAAGTAAAAGACAATTTTTTTTAAATTTTTTGTTGGTTTTCTGTCGGTATGTTAGTCTGACTTTTATCTGTCGGTCTGTTGGTTTGACTGTTTTCAAAAATTAAGTAGTTAATTTTAAAATATTATTTGCAAGGCGATTTTTCTTTTTTCATGGCCAATTGGTAAAAGTAGGGAAAATTTAATGCACAAAAAATATCTTGCTTCTATGATCGCATACCTTAAATATCCAATTAATTGTAATTTGTAATAGGTAAAAAAAATTAGAATAATATAGAATTTTAATTAACTACAAATTAAAGTAGAGACTAGTAACGCAAACCTTTGTGCTTTTATTCATAACTAAGAATTTTAAAATTGTATTTTTGTATATTTTATTTATATTATAATCTGTCATTTTAGAGGATTAGGTAACATGAATTTATATTCATAATAATTGAATCCTTTTTTATGACAATCGATATTTTATGAGAACTCCTTGCTATTTTTTGTTGACAAAATAAATAATTTAAACATTAGTTTCATGTTAAAACATTCAACACTCATAAGTTTTGCAAATTCTGTCCAGTATAACATTTTCCTCGAGGACTAGGACAAAACAGTTTCTATTATTTTCATTATAAAATTGATCTGAAATTCAGTTGTTTCTTAGTTTTTTTTTTGTCTTCCTTATAATATTATAAAAAACGTATTTTTTTTATAAAGCGAGTTAATTTTATTGAGGACATAATAAGAAAAATATCACCAGCTAATAATCTGTATTCAGTTTCAATATTGAAAGAAAAAAACATAATTTTACGGAATGCTAATCAGTTAAAGATCTATCAAAACTTTTTTGAATTTATAAGAAAAAAAAAGCAAAGAAAAACAAAATTATGTTCTTGACAACAAACTTTTTGTATGCAGAAAAAGGTTTTTATAAATGGCCAGAGACACAGGGTGCATTAAGTGTTAAAAGAATATAATTTCCTGGTAGTTTGTCGAATTTTCAATAATTTGTGACTAAATAGAAATTTGTCTTGCAAATTTTGAATTATTGTATTGACCAGTGTACCAATTTTTCCATTTCCAATTAATCGGATACTTAATTTTTTTTACTATATTAACATTTTATAATTTGATTTTTATTCTGTAATATTTAACTCACACAAGTGAATGTGAGTTAAAAATTAGTTAATAAACGAAAATTTTATATCCACATAACATATAATTTATTTATAAAACTTTAATGTCCATTTAAAACCGATTTTTTTTTGTCATCCATATCACGATCCAGTTTAACATTTAACGTTATAAATTTATGAAAGTGTGAATTTTTTTTTTTGAATTTCCTTTAGTATAAAAGGACGAAATGGTTGTAGGTATGGAAACTTTGAAAGCTGAATATTTGATTTTTTTTCTCATCAACAATTTCTTTTTTTAAATGAAAAGTAAAAAATAATAATAATTTATTTATATATATTATATATTTTTTTTTTTATAAATACAAATTAAAAAGTTTTATCTGCACGCACCTGGTAGTAGCTAAAAAAAAAAAGACTTCAAACAAAATTTTATTTTGTATTTAACTTTTTTTTTGCGAAACTCTCTTAACAAGATAAACTTTGCTCAATATTTTTTTTTTTGAATAGTATATACAGATAGTCCAATTCATTTTTCATTGCATGGATATAATTTATTTAAATAATTATAAATTTTCAAAAAAAAAAAAAAATGTTGTTTTTCTATATTTTTATAAGCAAAAAAAAATTTGCTTTTTTCCTGAAAGAAGAAAAATATTCGTTTTATAGATTGCAAATTAACAAAAATAATAAACAAAAAAAAAACAAAAATCAAAGATATCCTTGAAACCTGATGTTCTTCTTATAAAATAGTTGTTTTTTGTAAATAATCTTCTGTATATATATACATAGTTCCTTTACTCTTCGTTTTTCATAGTCTTCAACCTCTTCACCTTCTTGTTGTTTATTATACATTTTTTTTTTATTTAATCAAGATATCATCCAGTTATCATCGCCACTAAAAGATGGAAAAATCTTATGAAAAAAATATTATTATTTTTCTTTCCTTTCGTATATTACCACAACTGAAAATAAAAAGGAAATCCTTCAAAAAAAATTGTTATTTTTATATAAATTTTCTTTATTATTTAATAATAAACATAAATAAATAAAAAAATCTTATACTTTTTGAGTAAATAAAAGCCCGTATACATAAACTGTATAGAAAAGTTAAATTGAGTGCATGCTTTGATGTTTTGGGGGCGAAAAACTAGAAAAAGCAAACTCTTGTAATTTTTACCTTTTTTGACTGACAGGAAAATATGCCATTGGCACTTTTTGATATAAAAAATTATTATTTTTATATATATGTATTATATATTTTCAATGCTGTGGAAATCCTTTTTTTTTTTTTGCAAGGATGTTACATTTTCTTTTTATTATTGTTAAGTGTACAAGTTTTAATGTAAAGCAATTTAAAATTAAACTTTTTCTATATAATATAATATAATAAATAATATAATAAAAAGCCACACAAAATATTAAATGTAATAATAAATTAGATTTAGTTTTGAAAAATTATTGCGTTACTCTTTGGTTTAAAGTTTATTTATTATTTGTGCAATCAAATCAATTCATTAAATTGAAACTATAGTGTTGTAGTAATATTTCAAAGCTTTGGACAGTTATGGAAACTGAATGTAATATGATTTTTATGAGACTATAGTGATATTATATTTTATTGAATTTTCGGAACATGAATATTACTGAAACCTTGTCCATAATTTCCATAGCAATAACCATGATGCCATATAAAAGTCTTTTGCTTCAACAAATATAGATAAAAATTTTAAGAAAAAAGTTATTCTAACCAATAGCAATTTATTCAAGTTTATTTTCAAAAATTACTCACAAAATTTGACAATTTTTGGAATAATTCCAATTCCAATACATAAAATTATCATTTTCACAATATTATTTCCTAATTTCCAATAAAAAATATTCTCTCAATTATTAATATTAATAATTTTCTTATATAAAAAAAAATCTTTTAGTTTATTTTTCTAATTTAAAAACACAAAAATATTGAACAACATAGTAATATACAAAAACAGAATGAAAGAATATATAAATTATTATAAAATACTTTTTGACTTAACATTCATCACATCCTCCTTCTTTGTATATCATATATAGTATTCTTGAGTAGTGAATCCTTACCAGAGTATTTTTTATATATTAAAAAAATATATGTATTATAAAAAATTTGAAAATTCAAAAGGAAAAACAAACAAGAAAATTCCGTGGCTACAAAAATTATCCACACAACCATCATTGAAAAATTATAATATTTATTTTTATATTTTTCAGCTGGTTGATGGTTCTAGAAGGGGGTATAAGAAAATTTGTTGTGTACTTATTCCCATTATCCTTAAGTTTGTTTTGTTCGTCAAGCATTTAAATGAAATTCATGTTTTCCTTTTTACTTTACTGATTATTTCCGACAAGTCAGAGCAACATAAATTTATATATATATAATAATTTACATTCTTTTCTTTCATGACTAAAGGAAGATTTAAGCGTGAAAATAACACAATTTTTTTTTTTTAATTTATTGAAAAGAAACTGTCATTTTCAATTAGAATTTTTGTTGTTTATAAAAAGAAAATATTATTTATTAATATTAATATATTTTTTGTTTTTTAAGGCTTCTTTTTGAAAGTGCTAATTTGGGTGAAAAAAAAAATGGTTTATTTTTATATATAGGAAATGTTGTGTAGAAATAGTCTACCATAAAAAAAATGATTATTGAAATTTTAATATTGCTTTTTTAGTCAATTTTTTGAAGAATTGGAAATTGAATTTTTTTTCTATATTTATACATTGGTGAATAGCGAAATATAAATATGTAAACATGTTGTACAAAATGAGCTTAATATTAAATATTACTAAATACTTAATTTAAAGATTAGTTTCATGTTAAAACATTCAACACTCATAAGTTTTGCAAATTCTGTCCAGTATAACATTTTCCTCGAGGACTAGGACTAAACAGTTTCTATTATTTTCGTTATAAAATTGATCTGAAATTCAGTTGTTTCTTAGTTCTTTTTTTGCCTTCCTTATAATATTATAAAAAACTTATTTTTTTTATAAAGCGAGTTAATTTTATTGAGGACATAATAAGAAAAATATCACCAGCTAATAATCTGTATTCAGTTTCAATATTGAAAGAAAAAAGCATAATTTCACGGTAGTCTAATTCTTTATGACAATTTTTGGTTTGAAAATCTCTGATGATCTTCCTATTATGACAATTTGTACGTTGATCTAATGATAATTTGAACATTGATCTAACAGAGTACTAGATACCAATGTGTTTCAAGTTTTGAATGAATTTTTATGACTTTTTCAAATGTTTGTTGCTCAATATTGTACATAATAAATTTCTCTACCTAATTATATCGAATATCGCCGTGGTAAAAAAAGGCTACAGAGGCAACCATAATAAGCATATGCTGGCTTATGCAAACTGTATGCATGATACGATTATATAAAAATCGTATCTTCGAACCATAATGTGCATATGGTTGCTTTCGTTAACTTTTGCTCTCTGTTTCGTTATAATTTTGATTGTCAAATTTCCGTACGTAACTAGGATCAGTTACGTAGTGCAGAAGAAAATTTGACAAGTGATGAATTATTGCTTGAAATTAAACCCATAAAATTTTATAATTGTTTATACACTAATTTTTAGTTTATATTTTTCAAATGTCACTTTGCATATGCCTATTCTGGTTACACTTCTGCAATGACAGTGCATAACGAAGAATATATATGCATTCGTTCAATTTTGACACTTTGCAGAAGCTTTGCATAAGTACATTATGATGGTTGCCTCTTACGTCTGATTGTCAAAATTTATTTGACGAAATTTTAATTAAAAAAATTATATCAAAGTATTTTCTAAATTATATAATTGTTTATTAACAAATTTGAAAATAGTTTTGCAAGTAAAATAAGATTACAATTCTATAAAGTCAATCTCATTTAAAACAACCTAATACTAATAACATTTTTATATTTAAAATTCATTACAACAATTTCTCAATTTTCATGAAATATTTTTCGTATTATATTTGAGATTTTCCATTAAATCTCAAACAGAAAATTTGTTATTCTCAACAAAAAAAAAAAGGAAAAAGAAAATATAACACTTTTATTTTTTTCTGTAATTTTTTTTCCTTTGATTTTCATAATAATTTCCATTTTCCTATAATTCTATATTATCAGAGAAATGGAAAAAAAATTATATAATATTTTTTTAAGACGAATATAAACTTGACACCACAAAACTTATCAATTTTCCTTTAATATTATCATTTTGAATAAAAAATAAAATTTATTTTAAATTAACTTATGCTAATAAATCTTTATGAAAATACATATGAAACTCTCTTAGCTACATACGTATATGTATGTATATATTTTATGTATATACACAAAAAAAAAAGGCAAAAACTATATAAAATATATATAATTTTTATTTCTTTCTGTGTTTCAAAAAGTATAACTAAAATTTCATATTCTTATTATACGCATAAGGATAAAGCATTCAAATTTTCATATATATTGGTGTCAAGTTTAAGTGCTCTCTTTCATAAAATTTATATCTACATACCATATATATGTATATGTATATATTTGTATGAAAAATTGTCATGTTTAGTTTAT
Source organism: Empis stercorea (assembly GCA_949752835.1). Taxonomy (NCBI): domain Eukaryota; kingdom Metazoa; phylum Arthropoda; class Insecta; order Diptera; family Empididae; genus Empis; species Empis stercorea. The sequence goes on along the minus strand of OX457088.1, from coordinate 12,681,448 downwards.
AATATATAAAATATTCTGTCTAAGGATTATAATTTTTCCTTTCTTTCTTTAATATATGTACTGTTGTGTGTTATATTATAACACACAGCGCAAAAGGCAACCAAAAAAACATTTTGAAGTGAAAATTCTTGCACAGAAAGTTTCAGTTTCGTACAAAAAAAAAATATAAATGTATCAAATATACATATATATTATGTATGGTATGTATATCTGTTTGATTTCTATTATTATTATTATTATTAATATTAAAAATGTCCTTTTTTTAATGTCATATATTGATTTTATATGATTATGGCGATGTTAGAAAATATACAAAATTTCATGTTGGGGAGCCTGTTTATAGAAATTGGTCAACAAAATAAGTAAAATTATTCTGTTATAAAAATTCAAAAGTAAATTTAAAATTTGAATTCGAAATTTTCCTTATCCTATTATTAAGATTTTAAGTATTATTTATTAAGTTAGAACAATATCTTCTCCTCGGAATAGACATAAAATTACGTTGCAATGCTTAGTAATTATATTGTACATGTTCTAGTTTTGGTCAAGAAATTAATATTGGTCTTAGTTTCGTCTTGAAATCAATGCCAAATAAATAGTATCATTAATCTCAGTACTAGGTTTGTTAGACTCAGTTACAATTGAATAGGAAATTGCTATCACTTGAGCACGTTAGGACTTAATTCATATTTTATAGATCATAAATTAAAGATAAAAGTTAAAAATTCAGTAATATATCTTACAAAAGTTATAAATTTCATAATTTTTTTTCAGTATGTATTTCGAATTCGAAACGACAAAGTCAACTTAATAGAAATTATTTTTATTTCGAGTACATAATATACGATATACCTAAAATATACTTATAATTTGTAAATACGTCACAAAATCAAAGTTAAAAACTTATTTTTAGAGCTTTTTTTCTAAAAAAAGCACTTATAATAATAATGCTTTACTATCCGTCTGTTCGTCCGTGTGATGTGAACAATAAAAAGCATTTATTTTACATAGTTAATATAATTTAATTTTTTGAATCTTTACCAAAAATGAATAGAAACCACGTGTAGCAAAGCTAATCTATAGAGTAAAATAAATCTGAAATTTCACATAATTCGATTTATTGGCGCTAGAAGGCATGTAACACGGGGTCTCCCTCTCCATTATTCATAATGTTGTTCATAAATGGAAATGGAAAATTATCATAAGATACACGTAAAAAATTCGGTTGCCGTGTTGAATATTGACGAATTTGATGAGCAAAGAGAAAAAATAAAATTTTCATAATACGAATAATTAAGAAAAAAAGCCTGTGATTATGAAACTACTGCGTAGTAGTACATTATTTTCTCTGTAATAGCAAAGAATTTTGTTTGCCGGTCAAATTATTATTTGACCCAAATGAGTTGTTCTTATTAATTGGGATCAATATCATGAAATAAAATTTTGTTATATTCTCTGTTGTCATCGATTCTGAAAAAGGGGCTTTGAGGATTATACATTATAAGCTTCTTTTTTATTATAATTCGTTACACGCTTAGCAAAAGTAGTTGAACAATATTTATGGGCTTTTAAAATTTGCATAATAATTTACGTAATAATTTTGATTTTGTTATTAAAAAAAATATTCAATGCACGGAAAAATCTTCAAGTTATCATCGCCTCATTCACATTCTGATTCTATACTTGTATTATACCAAATAATTGATAGAAAATTTTCATTGAATTGGGCTGACGAACGATCATTAACAGCAACAATTAATAATATTGATGGAAAAATTTATATTTTTTGCAAATTTTTATTTATTGAATTTTCTTCGCAAAAATATAATAATTTAGATTTTTCATTTGAAAAAATTAAATTTCTTCAAAATAAAGATAAAATAACTTAAGTTGTTTACTCCAAAATAATTAGCATTAAAATTTGAATTATAATTTTATAATTGGATACAATTTATATTAAAAATAATCTCGTTATCAATTTTATTATTTATTTATATTTTCCCAATTAATTTCTTCTGGGAAAATTTGTAAACAAATTTTAGTTGTAATATTATTATGATAAAATGGAAATATTGATTTTATATTTAAAAAAAAAAGTTTAAATTTCATCAAATTAGTTAGTAGTTTCAAAATTACATTGAGCTGCCAAAAATATTCATATACATATATTTAATTGGGAACTTTGATTGAAGGAACTTTTTTTTAAAGGAAATAAAATCTTGTGATGTTCCGAATTGTTCAACTAATGAATAATATTTTAATTTTGTAATTTTTTGATATTCCATAATAAATTGATTTTATTATCTTTTCCCAGCTTTTTTACTTTGGACCGCCAAGTTGCTAAACGAAGAATCCTAACCTTATTTTCCTATCCATTGGAAAATCAATTGTTATAATTTATAATCTTTCTCTTAAACATCTGAATTTTTTCATAAATAGCTTGTACTTCATCCAATTATTTTGTTTGTCTATCTTCGGCCGGATCTGTAGTAAGATTATGTTGTTTTAACCGAATTTCAAATTATTTAAAATTTAAATAATATAATTTTTTTTTAATAAGATTTATTATTTATATTTTTTGAATTATAATTTTTGTTCTATTTTTTTTTTTTTGTAGGTATGGAAGCAATAATGTCTGAATTTTTCAATGATACAACAACAGCATTTTATATAATTCTTATTGTATGGATTGCTGATCAATATGATGCAATTTGTTGTCATACCAGCATAACAAGGCGACATTGGTTAAGGTATGTGATAATAATATTTTTCTTTTACAATAAAATGGGGGAAAAATGTAATAAAATAAGTAAATTATTAAATTTATTTGTTTTTCATTAAATTTGGTAATACTTTTGCTTCTTCTATGGAATAATGATGAAAATTGTAGTGTTAAACACAAATTATTATTGTGTGTTCAATTACCAGATTACGCGAAATCCTTGATCTTATAGATTTAATTAGAGAATCTGAATCACTTTTTATTTTTGTTGATAAAAAATTTGATTTTATTTAAAAATCAGAGATCTAAATCTTGTATTTAATTATAAATGGACTATTAATGTAAAATTGAATTTTCTTTTTTTGACTTTTTTGTTCCGCAAGTAATTAAGCAAAATTTCGCTTGCTTAATAATTAAATTCAAATTCGCAAGTGCAGAAGTTTTGCTTAATTTAAATCGCTCTCTGAATTATAATATTTTACTACTATCAATACCAAAATATAAGTTAAAACACATTCACGCCGGCGCAAGATTTTATAAAATTTGTTGTGTGGCGGCGAAGTATTTTATAATTTGTCCCGTGGGGCGGCAGAAATACAAATTTTCCTGTGATTTCTAAAAAATTATTTATCGCGTAAAAAATGAAAAATAGAGAGTAATGATGTTTAGCGAAAATGTTCTCAATTTTATGAACAATATTAGTATATAGCAAAATAGTGTGACTCACCGGTGAGTCACGCCGCCATATGGGACCATCATAGTGAGACCCACCGGTGGGTCACGCCGGCGTGAATGTGTTAATAAATCTTAATTTACATATATATTTGAAAAATCTATTAAAAAATTTAGGGATTTGAAAAATATCTTTAAAAAAAGTATAGCATGTAAATTTAATAACATTTACAAATTTAATGTTTTCGAACAAATTAACAACAAATCAAAAAAATTTAAACTTTATGTTTTGTATAAATAATAATAAAAAAAAAGAATATTGTAAATCTCATTTTAATAACAACTTGAAAATTATGCTTTTTTTTGGAATAAGCTATATTTTTTTTCAATTGAAATAAAATTACTTATATTGAATTCGAAAAATTATATAAAAGAACAATAGAAGGACTGTCTAAGATGGAAGTACGTACTCAAAGATTTTAGTTGTTTTTTTCATTTAACCATACTTGAAATAGATTACAAATCTCTTAACAATAATTTACTCTTGCAATGTTAAGACTTAACAATGTACTTAAGTGAGCACTGGTATATATGTATATACAGGAAAATGGAGAAAAAATATCATATTGTGATAATTGTTATAAATTTTTTATGATTTTTTATTTAAATTGCAAAAGATTTTTAATATTTTTTAATATTTCGAAAAAGTATAAACAAATAACTTTAAGTCATTAATTGCTATAGAACCAGAAAATCCTTATTTATAGAATGGCCAAAAGCAGTTTAATGAAATATAAAAAATACTTTTTAAATATGTTTTAGTTAATTTTCTTGAAAAGTACAATAAGAATTTCAATGAATTCAAAGATTTTTTTATTAATTAAATGTGCTTTCAAACTGTTTAAATTTATGTCGAAAATATTCATAACAACGGATTTACTTATGATTATGAATTTGAATTTTAAGAGCTTAGTCTTAATAAATGTGGTTGCCACGCCACCCGTTCATGTTATTATTTATTTATTTTTCACTTCCACAATTACGACAATGTTGAATTTACTGGGCGAAAAAACCTATACCAATTTCAATTCATCAAAAATATAAAAGAAATAAATTAAAATTTATTGTAGGTCATAGTAATTTATGCTTTACTACTGTAACATTTATAAATATCAATTAGCTTATTTTTCACAACTTTATTATAAAATTAAACTTAATCATTAAAAATAATTAGGATATTTTAGTAACCAATACCAACATGAATATATATATATAAATTTTTTACTAAAGTTCTTAGGAAAAATTTGTTTCTTAGAATTTAAAAAACCTAAAAAATAATGTAAATAATGATATTGTTTTTATGAAAGACATTATATTTTAAAAATGCCCCCAAGAACTTCTGAAAATTATAATCTAATTACAATTTTATTTTAGGATTATAAATAGACACGTAAAAAAATAGTTTTATCAATTTCTATAGCATAAAGGACCTCCACAATAATAAAATTAGTCTTATAATTCGAAAAAAGTTAATGTGATGAGCTTAATGTACAGTTGTTGGTACTAAATAATAATAATAAAGATTGATTTAGATTTAGACAATTAAGTACTTTTAACTCAAAAACAAACTAATTTATTTTGAGAAAAGTGTTTACATAATTTAAGGACATACTTCAAAAATTTAAGTGAAGTACAAAATTTTTTTATAGTGTTTTAAAATTCTTAATGAACCATATCATTTCTTTGAGATTCGATTTCGTTTGAATTTAGATAAATTAAGGCCGGCGCAGAATTGGGGCTTTAATCGATAGCGTTAACTTAAAAAAGTTTCAACATATGGAAATCAATGTAAGCGAACACAATACCAGCAGCTAACGCTAGGCGAAAAAAACGCCAGCGCTGGCTTTCAACAAGTTGAAAAATGAACGCCAGCGCTAGACTATTTTAATATTGGTGAAAAATCAATTTTTTGGGAGGCAAAAACTTGGCAAAATACAAAATATAAAAGTTAAAGTTAACGCTATCGATTAAAGCCCCAATTCTGCGCCGGCCTTTAGTGCCTTAAACACTGACCTTTAGTCATTAATAGAACATTAATTCAAGATCTTTCAGATAATAAATTAAATGTAAATTTTAAAAATATTTCTAAAGAGTAAATAAATCCATAAATAATGTAATGCTGATAGTTAATTTATTAATTATTTTCTATTGTAAATATCAGATGTAGTATTAGTCCGCGGTACTGTAGACTAGACCATTTATTATTTAATTAATTAAAATTAGTTTACATCCCTCAAGTAAATGATGTACGTATACCTAGGTTTTATTATTAATCGAAGATTGTCTCTTTTTCTTCTGTTTCTACAGAAGCATTAAAAGAACTTTTCTATATACTTATATAGTAAAAAAGTACTCTTAAAACTTACAATAGTCCTCTTTGTTTTTGTACTCAAAAGATTCTCTTTCATTTTACCAGAAACAAAAATATTAATATTATCTAAACCTAAAGCTATTAGTAAATCCATTTTAATTAGACCTACTTTAAATACTTTACAATCCAAAAACATTTAATTGTAAAACATATATTTTATCATTTTTATAATTATCCTTGATATAAAAACCGAAAATTTAGAATGTTTCTTTTTTCCTCTTTCTAAAATTTAAAATAAAAAAAAAACATAAATCATGAATGACAAAAGTCGTCATCATCATCACCACATATTCAAATTAAAAACAAAATCATCATCCTTATAGAAAAGGAAAAAAAAAATTATAATTTCTTAAGATTATAAAAAATTACATCTTACATTTTTTTTTTTTACTATTTTATTCCTTGAAAAGATCAAAAGGATATTATTTATTTATATGTAAGAAAAAATTTCCTTATATATACAATACATATACATACATATATATTGCTAAATAAAAGCGCAAAATGGTGTGTTATTAGTGGTGGAATTTATATATTTTTATATATCATAATATTCTCTCTCTCTCTCTGTTTTTTTATTTTTATTCATTTTGCCACTAATACGCTTCACGAATTTATAAAATAACAAACCCTCCCATTTCCCTTTTCTTTATAGAAATAAAAAAAAAAAAACACTTATAATCATTATCTATGTATTTAGGAAAAATAAGTTGGCAAAAAAAATTCTACCCACATATTCAAATCGACTTTTCAAATTGGTTGCTGGTGACATAAAAAAAAATATATATAATAATTTTTTTTCTTTTTTACATTAATGCAAAATAATAAAAAAAATGTTTCTAATTCCAATAAATAAGAAAAAAAATTATATAAAATAAAAGTTAATTTACTGTTTGGGTGGTAATTTAAGAAAAATATTTTGTTGTCATAGTAGAAAATTTATCAAAAAATAAAAATATAACTAGGACGACAACGACAAAGATTACGGCATACCAAAAATAAAAACATTATAAATTTGACGAAATATTTTTTTTTGTTATTGGTAAATTTTTTGACGGAGAATGAGGATGAGAAGTTATTTAAGGGGTAGTTAAGCGTGAAATGTATTAGAAGATATTTTTGTATATATTACATTGAAATTAACAACTTTTTTTTTTTTTTAAATAACAACCAATAATAAGAGTATATTTAATTTTATTATAAGAATATATGTTTTGAGCACATTTTTAAATGTTAATTTTTGGTCTGACATTTATATTTAAGACTGTTTTAAATGATGCTAAGATAAATGATGCTTTTGTTACTACATATGATAACAAATTTCTCTTCTTCTGTATTATTAGCATCAATAATACTAATAATAATTAGTAGTAAATTACTAAGGACTTGATAAAATCATTATTATACACTAAACATAAATAAGGATATCTCATGGTTCATTAACAATGTTTCAAATATTTTACAGATTTCACTGTTTGCTCATAATAATAATACTTATTTAGAATAATATATTTAATTTTGTTTATATAAAAAGTGGATATCCTCATAATCCTTTGGAGTTTTAGATATCTCTCCTCAAATTTCAAATTTTACGTTATTTTTTTTTTTTCATATTTATAAAATTTCTTTATTCTTTTCTTTAATGAAAACCTTTTTTCTCTTTTGACACCTCTTTTTCGACTTCAGTCCTTTTCATCACTTATGTAACAGCAACCTATAAGGTAATTAAAACTCCTTCTAAGGTTCTGTACTTCTATCTTGTCCCATCTGAGATCCAAAATATGAAGTGATTTTTTTTTTTAGAAAATTACAAACCCCCACATAATTTAAATATTTTAACCTATTTTTTGTATTTGTCATATTATGACTTAATAAAACCACAAAAAATAAAATAAACGAAATTTTAGTGGTAAAGAGAAAAACATATTTTGTGGTATATAAAAAACATATATGTAAATTATGTAATATTATTTTTGTTTATTTTTAATTAGTCTTTTATTATACATAGTAACATTGTAATAATTACAAATTTTTATTTATATATACATAAATAATACATAAATAAGTTTACATATATTTTAATATTTTGGTTACCCAGAAAAATGTAAAAGAAAATTATTTTTTAATTATAAAATTAATTAACAGATGAGAGAATCTGTTACCATTAAAGAAATACTAACTGAAACGAATTATTAAAAATATTTACATAAATAGAAAAAGATTTTATCGGAAAATACAATCTAAAAAATTAGAAAACCTTCCACATCCATTGATTTGTTCTTTATTTAATGATTTAATCCGTATAATTGAGCTCATGTAACCCACCATACTATTAATCAAACTTCCAATCTATATTCAATGCAATCTATCCGTTTTAGAGTCAATTAACAATAATTAATTTTCGAAGCTTAAATATTTGAATTGGTTTGAGTAAGTATTTGATCAATTCTGAAATATGAGAAACGAGTAAATATACTAAAAGTAATGGTGCTACTCTTGCAAAACTACTATATATTCGAAAATTTTAACTGATTACTAAATTCTGTCTGTTAATGATTATATAAATTATATGTATTTAGCTTCTTTTGGCACCTTATAATCGGGTTAATCTTTGTTACAAACACTTTAAACCCAAATGTTTGGCAAATAAATAAATAGTGCTTACTCAAATAATCGTTCTCTCTATAGTGTAAAAAAATCATTGTTATGTCGACTAATTTAAATTAAATTAAATTAATTTTCTTTATTTGTTCCCAAATTTTGTTCACTAAATTTTCATAAATTTATATTTTTACGTTAATTTATTGACATATAATTTCACAGATGCTGACCATATTTACTTTCCACCATATTTTCATTTTATTGACTTGAATCCTTTAAATCTATTTAAGATTTTAACAACAACAAAATTATCAAATATTTTTTATTAAAATAATTGAAATATTTTAAGTTTATGGTGAGTGTAACCGAAATAAATTTGTTTATATATATTCTTTGTATAAAATTTCAATTTATGCATATATTTTCCTAAACTATTTTCTATACTTTGTTACACACTTATACAGCCATTTTGAAAATCCTTTAAGAAAAGGATATATTCTTTATTATAGTTATTTTAAAGTATATTTCAAATATATTTTTTCTCTGTATGCTTATTATTCTGTACAGATATTTTATTATAAATATTATTATCCTATTTTGCATATAGAAACTTTTTCAAAGCAACTATAACAGGGAAAAAAAATTATGTATTTTATATATATAATAAAATTTACTTTCCTTTGAGAATTTCGATAATACATAAAAAAAAATCTTAAAATTAAAATTATCTATTCAATTTTTGGAAAAAGTAAAAAAAAAAAGAAAAAAAAACTAGCTAGATATTTTTATATTGACACAAAGAAAATATCTAATTTTTGAAGTTCAAAGAAAGCAATGTAATATATATGTATGTGTATATAGCCTTTTTTTCCTATTTGTTTATATGAAAATTAAAAAGGGTCAGAGAGTATGTTTTTTTATTTTTTATTTATGTAAGTTTTTTTTTAAATATTTGTTCAAGCAAAATTTCCCAAAAAAAAAAAATCATAATAAAATTATGAAAATAGTCAAATTGAATATGATTGAAAAGTTTAAATTAAAAAGTTCAAATTCGTAGAATATTTTTTATAGTATAAAACTATTTTTGTTCAAATTTTACATTCATTTTCGTCCCTATAACCTTTCGCTATTTCTTACCTTTACTTTTTACTATTCATAAAGTTTCTGATTTTGAGACAAAAGTCTATCTAATTGATTTTCATTAATTAAAAAATTGTTTGTTAAAATTTAGACAAATTTTGAGCTCATCGTTGATTGAATGAATTGTGACTCTAGGAGCCTGAAAAGTTGATTTATCAGATTTTTAATCACTTCAGTAAAATATTCACTGAATCATATATTACATTTTCTAAATTCCAAATACATATCTTTAATTTAAAAGTAAAACCGAAGAAAGATCAATTATAGTTAATTTTCAAAGTTCTATATTAAAATTTTCCAATTTTTGTTGGAAATTTAATTCTGAATTAAATTGAAAAAGATATTCGCGTGACATAATTCGAACAATATTTTTATCCTTCCAAACCTTTAAATTGTGACCATTGTAAAGAAAAAATTTACGAAAACTTACTTATTGTTGACTTAACTACATACAAAAACAATTATCCTAATTACTAAATTGCTAAAGTAAAAATATATATTTTGTTTGTAAAACGTTCATCAATAATAATTTTTTTCTGTCGTACTTTATTTGAATACACAAAAATACACTTTATATATATATTTTTTTTTAATCATTTACCTTTAAAAATTTCTTCATCAAGGATATTTTTTATATGTCGTTTTGAAACATAGAAAGAAAAACCACTATGGAATCTAAAATAAATAATCCGTAAAAGTTCAATAATAAAATTAATAACGAACAGGAAAATATTATACAAACACAAAATTTTCTAACCGACACATTTTTATATCATAAAAATAGAAAACAGAAAATATCCTTAAACGTTTTTTGTTTAGTATATATTATATTTGGAAGAAATTAAAATGCCAATAGGTGTGTTACTATTTAAACATTACAAATCATTTGGACAGTATTAAGAAACCAACAAAACCGGGTGTGTAATTGATATAAATTTACACAGACAAAACATTCAATATTAAATTTATGTTGTGTCCGTAACAGGAGCAAATTTCGGAGTTATAAAAAATATTAGTTGGGGCAAAATTCTAGGGAGGAATTTTTGTAAATAAACCAATATAACAGTTTTTAGAGTTAGAGGCAAAATTACCAAAATTCTATATATAAAAATACTATACCGTATACGGTTTTTTCATCGGCTTATTTGTAAATTCAAAAATTACAAAGTTAATTTACGCATTACTTACTTTTATCAATATTTCTTGCCAAATTATTTATATTTTTGTCAAATATAAATAAATCGACACTAATTACAATGTAATAGTTTTTGGTGCACAATAATGCAATTCGTCGAAATAAAGATTGGAAATGAATTTTTGTAATATATATTGTCAATTTTTTGGTTAATTCAAATCAAACAGCATATTGACCTGATTCACTAAAATTGGGAGAAATATTTTTATTTAATTAACTCTATAAAGTATTAATGCAAAACCTGAATATAACCTTGGGCCAATTTTCATCAATATTACAGTTTGTGATATTATTCTTTTCCTAAATAAATAAACAATATTTATTCCCTATAAATTTTTACCAAATATTGTTTTTTAGTTTTCCACAACTACAGCCTTGGGAAATGTTGGTATACGTGTATCTAATGTCCAATATATATTTTATACTAGGTATATATAACATTATTTCGGCTTTTAATACCTGACGGACCCACAAAATACTAAAAATAATTTAACTAGAAAAATTCCTTAAAAAATCAAATTATCGGTAATATATATTAAACGAACATAAGGGTTAAACTATCCTTTATCTTAAACACAAACAATTTTACAATATCCTGGATCAATTTATAAATTTAATATGTGCGGTTATCATTGGTATTGCTTTTGTAAAAATAAAACTCCCTATCGGTCATTAAACACCAATTTAAATTTAATTATTAAAATTGTGTATGTAATTTTTTTTTGTATTATAAAAAAAATTTCGTGTTAATATTTTTGCATCATTTAATTTTAAATTTTTAATATAATTTTATAAAAATAATAATTCTACCAAAAATTAAATATTTGAAAAGGTAATGTTGTGTAAAATTAATTTTTAATAGGGAAATATTATATTGTATATTTTTAGTTATATCTGTAAAATTCTGTTGGAGTATGTGGTCAAAGGTGTTGCAAAATTATTTATAATTAAGTATATGTTATTCTGTGATTTTTTATGTGGTTTTTAAGGATACATTAACGATTAAGATACAGCGTAAAGTTTATGTGTTTGAGAATTAATGATAAAGGGTGAAACAACAATACCTGAGTTTGTTATGTAGATAGCAAACTCGGAAACGATGTCATACAAAGGAGATTTAATTGAAAAAAAAACAGTTAAGGTTTCATCATTTGCGAGTATAGTAATAACGTTTTTTTTTTCAAGGCAAATAGCCTGTAATTGAGTTTTTCATTTGATGATAATTTTCATTTAGCGAACCTATTGACAAGATTTTTTTTTTAGCTAAATGGAACAATGTAAAAATATACTCACAGTTATCTGGGTACTCACAAAAATAAAAAAAGAAATGGTATACTTAATTTCATCAGCAAAAATTACTTTTTTAAATAACGAAAATTTATTTAACTTCCAAAAGTATCCAAAAAATACTTTAACTGAAAGAATATTTAACACAAAATAACAAAAAAAAAAAATACCGCACATTGGGTGGTAATATTTACTTGAAAAATAAGACTAATATTTCCCAGCATGCCAGCAATATCTATCTATCCTGTCAGTAACTGAAAAAAAAATAAAATAAAAAATTATAAACATAATATAACGAACAAAATGATTAGTAGCTCTACATATACTATATTATAAATATATGTATTTATTTTTCTTGATATTTTTGCGTATATAAATGACAATTCCTTCAAATACATTCAATGAATAACATAAACTATACAATAAATTTATATTTTAATATTTATTTGAAAATGGACAAGCAAGTCAACATTTTTCTCTTTAAAACTTGAAACATAATAACAATCTTTTTCTTGTGTCTCAGACAATGTCATGAAGTTAAATTTTATCTTTTCTTTTATACCTTTGAAAAATGTCAAATATTTAATAGATTTTAAATGTCTGGTACACACAATTTATCAATAAATAAACAAATCGATTATGCAATAATATAAAATTTGGTATATATATATTGCATAATTTAAGTAGAATATTAATTTTAATTCTTATAAATTTCAAATATTCTTATAAAATTTTATTATTTTTTATTTTAAGATTTAATGCAAGTTTGCTACACTACTATTTTCTATATAGATTTAATATAAATTTTAAGCAAACGTTAAAAAATAATAATTTATAAAACCTACTATTTAAAATCAATCTTTTAAGATACAATTAAATATATTAATATTACTAATTTTCCATTAATTTTCATATAATCGAATAACTAATAAAATCTACAAATTCCTTAGTTACTTTTTACATTTTTCACCAACAAATTACTATAATTTTCCAAAATATTAACAAAAATACTTATTTTTTATTTAAAATTTAACTTGAATTTCATATTTTTTTTTAATCTACATAAAAAATTTCATAAATCTAAATTGAAATAAATACACAAATTTTTAAGACAGTTTTTCTTAAGAATTAAATTTTATATTACGAACTAAAAAAAAAAATCTTATGAACTTTTAAGTATATAAAGAATATAAATATTTTTCCTCCATTTTGATAATAAAAGATAAAAATCAGTGTTACTTTGGTTACGCACATTAACACTAATGCCAAATTAATTTAAATACCAAATAATAATTTTTCATTATAATTTTTTTTTTTGAATCACTTAAAAAAAAAAGTCCTTTTAGTGTAGAGAGAAATAAAAATAAATAATGATACTTACATAATATAAAATACGCGACTCTGTGTATACTTATAATTTTTTACAATTATATATATTTAATACGTAAAATACTTAATAATAAAAAATTTTGGTTTTCAATCAAAATCCAATGTCATTATAGCATCCTATAAAGGAAAAACCATTACCATAAAATTTCGTCCCTAAAATTTTTCTTCTTCTATATATTTACAAATTCTTGTAATTTTTATAGAAAATATTTGATTATTAACATAGAAGAAAAAAAATGTTCATTTTAATTGCCCTCAAAAATTGAAGAAGGATCATAAACATAATTAAGTAGTAAAACCATATTCAATCATTCGACCATTTTATATAATTCACCACCTACTTTATTATTATATGTATAATGTAGTCTCTTTTTAGACCATTAATAAATGTAAGAAGTACTTAAAAAAAGCTCCCTTATTTCTTTCTTTCGTCGACATATTAATACATATAAAAAATTTTTTCATTTCGTATATAAACATTCACAAAGGACTAAACGCGACAACTTTAAAATGTCAACACCGTTTTAGTAATTATTTTTATTTATTTTTTTTAGGTTTATTTTTTTTATTTTTATATAATAAAAGGGACGCACCCCTAAGTGACTGAACGTATAGTAATAAAAAAAATTGAAAATCAACAACTAAACTTGCGGCAAATCGCTTTATTATTATTAACTATACATATAGGAAAAAAGCTCATCTATTAAATTTCAGTTCTTCCTTTTCAATTTTTTTTTTATATCCTTTCCTAAGGGTTAGAGAATTTATTGAATAAGTAGGAGGTGAAAGTGGAAGGTATGATATTAAGAGGCGTTAATAGTGAAGGCAAAAATCAACAATTCATCTTCTTCTTTTTTTTCAAAAAAAAAATCACCATTCTTAATCCAATTACCCCGCAAATGAAAACAAAAAATCGACTAATGCTGAGAACGTGATGTCGTTTTATTATTATGTGTCGGGATAATAGATATATAGTTACGAAAAAAGGGGGTATTTGTACACCCAATACCGTACGCCCCTTCCTTAGTCTTAATTCAATATAATAATAATAATTTACAATGATAGCGGAAAGCAGAAAATTTTGATAAGAACTCGGACGTAACTAATTTTTATTTTGAACAAACATTAAACTTTGTTTTTCCCGATATTTTTCTTTCTCTTCTAATATTTTCCGGAACATATTAATACATTAAAAACAATATAAAAATTTATATGTATATGTTATATATAAATATTTAATTATCTTATGTATTGTATTGGTGGAGTGTTCAATTGTATTTAATTGTAAATATATATATATACTTATAAGTATATATATTGCAATAGAAATTATCAAGCACTTTTTCAGAGTCATCCGTAATATAGTTTCTCCGTTGTGTTTCATATTAATTTATTAAAAAATTTTGTGTCAAAATTAAGTTGATTTGATTGTACATATTATTAATTATTTCATTAATTGATTTTCTTTTACATTTTCAAGAGAATCATAAATACATCGTCATGTGCACAATGGTCAATATCTTGTCTCTTATCCGATCCCTGTATTTTCATATGTGGCATTTGTTCGTTATCTCCCATGCTAACGTCAATCTGACTGTCTGTTCGTTTCTACGAAGGATATAGTATTGAAAAGCATCATTAATCAGTCCAATAGATATTCTTTTATTTTAATATAAAACTAGCAATCGAAATTAATAAAACGCATCATCTATGTATGAAACTACATAATAAATAACATAAATTAATTGTGCATCACTTTACCATTTTTCCATTTTTTTTTAAATATTAAATAAATTATTTGAATTGTGAAACTAAAAATCAACTATATCATTGTAGGACAACTATATGTATGTAATAATAACGAATTGGATATCCCTTTGTATACAATGAACTCGATATGTATGTACATAAATATAAATTTTTTAAGAAGTGGGATTATGGTTGAAGTTTGAAATTTAATAGCTTATATACATGGAAAATTCCTCGATATCCTTTTCGTAGAAATACTTGGTTTTTGTTTTTATTTTTGTAATATACCAAAAGGATCGTATAAACAATAAAAACAAAAACTCAATGGGAAAAAGCAACAGTCAGAGAGTAAAGTTTATTTATTTAGGGATACCCCAAATAAACTTTATTCTGATTTATATGAACCATAACCAACTTTATTTTTTTTTTTTTTTTTGCCTATTACTATTAGACCACTTTAATACAATTGAAAAAAAATTATTAAGAAAAATTGATAAGTATATACCCTTTTTTATTATCCTTTATTTTTGTTATTGGTATACGGACAGACACTCTTTCCAAATAAGGAAATATTACTGTCATGATTCTTCACAAATTTAACTATGTTTATCGAAAAAAAAAATTCAGTTTATTTTCATTCACATTTAAATTGATTGCTTTACAAAAAAAAAAAATCCTACGACCAAAAAGGTCCTTTTTTTTATACATTTAATAATATTTGTTATTAATATTTACATAAAAAAAAACCATACGACCATTTAAATATTTTTTTTATTGTCCTCTTTTTTTTATGGGTTTTAATAAGTAAAATAAATTTTATGATGTCCTTAAACATTTAACAGATTTTTTTTTATATACATATTATATATTTTTGTTTCTTGTTGGTCACAAATCTGGGTTTTGTGGTGTTAATATTTAATATCTTAAAATAATAATGTTTAAAAATAAATTTTTATTTCGTGACAATAAAAATTTGCCATTTTCAGTCCATTTATAATTTATGATAGAATTACTTTATTTTTATTTTTTTGTGAAGTAAGATTACTAATTAATATACTACTATTAATAATAATATTTTTAAAAAATAATTTTTAATGTATATTTTCAGATTCTTTTATTTATATCATTTCTCGTTTTATGCTTACCATTATCGTTTTAATGGCCAGTACAGTAGTTTGGCATTAGTTTCATCATGGCTATTTATTCAGGTAATTAAAATTAAATGATTTTTAATATAAAGTTTTTTATTGTAAATCAATTTCAACTATAAAAAATAAGGATTAATTTAAAAGAAATTAACAATAAATATTGATACATTATTGGATGTATTACAGTGAAGGAGAATATTATATTGTCTTTGCACAATATCTGTAATAAATTATAATACTAATTAGGACAATATGTTGATGGATAAGTTTGATCATTTAAAAGAGATCAGATCAACTGGAGTAATAAATGGAAGGTTCATCATTCTGTTTTAGAATAATTGTCTGAAAAACTAAGTTAAATACCTACGTAAAAGCTTGTGAAATAAATTGAATAAATATATTTCCCAACAGAAATAAAATTTTAATCATATGTTGCTTAGTATCTAGAATGATAGCAAATTGAGTTTCTTTATACCATTAAACATTTTTAGATCAAAAATCATCTTTTAGTATATTTAATCTTAAATCTGACGATACAGTTTATAGAGCTATAATAATTTAATATAATAATATCAAATTCTATTACGACACTTAGAAATTATTCCAAAAAAATATGTATTTCAAAGTATTATATTAATTTATTTAAATTTTACTGTTGAATTTTACGTAAACTATAAATTTCTTTGTGTTACTTCGGTAATTAATTTATATATTGCTGATAAATTACATTATGTATTATGTTTTAATATTGATAAAAAAAATATTAAAAATAGAATATTTTTACATTATTAATTTACTTACCGAATGTAAAATTAATTTTCATTAAATATTTTGAAAGAGAACTAAAATCTCCTTTATAGGAAATCATTTTTTGTATAGAATTTCCATAGTACCCAGACTAAAATAATGATAAATTTTCAAAAGTTTAAATTTCCAAAAACTTAAATTGATTTTACAAATTGATAATAAAATAACAATATAAAGACCTATAAAAAATTAACTTTTTAGTTATTTTATTAGTAATATATAAAATTTATGTTTCACAAAATAATTTGTCAAGAGGTTTTTGTTTATGTCCACCTATTGTTTTCAAAATTAAATTGTTCTCTTGTGGTGAATAGATTCATTATTGTCCTGAAACGGAAATTTATTATAATATGTACATACATAATACTTTGTTGTACGATATAATTGAAAATTGAAAATTGTAAACGAAATAAATATGAACATATTTATTTTAAAGACAAGAAGAATGCAAGAGTTTATGCAATTCTTTGTTTCATTTAGGAACTTAGCTTACTTACGAGTACAATATTTAAAATATAATTGAAATAAATAAAAGTTTATTGAAAATTAGTCAAAATCTAATTTCAAATATAAGAGTTAATAATAACAAGTGTTTAAAGGATTTCATTAACGACTATCTTCAAATAAAATTTACTAAATCAATTTTCTAGTGGGGCTGTATTCAAATAATCTCGCATTAGCTATAGTATTTTACTTGTTTTAGACAGATTGAAATCGATCTTCTTAATTTATCATTTTTGATCATATAAATTTCAGACTTAATAAAAACAATTTCGATACGTTGTAATAACTTCGTATAATTCAAGTTTCACAAATTTATTAAATATTCGAATAAAAAATTTACTTACAAAGTAGTTAATGTGGGTCATCCATAATAAGTTTATTATTAAATAATTGATGGTAAGTAGTGTTTCTTTTCGTGATATAACATATGATGGACATACCTAGTTTCCAGTATCGTGCAAATATGACCAATAAAATTCTAATTCTAAAATTTTTAGACATTCCATATAAACATTTTCAATATAATATTCGAGTATTTTGATGAGCCTGTTTCGCATATTGTTTGCAAATTATATATACCAAAAAGTGAATTTTTTAGAGTATAATTAAAAAAAAATCAAAATAACATTTGTTTAAAATGCAATTTATGCATTTTTTCATATATTTATAAATTCAAAAATTCTGATAATTTTACTTTGTTTTGTATCAAAGACAAAATTCACAACCGGAAAATCCTACATTTTCATCATTATATAAATTTTTAATTCAACATTTATTTAAAATATATTTTTTATATGCAATTTTTTTGATACAAGTTAAAACAATTTTTTAGAAAAAAATATTTCTGAATAAAATAGACAAATAAAAAAAATCCTCGAAATATAAACGAGATAAAAAAAATTTTTGTTTTCCATAAAAATAAAATTATATATTTTTTTTGAAAATCACGTGAATTAAATTATGAATTCACGTGACGACAGCACAATTTTTCTATAGAAGATATTTTAAACAAAACATTAAATAATAAATAATAATAATTTTATAATCATAAAACTTTATAGAACATTTTATCCACGTGACTGCAAGAAAATCTGATGATGATTAAAATTTTAAATAAGTAACAACTTTTTTTCTCATTGTTCTATACAAAAAAAAAAAAAACAAAATGTTGACAAAAACATTAATAAACTAAAATAATAATAGGAAAAAATGTTTTCCTAAAGTTTTTATTTAAATAAAAAAAAATAATACAGAATAGTTTTTTTTTTCAGTTTTTATGATAAAATTTTCATAATTAATGAGAATTTTTTTATATATTTGTAAAAAGCAGTAAATGTAAGAAAAATATAAAAGTTTTTCTTTTAATCTTTTAGTTTTGAGAAATTTTTTCATATAAGATTTTCACAAATTAATTTTTCATCGTAACTTCTTCATCAAATTTAAAAATATTGCAAAATTTACATTGAATTTTAGTCTTTCAATTTTACTATACTCAAAATCAATTTATATTTTTCATGTATTTTCTTTTGTAGCATTCAATGTTCTACTTTTTCCATCATTACGAATTGCCAGTAATAATTCAACAAGCCCAATTGCAACAAGTTTTATTAATATCAAGACAACAAACTCATCAAAATCAAATGGCAGCTGGTACTGGTGGTACTGGCGGTAGTGGTGGTAATGGTGGCAATGGTGGTAATTCAGATGGTGATGGTGCCAATAATGGTAATAATAATGGCAATGGTATACAACATATAAATGGTAATCGAAATGGTGAACCACCAACAATTCAAACACAACGTGTTCAATTAGTTAATAATTCACTAGCCGAATTAATACGGCCAATAATTGAACGACGTGGTGATATAATTAATACAGTACGACGAGTTTTACTTGGTTTTGGATGGATTGCACCAATTCCACTTCGTGTACAAATTGGTAATTTACAAAGAGTTAATTTGGATTCAATACAAATAAGTCCAAATAATTATGGAATTACAACTACTACAGGGGTAGATGGTACAACAGATGCTGCTACTTCAGTAACAATTGATCAGCAAACCGGAAATATTAATCCAAATAATAATACTACAAATACTGTAGGAACAGGAATGATTAATGAAAATATAGAAAATGGTAAAAATATTTATTTTTTTCAGAATTACATAAAACCACAAACTAATAAACTGTATACAGACGATTATATTAGAATATCATTTTTGTCTACAATTTTCTGGCTCCATAAAGAGAAAAATGATATATTCTGGAAAAATGTAGAATGAAAAGTAGAGAAATTCGTCGCTCTCTTTACTTTTTGTTCTACATTTTCTACATTTTTCCAGAATATATCATTTTCTCTCTTTGTGGAGCCAGAAAATTGTAGACAAAAATGGTATTCTAATATAATCGTCTGTATACAGTTTATTAGTTTGTGATAAAACAAGGAAATAAATTTGTAAAAAAAAGGATTCAATTTTTATTTTTAAAAGAAATATTTCCATTTTGATTGAAAAAAAAATTCAGAATTGTGGAAATATTTTTTACGAAAATTATTTTTGAATTAATTTCATTTTCATATTTTAATTTTATAAATTAATTTTTAATTTTAGAATAATATAAAAGTTTGATTTGATTTAGATTGCACAAAACAAAATTGATTACAAAAAGTTAATTTAATTTTGATTTATTATTAATTCTATTAAAATGATTTGATTCTGTTTTCATTCAACCCATAAGTATGAAAATTAAAATGAAGGGGACAACAAGCATGATTGGTACAAATATATTTACATTTCAGCCTCATTTTGGTTAATTCTGCTAAATCAATTTCAACCAAATTTAATTGTAATTTTGAATTAAAAGTCGGAGGACCTCGCATAAAGACAGTATGCTATTACTAATTTGTCTTTAGCACAGGAAATAAAATTTAAATGAGGAAGCAAATTGCATTTCACAGTTTTATAATTTCAATTTGTAATAATAAACTCTTTCTACCTAGATATTTTTTTCAAAAATAATACTTAATTATCCATCCAATAGTTTAATTATAAAACTTTGTATTATACTTTCAATTCAATTGGTTATCTAACAAAACTCTTATATAAATTTATTCAAATTTTTTTGTTAAATCCTTTTTTTCTTCTTATTTAATTTTTAAATCCAGGTGAAATCAGAAACATTCACAATTTAAACAATAATAGTCATTCAGAAGAAAGTGAAAATATAAATTTGTCAAATCCATTGTGGACAACAACTTCAACTACCATGCAAACGATAACATCAACAACAACAACAACAACAACGACAACTATGATAAATGATGAGGAAAACAACGGAAATCATACTGCCGATAGCAATTTATTTAGATCCGAAAAAGAACAACAAGAAAATAAAATGGAAACAGTTGAAGAAATAATCAAAACGAACAACAATAATAACAACAAAAATATTGTTAAAATTGAATCTGATGATGTTAAGGAAATTGTCAACATTAATAAAAATGATGATAACAATAAAAAGTTACAAGAAAATGAACAACAACAAAATGATGTACAAAAGGAGGAAATCGAAGAAGATAAACCAAAAAATTATCAAAAAAAAGACCAAATATTACAAATTTATAATGAAACTGAAAAGTTAACTTCCGGTATCAAAGAAAAAAACATTGTTAAAAATAATAATGATGATGATAATAATATGAAAAAAATAGAAAAAATATCAACTGATGATGATGATGATAATAATGTTATACATAAAATTGATCAAATAAATTCAACTACCATTAATACCACAAAAATCATTCAAAATTCATCATCAGATATAATTTATAATATTGAATCAAAATTAAATTCAAATTCTTCAAATATAAATAATAATAATAATAATAATTTATCATCTTTATTATATAATAATGAGATTGATTGTAGTGGTGATCATAATAATAAAATTGATGTAAATTTACCATTAAATAGCTTAAAGCTATTAAATGATAATAAAATTTTTAATAATAGTAATAATAATAGTAATAATTTAAATAATAATAATATTAGTAATAATAATATTAAAAATAATAATAATGGTTTGGATGATGATGATTTTGTTAAAATTGATGGTAAATATGTTGGTGATAATTTTACATATGAATTTTTAAATAGCAATAATAATAATACTAATGGTTTTATTAATGATGATAATAATACTAAAACAATTAAATTAAATAAAAATTTAAATGATGATTTTAGTTGTAAAGTAAATGATGATAGTTTAAATTTAAATAAATTACATATTAAAGCAGCTGATTTTGTTGCTTTAAATGATACTGCATCATCACCACTATCACTAGCATTTATTGGCAATGATATTGTTGATGGTGCTTGTGGTAATAGTAATTACAGTGGTAATAGTAATGATAAAGAATCAATTCAAATATTCAGGAAAACAAAAGATGATAAAGGAAATTATGAAAATAAATTGAAAGAAGAAAGTAATTTAAAAATTTTAACACCAACAAATGATTTTTATATAAATAGTACGAAAAATCAAATTTTATCTACAAATAATAATAATAATAATATTAATAAGGATATAAGTCAAATGAGAAATAATAATGATTTTCAATTTATAAATAAAGTTAATAATAATTTCAATTCTAATAATAATAATATTAATAATAGTCAAAATGATTCAGTTCAGTTAACTACTGATACTAAAAATGACTGCTGAGATGAGTGTAAATGAAAAAATAAGTTAAATTATACAAACAAAAAGAGAGGATATAAAGAAAATATAGTTTTAAAAAACATATTTAAAGTAAAATAATAAAATTTAATATATTATTTAAAGTTCGATAATTTTTTTTTTTTGTAGTTTCCTTTTTTTTTAGTTCATTTATTTTTAATATCGATTTAAAAATTTTCTTAAATCTACTTTTTTTTTATAATTGTAATATTATTATTTTTCAATGTCACCCCAAAAAATAATGTTTTCTTTTTTTATATATTGAAATAATAAATAATTAAATATAAATAACAATTTTTTTTTTGTTTATTTAAATTGTAAAATCTAATCGTTTAATTAAAGAATTTAAGCTTCGGAGTAGTTAATTTGCTCTCGGTTAAAAAGTTTTAAAATAAGAAAAGTCACAACAAATCAAAATTTATTGAATGATCAAAATTCCTCACTTTTAAGAATTTCAATCTTAATTTATAATTTTGAAAAATCATTATGGCGTTGTCGAAAATAAAGACGTCTGAGCCATTGATTTTTTGCGAAAAATATAATTGAATTATTGAAATTATTTATGCTATTTATGATTACAAATATGTATGAATTTTTCATGTTTTACTGATTTATTGTTAATTTCTTTCAAAATTCTGTATTATTTCGTCAAAAGAAATTTTACTGATAAACACAATTGCAAAAATATTTATAATATCTCAAATTAAATTAAAAGTGACTTATGCCACTTTCAAAATCAACGGCTCTATTGAATTTGTAAAAGCATACGCCATATTGAATGTAAAACAAATAACTGGGGCGTTTTCGATAATGCATCTTGGGCTGCAAAATTTAACTTAGCACGATGTAAGTATAAAAACTTTTTCAAATATAACTACAAAACTGCGCAGCATATAAGATTTGTTTTAGCAGTGAAAACTGGTTTGCATTTATGAATTTCTGCTGTTCACTTTTCTTAAGTTAAAATACTAATTGAATGCAGTTTTAAAATAAAAACTGCAAAATTGCGTTAAAATTTCAAGCGCAGTTAAATTTTTCGAATACGCTGCATTTGCAGTTTTGCAGTTCTGAATTCACGAACTGCTTACTTAGAAATTAGAACTGAGTTATCGAAAACTCCATGGTATTAACCATATTTAAAGAAAAATTAATTCTATTTCATTGCTCTTTAAGAAATTATAATTTTAATGCTACATTCCCCCCCAATCATAAATATATGTAATATGTACTTCTTTTTATAAATTTTTGGAAAATGTAATTATACAAATTAATGTTTGAATGTATCGAAATTGGCGATATCCTAAAAGATCCTAATTGATTTATAGCAAAACAAAATTAACTTATCAAATATTATTTATGATTAAAATGGATTAAAATCAAATCAATAATTAATATTTATAAGTAAATTTTGTTGAAAAAGGATCTTTAATAAATGAAAAATCATTTTAATAAACGTATACTTTATTCTTTAATTTAATTTTTTTTCTGCTTTATTTCTTTATGATGATTAATTTTTTTTTTATATAAATATTTATTTTATATCATTTTTTTTATATCCTTTAATATTTCAATTGCTTTAAGTGTAATGACTCATCTACAATATTAATAAATATTTAAAAACTTGTATTTTGTTTTAAATATTATATAATTACAATATTTACCTTACTATTTATTATTATTATGATTATATGTTGTCATAATTAATTTCCTTTTTTTTTGCATAAATTATTAAAGAATATAATATGTATGTAAAAAAAAATATGAAATTCTAGAAATATAAATTATAAATTGAATTTAAAAAAAGGATGTCATTTCTTTTATTTTGTAAAAAAAATTTTACCTATATTTTTAGAATTTACTTTGCATATAGATTATTTTTTTGGTAATAAATTAGAAAATCATGACTTTGAAATAATTCCGCAATTTATTTTTGTTTTGGACATAGTATTTGAAAAATTTGAAGCATTTTAACTTTACAGTCACCAAAAATTAGTCCATAGTTATGAATTACAAAAAGATTCATAATCGATTTTTTTTACGATACTGTAAAATTTAGAACATTTTTTTATTACATTTCTTTGGTTCAACATTCAGATAATTACCATAGTTCTATCTCTGGTCGTTTTTCCAATTTTCTCTATTGTAATTTAACCGTCGGTTTGCTTTGTTAATGGGGCGCTGCTTTAGAATGTTGCGCTAAGTTGATCAGCTTTAAATGAATACGATCAGTAGTAAAATATTCAGAAATGTAAGTAAACTTTAGGACTAGGAAACATGCTAGCGGTCGAGTTCAATTTGATGCAACTTTCATAATAAAGTATAGCAATTGTTACTTTCTCGTCTAATTAGGAACTTATGGTTCCAGAATCCTTATAAAGTTAATAGGTGATGACTAAAATGTCATTAAAACGTAAGCCATTTATTTAGATGGCGCATTATTATACTAAGATTTATCTACTTTATTTTTAATTCCTTTATTCCATCGTGAGTTATTAAATTGTACTAAACAAATTTTATATTCATTGAGTCCTAGCAAAGACTATTTATATGGTGGTGATGGTCCATGGACCTATAGGCTTTGTAGGTATCAGCAAAGTTTATACTCCTACTATAAAATCAAATTTATTTCCTTATTTTTCAGAATTTTTCTATTTATTTTTAATAATTTATTTACATAATATTTACATTAACAAAAAATAATATTTATTGGTAGTAAATTAAAAAGTATATATAACATCATAAAAATATTAAATTACTTTTTTTTCCTATAAATTCCACATTTAAAAATGTCAAAAAGAAATTTTTCAATATTCCATTTTATCTTTAGGGTTTTTTTTTTAATATATTCATATATTTTTTATATTTTTGATACTCTAAATTATTTTTGAAAAATTATAATAGTAAGACTATTTTTCAAAAATATTATATTTATTAAAATTTAAATTTTCATAATTATCTGTTTAATAAGTAAGCCGAATGACCTATCAAAATAAATAGCAAAATAATTAATTACTTTATGTATAAGAACTAATTACTCACATTATAGTTTATAGATTTATGAAATATGTAATTCATTATTTATTTTAGAAATAATCCTTATCGATATGAACGGAATTTTTATTTTATTTTATATTGTTTAAATACAGTTTAAAATTTGAACAATTAAGGATCAGAAGAAGTTAGAAATTTAATGTTATAGTGTCGCAACAGAATAATTAACAAAATTTAATTAATTTAATTAATTAACAAACCACATAATAGTACAGTTGATGATACTATTTATAAGAATGATCAGTATTTATTCAATTATGCAGTATAATATATTTAATACAGAATTCAATAAATACTAATTATATTCATAAATTGTTAAAATTATTTATATTGAATAATTTCTCAAAATCAAAATACATACTTACATTTTTCTTACACTTCTTCAATAATAAATTCTCAAAATATTTTAAAATTATATATTATATGAGCTAAAATTACTATTACCTTTGTATATAGACTATCAAGATCAAGAACATAATTTTATTTAGTTATTTTAATAAATGAAATAAACTATTTATTAATGATATCTTTAATTAGCGATATAGTATAATTAAAATATTTTTTATTATTCAAAATGGATAATTAATTATTTTATTTATAAAATCTCACCTCTTTTTTTTTTTTAAATTAATTATTAATTAAATCTATATTAATAATTTGTAAGGTTGTAAAATAAATGTTATAAAATTTTCGATTTTCAAAAGCAGAAATTTGATTTAGTAAAGCATACATTTAATTTGGTATGTGAAAAGACCAATTTGAATTGTAATAAAACTAATGTGGTATGAAAATTACTACATAAATCTATTATTATAACTTACCATATACATATATGTATACAAAATCCTTTGAACTTTTAGCTACACAATAATATGTATATCATTTTAAATTGTCACAAAAGTATAAACTTTCATTATTAATAAAAAAATTATTTAAATATACATATTACATATTTTAATTAGAAACTTCAACATAAAAAAAAACATTTACAAAAATTACTGAAATATCATATAAATATAAATATAATTATATGATTTACATGAAAGACAAAAAAAATATTACATAAAGTAAAAACTAATTATTATAGTACATTGATTTTAATTTTACCATCATTTTTATTATTATATAAACATTTTATAGTTATATATTAATTTTCGAACTTTAATATAAAATTATTTTTAATATAAAATTATATAATTAAAACTTTTGCTCCCGCTACATAATAATTTTTATGTATGTAAAAACGATAATTATTATATTTGAAATCATTGACTCGAATATCATAAAGTTAAATTGAAATATAAAATTTATATATATATTAATTAAAATGTGTCATAAAAAGAAAATATGTTTATTGTAACATTATTTTATTGAAACTTTTTAATTAATATTCATTTTCAATATTATTTTAACATTGCAAAATAATTGCAATTTATATTTTTCATAATTATTTATTTTTTAAATTACAATTTTAATAATAAAAAAATTATGTGTTTAAACTTTTAATATCAAATTTATTATTTTTATATGTGTATATTTGGTATGTAATTTTTTATATATGTACTAATCCTGTCACATAAATTTTTGGTTCAAAAGGTTTGAAATTGTTTAAAAAAAATTAATAATTAATAAATGAACATATTATATACAGTTTATTATGACAATTTACCTAAGGGTGGTAATGAAAATGAACCACAAGTTTGTAATTATATTTATAATATTTTAATGTCTTTCGATGGCATCGATGTCTATCTAAATTGACTCAGCTTTAAATGAATAGCACCAGTACTTACCTATAATTAAAATATACAGCAATGCAAAAAGACTGGATAAAATGCTAGTGGTCGACTCCAATAATTGCTGACAAAAATCATTAGGTAGCTTGCAACAAACTAAATAATGCTTTGTAAAAAAAAATCCTTTGTTCGGCCTCAGATTGACTCAACATCTAAACTAAATAATCCTTTGTAAATCATGCTTACATATGTATTAATAACAAAATATAAAATCGAAATTCATATAAAATTGGATACCATATTTAAAGTTTGGTGTCTCTTTTTTATTTCCTCGAACACAATTGACAACACTGACTAATGTTTCCAGCACAATCTAGTCTTGAATAATTACCTTACAGATTTAGACATACTTTGTAAAAAATAGCTTGATTATTAAAAAATTAAACATATATTGAATAAAAATTTCTTGCACTAAAAATCTAAACAAAATATAAATTTATCAATATTTTTTCAGTTTTATTTACGTTTTTTTATTTAAATTTCTTTGATTTATTTGGAAAATGATTAATGATTGTGAATTTAATTAAATGAAATATTTTAAATAATAAATATTATATAATTAATGACTGAAAAAATAAATATTGTCAATAAATAAGATTTTAATTTTAATTATAGATATTTTTTGTTAATTTGAGTTATCCTTTTGGATTAACAATAATTATAAATGCACATAAAATTATTATAATTATACAATGTTTCATTTAGTTATATTTTTTCACTATTATTTTATTTAAATTTAAATTTTTTTTTTTCATTTTTAAGTCCCACGTTGATGGATGTTGTTGTTAAAAACTTGTCAACTACGTGTATTCTCAAGCAATAACAACTGATTATGTGTGTTAATAACCCAAGAATACGCGTGGCCAACCAAGTTGCCGAAGATAATTTATATATATTTTTCAATATTTATATAGAAAGGAACACACTTTTATATAATAGAAATACACTTTTCATTTAATTAAAATATATATAAAATTATAAATTATTAAAACTTCACCTTTTTAATTGATGTTTTTCGCCTTTATGGGTTGAAGATTTTATTGAGATAAAATTAAATGAAGATTAATCAATATCTGAAAGTATGAAATAGACACACAATTCATCTAAATTATTAGATATTTTATTTAACTAAAATTATAATTATAATCAAAATTTTACCATTTTTGTTCTCCTTTTGGTCCTTTGAGAGTAAATAGTATAGACATAAACAATTAAATAACTATAAATTTTGATAATTACCTATTTGATATTGGTGCCTACAAATTAATATATGAAAACGTATACCATAATGACATCACTAATTGAGTGACCAATTTTTATAATATTATATTTAATTTCATAAAAGTTTAAATGTAATTTTATTATTATTTAAAAATTAACTAATAGAAATGAGAACAAAATTATATTATGTACATTATTTAAATATTAATTATTTATAATTCGAAATTCTGTAAAAATAGTAAAATATAATTAAAAATGTATTTTTCTCAAATTACCTACCATCGCATTTCTATTTTTTTTTTAAATAATGCTTCCATTTATTTGTAATTACATACTTTTAAATGAAAATTATAAAAATGTAATTAAATAGTAAAACAACAACAACAAAAAGGATCATATTATTTAAGAATTTTAATTATGATTAAAGAGTTGAATTTATAAGATTACATTTATTAGATAACATATGGCGAAGCTAGAAATTGTAAATGTGGTCATATAACACGGCCAAGCCTGTAACGTGAGAAAAATTCAAAATTATAACATATTATAATACTTAGTTTTAATTTAATGAATTAATTTAAATATAGAATTGTATAATAATTGCTGTAAGACATTACGAATTATGTAAATAAGTTAAGTTAAATGACATGAATGAATAAACAATTTATAGTGTTATTATATGAGGAGGACAATAAAAATTTATAAGGACATGTGTTTTATAATATTAAGGATGTTTTTAAATTTAAAAATAAATTAGCATTTTATAAATTTATTGTAAAAGCAATTTTAATGGAAAAAACAAATTACATATGTATAAATAAATTTAATAATTTGTAGTTAATAATAACATTAATTAATATTGAAGTTTAAATTATACTATTTAGTGATTTAAGTTCTTCCTTTCTTGTCCTTTGTTACTTATTTTAGTTAATTACACATTTAAATTGTAATTGATATCATTGCACGGTGTGATTCAGTTAAATATGACATTAAAGATGATTTTTTAGTGATTGAAGGATAATCAAAAAATTAATTACGGATAGATTTGATTTGAAATTTTAGTTTGTAGGGTTAAAATTTAGTATATAACTTAAATTCAATTTTAATTAAATTTAACCAAAGCATTATAAAAGTAAGTACTATTTAAAATAAGTTTAAATATAGTACATTAATTACAAATATCTTCGATTTATAAGATAATCTCTTGTTGACAATATTTTTATTTTTATGATGCAAATAAAGATTTTTTCATTTTTTTTTTACATTTGAAATTAATTTATATCACATTTTCTTATAACTCTTACAGTGTAGAGAATAATCCATGAAATTAAATTAAGAATCACTGTTTCTTACCATGCTTTTATTTTTCATACTAGTGAATCAGTATCGGAATCTTCGCTAATTCCCAAAGTTGTCGAAGCTATAGCCCCCCAGAATTTGGTATCTCATTTTGCTCAGTGCTGGACAGTCATAGAACATTTACTGGCTAATGTCCTCTGCTGTTCCCATTTTTTGACAACCTCAACAGGAATGCTGTGTAGACTTAGTCTTTTGGTCAGCTTCCTATTTTTCATACTAAATGATAGTATATTTCTTCTTGTTTACTTCTTATTATAGTCAGAGAATTATATTATATTTAGAACTCATATGCAACGTACTTAATATCACTATAATCCAAATTATTGCAAAGAAACATATTACTTTATATTGTAGCTGCGAGAATTAAGGATTTTAATTTTTTATAAAAATTAAAAGACAATTTTTAACAAATAACAAAGAAAGCATAAATATATCCTTTCTGTTATTTTCATTACAGGTAATATTTTATTATTTTTATTAACTAAAATTATACTATTATTCCATCTTTATAATATTTTTATTAACAGTTTGAAATCATAAAAGTCATATATGCATGTGTTTGTATACAAAAAATAATAATAAAGAAATGATATCCTTTAAAATTGTAAGTTTTTTGTTGTATTTTGTTTCTTTTTTATATATAAATCTTTCAGAAAATAAGTAATAAAATTTTTTGTACATAGACAAAAAAAAAGAGTGAAAAGTTCGTTAAGAAGGATAATACACACAGAAGAATACTACAAAAAATAAAAATGTTTTTTTGTTAAAATCAATTCTTTCTGTTTTTTTTTTGTGAAACTACAACAGATTGCGTTTAGTCCTGCTAGGCAACACATAAGAGTATGCGGATAATTCCTATTCCTATTTTTATTTTATTAAAGGCAGAGAAATTAAAAAAGTTTAAGGAGAGAAAGAATTTTTTTTGTTAAATATTTTTTTTTATTGAAAAAAAATATGGAAGTTTTAAAAAAAGTTGATAAAAAACATTTTTTTTTTATCCGAGGAAAATAGCTTATTAGCATACGAGAGAAAAACATATAAACAAAAATATAAAAACTTTTTTAGCATATTTTAATTTATTTATTTTTACAAAAAATATTAAATTGACATTTTGACGTTGACGATTTGATTTTAGAAAGCAAAGAAATATCTAAGTTAGTGCCCTCTGCTTTAACGATTATATTCTGTTAAAATAAATTTTGTGTTTTAAACTACACCCTTTAGTCGAGTCGAATTTACATATATATGGTATAGCCTTTTTGCTATTCGCCCACTTACAAAGCATCAGTAAACTAATATTTAATATTCGCTTTATATCAAGTTATCATAATATTTTGAATATTAGTATATTTAAGACTCCTATCACCTATCCTAATATCTGTATGGAGATTGGACTTGGAGCTATTATTTAGCCTACGCATCTGACAACCGCCCAATATTTAAGATACTCCTACTGCCGAGGTAAGTTATGATTAGTAATGATTATTTATTTTTAACTATTTAAACTACTACTCCCTGCCGAACATCCACACAGTATAAATATTATCTTCCCACTTTCGACTCCCATCGTCACATCCTTAAAAAATATAGAAATTCAAATTAAATTATGAACTGACAATGAAATGTAACCGAAGATCTAGCAAATATTAATGCACAAACTCCAGCATTCCATTTCGTCTGGTTTAAATTTTTTATATCTGAGCTTAATGCTCAGCGATGCAAAAGCTTTTGGCTTTTTCATTATTCTTAAAAATATATAAATTTTTTTTATTATAGATAAATCTCTTGATAAAGTAAATTAGTGATTAATTTTTAATTAGGGATTAAATCGTCCTTTTTTTGTAATAATTTTCGGTGAAAAAATATTTTTCATCTTGTTGTACGGAAAAACAGTAGAAAAAAAAATCAAACAAAAAGGTTTTTTTTAACACTACAGCAATGTGCAACTTTTTTAATTTTTTATTTCAGCGATGTTTTTTGTTTTTTTTGTAATTATTTATATTATAAAAGTTTTGAAATTCCTTTTAATTCGCAAAAAAAAAAAATGAAAAAAGAAATGGAATTATTGAAAATATTTTATTTTTCTCCCTGAAAAATATTAAGGATTATAAAATTCATAATTCCAGGTGAAATTATTGAAATTTTTTTTTTTGCCTTATTACAATATTAAGAATAAGCTTTACATAATAATATTTTATAGAGTATAAAGCTTATAATTCAAAATTACCAATAATTTTGTATAATTAATTGATAAAATATGAATTAATATGGAAAATATTAAAGCAAATATTGAATAATGAATGATGTTCCGTTAAAAATAGAATTATATTTAAAAAAAAAATCGTGATTAATTAAATCTTTTATATATTTAAATGGAATTTAAATATAGTTTAAAACAAAAATATGAAAATTTTACAAATATATTAAGGGTTTTATTTGTACCGTCGGAACAATTGAAATCAGTTTAAATTTTAGAAATAAAATTAATAACTAACCACCTCATATTAACATTTCGTATTGGTATTACTCTAAGCTAAGCAATGATCATATAAATTTATATTTGCTTGAAATCTAAGTTAATAAATTTTAAATTGGCAACAAATTATGTACATATCTATTGACAGTATGTCAATTTTTGTATCATCCAAAACAACAGGAGAATGCACAGCAAAAATATTCTGTTTAACTTCCTTATCAAAATAAATTGAAAAAAAAACTAAGAATTAACATCAGCAAGCCTAGTTACTGATGTTTATCTTATACTGTTGTAACTATTTTGTCTACATGTAATGTTATTGTTAACTAACTTAAGTTAATAGTTTTCAAATATTATTATATCAAAAATTATCAAATTTCATCTTCTGTTCTCAAGTCCAGTAGTGGGAATCACATAAAGTGATTTGGTCACCTATCGCATCACATCTTACAATTTTGCATAGAAATTTCTTTGCAAAATTGTAAGATGTGATAGTTGTTGGTCACAAATCACTTTATGTGATTCCACTTGTTTAAATATTTATGGTGGTAAGCACAAATTTGGCAAGTGTAATATTTGTAGTGAGTATAATAAATTTTGTTATGAAATTTTCTCCGCTTTTTTATATAAATCAAAATAAAATTTATAAATTATTTTTCTGATATTAAAATATTGTAAAAAAAAAACAATTGAAAAAAATGTTGTTTGCAAAGTTTTATTAATGTTGTCAAAATATAAATCTGAATATAATTATTATTATTTGTCAACTATACTCGTGGAAGTCTTAAGTTTTTATTGAATAAAATATTTCATTGTTTTTTTCGTTTTTTTGTGGACAAATTTTTTCCAGAATTCCAGAAGAAAAAAAAGTTGTTAAAGGACTACAAAACAATAAAAATATTTGAAAAAAAAAAAAAATTCTCCCATGAATAAACTTCAATTTCATTGTTTCAAAAATAAACAAATTTTCGTTGTCCTGCGATATAAAGAAAAAGAAAAATTCCGCTGTTCATCCATGTGTCATTGTAAAATATTCTACCACCCATCGCAAAAAAAAAGTAGAAGAAAAAATTTATAAATTTTATTTATTATTTTTATTTTTCCAAAATAAAAGAAGAGGAAAAAAATTCTTTTTAATTTAACACACACAGATACCACAAAAAAGGACATCAATTATTAAAATTTTTTGTTGTTGTTGTTGCATATTTATTGAGGAATTTTCACATTTTATTATTTTACATTTCCAATTTTTCGATTGATTTTTAATTTAAAATACATATTAGTATTCAATATTTCAATAAAACTGTCTCCAATTGTTAAATCCTACCATAAAGCTTCCAACCCCCACTAAAAGAATTTAAAAAAAAAAAAATTTCATTCACACTACAAACCACAGCCCTTCAAATAACAATAAATATCTTTTCCATATATGTATATAATATATACTGTTTACCACCCAGACCCAATTGAATATGTGACCAACTCTACATCTGTTAGAATACTGAAAAAAGGAGGCGTTAAAATGCATTTTACAAAAAAAAAAAAAAAAATGCGTGAAAACAAATTATTGTGTATATTGTGCAACATCATCAATTTTTCACTCTGCATCTGCAAGGATACAAATTTTTTTTTCCATAAAAGTTTTAAAAAATATTTTAAATTTTTATTTCCATTAATAATTGTTTTTTTTTTTGAAAATTTTTTTGTATTGCATCAACGAGACGAATTGTTTGTCACGAAGAACAAATACTTCGTGCCATTGTTTCAAAATTTGGAATTATTTACGATTTTTATATCCCCAATTTTCAATTGGACTATAATATAGCATAGAACTTTTTTTTTATATATGTATTTATAACTGTAGTTGTTGTGTATAATATAACAGTTTTTTATTACTTTTCAATGACAATATTTAATTTATACAAAAAGGATATTTTTCTTTTATTTTCCTTTTTTTTTTTTAACAAATAGAAAATTGTGAAAATTCAAATGAAAATTAAAAAAAAAAATATATATCAAAATTAATAATAATAACAACAATTTCATTTTTTATATTGAAGATTTTCTGTATTAATTGTTATGCTAATAAAAATATTGGAAAAATATCTCAATAAAACGATTTTCAATGAAAATGTTATGATTTATTATTATGGTAAATATAAATATAAAAAAGTTATAATAAAAAATGGTAAATAAATTAAATGAGTTTTTGTGTTATGCAAAATGTGCTTATTATTGTGCTTAGTGGGTGCCCCAATTGTTGATATACTTTTTTAGTTAATTTATTATCTAGTATTTTTATTATATGGATTTCCAATGATACTGTAAGTAACATAATGTTTCTACTCAAATTTAATTTATTTATATTTGAATTGCCACAAATGTTCTTCAAGTTGATGTGCCTGAACATTCTCAAGAAAATGCATTTTTAATTAATAATATGTTTCATCACATTTGAAATTTTTCTTTTTTCAATTCACTTTTTCTAGTTTTTCCAATTTTCCTTTTTTCAAATACAGTTTCCAGCAATACCCCAAATATTAAATAAAAAAATTAATAAACAGAAAATATACATATTCACCAAAAAGGAATTTGTCGTTTTTTATGCTTTTATTATAAATTTTGCAAATAAATATTTGAATTTTTTTTTTCTGTATTTTTTAAAATAATAAAATGTTTATAAATGGAAAAATATAAAATGGTTAAAATATTAATTTCTAGATATATTTATTTTAATTGGATTTTCCAGGGATCAAAAATTTGTATGTAATGAATTTTCTAAATAAAAAAGTTTTTGTCTTTACTCAATTGAAAAGTTACACAAAAGTTTTGTTTATTTAAATGAAAAATTATTTTGGGTAATAATATTTATTTAACAGAATTTTAGATTTTTATCTAATATATAATATTGTAAGTAAGTGAATAATTGTTATGACAGATTAAGTGAATAATTAAATTTATTTCGATTTCTCATAAAATAATTGAAATTTAGCATATAATGTTTTAACTGGTTTGCAAAAATTAAAATTATATCGATCTCGTTTTGTAAGAATTTTGATTACCCCTAGATTTCTCTTCTTTTGATAAAATTATATTTCGGAATTAAATCACTAATTATTTTTTTAGTGAATCAAAATTGTTAGTATGAAACATTTACTAGAATTTTAAATTAAAAATATAAACTAATTTGTATAATTTAAAATGAATATTTTCCTATTTAGTTACAAACTTATGACTAATATTTTTAATATCTGTTTTGTTTTGCATTTTCTCTAGTAATTGAATTAATTATCTACCAATTAACTTCTGTCACATCCAAATTTACTTAATTTTCGTAAATTTCTTAATAAAGCTTCATGATAATATCCCAAAGGAAAATCGCAATATTTCTAATAAAATTGAATTTATGGCATATATGCACATTTCATTATAAATTAATTAAAATACTTATTTATTTTATATTGAATTTATTAAACTAAACAAACTATATATTTTACCAAATTTTAAAATATCTAGATATTTTTAGAAACGTCACATCAGTCCTTTAACCAAATTTACAAAGCTATACTCGTATATCAAAAAAAAACTTTAGTTTTAAATTACTTCAAAACAACAAAAAAATATTCTCATAACAAATTTAATTATTATTACGGACTTTTTCTATATTATCCTTTAGGGATATTTTCTGTCATCAAACACAATATAAAATATTAAATTGAATCTGATGGTAATTAACTGTTTTCTACAAAAAAAAAAAAAAATTGTGTTGCATCCATAACAATATATTGTCAAATTGAATAATTGTGAACTCTTCTTCACAATGTTCAATGTTCAATCCTTTTCTGACTATGCTCTTTTTTTTTTGGTTAACTAAATTTGATTTATTCATCGTTACTATCACTAAATAATAATACAAAAAAAAAATGTGAAAATGTTGAAAATATCCTTTACCATAATAATAATAATCAACTATATTCCCCATATAACAAGCATAATATAATAAAATCAATCATATTATATGACATTTTTGTTCAGAGAGAATTGTTGTACGAGTATAGTGTCATTTCTTTATGAAAAAAGAACATCATCATATTCAACCATCCATTTTTTTTTTATTGTAAACATAACCTCAACATTATAATAAACCGTTCAATATATATTTATATAAAGAAATATATTTATATAACAATTTTGTAAATATATACATAAGTATACTCTTTAAGCTCAAGTTTCACTACTCTATAATTTTGAACAAAAGCATCCTTTCCTGGGTAATACAGGATGGACAGCATAAATATTATACCATATAAATAAAGAGGTGAAAATTTTATATTTTAAGTGGTTGTTTTATTAAAAGGGGTTTGTTTAAAGGTAATTTCACAATTTTGTTTAATTTCAAATTTAGTTTTTTTAGTTAAATAAATAATAATATCGTTATCAAAATTAAATTAGTGTATCTCAATCGAAATTACATCGCATTGGTATATCTGGATAAAAGATGTAATAGGGTTAAATGTTCCTTTAGCTATGGGAGCTGTTTGCGTCTCTTTTTTATAAGGAGAAATATAGACGCTTCACTAGATAAATAATTATAAAACATTAAATTGAAGATAATTCAAGATATTATTTCAAGATATTAAAATATATTAAATTATTTGAAATTAACAATAGTAAACAGTAATTTTTTTATTTACGGAAGGACTGACGAAATGTGAAAATTAAATTTTCACAAAAACATGTTCAAAAACATACCTTTAATATAGATCATATACATAATACGGTATTTATATAATATGCTAGTGTGTATATTAAAGATGAATATTTTCCTGGAGGTATCAAAAAAAGGTATTTTTTCATGGTAATTCAATCACACCTAATTTATTAAATTAAAATATCAAAAAAAAAAAATGGACATATTCAAAATAAAGAACACTTCCGTTTCAGGTATACAAAATGAATTGATTTACATTTTAGTATCCTTTTTATATATATACATATATATGCATATGTACCTATATATATATATATATATTTATGATACAGTGTGGTAAAAATCTCTGCACATGATTTAATAATCATGATGATTTAATTCAATTTATATATTTGTGAAGGAAATCTAGAAACTTTTTATTCAAATGAAAACGGAAATGGAACACTTTTTTTTTGTGATTGTTATGTTTTAGAATATTCCCTGACAGTCTTAAAAATAAGGGTTGAAATGTATTTTATTTTATATTTGGATCCTTTTATAGTTTATTAAGTAAATTCAATGGACTTTTGCAAAATGTATATGTATGTATACCCAAAATAATTATTACTTATATTATGATTTCTTCAAAATTAAATTTATATATATTACAAGGAAAATTTAAGGTTTTTTTATTCCTGTTTTCTTTTCTTAAATAATCGATCAAATTTAATGTCTTTTACATATGTTTATATAGTTGTTTGGAAAATAAGAAATATAGAAAACTTTTTCACAAATTTAAATTGTTTTTTTTTTT
Organism: Empis stercorea; assembly: GCA_949752835.1. NCBI lineage: Eukaryota > Metazoa > Arthropoda > Insecta > Diptera > Empididae > Empis > Empis stercorea. Next base: position 12,643,659 of record OX457088.1, on the reverse strand, counting down.
TTATATATATCCTTTATTTTGTGTATGTATTTGTAAATCTGTGATTTACAAAAAGTTAACGATTAATTTCCAACTATATGTATATATTATTTACTTTATCGATCGATCAATTAAATAAAATGGTGTTGTTAATTTTTTTTCTAATGATACAAAAAGAGGATATTAAAGAGAATGGATACATAAATATTTTTCCAGCGATGTTCTCAGAAAAATGTAATAAATAAAATTTAAGTACTTATGTATTTAATTTACAATTTATAGTACATATTTCAATTCATCTTATTGAAAATATAACTATAATTATAAAAAACTAAAGATTTTTGAAAATTGCAATCCATAAACTTATTAATTATATAAACACCGAAATATAACCCATAAATTGATTAATAATAATAAAAAATGCTCTATTATAGTTATTATTGCATAATAATGTTAAAATTACATGATTCCAAATTGGTTTCAGGATTCAAAATTGGATTTCTTTTCGCAAAACTTATTTTAAAATTTTTCTAATGTTTTATCAATTGCGGACATGCATGACATCGCCCAATTTCAGAATCAAACATATAATTTTGATATATATATATATATATATATATCATATCATAACTTTTACCTCAATGGAGTAGCTATATACTTTTGTTAAAGCTACTGAGCCTGACTTCTAAAATTTCTATAATTAACAATTAAAATCTATATAAATATATTTTTCATTTAATAAATCATAATTTATTCGATTTGTCATTAAAAAAAATAAACTATACGATACCCGTTAGTTAAGGTTGACATTATATATAGTTGAATTGAATTATACAACCTGAAAGTATACTTATTCCTATCCATGATTAAATTCAATTAATCATTTTTTTCCGAAATAATATTAACCAGCCCATTTCTACTATAATAGTATTATAATATAGTATATATAGTATATATATGTATATAGTTTTAAAAGCATATTTACATATACATATTATAATTCTTTTTAAAATTGTGCATAGCGCAACATAATTCCTATAGTTAATAAATTATTTTTAAATAAGTATTCTGTAATATATAATAAAAACAGAAAAATTAAAAATGGGTGGAATACCTTAATTGATAATAAAATTGCAAAGCATAAAATAAAATCATGTTGTTCATTTTATAAACCATCCTTTACTTAATTAAAATTTCAAAATAATTTTTTCATCCTGAATAGAAAGTGAGAAGCCAGCTAAAAAAAAACACAGTTGTTTATTTTTTTTTTTAATATTTTAAATTATTTAAATGGATTTTTTTAGCTTGTTTTATTTTTTTTTTTTTTTCTTTGCGTACTATAGATGGTCATGGATGAGCATGAAAACATAAGCCTTTATAATTTAACATGAAGTTGATTAATGATATAATGTCATAACATAGTTTTTCTTTATCATCTTTCTATCATTTTTTATATTATATTTAATGAAAAATATTCATTTATTTTTGTTGTAAATTTTTATTATGATTATTTATGTAATTTGTTTATGGTTGAAATTACTAAAAAAATTGTTATTTATAACATAATTTTAAAATTGAATTGAATTTGTATAATATTAATTAATTACTAGATTAATGTATTAGAAATTTACAAATTATTATATAAACTTTATTGTTAATTATGTAAATTAGTATACAAAAAAAAAATTATATTTAAATATTATGAAAATTTTATCTTGGGAAGAGCCTTTAAATTAGTGGCATTAACATATTTATTGCATTTTTAGACAATTTTAAAACATTTATCTCAAATTAGCTGAGGAATATATTAAATGAGCTACACACATATATGACAACCACAAACATACATATATATTTTCATAATTCGAAAGGATTAAGGTAAGATTTTATTAATCAGAAAAAATTTATTAAAAATTTAATAATCTATATATTGAAAAAAATTATATTAAGTCCAGGATAATTTTTAATTACTCAGTCCTTGATTCATGTCATAGTAAAGACTATCCAGCATTTATACATGTAAATTACATTTATTATAAGGATTATAAAATTTTCATGCCAAATTTATCAGATATTTAATTTATTTATGTTTTTTTTTTATTTTTAAATATATGTATTATAAAAAATTTCACCCTTTAAAAAACAACCAAGAACAACGATAAATTTGTGGTTGTCTAGACTGCACCCTCAAAATATCAAAAAAAAATTTGCAACCCCCTTTTATTCCAACCAAGGACTGCATATATTTCATTACTAATATTCTGATAATTTAAATCCATTTGCAAAATTACTTAATGACTTTATAATTTTTCGTAGTTCTTACTTTTGCTGCTTCACTATATAACGAACAACGTTGGACGTTGGTCGTCTAATAAATCTTTGTAGGATATCAAGAGACAAAATAAAAATATTATCTGTCTACTTCAATATACTTATAAAACTATTCGATATGAACATCAAAGTTGATTATAAAATTTTTTACTATAGGGACTTTGGAAATTAGCTGAAATTAATTTACTGAACACTATTATGTCCATGGCATTATTTTTTGAAGTATACATCATCCTTTCTGAAGTTTAATAATTTTTTTAGAGAAATAAATATCTGAAAAAAATATAAAGGAATTTTTTTATGAAATTATTTTCATATTAGTTGAATATCCTTCAAGTTTAAGGTTCTATAAAATTCAATTTTCAGAATTTCTTTCTCTGTTGAATTAAGTGATTTGTGTATACAAAAATACCTGATGATAAATGTTATTTCATTCTAATTTTTAGTGAAATTTTTTATTTTTTAAATTGGCAACTTAAGGATGCTTTAAAGAATTTATACTAATACTATCTAAGGCTGAAAACTTTATACAAATATTGTGAATTTCTGAAATAATAAAAAATATTATATTAAATGCTTAAAACTTTAAGTATAAGATCGGATCGATACATTTCAAATACGAATTTAAACCAAATGATACCAAATGAATTTCTTCAAATTTCAGAGAATCTTTTATTTTTCTTGATTTAATTCAAATTCAACTTTACAATTTGTTTCTACTATATACGAAATTTTATATTAAATCAAAATATTTAATGCGGAACTGTTTAAAACGATTTCCTAAATATGCAAATTTGCATATTCAAACCTAATTTTATAAAATATACCATTAAAATGTACATTAAAGAAACGAACATAAGAAAAAATCCTCAAATGCATTTCTGCCAAGTACCCAGAAAATTGTGGTATATCTTTTTTATATTACTTATATTAAATAAAATAAAAAATATCATCTATAGGCAATTGAATATTTTGAAAAAATCTCCTACAGAGAAAATACATTTCCTATAATAGTTTTTTTTTTAGAATTGGGCGGATGTAAGTTCAAATAATATAAATATATATTTTTTTTTGCAAAAGGAAACTTGATAGAAAATACACTTTTCACTTGGATAACACTATGGCAGACAAAAAGGATATTGCCAATTTGGCCAACAGATGTTATTAACTATGCAGTTTTTATTGAGTTATATTATTTTTTAGTGTAGCTACTCTACTCAGTAATATTGTATATAGGAAAATTGAAAATTTATTATTAAATTGAATTTTTTTATATATATAATATAAATACAAACCAAGGATATTCAATATTTTAAATTTTTTTTTATTTATTGATATTATTTGGAACTGAACAAAATTGTGTATTATAAAAATGTCCGCGACAAATTGTTAAAATTCTTCTTGTTAATGATAATAATAAAGCATTATTGGAGGCATGTTTTTCTGATTGTTTTCCGGAAAAAAGAAATATAATAAAATAATTTGGTCTTTTTAAAACAGTCTAAGAGTTCTCTTAAGGAAAATTTCTCTGTTATTACTATTAGTAATTTAAAAAAAAAAAAATCTTCTTTGATCGTTGACAATGACGAAATTTTAATATAATTATCTAATTATATTTATAAGAATTATGTATTAATAAAATAATTATAAATATACTTTCAGTAAAATAATTTCTAATAAAATATTTTTTTTATGGTTTGAATTCTAAAATTTATTTATAATCCTATTTAAATTTCAATATGAAATATTTACTTAAATTGTTAGCAAAAATTATTAAAAAAAAATTATCAAAAACTTTTTCTGTCTTTCCAATACCGTATATATAATCTTTAATAACTGCTGGGCCAAATCCATTAATATATAAATTCCATAAACCGGATAATATTATTTTTAAGATTTTTATGTTAAAACATAAATATGCATTAACGTTCGCCCCATGTTATCTAATAATATATAAGTATACATATTTTTATTATAGAAATAATTGCCTGGGAAACATGATTTCTCTTTTAGTCATATTATATAGCATTACACCAATTTTTGGGTGACCCCCTTTCAAATCCTTTACACTTTAATGTATTTTTTGTATTAAAAATTCTTAAATACCATAATTCAATTCTCATTCTATGCGCTAAGATCAAAGTATAATATAACAAAATATTAAAACAAATCCATCAATAATAATGAAAATGTATTTAGAGTCTAAGTCTAGACTCATTCTACAAAGACTAAAATATATAAATAATATAATATTATTATTGTAAAAGTGACTTTTGATTCTTAGCTATTATAAAAATCTTAGAATGTTTCTTTTTTTTTTTTTTTAATAAAATTTTCACACAGGATGCCTAAAAATTTAAAGAATTTACAATGTGAAAATCTTCTGTATTTGTTTAATGATTTAAAAAAAACATAATTAGTAATAATTAGTTATTAAAACATATTTAATAACATAAATTTTAAACTATTGCATAAGATTATAAGATTAATTTATATTATATGGTAATTTTTTTAATTTTTAATTATACTAGTCCTTTAATTATAAATTAAGTCCTTTAATTCCAATTTAAGATGTAAAAAAAAAAAAAACAATTTATAAAATTCTACAATTGTGTTAAAAATATAAATAATTATTAGTAAACTAAAAAATTACTAATTACAAACTGTCAAAATTTAAATTTATTAGCTTATTTTTCAGTATAAATTGAAAAATACACTGTAAATATTTATATAATTCAATATTTTCCCCCCTTCAAAAGTACAAAAAAAAAAAATCTTGTTTCATATTTTTTAAGAAAAACCACTTTTCTTATCGTGTTTTCTGCAAGAATGAATTTCAATTTTATATTTTCATATTTTTTTTCTTTCAATAATTTTCTTTTTGTAGCTAAATTTTTTTTTCTAAAACAGAAGGATTTTTTATTTCAACTTTTTCTGAACTAAAATGGATTCACTATGAATTTTCTTCTTTTTTTTTACATCAAGTGTGGATGGAAACAGTGTGAACTATTTTGAATTTAAAGAACTTTTATTTCGGATATTGAATTCAATTCAATTTTTTTTTTCGCTCGCTCAAAAATCAAAAGAGTTTGTTGTGTAACCTTTTGCCGAACAAAAACAAAAAATAACAAAAAAATTGTGTGTTACTTTAAAAACTTTTTTTTTTTTACCTTTTTAACAACAAAATACTTTTAAGGATAACGAAATGAAATTTATCAAAAATAGAAATATCTTTTAAAAATATATATAGATAAAAAAAAATTGAAACAAGTTTTCATCACTTCAACCTCATAAAATATTATTATTATTTTTGCATACCTGATGAATTTTATGTAGTAGTAAAAGTCTTCCATTTATTAGTTTATTTTTGAATTTTTTAGTAGCTATATATGTGAAATATATAAATTTTTTTTGTGTTTCTTCAGATAATGCAATTTTATGTCTCCTGGTATTATCAAAAATTCGTTTATTTAAATCTGAAATGGAACAAAATAATATATATAATAAGTTTATGTAAACTATAAAAGTTTAGTAATAATATTTATATTTTAAGCTAAAAATTTTAATATGTATTAATAAAATTAGTATAATCTTAGTTAACGTAAGAATTTTATATGAGTTGCATAATTTACTTTGACAAATTTTAATGATTTTGTTACTTAATTATAGCAATGTTAATTATATACTATAAAAAAATAATGATTAAGTTTGTTTTTATTACACTAAAAAGGAATATTTTAATTTTTACTTTTATAATAATAAACATTCAATTAGCTGGAAAAAGAATATTTATAATAAGAAAGAAATAATTTTTTACCTATGAAATTCCATTTTATAGTTTGACATTATTTTGCATAAATTTTGTATAACATAAATAAGACACCGTACTGTAAGCAAAGCAGTATATACCTAATATTATATACCGCCTTGCTATAAGTTCACTCTAGGTTTAGGTAGTGTACAAATAAAAGTCGATAAAGGTTAGTTTTGTTCGTTGTGATCATACTAAAAATGGCAAACATAATTTCGTCAAGAGATAACTAATACTTTATCGTTATAAATCACAAATACAAGTTTACCATTTTATTTCATTTCATTTCATAATTTAATTTAATTAATTTAATAAAAAGTTTAATAAAATTAACATTGATTTTAGAAAATCTTCGAAAATCTTAATTTTGATTTTTATTATTCAAATATAAACAAAAATATCAAATGTCTATAAAAATTCATTCGACAGTATGATGATTAAATTTGTCCTCTTGATAGTTTGATTGATATTTCATAGCACGATAATACTGCGATAATAACCAATTATTGTATTTGGCTCATGCTCATTATGGTTTCTATTTAAATATTCTAAAAATCACTTCAATTATTCAATTTTTTTATTATAATCTAAATAAATTGAAGAAATTAGTATATTTTGGAAAACCTCTATAAATGTTAGGCTTTGCCCAAAATTTAATTATTGAAACAAAATGTGTAGAAAAGCAAAAAGTTGTGTTTTATCCTTTATATTTAATTATAAAGTAAATTTATTGTAAAATCATTTCTTTTTCGTATATATTAAATTTGAAATTCTTTTCAATTACTAAACAAATTCCTATAAATATTTTAACAAAATCTCACCTATAAATATTCACTTTCACAAATAAAAAAGGTTTTACCTTTTAAGATAATAACAATAATCTTTTAACTTAACCGAAATCGTTTTACCCAAAAAAAAAAAACCAAAACGAAAACAAATTGTTATATGAAAATAGATTTTCCAATTTGATTAGAAAATAACACTTAAATGTTGAACCGTAAAAATCATTTGAAGGGTTTAAATATTGAACAAAACTGATTTGATTGTTACTTAACTATTTAAATTTACATGTTTGTTTTTACATTTTAAGGAATTTATAAAAATATAAAATCATTGTTAAAATGGAAAGGATTCAATTGATATTTTGTGTAAGATATTATTAAATAAAATTTATATTTTCAGGTTAATATTTTTGTTGGAAAAAAATCTGTTTTGACGAATAATTTCAAAACTTTTATATATAGCTGAGACTTAAGTAAACAAGTGTCTAAGAAAAATACTCTAATTTAATGTATCATTGTTGCTAAAAATGAATTTTCAAATTTTTATAACCATATGTCCAATATATCAAATGAAAAATTAGACTCTCAGAATTATAAAAATCTGCGAAAACTAAATTTTACAATAAAAACAATTCTTCGAAAAATCTAATATAAAATTTCAATATTCATTATTAAAATCCTAAACTATTTGCTAACAGAAAACTTTGAATATCCTTTTAATATCGACAAAACCACTTAACCAAGATGATAATTTGCTACCCAAAAAAAAAATAAAGGGATCAGATTTATAAAAAAAATATTTTGTACACATTTATTTTTTGTGTAAATGATTTTGCAACGTAATGTTACATTGTATTCAATTATCCTTTTCCCCCCCCGAAAAAAAAGTATACAAAAATATTACAATATCCTTTTTTTTCTATAAGAATTTTTTAGCATTTCATTTTTACTGCATCCACACATAATGTAAAATCGATAAAAGTTTTAAAATATTGGTAAAAAAAAAGTTATTACCCTAAAAAAAATATGTTTTTTTTATCGGCAAATTATCAAAAATATTTTTACAAAATATCCTTTTGATTAAAATGAAATATTTTCGAATAAAAAAAAATGAAAATTTTTTTTTTCAGGATTACCAGTAAAATATTTTTGCAATTAGCGGAAGTATTTTTTTTTGCAGTGGTTTAACCAATCATTTAAACTTTTACCGAGGCAAAACAATTTCTTTTTTTATAAATTTATAAATTTTAATTACAGTAAAAAACGTTTGTGAGGTGGAAATTAATTTTGTATAAAAGTTCGATACTTTAAAAAAGATTTAAAAAAAAAGGAATAAAATTTCACTATATAACAAACATCAATATTTTTTTTTTGATAAAACTAGTGAATTGATTCGTCAGGACCTATTAGAATTTATATTTTTAAATATATAAAATCATTTTTTATACCTGAAATTTACTCAATGAATCAAAAATTGTAATTTTAATGGAAAATAAATAAGCAGATTTAAATTGGAATTATTTTAGTGCATTACTAAATATTTTATTAATATTTATTATAGATATAAGTACATATTTGTAATAAGTTTTAGTAAATATTTGAATGATTGGATTTCATAAATTTATTCAGGCTAATAAACAAAAACAAAACAAAAAAAAATATTAAAAGGAAACTGATTTTTAAAATTTAATATGGTTTATTTTAGAAGCCAAATGTGTACTTGATCCTGTAAATTCTCTTCATGTTCGTAGATAACTAGCAGTCATCATCCCTCTCACCATTTCAAATACAACAATGTACGTATATTAGTATATTAAATTTTGGATCGAAACTCGGAATATAAATTTAAAGAAAAACTCAAAATATAAAGGAAAAAATTTTTTATTTTTAATAATTTAACTAGTTAGAATATAGTTAGAATTCCTATTCATTTTTTAAATTGAATTAATCATTTTTCAATATAAAATATTAAATTTAAGTCTGTTTCATCAAGTGATGGAGGAAAGTAATAATTACAATTTCGGGTTCGTAATTTAAGTTTATAAATTTATTTAATTGTTCTTTCTTCTATTTTAGAATTAAAAAAAAAAATATTAAAAATTTATCATTCTCAATTTCAAATTTTATAGTTAAAAAATATAAAAATAAAATTTATACACTTTTTTTGTCTATTATATTTACTATTAAGTCCTTTGGCTAAAATGTTTATTAGTAGATTTTTTTAAAAATGAAAAAAAGCAATGTATAATAAACCCACTGTAAAAACATCATCACACATCATTCGTCTTAACATCATCACACGTCATTCATCATCAAAGGATTATAAAACAAAATCCTTTTTTTATTGTTATTTTGCTATATACGTCAATATAAATTTTACAAAACATCATTTGTTGTTGTTATACAGACAAAAAAAAGGATATTCCCAGACAATGTTTTATATAGTAGTAAAATGAAAACATTTTAATTTAGGATAAAACACATAAAGAATACTAATTTTTTTTTTTTTGTAAATGTTAAAAGCCATACACAAATTTTTTGTGCGCTAAGTCAAAAAAACACACTTTTTAATACTTGTTAATTTTTCCAATCTAAAAAAGAAATGTAGTTTGTTGAAAAACAAAATTTTTTACAAAATTTTAATATATTTAATTCCGAAAAGTTTGTATGATTAATCATAACCAAATTAAAAAAATTTGTTTTGAAAAAAAAATCAGCAAACTTTCCTATTTTGTAATGTGACATGATGTCATCAAAAATTCACACATAATTTAAAATGTTTAAAACAATTCCTTTACACTACACTTTTAAGTGTTTGTATATAATAAAAGTACAAAAACTAAAGGATAAAATCCTTTAAAAATAAATGGCTTGTAATATTATTAAAGATATATTAGGATAAATATATCTATATATCCTTAAAGGAATAAAGTGATTTTTGAAAATATACATATACGTATATTGTATAATAAATGATAGAATATCTAAAGATAAGACATACATGGTATATATGTACATATCTCAGACTGCTTTATATATCTGACAGATTGTTTATATGAACTTTAATAAAATAACCCATCCATAATATACTTTTTTACAGACAACAAAATTTGTTGAATGAAATTTCTTGTTGCATATATAGTAAGTTTATATAAATTCATCCACAAGAAAAGGATAATCGAAATAGTATAAAAAAATTATGTGTTTGATCTTTAAGACAAATTATGTTTTCTACCCGGAAATATGAATGAGTGATAATACTTACATTTGAAGTTATTTATTTTCTTCCATAAAATAATATAAAATTATTGAAGATTTTGTAAACTTTTAAATGTTGTCTTAGAACTTAGATATTCTATATTATTAGAGGAATTATCTCTTAAGTTAAATTAATTAGTTTTACCCAATAGTTTGAAGTCCTTTTTTTGTATTTGTTTTTAATTTGAAATGTGTTAAATTTTCTTTATATTAAATTTTTTATTATATAAGAATTATTTTAACATATTATGCATACATACTCATCATATCCGTATGTATATGTATAGAGAATCAACTAATAAGTTAAATATTTTATATTAGTTTGATTAATGAAAAATGTTATTCTTATATAAATATTAAACATTAATCTTTTATACCGTAACAGGGTGTAGGATTGTTTAACTTTAAAGTGTCTCCTTTTCTTTGGACTAACAAGTCCTGACAAAATTTTTCCACGGACGATATTATATGTATTTAAAATTAAATTTGTTATCTGTACATATTTTAAGAAATTAATAAATAACTTTAAAAAAATATTCTCAAAAGTTTTCATAAACTTTGGAAATTTTATTATAGTTAATAAATTATCACTTTAGCTCGTACCTAAAAAATATAAAATGATTTAATTCAAAAATTCAATAATAGATTTTGATACCCAATTTCACAAAATCATTGTTCAGTGAACCTTAATAAAATTTGTTTAGAAAATAAATAATTATATTAAGGATAACTTATGTTTTAGAAAAAAATATTACTACTTTTTGCTAATCCATTTATAGTCTCTTAATATAATTTAAAATTCAAAATTTGCATTAGTTTATATCAATACAAATTTGTTTGATCTTTAACGATTCTTAATCCTTAAATCAAAGTTTAATTAATCAAAGTTTAATTAAGAATGTCGTATGACTTTTACCATAGCAAAAATATTAAATTATTTTACATTACAGAATAATACTTAAAACACCTTGTATTATAAAAAATATTTATATATAAAAAAGAAAACTAAATTGTTTGCTGATAAGTTGAAATAAAAACAAAATACAATCCAACAAAAATGATTGCATATGCGTGCTTACTTATAATTTTGAGGGTGGTTGCCCACATAGCAATTAAGATAATAGACTTTCGAGGTAACAACAAAAAGTTAAGACAGAATTTTTATTTCAATTTGTCTATTTCCTTTTACATTCCGTCTTCCTTCTTCCTTCTTGGGTAATTTTTCAGGATATATTTTTATATATATAAAAGCCAGGGGTAAATTGAAAATTTTGTAAGGAATATTTTTCTATATTTATATTACGATTATATATCGTGTTAAATATAAATATATATTTTTAGATATTTATATGAACAATTGTTTGATACAAAATTGAAAAAAATATATAATTAATAACAAATATTATTGATTTAGATTTATTTAACTAGTAAATTGCTTTCTTGTTAAAGAATTAGTATGTGAAATATTTTCCTATAATTTATATTTTTTAGAATTTTGTAAATTTCTTTGCAATTAACAAAGAAACTATAAATTAATATAACTTATTGTCCAATTAATAGTAAATTCATCAAATAAAATACATATAATTTAATTTGAAATTCCGTCGGAGTTTTGAATTATACAAAAATATTACATTATTTACGAATAGGACAAAAATATGTGAATAAAAATACATTGCACTTGAATTGTTTAATAATACTTTATAATATAATAATAGTTAGCTCATTTTAACCGTGTCTCCATTTTCGAATCAGTGATAACTAAATAAGAGTACAATTCTAATTGTTCTTTTTAATATTTTCTAATCCCCTGACGCAATCTTAAAAATATTCCACCATGGTAAAGTAATTTTGAACATCATTTGAACATATTTTGTAGATTATTTTTTTAACTATTCCAGCCTATTATTAATTTGCTCAAAATTTCGGTTTTATGATATATGTAATAAACATACGAGTATAGTGTACAGATTTTTTTTACACATTTACCCTAAAATAAAATTTTTATATTATATAATAATCAAAATAAAAAATCTTATTGAATTTTTATTATTTAATTCTATTTTATTACACAAAATAAATTTACAAAATTTTTCTGTAGACACTTTTCTTATATGAGTTATATCCGAAAAATCATTTTATTTTTATGAATCTTTAAAAGAAAAAAAAAATTATTCGTTTATAAAGGAAGAAAAATCCTTAAATATATCAACAACAAAAAATCTTATAAAAGCAAGAGACAATTTTGAATTTATATATTATTCATTTCGTTTAAATATTTTATCATTTTTATTTTTTTTAAATATGTATATGCACTTTTATGTTAATGGTCATAAATGGATATACACAAAAAAAAATGAATATACGTGTATATAAATAAAAATAAATACATTTATGTTTATAAAAAATCATGAAAATTGTCATATAATTTTTTGTTGGAATAAAAAAGTCTGTGAAAAATGCAATAACTTTCAAGTGAATTTACTTATATTTATAATGGAATTTTCCAAAAATAAAAAATATATAAATCTACACCTCATATACAAATCTTTAAATAAAATATGTATAAATTTTTTCGTGTATAAAGATTATTATTATTGTTAAAAATATACAAGGTGTCCTGGATATTTTTTCTATAGAATTGAAGAAAAGTATTAAGGAAAATTGTTTTCAATATTATTTCAGATTAAATTATTCATTTTTAGCCAAAAAAAATCGTCATTTCGCCCAAAAAAAAATAGTCAACAATCCTTGTTTTCTTTTATTTCTTTTCTCAAAATTTCAGACATTTAAAAATCCTTGTTTTAATTTTTATATTTACGAATTGTATTTTAAAAATGGTTAATATAATTTGAAAAATGATAGAAATTTTTTTGAATAATGATTACTAAAATTTGGAAAAATAATTAATCTTATATGAAATTTCTAAATGTCCAGTAGAAATTTTATTGAATCATACAAATTAATTGAATAATCTTGGGTTAAATTATAAATTGCCCAAAAATAACAATTGAATTTGGATTTTCTTCTTTTATTTGAAATATCCTTACAATAATGTAAAGTCTAGATTAAGGATATAATTTAAATTAATATTATTATATTATTATGAAAGATATTTTTAAACAGAAATCACCTTAAATTTCATTATTTATTTTCATGATAATACTAAAAACAAACTCCATATCAGTAATAGAATAACAAATTTTCAACAAAAATTATATTCAATTTTATATTACTTTAACATAAATTCTCATTTTGATATCCGGTAGATAATATTATATGATTATATCACGGGATGTACAAAAACATTTTTTTTTTAATGTCATTAAATTGTTATTTTCTTAATATAATAAAATCGACTTATTGACGCCATTAAATTGGCGTTCATTTTAAATGGGACACAAAATGGATAAAAATACTTATGAAAAAAAAATATTATTACTATATACATAAATATCAAAAAAAGGACTTGAAAATAGTAGAAATTTTTATTTTTATTAATCCAATATGTATATTTTTTTTTTGCATTTTATCACATATTTTCTTTCAGTATTTTTTTTCGTTTCTTTCAGTATGTGATGAAAGTTTTTATAGTATGGTATATAATAATTTTTTATCCGTATTCAGACAATTCTTATTTCCTATAGCAAAATATAAATAAATTATGTATATTTAATATTGCATCATATTCTTAAAAAAAATGGTTTGAATATTAGTGGTTTAAAGGCGAAATTTTAATTTTATGAATAATTAAAGTTACGAAAAGAAATTTCTATTTTAATATTAAACTTTTGTTTTCAATTTAAATTTTATTGCTACAGTATATTTTCGTTAAAAAGGCAAATTTAATTGAATTTATATTTTGAAAGAAAATCTATATTTAAAATACGAAAATATTTGAGCAATAAGAGAATTCTTAAGTTCCATGAAAGCACGAAATTCTTTGATCTTTAGAGTATCACTCTTTGCACACTAGTTTTGGTTTATTACATTTTTCTAAATAGTATCGTTTATCATTAAGGATCCGTTGTGTTTATGCGAAACTTTTATATAACTGAATCTTAATTTTTACAAAATGTTTAAAAAAAATTATATAAAACATTTAATGATAAATTACATACATATACGAGTATATATTATAAAAAATTTAAATTACATTTCTTCTATTATACTTATAAGAGATGAAAATTTTGAATATTTTCGATATTTTTTTACAAGTATCCATTTATGTATTTGAAATTTGTAAGAATTTTGTAATTTTAAAATAATAAGGGTGTAGCTACTAACTAACTTCTTTTAGATTACATAGTTACACCAAAGATTTTATAAATAGTAAGATTAAAAAACTAACTTATATAAATTTGGGAAAACAACAATATTGTTTCCTGATGATTTAAAGGAGAAGCAAATTCTTAAAAATTATATTTTTTTTACACAAAAATTTATTATTTCTTTATAATTTTCCAACTAATAATTTTATATAAGAATATTTAATTGGAGTTTTAGATGTGATTTAATTTTGAGATTATGTATTTTTCATCACGATTTAATTCTTAATCAACAATTTTTTTTAAAAAATTATTAAGTACTCCTATTTGTTATCGATTTTTAATATAAATATCAATGAAAATCCTGACTAAGTAAATTATGATATCAATTATATCGAAAAAAAAACGAATTCTAATTAGTTGAACATAATAATTTATATTTAATTCATCGAAAAAAAATCTTGAATACATTATAATTCTCTCCAATTTGTTTTTCATAATTTCGCTCTACCCCAATCAACAGCAACAAGTAACACAACATAAATATAATACATAATAAATTCTAATATAATCTTGAGCACAAATAAAAGAATGTCGGCCACAAAATGTTCAAAAAAAAAAAAGGAAGACAAAAAAAGGAAAGATATGCCATCAGACAGAAAATAACCATTTTTGGCCTTTGTGAACCGAAAAGGATACAAAACAAAGAAAAAATATAATCCTTTCAATAATTTTTTTTTTATTATATTTTTTAGTTGATGTCCTTTTCACTTATATTTTTTCTTTCTTTCGAATTTTTAATCCTATCATTCTTTAAGGAGGGATGCTACTCAAGTTAATGTTTACGTAAAGTATTTTACAAATATAAGAAAATTTGAAAATGATATAAAGAAAATTTCAGAATGTACAGAAAAAAAATATCCTTTTTTTATTCATTCTTTAAATAAAAATAGACAAAAAAAAAAGAATTTGTTTTCCTGTTCAAATAATTTTATATATTTTATCCTGTACTTGAATCTTTTTTTCGCAATTCGGCTTTAAGTATATCAAGGATTCAAAAATTTATATTTTCCATTTAAACCCAGAAAGAAAGGAAAAACCCAAATTTTGTTTGTGTGAGAGTGTTTTTTTTTTCGATTTGATGAGAAAAAATATTCAAATTTTGGCAACATCCTTGGAATAATATTCGAATTTATATTTATTTTTATTATGTGTTAGATTGCATAGCATTTTTGTTATTCAAGAAGGGAGTAGGCAATTGTCTTTGTTTGTTTATTATTTAGGGTGGAAATTTTTAAGTGAGTAAATATGATAATTTGAATTTTGAAAAAAAAAAAAAATTCAAAACAAAGTCTATTGAGAGAAATTATCTGTCACATTTTATTTTTGACTTATAAAATAAGAAAATATATATTTTATATTTTTGTAATATTTTATAATACGCTCGTGTACATAACTCATTTTGATGGCACACCCATATAAATGAGCCTTATATGAAATTAATAATTTATTATTATAATATTTAAAAAAATTGCATTTTAATATTCGTTTATTATAAAATGTAATTATAATTCAGCAAATATGATTCATTTCGGAACTGATCTTTCACGAAATTTTGTCAGCTAAAACGTTTTTTTTCCTTATAAGAATTCTGTTATTTTTCTACAAATTTTGGGCGAAATTAATTATTCAGAAATAAAATATAATAATTAATTAAAATAATAACAATTAAATGATTAATGTTAATATATAAAAATTAATTATGTAATAATAATATTACGTTTATATTTATATCTTTTAATATCTCAAAAAAATTATTATTCAACAAATCATCTGGCTAGACAAAACAAAAATTATTTGAATTTTTGTCGTTTTTATGATGAATATTTTAGTTATTTTTATAGCAACAAATAGTTTTGCACTCAATTCTTTTTTTTTTATTTTGTCTATTAAATATTTCCTATTACAGAAGTATATCATCCGGTATACAACTAAAGTATAACTTTTAAGATGAAAATGAAATCAGACATTTTATAGAATTAATATAATACTTTTTGTAATTTTAGACCGTTTAATAAGGAAGTATTAATGATTAGAAAGTAAATTTAACGTCAAATAGGACATTATGTATGTATATTTAGATATGTTAAGTCAACGACATACGAAATCTATAATTACTTATAAGATTACAGAATATTATTACCCAAATTTGGAACAATATAGAATTTATTATACATTTATACTATCATCATGATTGACACACAATATATAATAATGACAGAAAATCATAATTTAATCAGCGAAAAGGATAGTTAAAGAATTTATATTACATAATCCTATTATATAATAACCTCCTTATTAATTATATCCGTCCTTAAATTTTACCAATTAAATTTCTCACCAGCAATTTGAAACAATATCAAATTTTACTTTACTAAACAAATTATTAACAAAATGTCTAGTTATTTTATGAAATAAATTATTTTGTTATTTGAAAATTTATCTATACGAGAAATATAATAATAAAAAAAAGGACATAAATGTTTATTTTTCCAGTTGAAAGTAATATGCGAAAAGTTTTTTATGAAATATATAATATAATTTTTTCTTCCTTTTTGTGTGTGAATATTTGTCTCATTTCTTTTTTTTTTTTTTTTGTATTTTGGATGAGTTATGTTTTTTAATATGACCAGAAAAGTTTTCTTTCTATTTTATCATCAATTTTTTTATATAAACTTAGAAAGAAAGAAAAACAATATGATGAAAACCAAAAAAAAAAAAAAAAAAAAAACAAACAAATAAACATAAGCAAAAAAAGTTTTGTAGGAGAAAAAAATAGAAAAGTTTTGCACAAAATATTTTAATAAAAAAGAAATTATTTGAATAAATTTCGAAATTGTGTTCGAAAAGTTATTGAAATATAAAAGAAAAAATACATTATTTTGCATATTCAACACAATTCAATTCTGAGGACTGTCCGTTGCAGTGAATGAGGCTGTCGGTTGTCCCTGTCATAATCAATTTCTATAATGCTAAATTTGGGGAAATCTGTAAGAGCTGGGTTTGAGTCTAGTCTAGAACAAGAAGAATAAAAAACTCAATCAATATAATTTATCAAAAATCAAAAATTCATGTTTTATTCATCCACTTTTCATACTATAACAGTTTTCTGGTAAAAATCAGTTTTTTTAAATTCTATTTAACTTGAATCAAATTCAAAGTGAATTCTTTCTCAATGAAAATAATTTATTAAAGGATTGTAAAAGTTGACAGTTAGTGTAAATCATTTTTTTATTTATTTTATTAAATTTTTATCATAGAACGAAATAGAATCAGACAAAGTTTTTCAGCATAAATTAGTTAATATTAAAAACTAAAAAAAAAAAACAAATTATATTACGAATAAGTTCCACTATACTATTAAGGGATAATCCAAATTATTTCAATGCAACATGAATGACAAAAATTATAAATGCAAAAAATCTGCTTATTTTTTAATATGTTTAAAATTAACTTTAATTTTTTTTTATACATAAAATGAAATAAAATATTTTTTGTAATTTTATGAAATATAATTCGGACTGTGATAGTCACAAAGTTCGAAAAAGAAGTCCGAAAAAAAACACCGGAACTGATATCATCAAAATTTGTGAAATAATTTTTTTCTGGTTTTCGTAATTTTCTAATGATCCAATTTAAAAAAATTAGTTTGAATTAAAATAAATTATCAATATTTATGTAAATTATAATTATTTGTAAATTATAAATCCAATCCAAAAAATGCAATCCAATCCAATCCAAAATATAAATACACATATATGTACTTATGTAGTTGAAATATAAAATTGAATTTTTCTTAATTTTTACTTTATGCCAACTTTATATAATTTTCTTTTTACATATACATATTCGACTTTTCGTTATTTTTCTGTTATCACTTTTCGAATTTTTTTTTTTTTTAATTAACATAATTTTATAATTAATATTATCCTAATTAGTAAATTTAAAAATTATTATGAAATAACAAAAAAGTTTTATACTTCATTAGAAAAGCCTCACCTCTATTTCATAATTTTATTAAATTTTTTGTGTGTATATAATTTCAGGTATAGGTACTATATATAATTCAAAAATCCTTATCTATATAATTGTATATTACTTTATATTTATAAAATATAATGATAATGAAATTAAAAAGGACTTTTTATGAAATAATAAGAAGAATTAGAATTATGTGGAAAAATATTTTATGTATATATATAAATATTGAAATATTAAATACTTAAAATAACAAGGATTAAAAATGAATTTAAAGAGATCCTTTTATGTATAGAACAAAAATTTATAACAAACAATTTTTTTTTAACAAAAAACTCTTATACTATAATGATGATACATGAAATATATATAATGTACTTAATTAAGGATATTAATTTCCATATATGGTTGTGAATTAAATCTGCGATCATGAAACTTTTTTTATTACAAAGAACATAATTTAATATTTTGTTATATAATTATTATAAATCCGATCTATATAATAGTTTTTTGTAACTAATTATATATTTTTTTTAAATGCCACAATTTTGTTATTATATAGGATAGGAATAATATTTAAATTGTTTATTTTTAAAGTATTTCTGTGGATTAATGTTATATAAGGATTAAATATTTAATTTATTTTTGGTTCGGAATTGAAATAATTTTCTTCATGTGATTTTTTTTTTTAAATAATATTTTACAAATTATATCAAGATTTTATTAAAATGTTTTATATCAACCTGATTACGTATACAGTTTTTAATAAGAAATTGGAAGTCAGAAAATTTATTATACAATTAAATTATTAATTTTTAATAGTTAAAGAAATTAATGATGAAAATATGATTATGTTATTTTAAAATCTATATTTTTAATATATAGAAGAAAACAAGACTATAGTAAAAGGATGAAAATTCAATAGCTTACATCTAGTGTATATGACGTATTTTAATACATATATTTTTTAAACAAAATTACAACTATCAATTTTATAATGTACATATTTAGAATTCAAAATCATAAAATTTTTATTTGAATTTTCTTTAAAATATGATATGATATGATGAATATAATCGTTATTATTAATTAAGTGAGAATAAGTCAAACAAAAGTATGTTTAAAACATAGTTTTAAAATGAAGTTTTAAAAGTAAAATCAAACATTAAAAATTAATAAAAATAGTATTTTGAAAAGTCACTAATTTGACAATTTTATTGACTATGAAATAAGTGAAAATAGGTGGAACTTCTAGAAAATTGTGTTTAATTTTTTTGTTATTATTATAGTAGGCCCATAGACAATTAGTTATACTTATAGTAATTTATCTCTTATAGCATATTCACAGCCAATTAGGATACTACATTAACATCTAAGACTATATAAAAAGAAAAATTACAAACCTTATTTGTTTTCAAAAAGTATTTAAATAAATTTTGTATCTAACCCAAAGCATTTCATAATAAAAATTTACAATATTTTATAATACAATTATTATTTTTTTGTTAAAAGTATTGTCTTATAATCCATTTTATATTATGTAATCTTTAATACATAAAACTTATACAATGCAGATTTTCATTTTATACTATATATATATAGTATATGGAATAGTAATAATATTTTGGTGTGGTTTTTCTGGCGCACCTAATAACTAAAATTTTGTAATCCGTAAGGTAATTTTAACTCTATACATTTTCTACCTATATATTATGGAATTATGTTTAAATGAATGTGTAAGTGCAAAAAAATTATATATATATATATATATATATCTGTACATATATAAACTCAATTTAAGCTTAAAAGCCTTAAAAACTTTACCTGGTAAAAGTAATATTAAGTTTTAAAGTTCATTTTAATATTCATAACAAATATTAGTAAATAAAAATACAAAATGAAATTAAAAGTTTGCATTATTATATGGAGAAAAATTAACACGATAAATGCATTTTATCTGTTATATTTTATCTGCGTTCTATTTAATATTATGTTTTCTTTTCATAAAAAATCATTTCATTGAGTTTTATACAAAAAAACATCCATTGGCAAAAAATTAATAATAATTTTAGATGCAATTATCATTACCATAATTCAATTATCATTATACCATAAGTAGTAATCGCATATTATTTTTCCAGTTTTTTTAATTGATTATTTAAGGATTTAATTTTTGAAATCGAATTTTATAAAATTTTAAAAGGAATAATGGAAAAAATAGATTACATAGATTTACAAATTGATTTATAATTTAGTTTATCTGATAATTTAAAAATTTGAATAATGGTTGAAAAAATGTAATAATATGATGTACATATACATATATCTATACAAAATGTCGTTTATAGAAACTAGATAAAAAAATTATTAATTTTTCAATTTTCTCATAAAAACTTATCGGATACTCCTTTCTATTTTTTGTACCTTTTTCTATTTAAATTTTTAATCAACCACACTATCTTCAAGGATTATAGAAGCTTTTAATCAATAGTATTATTTTTATAATCATTTCTAAATATCAAAAATAGCCTGAAATTGTTATTAAAATTTAAAATCTATTATATTTTTGTTTATTATTTTCACAAATATCGATCATAAAAACTGTGTTAATATTAAACATATGTATTTTATATGCATTCATTTATGTTTATATATTCTGTCCGAAAATTTATGTACGTAAAAAACGAGTATAATAATTATTTGAATGATTTAAAAACGATAGATAGCCATCTTTCTATATATACCATAACAAATATTTATATAGAATCTGTCTAAATCCTAGGAAAATCAATATTTGAGATATTATAGCTTATATTTTTATATTTACTACAGAAATCACTAAAGACTATAAAACTCTGTTTACTAAATTATCCATATTGCCTGAAAACAAAAAATATAAAGCATTTTATTAGCTTTAAAAAAAATTTCTTTTGCAAGTTTTTACTTTTATCATGTTTATATAATAATATATATACAAATAAATAATTTTTGGTTCATTTTCTATCTATATAATAACCTATGGAACTAATATGTATAAAGAGAATTTATAGATTTTCCAATTTTCTACACGTTTTTTTATCTCTCTATACATTTCCCATTTTAATTAAACTGGGCATGTTGTTTATTACTTAAACTAACCAAATGCTGCACCTCTAATTTGTAATGGTTTTTCATATATCCTAAAAATGAAACTAGTATACTAAATATATATATGGATTTCTCTATATGTATATATTGGTATAAAATTTACAAAACTTTTATATGTTTATAGACAAACACCAGCCAGGAAAAGGATACCCCAGTACAATTTTTTTTTTGGTAATAGTAAAATTTCTATATATGTATATATATAGTTTAAGCGTTTAAGGATATATAGAGCAACATATATAATATAGTAACGATAGATACTGAGATATATTTCATTTTATGTTGATAGTTTAAATAATTTTTTTTTGATAATTTAAGGTTTTTGTTTATTTGGCATATGAATTGAGTTTTTTTTTTTTAATTTATAACCTTTATAAAACCCAGAACGAATTAATTTTTGGGAAAAATTTTTGTTTATAGTATAGCCTCTAGATTGGTATACAATATTCAAATATTTTTTGTATATATGTAGTACCCCAGATAGATAGGTAAAAATTATTTTTTAATAGATATTAAAACTTCAATTAAATTTTAGCAAATTATTAATAAACATATTTTTTGAATTGATGAAATATTTGTTTTTTGTGTTAGGAATTTCTGGAATTTCTGTATAAAATTTAGTAAAATTTACTATCAATAATGTTAAATGTTTTACAAAATTCAATGCTGTATATGCTTCTGATGTATTGATTAATACAAATATTGTGTGTATTAGACAGAAATACAAATTATTATATCATAATTTTTTTGCATATAATGTGTGAATAGTCCCCATGTATAACTTTGGAAAAGCAGAGACAAGAAACATGTTTTAAGTAAGAAATAAGTTATTGTGAAACATTTTATCAACGACTATTCATATAGAAATATCGAAAAAATCCTCATTTATATGACATTTTTCCCGAATTAGGATTTTATATGAGATTAAATAGTTGACGATAATTTGTTATTACAAAATTATATTTTTATATTTTGTATTTCGAGATCTTTTCCAGAAACTATATTAGGCATTTTTTAATTTTCTATTTGATTATCATTAATATAAAACATTGTTTTTACTTTGTCAGGAATTATTGATTTGACATTATGTAGTAATTATTATATATAATTCTTTGACAGTATGCCATAATCTTTGTACAACATTAATATCCATAGTAGTGTTATTCTTAATTAATTTACGTGAAAAATTACTTGAGAAATAGCAACAGTCTATTTTTACTTTACCTATAAAGCAAATACATAGATATTTTATAAAATAGCTATATTTTAAAGGTTATTTATTATACTTTAATTTTTTTTTGAAATAGATAACTTTTTCCAATTTATGTAAATTTTATGAATTTTTTTTTAAAGAGACCTTATTATGTAGTATAAATTTTTCATCGTTTAACTTTGGTCAATTATATAAATAATAAAAAAATAACAACTTTTAAAGCTTTACATAAGGTAATAAAACTATACATTTTAAATATAAACTTTTATCCAATATTTGAATTTTATGGTACACAAACATTTTGGCTTCATCTACAAAATGGAAAAAGTAATTTACAAATTTTAAACTCTGTACATTTCATATTATTTTTATTTTTATTTTTATAAAAGTCATTGCCATAATAATTTCAATTTCTTGTTGTTAACAAGGCAACAACCCAACAACAGAGCTCTAAAAGCAAAAAAAAAAAAGAAAATATGATTTCGAAATGGGGGAGAAAAACTAATATTAAAAACCACAAAAAGCAAGTCTGAAAAGATGATTTCTATTATTTGTTTTATGCAAAATATAATTATTTTATATAAAACACTGGTATACATTATTATATTTTAGTTTGAGGTATGTATACAACATATGTTTTCCATATCCATAGAAAATTTCTGGTCTTTCATATTTTCCGAAAAGCCAGAAATTTTCTATTATTCATTTTTGTGGTTTTTAAAGGAGGTTTTAAACATATAATAAAAGTAAAAATTGCCCGTCCATATACACCAAATTCACCTATATTGGAGAAAGTCGATCTTAAAAATTAAGTATATTAGGATTAGAGCATCTCTAGAAGATGACTCCTTATTTGTAAACTTTATTTCAAGTTTTTTTTGCTATAATTTGGGCAAATTTAAAGTTATTTGGAATTGGTTTGGATATTTTTATTATCGATATTTTACGCCAAAAAAATGGCAAGGGGTATTCCTATTCTCCAATATAGATTTGGTATCTATCGCCGCGAAAAAAAAAAACTTTGTTTTTATTTTCACAAGGACTCGTTTTTCAGGTTGGATCTTTGTCTGTTTATAAAATAATTGGAAATTATGAAAAAAATCATGTTAATTTATATTTTCTACTAAAGAACATATACTTAAATATATAATTATTTTCACTATCCATTTTGAATAAGTAAATTACCTTAAAGTTAACACTTTTTTAATACTTATGTACATTATATAATAACTTTATTAGAATTTTAATTGTAATTTTTTAAGTATACTTAGTATGATCCTTGTTTTATTACTATATTATAAAGTGTAATTTGAGTTATTATATTTTTTTAATGGCAATTAGTTTGCCAACATCAAAAATTTATTTTATATAATTATGTATATATAAACAATAAACTCCTTAATTAGATATTTAATCTCCATAATGTAAAGTGTATACTTGCAAGATGCTTTAACTGGTTACTAAAAGTATCCTTTTATCTAATTATTATATTTTATAATGTTTATTATGATATCAACGATAAATTTTAATTGATCTTAATCATAAAGGAATTTTAAAAAGAGTTTTTTTAAAAAAAAGAGTATTCATTAAATTGCACTAAAGATGAATTACATAATTAGTATATACAAGGAAAAAAAAAATGTTTTTGATGTAATATTAATTGGTTGTTTGTAAATAAATTAAATAATAATGATATATAAAATATTACTAAGATAAAATATATAGGAGAAAAACACAGTAGGAATTTCAAATTTGTTTACATTAAATTTTAATTATAATATTTATGATTTTGTATGAATGGTTCATAAGTTATGAAGACCAAAAGTCCATAAATATGATAAATTCGTATATATAGCAAAACTAAAATTAAATTTTTTGGATTAAAATGAAATATTATTCGGATTCAATTGAATATTATACAAATATAAATGTAACAGATCGATTGTAAATCTTGATATGAATCTTTTCAATAAAATTGTCAAAATTAATAACCTCTCTGTTCTTTAACGATCATTCATGAATTTGATAATATTTTTATTTTAATATAATTTTTAAATTATTTTACATAATTTTTAAATAATCAAAGAAATTTCTAATAATAAATTAGAAAATATGCAATTTTATGCTAATAACTAAATAGATTGTTTCTTTTTGTTAAAAAAAAATTGTCTTTTTACAAGATTAAGTTGTTTAAAATTATGAAATTTCTATATTGAAAATTATCTAATAAATTTCATTCATTCTACAATATTCTACATTAAACGTTTTCCATAAATTAAATACTATATACTTTATTTACTATTTGTGTATAGAATTATACCAGGTACTACAATGAAAGTTAAAAACAAACAAAAATAAAATATAATTTCCATTAAATAAACCGTAAAAAAAACAAAATAAGCATAAAAACGAATATAAAAACAAAATCATGGCAAAAAAAGCAAAGAGATTATACAAAAATAAAAGTGAACACCTTAAAATGAAGATAGATGAGCCTGATTAAAGTTAAAGATTCATATTCCTCTTCTTCTTCTTTTTTTTTTTGCCTACAAAAACTATCTACATTTATATGTATATATAAAGAACCGACACAGAGGATAGGTACACTATTTGCACAAAAATAATAAAAGTTCATTTTAATTAAAATTAAAAATTTTCTCTTTCACTTTATTTCTATTATAGCTAAGAAAATATGTGGTCAAATTAAGCCACAGAAAGATCCACACAAAAAAAAAAGAAATGCTAACAACAATAAAAATCTATATAAACAGTATTAAATCACAGGATAACAGAAAAAAAATATAAAGGATAATAACACTGAAAAAAAAAGCATTTCTCTTTAATTCATAGCACTGTGTACTATCATTAAAAATAAACAATTACTAACACTAAAAAAAAAAAAAAACAATCTTAAAATTTTGTTTTATCTAGATAAATTCCTCGTCTAAGGACTAGCATTTTTTTTTCTATGTTTGGAAAAATCCTTCGTTTAAGAATTCTATACCTCCACCACCCAAACAGTTTTTTATGCCCAAAATCCACAAAAAAATAGTAAATCAATAAAGAATAAAATGCTTGCAAGAATAGATATCCTTTTTTTTTGTTAGTAGATACAAAAATAAATATAAATGCAGTTAAATTTATAATAAAAGAAGAAGAAAATATACGAAATAATGCAATTTTATTAGAATAAATATTTTATCCTGGTACAGACGAAAATAACAACAACAACAAAATCAAACCATAAAATTAAGTTACTTACGTTAAAGCTTTATGAGCTACAAAAAAAAATGTGTTTACTAATTATAATGTAAAAGTCATTTTTTTTCTTCTTCATTTTTATCCTATTTGCGTTTTAGTTGTCACAGTCAATATTTCAGCTAATCAACACACACACACATATAGACAATATATATTAAATTTACTGTTTGAGAATGTAAAAGGTAAACTTTTTAACTCATCACCATATCCTTTAAAATCCTTTGCATATATATATATTGTACATATAATACACACACAGAAAATATAAATTAGAAAAATGATTTGAACTTTTAACGTTAAAAGCTATTAAAAACGTCGCGTAAAATTGTTCTCTTGTGGTACAAAAAGATATAAATGCCAAACCAGCAAAAAGTACATAAAAAAAATATAAATGTGTTAATCCTAGTACAGTAAAATTCACCTGATCCTTAATACTTAAATATGAAAATATTTACAGAAACATAAAAATAAAAGTTTTTTTTTTGTTCCTTAAATATTTAACAAGCCTTAGCAAAGTTAACACAAATGTTAAATATAAATTTTCATTTTAATGATTTGGCGAATAGAAATAGCAACGTCAGTTTTATATTAATATCAATTTTATGTTATGGAAAACGGTTTGATAATAGTTTTTTTTCTAAATCCTTGCAAAAATTTTGTTAGCATATTTTATTACAATTAAAATTTTTTAAATACATATTATATATTAGTTCGAAAAAGGTATCTGTCGGAATCGGTATCGGACGAACGAGAAACTGTAATTACCACTGACATTTCGTTCTTTTTACATTTCCAAAAAGCAGCTTTATCTATGTATATCCTTTTAAAATCTCTTCCTCTCTCTTAAATCATTTTAAGATATCTTCTTCTCATTTAATATGGTCCCTAATTTTACGAATTCAAAAATGTTAAAGGACGGATTTACATGTACGGATTGATAACACTATACCACAAATTTCAATCACTTAGGATTTATTTTTAAGTCCATCTTTGTATTCTAACAACTTTTTTAAAAGTTTAGGACCAACAGACCAATAGACCAGACAGACAAATATTCACAATTTTATTTTTTTAAAAAAAAGTCCTTAAAAATCTGTAAAAAGGGCAATAAAAGAGTAAACAAATGCCTTCACATTAAACAAAAAAAAAATGGTCAGACGTATACAAATTTAAGTCTTTTTCTAATTTTTTCCTTTTTTGTGTATATGTCAATATTTATTTTTGACCTGATGAGTTAATAACATTTTGAAACAGTATGAACACTTTCTAGTTTATTGCAATGCATTTTGATTTGATTTTCTTTTTGTTTAGAGATTATTTAGCTGTCATGGCGTATACCAATTTAGAAAAATATCAAAGCCCTAAAAGCACTATGATTGAAATATTGTGTTAGTTTTGTTCATATCACCACTGACTTTATTCAAATATGTAAAGGTTTAGTTCATATCAACATTGACTTTGTTCTATGGAAAAAAGGATATTAAGTAAAAAGGAAAATTAATTAGGTAAATTTTGGATATACTAAAATTTTTGATAAAATGTTGACTATTTAATTTATTTTTGAGTATGTAAAAGTATTAACAGCGTAATATTTATGTCATTTCGAAACTCTTCTAAGCCAAAGTAAAAATTACATCATTGTTCATGCTGACGTTGATGTCGCTTTCAGGCAGGATTTGAAATTTATTCATTTTAAAAATAAAATAATTTTCTCAATTTTGTTTATTTGATTGATTTTTACTTTTACATTAATGTTTCTATAAATTTTAAAATGTCTAAAATCTATTTTCTATATTTATTCTTGGTATATGAATAGAAAAATACTAACTAAATTTTCAATTTTCTGTAATTTTATAAATATAAAATTTAATTACCTGATATAAATATACATATAAACTTGTATAAGTTATTTTAATTAAAATCTACCACAAATGACAATTTCCTTTATCTATATTATATTTTTAAAACTTATCTTCAATAGACGCAATAAATTAGAATTTTCTCTATTATTTTCTAGATCTTTTTCTATATACATATACATACATATCTAATAGGAAAATCTCATTGTTTTTTAATCGCTTTAACAGACCAATTTGTACTCAAATTCACCTTCGAAACACAATTAAAATAGAAAATAAAAATAAATATAATCATAAATTAAGTTTTTAATTTACAGGAAAAAGTATAAGATAAATTAATATTTAGTTATAACAATTGTCAGCAAAAGTTTACGTAATAATTTACGATTTAAATTATTGATTATAATAATTTTATGGTTTATTTAGAAAAATAATGATAATATTTTGTCTGGCGAGATTATATAAATATTTATTGGAAAATAAAATATGAACTAATATTATGTATATAATAAATCCATAAATTGTTATATAATGGACATCAATAAAGAAGAATTACAAAACAATTTTTCATGACAATATTTTTGACGAAAAGAAAATCTTTAGAAATTTTTAAAAATTATGAAATGATTTCAGAAATTCACAGAAAGAATTGATCAAAACCCCATAAAAAGTCTGAAACCTAATAAAGGACAGTCTTAAAAGGCTCTATCATTCCAAAAAAAAAAACTTTTTTTCTAAGTAATGTAAACGTGATATAATATAACCAACTTTTATTACTCTAAAAGAGTTGCTGTAATAATTATTCAAATTTTAATAGCAAATACTTTTTAAAAAAGATAAATTTTTAAAAGAATAAATAACTTAATAATTTAATTTCTTTAATAAAATAAATCAACTTAGGTAGGTAAAATTTATCGAATAATATTATTAGAAAAAAATTATATTGATATATGAATGTATTATTATTAAAAAAAAGATAATTTTCCACCCCTCTAATATAATATAATTTATCAAAAATCCGCTTTGATAGCATAAAACAGGCACCAGCTAAATACATGATAACAAAAAAAAAGCATACAGTAGACAGAAAATAATAATTTATCAAATTATTTAATTTCAAAAATCATAAATTTATTATCTAATATAATCGATTTTTTTTTATCGTCGTAGAAGGTAAAATAATATTGGGAAAAAAAACTTTGCACATTTTTTTATCACCCTTTGATATAAAAAAAATTTTACTAGTGAAATTTAATAAAATGGTTAAAAAAAAACTTTATTAATATTATCTATTCAAAAAGGATATGTTAAAACTATTCAAAGATAAATTAAATAACGTTTATTAAAGCTTGAATATTCTACTTTGTGTCCTTATAGTAAAAATGATTGAAAAAATAGCAACAAAGAAGAAAAAAAAAAATTCATTTGGGATGCCAATAAATATTCATAGGAATTTAAAATCGACATCCTTTGAACAACTACATATATATACATATGCAAATTGTTATGAAATATGCGATCTCAAGCATTACAGATACAACATTAAAAATCATATGAACATAAAACATATTTTGCTAGTATAAGTATAAGTATATTGAAAATAACAAAAAATAAATGAAAAAATGTGTTTCTAATATTGTAAAAAACACAATGAAGATGCTGTCAAAGCTTGTGAAAGAATGTGTCAGCTAAAAAATGAAATAAAAAATAAGTTTATTGGTATAAAAGTTGCCAAAAACTTTTTTTTTTGTTGTAAATATATTAAATTGTAATTCATATATAAAAAGGATATATTTTTCGTTAAAATATTTTTTTTCGTATCTTAAGGATGTTTTATTTTGGAATTTTATTACAAAATTTTAAGGTGTAAAATTGTTTAAAGAATTGAAAAGTTGTCAACCTTTTAAAGTAATAATAAAGGTTGTAATTGCAAGGATACGTATTCACAAAATTTAATCAGAATTTTGATAAATATTTATATATAATAACTACGAAGCTAATTATACATAACCGTTTTGTTTCTGACCAACATTATGTTCTACCGAAAATATAATTCAAAATTGCTTTATCATTTCTAACATTTCTTAAAAATATACGAGTAATTCCCCATTTATTATCAAACAGATTGGCGTATTACTTAAAATAAATTATGTTTGGTTCTTTGGTATATTACGTACGTGTATCTTTTTCTGTTACTTAAATCTCAAATAATTACAGAATATTTATACTGATATTTTATTATTTTATTCTACTGATAAATGATATTTTAAACCTTAATTGTCCAGTACTTATAAAATTTATATAATTTAATTCAACATTCAACAATTACAAATAAAATATTGTAAATACCAATCAAAAATTAATCTTTGGAATAATTTTATTTTTAAGAAGTCAAAACTAAAACTGACCCGTCTAACATATTTTGCAATATTTTAATTATAGCTAATTTAAATATTAATTTAAATCTTTAGCAATAAGAATAGTAAGAAAAATATTAATTGCTATTAAGAGATATTTTCAATGAACTTGTTTTGTGTTTTATGGAAAATGAAAATCAAAAATTATTCAAAAAATATACGCACATATGTATATGGAAATTCTAAACTGTTAATCCAACTGAAAATAATAAATATAAAATTTATAATTTGGTTATATTTAAATCATTCCAATCACTAAACAACCTAAAACTATTGTCAAATCCTTATTTTATTTTGTTGTCCCCAAATGATGTAACAATATATGTTACTCACTGATTATTTATATTTATCTGTATATTATATACATATATATTTTCTAAAAGGATATTAAAACAATTTTTTCATATTAATAAAATATTGTACATATACATATGAAAATTAAATATAATATTATAAAGGATATTAAATAATGTTTTCCCATTTATACTATTGTAATTTAATCCGCTCCCTTTCTTCGTTTTTTGTTGTATTATATGGTATATAAAATGTCCTTAAATACATTTTACACACATCTATATAATAACTATAGATATATACTTACATATATATTGTATTTTTTTACAATAATGTCACAAAAGGATAATTACATATGTACAAAAGAACGCCTTTATATATTTTTTTGTTGTTGTACAAAGTCATATTTATATATTTACGTATATAAACATATATCTGTATATGTTTTTGTAATCAGACGAAAGAAAATTAGGTTGCGTTCTTATTATAATTAAAATTAATTAGGTCTACTGTGGTTATTTTATATTATAATATGAATGAGAAGGACCTCTTCCCCTAATCAAACCCAGTAAAGGGATTAAATTCACATTCCTTATTATTAAAGGACGATATTAACGTAAAATGTATTTTATATATTATTATATTTCTTTGTATTTGTTATTTTTGACTTTATGAATTTTTTTTTGTTAAAATTTCATTTGTATGATTAGATTATATACATACTTACGTACATAATTTTTGGGGGGGAAGGCGTTTATTTTTGTGTTGGTTGTGAAAAATTCATTTTTCTTTTTAGTTTGTCCGTTGACAAAAAAAAAAATACAACCTTAAATCTACCCGATATGATGATTTTCATTATTGTTGGAGTCAAATATTTTTTTACTTGTGCGTAAAGCGTAAATTTATGTATCTATACAAACATAATGTAAACATTAAGAAGTGTATTAAAGATTTTCTTATATATTACCTACTATTTATTATTGGGAATTAAACTTTAACCAACAAAAAATGGGACAAAAAATGATATAATTTTTTTACGTAATACCATTTTATTAAAACTAATGAAAGTATATAAATAAATTTTACCTTATCCTAATTAATAATAGATATTTTTTTCTTGAAGTGTAGAAAAGTTATTGTTAACATTGAGTTGAACAATGAAAAAAAAAGGACATTATTATATAAATGTTCTGTATAGTGGAGAAAGATATTGGTGAGATTGAAAATTGGAATTACAAGAATTTGTATTTATACTTTTAATAAATGAAATTAAAATTATAGAGAAGTTAGCAATTGCTAAATTTACGAGAAAATAAAAATATAGAAGTTATGGCAATTGTTGGAAATTGGCTAAAATACTCGTAGAAATTCAATTCATACTTCCTTACTTACAAAATTGTACTTCGATACTTACAAATTATTAACATTAAATACGTTTTAAATTGGTTGCAGAAGAATCAATTACTTTTTTTGTTGAATGATCAAAAATTTGATTTATAATTTGAAATATACATACCTAGTTTGTATACTAGTTTTCTGCGTTTTGAATAATAACAAACTATTTTTTGAATATTAATCTTAACACTATTATTTAACTATTTACCACATATACATATGTGCAATTAATAAATTCTTCAACTACATAATTTCAAACAATAAAAGCTTTTAAATTTCAAAATAGATGAAAATTCTATTCAATTGTTAGTTATATACATTTATGTCTGCATCCTTATTTGCAAAATAATTTGTAAAGTCATGTGTTTATTTTCTATATATAAATGTATAACTATCATAATATAGGAAAAATTTTCATAGAATATAATTTTCATTTACTATAGGTTTTTGTTAAACAAAACTTACAGAAATTTTATTGTGAAATAAGTTGTAAATTAATTAAATTTATTAATTTCCTTATTACTATTTATGTATGTATATGTAATTGAAAGGGGTGAAATTAATTAGAAATTACAATAGTAAATTTGCTTATTTATTATTATTTTTTTAGAAATAATAATACGAGTTTTGTTATAAGTATTATTTTAGAGGACTGAGGAAGTTGAATAATAGAGAATTTGAAATTCAAAATGTAGAAAGGGCACAGATAACCTGAGCTATATTTTTGAAATAAATGAATTTAAATAATTGGCCTCTGGTTTAAAGTAATTCGAATTTATTTAGTTTTCTAAGGTTTTAAAAGAAATTGATTTAATTTTTTAGTTTTAAAGAAATATTTAACATTATTTGAAAAAAAAAATACATACAATTTCCATTTAATTTCAATTAAGTATTTAATGATTTACTTGTACGATAAATATCAATGTATGGGGGCCACCGACTGGTTTACAAAATCGATTTAGAAAATCTTGAAAAAATATTGTTACACCTCTGCCCATGATATTTCTTTATAGAATGTATTTCTCCCTAAAAATTGATTGGTTTGAAAATTTAAATAAATTTTAAGAGTGTATTTAATGAGACAAGACATGTATCCAAAATTTTGATAAATAGTTTAACTCATGTTTTAAGCTTTAAGGTTTCACCGATAACACTCAGTTACGTATACAATATAATTATATTTACACCAATATTATTAATTTCAAACAATTATCGTCGTGCTCGTCTTTCAAAGTACAAAATATTTCAACAAAAAAATTAAATACATACTTTTAAAAATATTTAATAATATGTATGTATTGCTTAAATAGTCTATAACTATATGCAGATAGTGAGGAAAAATTTAAATCTATTTAATTTGACTCCAAAACAAAAACTAATTTTAATGCAATGACATCACACATAATTTTCACACAAAAAAAATAATTATTTTTTTCACCTTCTTTTTTATATTAAATTTACCTCAATGTTATTTTCATTTTTATTTTGCCAATTTTATTCAATTTACGTAAATACTGGGATGATAAGCATTAAATAGAAAATTTATGGAAAATTGCAGCTGGTGGTGTTGTTAAGCAAGAAAAATTTTATATTATTTAATTGTTAACAAAAAAAAAATATTAAACCTCATAATAAAAAAATATATATTACATTTTATTATTCGTCTTGTTATCAAAATCAACATGGTTTTAATACCAACAAATTTAACAACAACACAAAAATATCAAACCAACAAAACTAAAATGATTACAAAAAAAAAAAAAAAATTGAAAAATATAAAAAGTCACCTGGCGCTGGCCTATTATTTAAAAAAAAAAAAACGACGAACAACAGAAAAAAAGGTATTTGACCGAATAAAATTGTCAATTTTTTTCCTTGTCGAAATTGTATAATAGGGGTGACACCTTTAATATTACTTTTTGGTGTCTTTTTTGGTGCTCTGTAAATATGTGGTGTACAATTAATAACGAGACAAAATAACAGATTATTTAATATTTACCACCCGCATTAAAGAAGAAGAAAATAATTGATAAAACTGAGATAATTAACAAAATGTGTGAACAAAAATTGTCTTTTTATTAGCGGAAAAATACCTTAAATTTTTGGTATACTTTAGTTAGATGAATTAATTGAAAAAAAAAAAACTTTGAATATTTTCACTAATATTGCGGTTGATTTTGAAACCATTCGCTTTCGTGGCAAATTTGAAGGAAATACGACAATTCTTCACCAACGACAACTCATCTATAAATGAAATTCGTTTGAATATTACAAGAAAATTCAATAATTTATCACAAAACAATTTTATCATCAAATATTTTACCTTTCGATAAATTTTACTTTTTATCGATTTGTGTTATTCGAAGAATTTTATTTCGACGAGTTATTATTGTTCATTCAATAAACTATTATTAATATGTATATAATTATTTTACAACACTTTCACTCTTCACAGACTGAAAGTATTGTACAATTAAGACAAAACGTACATCGAGTTTTATATATAATAGTAACAATTAATGACTTAAAAGTTAATTACACTTCTTTGTAGAATATATTTAAAAATTTATTGTTAAAAAGTTTCGTTCTTGTTAAAACCATAACTTCTAAATGTACATAAATAGTAATTTGTTAATTTATAAATCAATTTTTATTTTAAAACAAATTCTCAAAAAATAAGTTCTTCAAAAATAGTAAATGATTACTAAACTTACCAAATTAATTTTGCCCCCACAATTGTAACAATTGTAATTGAGTAAATATATTTTTCATTCTGAAATGATAAAAAAATAATTTTAGTTGGCTAATTAATAACTACAACAAAATATGAAAATATTTACATTAAAAAAAACTTATTTTACTAAAAGAAACAAATTCTTTTTACCATATGTATAATTAAGTAGATAAAAAATATATTTATTATTAATTACTTACACCAATAGACCGCTTATATATTTTATTAATGAATATATTTTTCTACTCCCTTTTGGTAATAATTATCTCTACATAATAATTTTCATAAATTCCTAACAACATAAAAAATTACTAATTAGTTAAATTGTTATTTCTAAATTTAAGTATTTACAACACAATATTTTTTTTTGTATATCACGTGCAATGGTTCAATTATAATAAAAAATATAACAAAAAAATATTGATAACCAGAAAAAAACGCCAAGCTGATAAAAGCTGATAATTTGGAAGAGTAACCTAGTGCTTTATATTTTAGTAAAACTTTCAAAATTTTACAATTTGTATTTATAAAATTTGACAAATTTTTAAATTTTTTCGTGAAAAATTTAAAAT
Source organism: Empis stercorea (assembly GCA_949752835.1). Taxonomy (NCBI): domain Eukaryota; kingdom Metazoa; phylum Arthropoda; class Insecta; order Diptera; family Empididae; genus Empis; species Empis stercorea. The sequence continues at coordinate 12,608,300 of OX457088.1, read as the reverse complement.
TCAGATAATCTAAAAGTCCGAAAGTATGGAGGCAAATTCTGAAGCCTATAAAATGCTCTCAAACGAAAATTTAGATCCTTTTACTACCGATTCTTCGTTAAAATATCCTAAATTCCTTTAATTATAATTCTATTAATTAAAGTTGTTTAAGTATTATGCAAAAGTAGACAATTAATTACATTTTGAAGATTATAATGAAACATAATATACAATAATAATTTTGTCGAAAATATTTTATTGTATGAAACTTACTGATTTTATTTTATTACCTATAAAAATTTCTGTATTCATTTTACCTATTTTATATAGAAAAACAAAATATATTAATAAAAGTTCAATTGGAAAACTTTATAGTTTTAATTTCTTTACACCTCAACAATTCGCCTTTCTTCTCACTAAATCAATTATAACAATTAAGGGATTTTTTTTTATAATTTATTATAAATATTTGATTAAACCTATATTACTTTAAAAAAAGGATCAAATTAATAATCTGATATCCTTCGATTAAATATTAAATTTCCATATAATAATTTTTTCGTTGTTGTGCGTCTCATGCCGCACCCACAAAAGAGATAATTAAAAATTAATATCGATATACTCGTAGGTAATTTTTGAAAAATTGAAAACAAGGATCAAGATAATAATAATAAAAAGAAAGCAACAACGAAGAAATTGTAGAGAAAAATAGGAATATTAAAGTGTGGGTAACCATGTCATGCTTTTTTTTTATATTTTCATTTATGGGTAGATGGTACCAACTAAATTTGAAAATATTTTCGTTGAGGGTGATTTTTTATATTGGTTATTTTTATTATATGTGGCTAGAATAAAACGTGCGTATCATTTTGATTTCCGGATTCATGGTACTTAAATTAAAAAAAAAAATATTTAAAACATTTTATAAAGAGTTTTTTTTTATTATTGTGGTTTTATTGTAAATTATCCATAAATAAATATTTAATTTATTTTATTTTTTTTTTATACAATCTCTGTTTATGAATTAATTTTTAATGTTTTTTTTCCATTGGACAAATATTTTGCGAGTTCTTAATTTAATGAATTTATATATTTTTTTTTGTGGGTTGATGTATACATAAATATTATTTTGATCATTTAATTATCTGGATATAAAATAAACCATTATTGATTTTATATTTATTTTTTATTATTCACAAAAATTGAATTTTTTTTTTTAAGATTTAAATTTAAGGATAAACATTTTGGAAAAAAATGGCGGGGGAAAATTCGAAAAAAAAAATTTGTTGAAAGGATCACTGATTTATTTAAAAAAAACTATTTTGAAATAAAATAAATTGCTACAAAAATTCGACGAACTTACAGTTAGAGCACAGTTGAAATTGTTGCTACGACAATTATCCACTAGTATATATGCTCAAGGACTCAATGAGTCTCCAGAGAATTAGAATTCGTTTTAAGTTAGTCATTAATTAAATTGTATCGGAGCAGGTAATGAAGGAAATTCATGAATTTTCGAAGACTCGTAAATATGTGGATCGTAAATAGCCAAAACGGTTATTCTCAAACATATTTCAAATTAATTTTGATCTTCTTTGTAATATATAAAAGTGTGTATAGAAAACAATCGAGAAATTAACAAAATAACATTAAATTAAAAAAATAATTCTCATTGACAACAAACTTTCGTTATCCTGTCAGTTTCATTTCAAACCCACAATTTAAAATACCTAATTAATAAATCATCAAATTATACCCATTCAAAAAATATTTAATTAAATAAAATTAATTATACATAATATATTTATTTGATAGAAGCTTTTTTATTATCTTGTAAAACTTAAATTTGAATTTCCTCCTCTTTCAACAAAAGACGTGATGAATATTTTTAGTAAAAAAAAACCACAGAAATTTATTTTTAATAAGTTGAAAAAAAAAACTATAAAAAAAACTTAAACAGGAGATTGGAAATGGTTTTTTTCTCTTCTTCAGTAATACAATATGATGAAAAGCTTCAAGGATATTTCAAATTTCCTGTTTAGAAAGTATTTTTTTTTATTAATATATTTCTTCCTGTTTTGTTCGTTAAATTTATCCGCTATTAAAATCATCAAAGTTTTAAAATTTAAAAAACAAAATGAATCTATAATTTTTCATATCCTTATTTACTTAAAAGGATTTTTTTGATTGCTGATAAATAAGAGAATTAATGAAAAATTGTGTATGACCATTATTAATATTTTGTGAAAAACTTTCATAAATAAAAGTAGAACCAACAAATATATATTAGAAATTCCAGAAAAAATTGCTATATTTTAATTTTATAGCAATAAAAATCTTATTAATATATTTCTATAAGTATAGGAAATATAAAATATCCTTATTTGTATATAATTTTTTTCAAGTGTAATACTTTTTAGTCTACAAAAATTTTAACTTACTAAAAAAAAAATATACATTTATTAATATTAATAAGTGAACTTCCTGAAAAAAATGTTCGACATTAAATTTTATTCTCCTTTAGGGATTTTTTAAAATAAATACTAACTTAAAATATTCATTATTATTATCATATTTATTTTTGGGGCACGGACATACGCTAATTTATATCTTCCAGCTATAAATTGTAATTAATATACAAGAATTTGAAGATAATATTAATAAAATAATGAATTTTACACAACAAGAATTTATATATATATTTCTTATTATTTACAATTACATTATTTTTCTAGTCTTATCTATTTTTTTTTTTTAGTAGCTTACACTTCAATAATTTGTATTTATTTATAAATATTTTTATGTTTTCTACTTAGATTATAAAGCATTATAAAAATTTCAATAAAACAATATATTAAACCTTTCTCAGACAAATAAGGATTCAAAGTGCGGACATTTTCGAACAATTAGATTTTGACGAATATATTATCGAATCCAAAAACTTTCTGTACAAAATGTAACTTCCCGAAAAAAAAACAAGAACAAAATATGAATTTAATTCAATTAAGTTTTAAAATTAATATTTTATTCAAAATCAATTCAAATATTTTATTTTTATTACAAATTTCTATTTAATTTACTGAAAGTTTTGTTTTCCGTCTTCAAATTGTGAGGGGCAAAAATAATGTATTATAAATTTACCAAAAAATATTGTAAATTTGCTTCATTTTCTATTATTACTTCAAATAATTTCTAACCATACATTTAACCTTATTCATACATGTATATATATATTTCTTCGCCCCCTTAATTTACAATTATTTTATCCATTTTCATATATGCCATATACTCTTTCGTTATGATACCAAACCAATAATATAAAATATTAAATATAAAAACGCTTTAGGCGCTTAGTGGCTTCTTTTTTCATTTTAATAAATAATAATAATAAACTAAAATAGCAGAAAATTTTCACATACTTTAAAATTTCATGCTTTTTAAAACATAAAAACGAATAAAAACAGAATATAAAAAATATTATTTTTGTTTTTGGTATTGAAAAAATCCTTTTATCTTCGATAATATTTTGTAAATGATTTGACAAGAGTGTAATATGGGTTGGGGTAAATAAAATAGAAAGAATATAATAGTAGGGATTTTAGGGAAAAAAAAAAGAAAATCGTCAGCAAAAAAAAAAAACAAAAACTTTTTTCAAAATAAACGAGTATTGAAAAGGAACAAACAAATATAAATGCCAGAATATGTATTATATGAGAGAGAGAATATGTGGTGTAGCCCCCAAAGAAAGGATACCATCATTTTATTATTATGTATTTGTTGAAAATAATCGATTGGTGGATAAAAAAAAATATATTTTAATATCCTCAACCAGGAAAAAAAGGATCTTTAAAAAAATTATTATTATATATTTTCTTTTTTTTTTATCGTTTTTGTTTTATTTATATTCTTTTGCATATACTTTCAAAAAAAAAAAAAAAATTTTGTTTTTATTTTGCGATTTCGTTTTCAAGTCATGAAACTTTTGAACATGCGGGAAATAAGGATATAAATGGTGCTTTTTTTGTATTATTATTATTTAATGTTTTTATATACTATATAAATATATGTACATATATGAGAGAGTGTATTAAAAAATTGGATGGAATTTTGATTGACTGACTCATGACTGTTTAAATATAATAAACATTATAATACTCTGATAAAATATGTGGGTAAATACTTGTAATTTAATATCAAAATAAAAAAAAAAAATTTTTCATTCAATTTAGTAAAAAGGTTTCTTTTTTACATGTATGTTAAACATTTTAAATATTTTGTGTGTCCTGTTTAATGTAGGTCAATAATACATTAGAAATTCAACAAGAAATTAATATTTATTTAGACAATTTGAGAATATATTTAAATATTCGAATAATTTGAAACTTGTATGTAGTTTTCTTAGATTGACAAAGTGACAGAAACTGGTACAATGTTATGTAGAAATTATTAATTCTCCAAAAATAATTTATAACATAGCAAATTTACATACATGAAAAATTACACAACAAATGAACCAAAAAAAAAAATGCAAGTTGAAGTTTAATTTGATTTCATGTTGTCATTAAGTGATATTTCATTTTGTCTTGTCCACCCAATTAATTCATTCAATACGTTAAATTTTTAATCTTTTTGTATAAATTTGTAAAGCGGATATTTTAAACCATGATCCATATCAATATTGTACAACCAATTTTCAATGCACCTGGACGAAAGTTAAAACGAAAAATTATAAATGAAAAACAATTCACGTGAAAAATGTCATACAATATAATACCTTCAATTCTGTGTTTTTAAACCAATTTAACACTGTATACATTATATGAAAAAAGTGTTGTTTTCATAATATATGGATATATTTCGTAATTTTTTACGCCATCGATAAATATCAATTTAAAGTGTAAATTGAAAGTGTAATATTTTCCAATTTTAAAAAAATTGATAGAGTAAAAACAGAGGCAAAATATGATCCATATAAATTTCAAGCGAAAATATTATGTAATTAATTTTTGATTGTAGATTATTTTAAAGTAAAATAGTCGAATTTCCATTTTAATTTTGTGTAAAATAAGAAATATAAATTGTGTAGACTTATATATGTGGTTAAGGATAAAAAATTATATCATTTGAGGATTTGTTTTTAATTTCATTATAATATGAGGAGCATTCATTTATACAAATTTGTAGTTCAAATGAAACAAACACAAATACATAACAATCTTATCCAAAAAAGTTAGATGATTATCAATCTGGTAAACCATAATATTTAAAAGATTATCATTATGACAAAATTCTTTTTACTCTTCTCTGGCTAAGTTCCATATATATTTGGTAATTTGATTAATTAATACACATTGATGAGTAGCTAGAATTTTTCCGGACCAAAACGATTACTAGGTCATAATTTTAATTAGTAATTTAATACCGAATTAAATTCTTTGAGTGAAATCTATTTCTCTTGGGTATTCGATTGAAAATACTATGAATGAATTGTACTATACTGTACCAAATAAAAACGATTACCATATCCTTGTGAATCATAAACCAAATATAACAAACAAAAATGTATTAAAAAATGGAAAAAAATGTTAAAGAAAACCAAATTGAATACTTCAATAAATCTTTTTCCATTTTATACTTTTGTCAGTATTGTCTGCTGGTAGTATAATTTCTTGTTTTGTTTTACAAATTCTACAAAATAGAAAGGATATACAACATAGTTTTTCCAAATACCAATAATATAAATGTCTAGAAATATTATGATATATAGAAAGAATTATACTAAATAAAAACTGAATCTGAATTTAACTATTTGAAAAAAAAAAATAGAATCCTTTAGTAGTACAGACCTCTATAGAGATTTTGTTTTTGTTTTTTTTTTTTCGAGTACAGGGAAAAAAATGAAAAATAATGAATTAGTATATAAAGGAAATTCAATGCACAAAGAAAACGAATAAATCTGGATGAATAAACACAAAGAATCCCGGAGGCAAATGCATAAAAAAACCTCGGCAACTAATACAAATTTGTCGTCATAGCTTTTTTTTTTTAAATTAAACCAATACATTTTTGACTTTATCTTTGTTGAACAAACAAAATTATAGAATAAAGAAATGAAAAGCTCTCAAATTGAGTATAAAAATATTATGTGAAGTTATTTTTGTCCTTCTTCCTGGATATAAGAAAAAATTTCTATGTAACTTTTACCAATTCAATTGTCAACATTTTATGGAGAAATTGAATGAACTTGTTTTTCTATTTTAACTATAGGTTTATCGCAATTGGACAACAGGATTATTTTGCAGTACAGTCCTCAAAATTTTAAAAAAATTCAGAATTTTTGGAAAAATATTAAAATTTTATTCAAGCATTTTTTCAAGGAACCCAAATATAATAATTTTAAATTGGGATAAAATTTTAATCGTAAGTATATGTATGTATGAGAATAGTGAATTCCGCATACTTTTCACATGATACAAATGTTTTAATTTCTATGAATTAATTATTAAAATGAAATTTGGTTTATTTATCTATTCGAATCTACAATTAGGTTTTCTGTGCTACTACATATTGAATTCATAAACTTTATAAAAAAAATTCAACTACTTGCTTAAAATTTGGAATTTTAAGCAATAGAAAATGTTTGAAATAATGTTTTATCTTTGATTTAAATGCAACGATAAATTCACACGTAAACCAAATATCAAAAAGATTTGATTATAAAGTGACGGAAATATGTATCCGGTTTTGTAATCTTCTCACCTCGTACGAATGACATTACCTCTATAATACTACTCGTAGTTACAGTCAATATTTTGTTTATTAAACAAAAAAAAATTAAATAAATGACATTTAAATGAAAACTTTCATTTTAAACTTCAGTTAAAGAATATCGTTGAATTTAATTTAAAAATATGTATATGTAAATCTAAAAATATCTCTTGAATTAAATTAATTTTTCCAATTCATAATATTTATTTAATTGTTTTGAGCTTTCTAAAGGTATTTCGAGTATATTTACAACTTACAAGGAAAGATCTATATTTCAAAAAAAAATTATGGATAAATTTATTTGATTATTTTGCACAATTAAATTATCTCATTTGCATTTGCATTAAAACTTGCTAAAAAACTGAAATTTATAATCCTTTTATATATTATGTATAAAGAAGAAATATGAAAATTATTTACACATTTAAACAATATAATTTATTCAAAGGATATCATACTAGATTATATTTTACAAACAAGACACACACAAAAATATATTTCTTTTTATAATATTAAAACCGCACATTGACAATAAGGATATTTTATATATACATATTCGAGTATATACAATATATAATACATATTTAATATTAGCAACTACACAAAAATAAAATGTTTCAGTATTTATACCGGATAAAATGTCTGGTCCTCTGATATGTCCTTAAAAATGTATAGAGAATTATATTCCAACTATAGTTTATATAATAATTTATCCTTTTTGATTTCATCCTTTGACAAAAAAAATAATATACATATACTCTGTGTAAGCTCTATTCAATATGAAAAAAAAGGATCAGAATAACTCAAGGATTAAGTGTTATACAAAATTATACAAAGTAGAAAAAATGATTTTATTTTTATATTCCCATATAAATATTCAAACTGAACATTCAAACCATTCTGAAATATATTTTTTTTTTGAGGATCTCCCATAAAACCATATAACAATAATAAATTTCTTATATATTCATTTTTTTTATGGTTCGCGTTTTTTGACGCAAAAAGGATACTAAAACAAAACAAACAAAAAATTTATATATGTATATGAATGTGAGAAAAAACACAAAATGAAATAAAGGACCTCAAGGACAGAGTTAATTGGTTTGAATAAAATGAAAGCATCTCACTATGGATATTATAATGTCTATTTTATTTTCATTTTTCTACGGTATAGTATATAAAAATTCTATAAAAATTCTATACCAGAGAGTTAGATACCCAGAAGCAACATTATTGTACAATAAAAAAAAAAAAAACAAAAAGAAATGAACACAAAAAAAGGATCTATGAAGATAATAACGCCAAAATATAACACTGAACAATTAATATTACTATATATATGTAGATATAGAAATATTATTACTACATATATAACAGGAGCATAGGAAAAATGGAAAAATAAAATGAGTTTTTGATGAAAAGATGGAAATATATTTTTTCTTTGACTTTTCGTTTTTGTTGCTTTTGTGTGATCTGAGAAAAGAAAACAAAAATGATATTAAATTAAATCCCAAAAAAGAATAAGAAGAAAATTTTGTGATTTTATTGCACAAACAAGTTTAAGGTTTTTTTGATTTTACTTTTTGCTTTAATTGAGCTTAGCATTATCGTCACCCGCAAAATGGATAAGTTAAAAGGTTTCTAATTTTTTTGTTTTGATGTTGGAATGGAAAAAGGATTTTCACAGAATTTATAATTTTGTTGGTTTCTTGTTGTTATTTGGGTTGTCTCAGTGATGAAATATTTTAATGAAAAATAAATTGATATATAAAAATTATGTATACATATATGTATTAGGATTATATATACAAAAAGAAATTAATGATATAACAACAAAAAATTAATGAATTTATATCACAGAATGATGAAGAAAGAAAAATGATTTATTACATGTACATATAATTTTTATTTAGTCGAAAAAACGCAATCTGAACATCAATGTTTAGAAGGATATCATAATCTTATCCTACTCGTACATTATATACAAGTAAAATGATGTTGACTTATAGAAATTGATATAACAAATGTTTAAGATTAATTTATATATCTTTTTCAAATGTGCTATTTTGGACATTTCGAATCTATAATTCTTCTAAAATGAAAATTCGAATTAACATTATCATGAATTAGGAATTTTTACATTTATATAAAAATCAATATTGCTTCAATCGGACAATAAATTACATTAAAAAATTTAGAGAAATTTCATTGATTTAAAAACCTATAAAACTATAGCAAACGTTTATATTTGGAAAACTATTCAAAAAAGAAAAATTTTCACAAACCAAAAATGAGTACATAATTGATTTCATCTCAAATTATACCTTCCGATTTTCTGTAGAAAACGTTAATAGGTAGAAATATTTAGTGTTTCTCAAATTCCATAAACGAACTAATTACTGCAAAACGAACAAGATATCAACTATAATTGGAAATAGATTTTTGAAAATAACTATTAGGAAAATGATTTCAATGAAATATTTTTTCATATAATTCAGTTTGTATATATAATTTAAACATATCATAATTGAATTTCGTTAGACCACCATCATATTGTTCCTTCATTGTAGTCTTTTATTAATATTTCCATTTCATTTCAAAATCCAAAATTGTTTTTTATCAAAATTGTTAAATTTTACATATCTTTTTCATTAAAAAAAGTTGCAAAATTTATTTTGATATATGGACGAATAATCTTGATAAAAAATTTATTGATCGTTTTACGTATTTAAAAAAAAAATTAAATTATCGTTGCACTATATGTAGCTAGCAGATGGATCCTTTTAAAAAGTAATCAAATTAAATTTATCATTGTTATTGGCACTTTTACTGATATAAAAATGAAACTAATCGAATAAATTGTTATACTTGTAAAAATCAATTTAATTATTTGAATTTAAAAATTTCATTATATATTTTTATATTTAAATTTAATGAAAAATTTTTAATTATAATTTTTACCCAATTTCGGAAACACTAAGTTAACAAAAAAAAAGCTTGAATTTGAATAATTTTTCGTTTAATCGAATACAAATTATAATTATTTAAATTAAATTTATATATATGTAAATTAATTTTATGAAAATTGGAAAAATTGTGTACAATGGAATCGAAAAAATAATGGAATAATGTTGAAACCTTATATAAACTGAAAAATATATTTTAAAATGAAATTTTTTATTAATTATTTCAATTATATAATATAAAAAATTTCGCAACATTTTAATGTAATATAAAATTTTCATAACATTTTAAAAAAATTTAACATTTGGGAAAATTCTTAAGAAAAATATAATAAACTATAAAGAAAAACATATATTTGAATACAAAAAAAAATAATAATATTGAATTACCTTTTCCCTTAATTTAACATGAGCTAAAATAACCAAGAATTATATTATGTACATTTTATTTTCATGACTATATTAATTTTATTTCAATAATTGAAAAGTAATGAAAAAGAAAATCTAATGTACTTTTGCTTCGCATATTTTTGATGTAAAATTCTTATAATAATGTATATGCTATTAGCATAAAACTTTATGAAAAAATCGTCTATAAAAATTGATATAAGTTAAATGGCTGTCAATAAATTGATTTAAAATTTAAATATTTCAAAATTATTAATAGAGATTTAGAGAAATTAGTAAAATTTGGATAATGTATCCAAATAGAATTTGAATACATTATAATAACTTAATTTAAATACTAACATCCTCTCTGCATTTCCTTTAGATAAAAAGTAGAATTTCTATGTTACTTTTGCCTTATTTTGGAATCTATAATATAAAGGTGGTGATTAAGAGAACTGATATTTGGAAAAAGATAAATTTGATTTGACAATGAAAGTGTTTGATATACTAAAAACCACAAATTTTATTTAAAAATGCTACAATACAAAGAGTTACTTTAATTAGAAAGCGTTACTTTAATTAACTACAAAGAGTTACTTTAATTAGAAAAATGGTGATTTTTTAAACTAAACGAAAATATCTGCATATTTTCTTAAATATTAACAATTTGTAAATTTTTCCAAATAAGTATTCCACTATATAAATTATAAACTCTTCGTTTTCTTAAAAACAAACACATTTTTTTTTGGGTGGAATATAAACAACCAAAAAATATTTCTCACAACAAAAAAAAATGCTTGTTTATTTTCCCCGGTAATACAAATAATTTTTGTATTTTCATTCATTTCTACTTTTTTTTTTTTGTAAAAGGAATCTATTAAAATATAGAAAATTTTCTTCAAATTTTATTTATTATTTTATTTTAACAGCAAAACCTTAAAAGTCATAGAAAAAAAATAGCAATATAATTTAAACAATTCTCTTCCATTTTTGTTTTGTTTAAGTTATCCACGCAAAAAGCACGAACGAACATTCATCAAAAAAATATAAAGCTAAAAAAAAACATTTATAAAAATATTTCCTACATGAAATCTTAACAACACTAAAATGAATTTTGTAAAGGAAACTCCACAACAGACTTTTAAAAGAATACAACATTCTGTCTTTTTTTTTGCTCCATTTTTGATTTTTGCCTTATTACAAATAAAAAGTTGGAAAAAAATATTAAAAAAAAAAAAAAACAACTTATATAGAAAAAAAAATCATTCAACCATTTTCCAATCTCTGGTATAACATCCGTTTTTTTTTCTTATGGAAATTCTTCATCCCCTTTTAAAAAGTATCGAATTTTTTCTCTTTTTTTTAAAGAAAAGCATTTTATGTTAGTTGTTGTTGTAGGAAAAATAGGTAAATTCTTAATAATATATTTTTTTTATTTAGAAAATTAAAAATATGCGAATTAAATTGAAATATCCGATCCGGCAATTTTTGTAATTAATAAAAAAAAAAAAAAGATATTCAGAAAAAAATAATTTCAAATGGGTTCCTAAGATATGTATAGTGAAGAGACAAATTAGATCTGTTCTTTTGTCGTTATTTGTTAGACTTTTACTGAGGCCCATCCTTTGAATATAATATAAGTAATTTTGAGGGGACCTTCTTTTGAAAAATTAGCTATATCCCCAACAATTTTTTTTTTTAAATGAATGGCAAATTTAATTTGAATTTGTATTTAAATTAACCTGAAATACTTTTATTTGGAATCGATAATTAATTAATTTATAATTGGAAAAAAGGAATTACTAATTTTTTGTTGAATGGAAGACGTATTTGATTTGTATAGATGCTATGCAAATTATTTAATGAAATTAGCCTTTAAAATTGTCCCCGTCACTAAATTAAAAATGTACTTTTCCAACAAACACTAAAACTTTTTACTTTTAAATATTTTTTATTATATGTTAACTTTTTTGTTGTTGTATAAGTATATAAAAAATATTTTTTCTATATTTTCCTTTATAATAGTATTATTTTTCATCCTTAAAATATAAAAAATCAGAAAACTCAAGAGTCTTTAAAAAAAAAAAAATATTGAAAATCAACCAAAAAAAAAAAACAACATAATTTTTTTTTTTTTTATAAAAGTTTGTATATAAAAAAGGATGAAAGGATAATACTAAGAAAATATATATGTTGCTCTTGGTTATCTATAGTCTTTTGCAACATTATAAAAAAAAATGTATACAATAAATATGTATACGGTTTTCATTTTTTCTATAAAATAAATTTTCCCCCAAAAAAAAAAACCTGAGAGCTAGGAAAAACATTTATTATGATATTTCAAATAAAACACAACACAACATAAAAAACCATCTGTTTAAAATAGATAAACAATGAGGGGTTAAATATAATGTAATAATTTTTTTTTTTGTAAAACACATAATTTTACAACATAACAACAACAGAAAAAAAAAATAAGTTACAATCCAAATATACAAATTATAATTTTATCTCTTAACATATCAAAGATTTAACTTTTCTTATGTACATACATACATATGAATAAATAATATATAAATCCCATTCGAAAGAGTTTAAATAATTTCATATTTAATCATACCAAAGCAATAAAAGATATCATCATATAAAAGATAATCACGACTTTTAAATATGATATAAATTATTGTATATTTTGAAGAAAAAAAACGTATTATATGTATGTACATATAAGGATATTCGTTGTTTCCAATTTAGGGTGAAATTTACGTATATATGTACATAGAAATTTTATATAAATTTTTGTGTATTAATCGTTTAATTAATTAACACACAAAAATGTGAAAAAATTTTACATAATAACAAAAATTTCTTATCAGAATATTAAACTACTTAAATATATTTATGGTCTTACTTTATATTGAAAGCATATATTTGCTACTAATAATTAAAATAAAATTAAACTTGTTTGTCGAAATAAATAGAAAAATGACAAGCATAATTTCACCTACAAGATTTTCTGGGCCTCTAACTTGAATTGCGAGATTACATTTTCACAGCTAATCTAATAATTTTATGTTTTAATATGTCTACAAAGGCATCAATGTTTTAGATTTTTTTAACAAAATTTCTTGCAGCAAATGTAATCTTAAAAGTTTAAATCAACATGAATCGAATCAACTCTTATTCCTTTTACTAGTCTGGCCATAACAACATCCATTAAACCGTACTTTTTTTTGAAAATTGCTAAAGGAAATCTACCACAATTCTACCTTTATTTTTTTCGGACAATTTTATTTATACATATCCGATTATATTACAATCCTTTTTTAGTAACTGGTTAATGCTTTCTATACCAATCCTTTCGAATTCAATTTTTTTTATAATTAATAACTGATAACTTTAAACGAAATTTACGTTAATTATTAATAAAAAAATATAAAAATTCCATAACAATTTAAAAATATATTCAATTAAATTTTGCACTCAATAAAATTTTCACAATAAGAGATCCTTTTTTGTAACAATTTCATATAATTATATTGTTAACATTTCAGATAATTGAACCCTTATATATAATTTAAAAATAAGTATACAAGTATGTTTAATAATCGTTTTAGAATAGAATAATATTATTATTGTTATATTTCTTTCAAATTTTCATTCATATTTAAATATTTATTAATATTTAACAAATTTACTGGAAAAACCAGAAGAGAAAATATATATATTTTTTAAATATGTATCATAATTATGAAGAAGTATAATTAAATATATATATATATATCATATACATATATACAATCAAAATAATTCATAAGATTTTATTATTAAAATATAATATTATTTTTTTGTTATTAAGAATTTTGTATTTTCATTATTATAAATATGAAAATACTTGTCAAGGACTACATAAATTCAGTATTATAATACTAAAATGTATAATAAATAATATTATAGATAAAAATGAGAAATATATATATATGTATGTATATATAGAAGAAAAGGATCCAAGTTCATCAACATAATCATATTCAGTTTTTTGTTGTTGAAACCATAAACAAAAATATGTTGGATTGTTTTTTTTTTTTATAAAATATAAAATTATTATTTTATATAATATGAAATTTCTGTGTATGTCTGTCAGTATCGTCAATCTTGTACTGTCTATATGTATATGTATATGAATTTATGCTATATTATTGTATGAATATAATTCTAGAAATATTTCTATTTATAATTTTATAATGTATAATCAGTTGAGTTGCCTACTGAATATTTATGCATAATAAAATTATTTTATAAATCGTCACCTTAGTTGTTATTTGTTCAAACATTAGCTTGTACTATATAAATAATTAAAAATAAAAGTTTGACTTAATTTTTGGACAATTTGTCGCAAGTTACAGATAAAATCTAATTTTGTTAATTATATATTATATTATACATAAATATATAAATGAATTGATAAATATGGTAAATATTCTTAAAATGCCTTTAGAAGACAATTAATGTCAAATAAATAAAATTTTATTTACTATAATTTTCTAATAGAGAAATTAAACTGAAATTAAACTGTCCACATTCAGATTTTATATATTAATTTTCGTGTTAAAAAAACTTTTTAGAATTATTTAATTATTGGTACACAAAAAATTGAATTTTACGTTATGTAAAATATAAAGTGCATTCTTTAATTAAAGCTTTAATTAAAGTTCATAAACTACAATCTTTTGAAATAATTGATTAGATTCATTGTCATAATTTTAACAGTTATATAATTAGTTTCATATTAATTTGTTTCATATTTTAAATTGATTATTTTAATATCATATACAAAATGGGTAATAAAATAATGAATTTTTTGGACTTGATTGCATAAAAATTTTATTCTTTTATAAACCAAATTTAAAGTTCCTTAAACAATCAATCTGACGAATATCTTTATTATTGTACCAATTTTATATTATATATTATATAAATAATAATATGTACATATATATATATATATATATATATATATATATTATATTTATATACATATTTGATGAAGAATAAAAAAAAACATTGAATTATCCTAAAAAATCATTATATTATGAGACTAAAGGACGTAAAGGAGCAAATAAATTCCATGTAATAACGTGATGATGATATGATAAAGGAGACAAAAATAATGTTGTCGGTTCTAAATATCACATTTCATATACCTAATATTTTATTTTTGCTGAATTTTAATATAAATTATTATTATATGAATTTCAATTTTAATTTCAAAAATTTAATATTAAATATTTTTGCGTAACATAGAAAATAAATCATTTTCATTTATAGTTGAATAATTTTTCGGCATTTTTTTTTATTATTTTACATTTGGTATACAAAGTATAAATTCTATTACCATCTTATAAATAATTTAACCAATTACAATTATATTTAATTATTAATATATAATAAATATTAAAAAAATTTCAACATAATATTTATTAACTATTAATAAATTATTATTTTTCTATATTATTTAGTTTCTTTAATTTCAATAATTTTGACAATATTTTTTCGCCTTTAAAAATTTTAAATAAAATTTAATTAAAAAAAATTAACGATGATTTTTTTAAATTATTGAATTTATGTATATGAATTATATAATTACAAATTATTTTATATGTTTTTTTCATGGAATGAATCCTAAAAACTTAAAAGAAAAAGTTTGTAAAATTGAAATTTACTTTTAAAAATTTATTTTTTGTTTGATGACAAAATAAAATTTAATGGAAATTTTTATGTATATACATAATTTGTTTTTTTTTTTTTATTTCAAAAGGAAATTAATTTATTTGTTGATTATTATTGCATAACTTTTAAATTTTGTTAGAAAAATATATTAATAATTCATTTGGAAAACAGAATAATTTTAATAATCAACTGGAAATAATTGGCTACCAAAAAAAAAAAAAAAAAAAAACAAATTGTTTGTTTGTTTGGTTTTTCCATTAAAATATGTAAATTTAATTAAATTTTTTGAATTTTTTGGTTGAAAATTTTAAATAAAAAGTTTTAATGTATAAAAACTTTATTATAATTTCTAGAAATTTTCTTGATTTTTTTTATACCTATATTATACATATTTTAGTAATTAGTTGATTAAAAATTTATATCAATTACCTATTAAATTTTTAAAAACAAAATATATAACTTTATGACTATTAAGTAATAATTAATAGTTGGAATTTAGAAATTTAAAGAAATTGGCAGTTAAAAAATGATTTTGAATGAAAGCGCCCAAAAATATGCAATAAATTTTAACAGTGTTAAATATTTTATAAAATTTAATTGTAAAATACTTAATTTACTATATAAATTAAGGATATATTAAAAATTAGTAACTGTATTACCAATTTATAGTATAATATTTGAATTTAAATTATAAAAGTGAAAATACTTTTTACATATAAATTAAATTGAATTAAATAGACTTATAATCAAAAATTGTATATAAAGCATTGGTCTGGTCCGATAATATAATTTAAATAATAAATTCAAAATTGTAATCGTTTAATCATTAAAATTATAATAATATTTATTGTGCTTAATAATAATTAGTATTAGTGTCCTCAAAATTGATAGTAATTTTTCATTGTATTTGTTAGTCATAAAAAATATGTTAATTTCCAAAAATAATAAATATCAAACTTTTCCAAGAGAATATATATATATACATTATATATTTATTTTGAAAATTATATTTTCATACCGCACAACTCTTTCCATTTGTAAATTACATTTCCTAGTCTAACATTATAAGACGATTATTATATTCTCTACCAAATAAAAACAATTAATACATTCAATCAAATATAACTAAAACTAAATATATATCACCTATCAACAAAAAAAAAACTTTATATCCTAATTATTTAAGTTAAGTCTGTATACAAAAATAACATTCGTCCTTATAACTAATCAAAAAAAAAAGTACTTTTTTTATATGTTTGACACGTTCCTATTGCTTAGTAAAACTTTATATAAATGTGGCTAATATAAAACACTACATCTCTCTCTGTATATATAATAAATATACATAACAAATAAGTAATATAGAACCTTTTAACCTAAAATATGTCCTTAACAAAGAATACCATAAATAATTCATTTCATTTTCATGACACTTTACTCTAGAGTCAAGTTAATTTTCGTAATGGTTTTATTGCACCAAATATATTTCACATACAAATTTAATGTCAGTACATAAGTACGGTATATATAAAATATAATAATAAGTATATATATGTATATATAGAAAAAAGATATTAAGGAATATTTTTGGTGCAATGAAAAATTTGAATTTGAAGTAAAATTCTTTAATTTTTTTGAAAATACAATTTTCTAGTAAATATTAATAAAAATATTTTTATATATTATTTTTATACTCGAATTTATGAAGAAAACCTTAGGATTTTCATTTTATAAAATTGTTTGTCCCTTTTAAAATATTTATTGTTGATTATGTAATTTCTATTTTAAGGACAATAAAAATTATTTTTATTGAATGACAAAGCAAAGTTATTTTTTTGGAAAAGTTATTTAATTAATTTTGAAAATTTATTGTAGAAAAAATTATATACCTTTTATATTTATGTATATAATGTATATATATATTAAGAAATAAAAATAATGTGAAACTTACCCAAATAAGTATAAGAAAATTTATGTATTTTCATTTTTGTTTCGTCATTTACACAAAAAAAAAAGTTTCCATGAGGAACTTTTTTAGTCTATCAAAAATATTATCACAATTTGATACACAATTTCTTAATACTTAATTATTTATATAGTATAAATTATAATTTACTTTTATATATATTTTTATATTAAATTGCTTAATTTAATTTCTGTTTAAAAAAAATAGATTATTACAATTTAAAAGTTAACACACCCTTAAGTTTATGTTTAAAAAAAAAATTCAATTTTTTAAGTATATTGTTTCCCATTAAGGACGAATTAGAAATGTGTATAGTTAGAAATTGTTATACCGTATACTAAAAAAAAAACAAATACAAAAACTAAATTTAAAAGACGAAAAATTAAATATAATATTTAAAAAATTATAATTAAACTTTTGAAAATTATAAATAAAAATTTTGTCATGTCATTTAAGTAAATTCAATTTTTGTTATAACAATTCAAATATTATAAATCATTTTAAATAATTAATTAAAATTGTTTTAAATGCACAAAACCGAACGGAAATAATTTAATACTAAAATAAAATAAATTAATTATAATTCACAATATTAAATACATAAAAAAAAAAAATTTTTTATCACCCCAAAATATTTTTATATAAAAAAAAATTTCATATATGTATACTACTAACCAGTTTGGAGGTTAACTTTCGACTGTCACTGTCTGGTTAAAATTTTCACCGGGTATTACAGTCCTGATTGTCCTGAGATATAATATACCAAAAACTGTTTTTAACAGCAAAATAATAAAATAAAATAATAAAATTATATTATAAACAAGGAATTTTCGGTGGATACTACTTACTAGTTTTTGAACTTTTGGACTAATGTGCACGTGTGTGCATTTTTTTCTTATTGTATATGTATGAAATAAAAATTTTCTATTTTTTTTTTTTTTTTTTTTTTTGAAAATGTGTGCTAAGAATTTATACACACACAAATATACGAAATATAAAAGAGTGGAAAATTAAGTAAAATAACATATTGACAGAAGAAAAAAAAAAACTGAAAGAAAAATATTTTTGTACTCGGTAGCGGTGGTAACTAGGGTGCGGTACTAATACAAATAATCGAAAAAGAAATAAAATTTATAAATGAAAAAATAAAAAAATAAATAGAATCTACATATAAACCTATACACAAATACAATTAAATAATATTACACAACTACAATAATAAATATTTTGGGGCAAATTTTATGCGGGAGTATAATATAATAGAAATATATAAACGCATGCTTGTTATCAAAAATACTATCACCATGGGGTCTTAATAGTACTTACACTAATATTATATTCTGTAGGGGGAATATGAAAAAAAGGAGATTATATATTAAAGTACATGCGCTTTTCATTCGAAGCAACAGGGAATCACATGCAACATGTTTATTTCTAATACAAATATAAAATTTTTATAAGCTGTTGCTTTTTTTTTTTGGTATGTTGGATGGGAATACAATAAAGAAATTAGGGGGAGTATGATGATTGTACTAAGGCTGGTGGGGTTGGCGAGAGTAATGCTTAAATAATATTTTTTCTAAAAATTTGAGAATTTTTTCTATTATGCGAAAGATATTGTTTTTGTGTTAGTGTAGATAGGAAAAAATAAGGTCAATTTTGACATAATGATTTTAAATTACTCTACTTGATAGGAATATCTATGTATATGTATATAAAAACTTGATAAAGTTCATTATTAATAAATTTTCGTTTTTGGGTATAGTTTCATTTTTGGGTAATATTGGAGGGATGATTTCTATTTTTTGTAATAATTTTTGATCAATTTTATTGGATGAATAGAAATAATATTTTTAGAGTGTAACGTAATATGGGGTTACTAACTGTAAAGAATATGTGAATATTTTAATATAATAATTACCAATCTCATAAACAAATACATAATGATACATAATGTAAAAATTTCAAAATAGTAATGTTAAAAGTAAATTTAATTGTTATAATTACTTAAAAAAATTAATACTAAAATTCTTCAACAAATAAATTAAAATTTTAGAATGTTAAATTTGAACAGTTATTCTATTTATATCTTTACTTAATCGAATTCAGAAATGATTAATAGAATTTGTTATTCAATATATTATTGAAATCGTTCACTCTTCAATAGTCCTTTTTTTTTCAGAATCTAAATTATTCCATATTTGAATGTTTCACCCTATATCATTCAAATTTCATTATTAAAGTATTAAAATTTTTATAAATATGTAAACAATTATAATTTACATGGTGTAATAATAATAAAAAACTATAATATGTGTAATAAAATATAAATATAGATATAAGAATAAAAAAAAATTATATTTCTCCTTTACAAAAAATTTTTTTTTTCTATTTATAAAAATGTAACTTGTTGCTTGATCTTTAACAGTCACACTGTTTTATTTTTCTTGTACTCTGTTAATACATATATATTGTACAATATCCTTATTATTATGACAATAAAAAATAAACTTTAAGAATATACAATGAATAAAAAATGATAACCTGGGGAAAGATATGCGAGATAAATTTATTTTAAGTTAAAAAAAATTTACAATACAAATAAAATGCTTTAAAGAATATTGCTTTTTTTTTTGTATATTCATTTAATTTGTTGAATTGAATATATGCAACAGTTGGAGCAACAGGCAATAATTCTATATAATATAAAATATTTGTATGTGTATGTGTATCAAGGATATACCAGAGTGAAAAATACGATATATTTTCTCAGCAGACAAACAACAAAAAATGCTAGAGAAAATAAGTAGAATAAATTGGGGAAACCGAATATAATAAGGTAAACGAACATATTTTTATAGTTAGGAAGGATAATATAATTATAATTAGTTTGTTTTAAAACTAATGAAAATTAGTTATTACTAAGAAATTTAGTTTTATGATAATAATTATTGTTCTTTTCGAAATGTATAAATAAAGTAAACAGATATAATTAAGCTTGAATAATACATGGAATCTGTAAGAAAATTGAGAATTTTTGTAATTAATTTCGGTTGAATTATAAAAAATATGAAAAATTGGTTAAAAAAATATGTAATTAAAATGTTTAAATTGATCTTCTTATAACATTTAAAATGTTATAAGAAGATCAATATCCATATAGGTTGAGTCACGTATAGTTACGAGTACAACTTAAAAAAAATAGTACAACTGGTGAGTCAGGATTAAATCCTGTTTTATTTTACTAATTTATTTGGTAATCAAGCTTATTTTCAAAACATTTTTTTAACTCTACATCAACTAAAATGCAACACAATAATTTTCCAGTTATCAAAACCAAAAAAGTTAATTATAATAAAAAAATATTTTCCAAGTTTTTTATATATACAAACGTAAATAAAAAAAAAAAAGCATTTATTTGATAGACTTTTTTCATAAACATAATGTACATATATAATAATATAATAATGAAAATATGTTTTTTATGCTGCGTTTTCGTATATTTATCATAATCAGAAAGATTCCTTAAGGATATATTTCGAGAAAAACAACTAAATCGTATATAGAGGAGAAAAATAAAAAGAGATATTATGTATATCCTTATAGTAGTGCAGGTATATATTTATAACATTTTGATAGAGAAAAAGTTTTTCAGTTTTACTACAAAAAAATAAATACAACTACATAAAAAATAAGCATATACAGATTTACATTATTTCGTAAAATATCAAAATATTAACAAATTATAATAATTTATATATACATACATATTTATATACAAAAAAAATTCCTTAATATTTAAAAATAAAATCCTTTTTTGCTGTTGTGTAAACAAGCTTATAGAAATTTCTTCTTTTCTTTTTTCGTTTTTTTTTTTTTTTTGTCTTTTTCCGAACACTCAATTTGGCGACGAATATCATGTCGATTAAGCTGTTTGGTTAAAGTGGGTTGGAATTGGAAAGGATATATTAAAAAAGCGAAATATTTTTTTTAAAGGATATTGTGGTATGTATATATAAAAGAAAATGAATGGATTGAATATTTTTTTCCCAAAAAGGAATGAGTTTTAATCGTTCTAAAAAAATTTTTTTAGCTCCGCTACTCTTCTACAGAATAAAGTGTCATAGTGATTTTCATATTTTTGATGTGTCAATTCATTATTATAAGAAGCCAAAACATCAAATTGAGCAAAGCATACACCATAATACTATAGTATACTATATTACTACTATATAGATTGGTGTACACAAAGATTGAATTGACTTCAAAAATTATTATAAGAAAATTTATTAAATAAAATGTTAAGAATTAAGTTTTTAAACGATCTATAAGAAGAGCTTTTTTTCAACTAGAACAGGATTCGATAAAATTCTTGAAAATTTAATAAATATTTTTTTTAGGGTAATATGACATTTAAATTATATATTTAAATTAACAAAAAAAAAAAAAAAATTATGAATGACAAGGATTTGAATAAATTTTATGTAGTAGTAGAGTCGCCCCATTTATTATATAAATAACCATTGACATCATGACTTTTTTTCAATGATATTATTTAGTGCGATTAAAGAGAGGAAAAAATATATTTTTTTTAGAAAATATAAAATAACGTTTAAAAAAATTATTATTAAATTTAATTTTTTTTTTTTCATATTTTAGAAAAATTTAAAATTCAGATCACATCAAATTTCAATTTTTTTTTTTTTTTTAATTTAGTATAAAGAATTTAAAACTTCATTAAAATAAAAATGATTTAAGATGAGAAATTTCGATTAATTTGAATTTAAGTTTCCCGCTGTGAAGGATAAAGAAGATTTTTTATTTCTTGTATTAGAAGTTTTTGTAATGAAATTTATTGAAAAAAAGAATTAATTATTAATTGGATATTTTTGTTGTTTTAAATAGGAAACTTATACTTACTTAATTGAAAATTTTTGATATTAGGAAATTAAGTTATTGTATACTACGAATTATACATACATATATTTTTTCTGTTAATATGAAGAGCTTCTATAAGTTACATAATATATGAATATTGAAGCTAGTGATAAGTTATTAAATAAATGACCATTCAATTTCAGCAATTCTTCCCATTTTTTTTATGTATTTATGTACGTAGGGCGAAAAACCATACACTAGATAAAATTATGATTATTTTTTTAATACAATATTTTATTTATCTTTCTTTTGGTATAAATAGTTCATATTAAAGTTTTGTGAATTTTCAAGTTATGATGTATAATTTAAAAATTAACTTTTACATTAAAATCAAAAATTACTTTTACAATAAATTTGCTGTTCATAATGATTATAAATCTAATTTAAAAATTGCATTAAATACCGAAAAAGAAATGAAAACGACGCAAATGGCATTGAGAGAATTTTTTTTACGTATATGACGACACACGTTGTCGTATTGACTAATAAAATATAAAAAGGAATCTTATTACAAACTCAGAGGAAAACTTAATTTTCAAACCTATACAACCTTAAAAATATTATATAAAAACTACTAAAATATAATATAATGTTAATGATATGAAAAATACATGTACTATATATCCAGACCAGAGTGTCATGTTGCTATACACTCTATAAACATTATTATTATATATAAATAAAAAAAATTGTCCATTATATAAGTAGATTTATACTATTGGCGCCATGCTATAGGATAGTAGATATAGACCCTCAGCAACAAAATAAAAAAAAGATATATATATATATACCAATATGATACGAGTTCAAATAACAAAAATTTGGTAAAATTATTTTAGGATATTCTTGAAAATTCGAAAATATAATGATTTTCCTATACATATTATATTTATGTTTCTACATAATTAAATATTAATCCAGTTCAATCCGAAATTATAACATATTATAATAAAGACAAATAAATGACAAAACAAAGTTTGCAATTGCTGGTTATTAAATTAATCATACATTACTTATTAAGTAAATTGATAAAAAAATTTAATGAAGTTTATATCGATTGTTCATTTTGTATAAAAATGATTGTACACATGATTTTTACCTTAATTTACTATCGAAAGAAACATAATCTTATAACTCAACTAATTTTTTCGATTTGTGACTAGTAAATGAATCATAATTAAATATGTATTAAACACTTTATATATCCTTATACACAATTAATATTTATTTTCGAATAATTTATTTTTCCACAAGTACAAAAATATATTAATAATTATGAGCCGGAAAAAATTTAGAGAGTTTTTAAAATGGACTATAATACTATAAGAGAGTTTATTATAGAATATAGGAATAATATAAGGACGAACAATTAAATTGTTAGAAATGACTTACAAAAAGGACAAAGAAATAATAAATATGATGACATCAATCGGATTATGCATGATACTTATTTACATATTCTTATAGAATTATTAGAAATTAATAAAATAATATTTAATTTAAATTATTTACAATACAAGGAATTTTAAATAATATTAGAGACATATAAAAATTTATTTTTAATAATCGTCCATTTCTCACATCCTGTCAGTCACTAAATATAATGATTATAGTATAAATATATAGATAATATAGGATGAAACAAAATTTAAAGTAAAAGGATATATAAAAAATATGATACTTTTTGACACATTTAAAAAATTATATATTTTCTATATATCGTATAATACCATCATAGAGTTAGAAGAGCTTTTCTAGGTTTTTCATAAAAGTAATAGTGAAAAAAAAAATAATTTTTTTTTTAAATATAAAATAAAAGTAATTTAAGAGTATTGCTTAGCTAAAGCATTATCCTTAGAGTATTCTCCTATTACATGGTTATTTTTGCGCTGGCAGGAACGTATATATAATATTATTTTTTTTAATATATAGTAAGTATATTAGAATTTTCACCATCAGGACATTATTTAGTACCATGTTGTTTTACGCATCAGTTAGTTAGTTTTTTTTTTTTCATTTTGCAGATTTTTTTCTCACAAAGCCCACAAGGTAATATGGCTTAATGGTAACCATATATAGTATTAATAATATGGTGTAATATTTAATAGTGGAAAATAATAAGGATATATACATAAAAGAATGAAACTTACAGTAAATATAAAAAAATATGTTATGCAAGAGATTTGAAATAAAGTGGATAAATTTTATTCATTATTATTAGAATTTCTTAAGTATAATACAAGTAGTTGGTTTATAGGTCGCACTGGATATATTATCAAAACTAATTAGAATAGAACAATTAAAATACTCTGAATAAGAACATATTGATTATCAGTCTCATCATATTTATTAAAATTATCTTATGGAGAAATGCAGAATTTTGATCAAAAAATTTAAAAATTTGAAAGTATTATGGACGTTATACATAAATTTTAAGCTTACCAGGCTTCTGAATAAAATTTAAAGCTGAAATACAAATTTTTTAAAAAGCTAAACTCGATAAAGGAAAAGCTAAATAACGAGATAAGAAAAAAATCAAAATTAGTTGAATTTAAATAAAGTATACAAAATTGTTGACAAACAATAATTTAAATTCTTAATTATATTATTCATCAAATTGTTATATGAACCCGTAGTTTTTGACCAATTAATGGAAAAGTTATTAAAAAAAATTATTAATTAAAATTAAAAAAAAAAAAATATTATCATAAAATTATTATTACCTTGTTTTCTACTTATGAACTTAAATAATATAATTATAGATAATTACATTATGAAAAGTGTTGGGCAAAAAAAGTAAATGAATTTTTTCTACCATAAAATATCATATAGTGATAATTTGGTAATTAAGTATTGTGTTAATTTTGTTATGTTGTAAATATGTAAATATAATTGAATAAGAGAAAATATTGAAATATATACTGTATACGTACAATCACAAAATATACATATATAATAATTTACAAAATTTATTTTAATTTATCTGAATTTAATGTTAGCCTGAAGATATTATAAGTAAATTAAAATAAATTTCAAATATATCACAGTAAAAAAAAATCTCTTTAAAATATATGAAAATTTTATATTTTTAGAAATTAAATAAACGTTTTTTTCTAGATACATATTATATATTTCAAAATTGACAAAAAAAAATGGAAATCAAAATAAAAATTAATCCAATTATAGAGATAAGTATTTAAGTACAATTTAACTGTAATTATACATTTTTTATTTAATTATTTAATTAATATATTTTTGACTATAACATTAAAAATATTGATTTTGAAAGTTGCATATTTTTTGCAGTAACCAAAATAATTGAATAACAAGCAGCTTATATTACAAATTTAAATTTTATTTATTTATTTATACATTTACACATACATATTAAAATTCCTTAATTCTTTGAAATGAATCCGGTCCGCTATTACGCATTAAATTTTATCAAATTAGAAAAGTTTTTTCTAGTAAATAATTTCTATTTATATTTTTATTAAATCTACGCACTCCCTTTTTTCTATTTATATGATGTATACATAAATAATTGTAAATGAACCCTTTCATTAAAAATTATTTGGAAAAATATTTAAGTAAATCGTAGGATAAATTATTATTTAAAAATAATTATTAAAAAAAATAGCAACCAATTTGCAAGGGAGCTTAATATCCCTTCTGCGTTCAACATAGGATTTAATGTAATAAATATAGAAGACTGAATGAAAAAGTACTGATTTTGAAACTGTCAATATATATGTATATGTACAATTTGAAACTATTAGAGATTGTGGGTGGATGATACAAAAACGGATACCATCATAATACATATACATATATGGATATTTCCTTTCTTTTACCCAACTCCATAAAGGTTTTCTAATAGAAATTTCGCCAGCTCCAGAACTTAAAGAAAAACATTATTACCGAAACTATTTGACATTTTCATGATTTTCTCAATTAATTAACTTCTAGTTTATTACTCAATGGCAATAAAAATATTTAGGACAACTAATTTATAGATATTTTTTTATTTAACAACTACTAAAGGAAAATTAAATATTTCATTAAATGATAATTACATTACTATTGATACATTAAAATTGTAGTTGTGTACAATGTTGCAACAATTACATAATTTGTATATGATAATTGTACTTTTATTATTACAAGAAAAGCTATTATTTTGAAACTATGTACCTAGATTGTCCACTATAATGACAATTATCTATTTATATTTTTTGGAAATAATTCGAAATTTGGAAAATATTATTATTGTACATATGTATATGTATATTGCAAACCTCATAAGTGGTGGTTTTAATATAAATTGAATTTTTTTACTTCGTCACACAAATACTTAAATCCACCTGGCAGCTAAACTTAAAGTAATGTTATTGGTAAGATCCTGGCCAAGCATGATTTTCTGTTAAAATATACATATACAATTATTTTTATTTGGAAACAAAATGATAAAAATCCAGAGTTAGTCACAAAATACAAATTATTTATCAATTTGCTAATACATTCCTAGAGTGATATCTGAAAGAAAATGAATATAATCAATAGCATTTCAAATATACACAATAATGATAATACGATAGAATTGTAAAAAAATTAATTTCCATTTAATTTAGGGGTAAAAGGCACAAGTTCACATAGTCTAAAATGGCACATGAACAAGTAAAATGGCATTTGGTTATAAAATCAACAATTTTCAAAAAACTTATAATTCCAATCTTTAAAAACAATTGAACTTGAACTGATGATTTCAAAATAAAGTTCAAATGTTAAAAAAAAAAAAACTTTCTGTAAACTTACTATTTATTTTAACTTATTGCCTAACATTTCTATATAATAAGTATTATTATTCCTTATTAAATATATAATTTATTGTAGATAGTCTTTTGACTTTAAATGGAGACAAAAGCAAAAAAAAATCATTGTTAATGTATTAAATTTTAATGTCTATAAAGATATTTATATACTTATGCATATAACAGAAATGGGCATTTATAATTTAAAAAAAAAAGGACAAGAAATTTAAAATAACAAAAAAAAAAAACCATTTTTTCTAAAAAGCACAAAAAAAAGAAGAAAAATTTTCTTTTTATAATAATAAATATCCTTAATGAGGACTTGATATGTTTTTATTAAATTTTAAAATCCGTACTTACTTTGTAAAAGTTTCTATAATTTTGATTCTTTTCTTTTTCCATGTTGGCATAGAATGTCTAATAATAAAAAAAATTGTTTCCTATAAATTCCATGCCTTTTTTTTCTCTCTTATTATTATTATGTTCAATATTTTGTCTAATGGTGAAGGTATAAACTTTACAAACAAAAAAAAAAAGGATATGTTTTGTTTTCATATTCTTGGAAAAAGGATAGAGGAAAGATATTTCGGGTCTCGATACGAAAAAAAAAATAATATAAAATTTTGGAATTTTTTTCTCCTTATTTTATATATTTTAAATTGAAATTATATTCAGTCTAAAATATATATAATGTATATAAGTTAATCGGATTTCAATATTTTGTATTATTATTATTATTTTTTTATATAAAAAAAATAATATTTATTTCAATAAAGAAAAACAAATTTATTATTAATATTATATTTTATCAACAAAAAGAAAAATATGATAACTATATAAATATTATGTACATTAAATACAAGAAGAAAATATGGAAAAACAAAATTTATTTTTCATATAATTTTTATTTTTATGGAAAATTTTAAATTGATTTTATAAACTGATATTTTAAAAGAGAGCAAACAAATAGATTTTATTTTATGGACTTTACATAAACAATTAATTATAAAGAAGAAAAAAAAACATCGCCATTTTTCATTTCATAATTAAGGATTAATTGGTATTTTTGGTCCCACAAATTGTATATAACAAATTAAGAATCAATTATATTTATAATTATGATACTAAAAGATACTTTATTATAATTTAAGGATCAAAAACTTAGTTTTTTTTTTTTTATTCTAAGATTAAATGTTTGTGAAAAGAAAATATTGATGATAATTGCGTTACATTTAATAGAAAAATCCACAATTTTTAGTTATTAACTTAGCGATTTTTCGTTAAATTTTAATCAATTTCAAAATTGAATTTGCCTGACTACTTTAAAAACTGAATTAGAGTAAAAAAAAAATTTCCAGATAATTTGAATTTGTATAATTTTTATAATTATAATAATTTTAAATACATATATAAATAAATTATAATTGAATAAAAATATTTTAGAGAATAATTAATAATTATTGAAAAACGATTAGTTATATTTGAAAAATAGGCAATTAAATCTGAAAATTGTAAAGATGGTCATTGTTTCATATACAAGAATTAATTTGGAGCAGATATTAAATATATTCGCACACAAAAAACTTTAAAGATTATTTCAGTATTTTATGTAATTAACAAGATTTTTTTTTTCTATTTTCAAAACGGCTTCTGCCTAACTCTAAATCTAAGGTATGGCGAAAATACAAAAAAAATACATTCAAATTCACGAAATATGTAAATATTTTGCTAATTTAAATTTATTGAACTTTAGTAGGACAATATTTCAATTACGCTACTTTAAAAAAAATTAATCCTTAATCCGGATAACATATATTCGTCAACTATAAAATTGTTCAAAAAAAATTCGATCCTTTTTCCTTTTTGAAACTTTAAAGTATACATTTATGTACATATAAAAAATAGAATTGCTGCAAAAATCCTACAAAAAAAATTTAATTGGCATCAAGTGACCAACAAATAATTTTTTTTAAAAACTATTAATATTAAAAGTACTTCTAACAATAAAATAAAATTAACTGACACCAATCATAAGGAGTTTGATGGGTCAAATAAAGTAATGAGTTAAATTCAAAGAAAATTTTAGTAAATTTAAATATTTAATTATTTTCTCAAATAATTTATGATTTTAAATGGAAGATTTCAGTTCTTAGTTTTAAAATCAAAAACTCATCTATTTAAATTGTTTAATATAATACAATTTAAATACAAAATGTTACAATTTTCATAATAAAAAAATCTTTGAGCATTATTTTAGGGAAAAATATTATATCATATTAATTAAATTGGCATACTTTAAAGGACTTTTGTTTATAAAAAACACGCGCAAATGCATACATTCATATAATCATGACAAACGATCAAATATAGACAGAAATAATTATAATACATATATACTCGTATAATAATATTTTTATATAAATAAATAATTTGTCTTTGACGTTATTTTATGTTCTGAAATTTTTTTTAAAGAAACGAAATTACATAGCATTAACAATTTCATAATTTCAATTTTTTTTTTATGTATTTCGGTGTATCACGCAACTAAAAGGAACTTTGCAACACAAGATACAAAAACAACATACTTTTATAATAATTTAATATTACTTGTTAGCCTAGGATGAATAGCTCCACTAACGAGTGGTAATTTAAGCTCAAATTACATTAATTTTCTTCTAATTATATAAAGGACAAAATCAACAGAAAAACAAGAATAATACTAAAAGTTATTATTCCTTTTATATCCTTGAACTAAATATATACGTATATATATTTATGTACTTATTTAGTTAATAATAGGTGGTATTTGCAGTATTCAGAGTTACATATGTGAAATAATGTTTACCATCATACTGACAGCGTTTTATAGTTGAATTAACTTGAATTATTAAATTAACAAAATTTGAATAAAGTTTTTTCTGACTGAGACATTTGAATATTTTTCGGAATCTCTAAAAAGTTTTTATAAATGGGGAATGGACGAAAACACCGAACTAATATACTGGATGACAGTTTCTTTATTTTCTTCCTTGTGGCCAAATTTAAGTTGACATTATCTCTATTGATAACAAACTTTTAACTATATATTACAGCAAGACGTTAAAATAAAAATAAAATGGTTAATGTATTTTTAAAGTAAATTTCTAAAAATATTACTTTTTACAATTTGTGTGTAACTAAGTATTACAATAATAAAACAGATGAAGCAACAGCATCCTATATATTAGACATAATTGTAGAAAAATATTGTGTTCGTCAAATATAACAACCACAAAATTAGCTCTAAATAATTATACTGCAAATAGACTTAATAAATTTGCCATTAAATAATTGTTATTATTTACATAACAAAAATAAACTGAGTTACCATGAATCACTCACTAGCTTTGCATCATAAGATCTAAAAAATTTCACCATAATCTAATTAATAAACAAAATAAATTTCTTTCAATTATATATTTTTCTGGGAAACTTCCTAAACCCACAAAAAAAAAAATAGAAAAATATCCTTCATAAAAATATATCAAAATTCTTATATGACGCGATACTATATGACTGCTCAAGAGGAAATCCATAAATTAAAATTATGATATCAAAAGGCAAAAAGCATATCGTCATCGGATACAAATGAGCACAAAATTAAGAGTCTTCTATTTCCTTGTTAAATACAACTATAAACATTGATATAGTATGGTAGCTGTATATAGTCTTCTTAAAGTCTATAAAATAAAATCCCTATACAGATTTTCCTCTTTATATAAAATTTTTTTATCAAAAAAACATATAATCATATTTGTATATAATAATAATAATTTTCTTTTATAAAATATTGTAGAAATATTATATATATTTACTAAGTATATAGAATTTCTTAGAATAACAGCAAAAAGGTTCACATATATTTATTTATTATTTGGACTTTGTGCACTTTTTTTATATATAAAAGCCTTACCGAAAATCGAAACACCAACAAGTAAAACAAACTAACAAACAAGTTAACTGACACCTTAGCTGTTAAAGATTGTTAAGAATTATTTTTTTTTATTAAATAAAAAGATGTTCATAAGTTATCGTAAGAAGCATCTTAAACTGTATATACCTACATTATATTTATATGTATAAAAAAAAATTCTTAGATATAAAATTTAATTTAAGTAGTAAAATACACTGTTCTAATTATTTTGTATTTTATAATAATTTAGTAAATCAAAATAATATATGAGCTGAAAATAATACAACAAGAATTCATTACAGAAATATCTGCCAGAAGAATTGTTTTCATTAATCATTGAGTACTCATTAGAAAACTTTGGTCAACTCATATGAAAATCAACTCATATGAAATTTTTAAAATATAGGTGAGACCTCTATGTTTTTTAATAATATTGAAGAAACCTGGTTAGGGTTTCAAGCTAAAGACGAAAATAATGATAAAATATTTCTTCTTCTTCTTCAATAATGATAAAATATTTCAAAATGTCTTCTTCTTCACTGCAATGGTCTAGCAGCTCGATTGGCTGCTAATCGCTAATAATTTCCTTTGCTGTCAAAGAAAACAATACTATTATGACTGGTAGCGCATAGCACTGAATTTAATCCAGTAGAATTTTCAAGTAAAATCTATGGAATTCTCATAAATGACTTAGTTGTTTTATTGGCCGTCAAAAAGGCGAGCGTCGCCAAAGGCAATTCGGAATAGTTAGTTCCTTTTTTCGCCATCTCTGGTGGTATGCGCATAGTCGGTCATAGCTACAGCAATGAAGTTGGTTACTAGCAGTCCATATATTATATAGTCAAAGTAAAATTCTGAACTATAAAGTAGATTTGGCTCCTAACTTTGTTGAACAACTAATATTAAGTTTCTCATTGGCAGGTATTGTGTAGTTCTAAACAATATCTTCTATTTAACTTGTAAAACCAATTTATTTACAGTGTATACAATATTATTTTCTAACGAGTCCTTATATAATATTCTTAGTGATATATGTGAACGAAATTCAAGCCTCCTTTATTTTATAGAGAGTATATAGTTTCTTACATATTATTCCAAAGATACTTTATAGTACACACAAAAAAAAAACAAGATATTTTTTTAGTAGTTTTGGATTTTCTATTTATTTTGTTCATTTTTTTATTTGAGATGAAAAAAATATATATATGTATTATATTTTTTACTTCATATACCATTTCCCTTGTGTGAAAATATCTTACACTTGAAAGAATATCATTTCACGCTCTCAAATCCTTGAAATATATTTATAATGAATGGCATTACGATATGCCACTTCATTTATATACAAACATAAATACATACTTATAAGTATATGTATATATGTACATAAACAATTTTATCCTTAAAGTCAACGAAACGGAACAACCAAGAACTTTTCGTAATATGGTGAATTGTAACTTTGATACTTTCTATCCACAAAAAAAAAAAATTTCGTTTCGAGATATTGAATATAAATTTATTTGTGTTGTTGTTTATATACAATTATTAAATATGTAAAAACAAAAAAAGAAATTTCAATTGGCAAATTTGTACTGTGATTTTTTCGTTATATACTTTTATGTATATGATTCTTGAGGGTATAATGTATTGCTTGTTAAAATAAATATGCGATTTATAAGGAATTACATATATATATAAATGAAGATATTAGAAAAAATATATATTTATTTAAATTTAAATAATTAAATAAATTTTTTGAATAAATAAAAGAATTTTTATTTATTTTTTTTTGTGAATTTTCAAATTTCTTTTACAAAAATTAATAAACTAGTAGGGACTTAGTGTTCTACTTACTGGAAATATTTACTTGATTTTTTTTTTAATTTCTTCTTATACCAGAGTAACAAATTTTCTTGTTATTTTGTGATTGGGAAACATACAAGCGACCTAGTTGCAATTCATAAATTTCCTGATACGGAAGAACTTGTTCTGAATTCATTAGAAATTAATAGATCTCTAATTTGGGAAAATCTCCAAAAGGTAGGCCCCGGCTGATGAAACACGTTTTTTTTTTTAAATTAAAATTGTCCTTTAAAAATTCTACAAATTCAATAAAACACATTTTACATAAATCTACAAAACAACAAACACAAAACATAAATATACAAAATTAAATTATAATTAATTAATTTTAATTTATTTATATTATTATATCCGGAGAAGATTACAAATAAAAAATTGTGTAAATTATCAATTTGTCTTAATTGTCTTAATAGAAAAACTTTTTCCTAATATTTGTTTGTTAGACACAAAAACACAAAGTGACTAACAAAAAAAACATTATCTATATTAAATATCAAATGATACAAAAACAATTGTATACTTCCATTAAATGGAGAGAAAAAGATCATTTGAAAGTCCTTTTTTTTTTTTAGTTTAGTCCTTCTGTTATATTTCTTTACACTGCAGGAGATAAAATATCATTTATATAAATAAGGTCATCTTCGAAATAATAATAAAGTAATGTTATTTTATATATATAATATATGTACAGGAGTACAGGGTGGACCAAAAATCATTTTATTCATCATAGTATAATAATTAGTTAATTTAATTAACGTTATTTTTTTTCGAGTAAGTGAAATTTCAATGTATTGAACAAAAATTAATTCTGAATGAAAGCATTTCTCTTTCAAGATTTTCTTCATTTTGCCATTTGAGGAATTTGACATTTTGAATAGTACATTTGGTTATTTTGAAAAAAATTTAATTTCTATTTCAGAATATTTTATATTTGATGGTTTTTGTTGACGAAATCTGAAATTTCGAAAAACTATTGATAATTTTTCGGAAAAACAATGTTCTAGACGCTTATCATGTAAAAAATCCTAGAGAATCATTGTGAGAGTCTAGCAAAATGCATATATCGAGATAGTATTTCTCATAAAAAAACTAATTTAACTCAAATCTTTAATCATATGGTTACACTAAACTTTTAGTTTTCATCAGCTCCATAGCATCGCAAAATTAACCTACTATACTTATACAATTAATTTAGCTAGCTTATTCCTCAATTGTCTTTATTTTAATCATTAAGTTTACTTAATACTTTTTATATATTTTGTATATACTTATACTCTGTAAAGTCACCCTTAGTGATGAAATGATAACATATAAGCATAAATTCTTCACAGTATGTATACAATAATTTTTTAGAGACAAAATAATCCACATGATCTCCTTGTGCAATAATATTACTCATAGTTAAAAGCAAAACTAGAAATTGCAAGTTCAAAAACAAAATGTTATAGACATCGTATAGTTAAAATTCATCTACATTATATAATTACCCTCCAACCAAAATACACTTGTATACATCTATATATATTCATATATATATATATAAGATTTGTTTTTATATATTTATAGAAATAGAAATATAGGTATGTATGTATATAATGGTCTTTTATATATTAATATAATACGACGAAGGTTGACAATTGACAAATGTCCCTGTACGCGATAGCCGTTTGTTTTAATTTGCCACCCATTGTTTTGGCCTTTTCAAAGAGGAAATGAAGTCAACTTTGACATTAATTGCTAAAGCGATTGTAATGGTAAATTTTGTTGTCGCAAACGTATATAACCAAAATAAAAAAAAAAAAATAAAGGATCTCATCTTAATACTAAACGTATACAAATTTACTTATATATATATATGTATATTAAAGCTTAACCTAAAAAAAATTTATATTTTTATATAGATAAAAATATATATAAACACCTCCTACATTGAATTTAACTTTGACACCCTTAACACTGACGGATTCCAATAATATGTTCAACAGCATGATATCTTGGTCTCCATATAGCAAGCACGTCCCCAATTTTATTGTTGTTGTGTCGTTTTTACGTTCTTTCCAATAAAAACAAAACAAAATTGTATTTTCTTTTTCTTATTTTTATACATATTTTGTTTATTTTCCTTTTTTTTTTTTTGTAACCTTAAAACCCAAACTCTAATATTCCTGAAATCTGTCAAAGACTCCTGATCCTGATATAACCATTTTATTTACGTTCCACATTGATAGAATTCTAATAGAATCCTTCAAGGTTTTTTTCTTAAATTTTACTGCTGTAGTTGTTATTTTTTTGTTGATGGTAAAAATATTCTTATTTTTTTATTTTAATTACCAACAAAATTGGAAAATTTTGTCAAAAGAAAATTGCGATGGAAATTTTTTTAAAATTTTTTTTTTATGTTTTTTAAATTAATTTTGTGGTTTTTTAACTGAGAAAATAAGTATATATGCTCAGAGATCCTAACATTTTTTTTAAGAAAAAAGTAATTCGGAAACTGTTTTATAATACCCTTTAAAAAGATTTGTGCATTTTTTATATTAAAATGTATATGTAATTATTATGAACTTTTTGTTACCTATTTATATAATTTCATTGTCAGGATATTCCCAAATTTTATACAAAAATTCTGTATCACATTTAAATGAAACAGATATATGTTCCTGGTGAAAAAGTTTAAAATGCTCAGAATTTTGAAAAATACTTGTGAAAATGCAGAAATGTTCTGAATGAAAAATTTTCGAACATTTTTTTTATTATAAAATTATAAATTATTAGATTGCAAATTGATTCCTCATCAATGTTTTTGAAAGATTTATAAATAAATATACAATTTTTTATTGCAATATAAGAATAATCTGCTCTAAATCATAGCAGTGCTTCAAAATTTGAAATACTTTCGCGTTGCTGTGTAACAAAAATATCCTTTACTATGAAAATCATACGAATTATTTGAAAAAATTTGATTTACTTATGGAGCAGCGAACAACATTATTGATTTGATTTCATTCAGTGACATGTTTCTATTTTTTCCAAAAAAAAAAAAATATTAACAATTTAGATTAGATACATACATTCACAGACCAATGATTATAGTTTTTCAATTCGAAATAACAAGGAAAAATTATTTAATATCTAATGTTTAACCATTAAATATAAATATTTTTGAATTTAATAAAGAGTTTTTGAAACTCACCAAAAAAATTTCATATAAATTGGTAATTATTTTTTTATTGTATAGTTTTAAAATTGAGTTTAGAATTAGAAAAAAACATTAGAATTAGAGCATCTAGCTAGAAGGTGGCTCCCTATAATTAGGGCAAATTAAAAGACATTTGGAATTGGTTTGGAACAATTTTATTATAATTAAAATTCCCTGTTCATAGACATCAAATTTACCTATATTGGAGTATGTCAATGTTTTACCCAAAACAAATGGCAAGGCGTACCATTACCCCTTATAGTGTATAATAGATCAGATTTAAAATGATAAAATTATTTCAAAATTGACATGGTAAATATTGATGATTTCTCATTAAAAACATATATTTAAAATGATTAAAAGGCATGAGAACAACTATTAAAAATATACCAGATAAACTGGAAAAACAACATAATTAAAATTATAAGTTTTGGCATACGTCGAAACATTTCCAAATATAAAACATAGATACAATTTATTTTGTTACATAATTACATAGATTTCACATTTATTTAAACATAATTTTTGGTTTATCAAATAATGAAAATTTTATATGATCATTTAAATTTAAATAATAAAAAAAAAATATTAATATTTCATTTTAATAGAAAATGTTTTATATGAATATTAATAATATTAGTGTTTGATTTCAAAAATTAAATTAAAACATATATTTTGATGTATTAAATTTTTTTGATATTGGACAAAAACAGAAATATTATATAAAAAAAAATGATGATTTGTAGATTAAATTATTAAAATTTTTTGAACTGAAATCTTTCCTCATGTTGATTTTATATTTGAATTGTTTTACTAAAATTAAATTTTTTTGTATAGTATAGAAAATAAGTGAAACTTATTACACTTCCTAAATATGAAAATTAATACGACAAACTTCTAAATATGAAAATTAATACTTCATTATTTCAGGGCTCAAATAAATACCTTTTTAATATTTTTTAAATATTTCTCTTGTTACATTAATGATAAATTTTTATTATATGTTTTTCTCTTAAGAAATTGTTGACAAATTATCTTCAATAAGATTTTTTCTTAATACTATTTTGTATATATACATATAATATAGATAGATATGTATTATATTTGTTATTTTCTTCTTCTTTTTTTTTGTATCCTTGGAAACTTACATATGAAATCATGTAAGAGAATATTTTCTAATAGATTATTTGTTCAAAATATCAAGGACTTTTCTGACCTGTCACCTTTAGTATTCAATATCTTATAATAATATTTATGGCTATTTGATCATTATATTATTAAGTATATATAAGATATCAATTTTATTGTACGAGAGAAGACTAAGAAGTTTATGAAAAATATAAATCTTTAATTTTATTATAACAATATTTTAGTAAACTTTTTCCACATTACAATTTGAATAATTTCAATTAATTCTAGATTCGATTATTCAGAAAATTTAAAACTGCATGGGTGTTATAGTCATATATTGTGCTTTATATTAAATCAATTAATAAAATTATTGAAAAAATTTGTCGTTTAAAGTTGCCTAATCCTTGGCCATCACAAGTTAAAATTTATGCTACATTAAATGAAATACTTTCTAAATTATAACTAAAATATTATATCCAGTAGTTTCAGGATATATTATTAATAATCAGTTAAAAAAATAATTAAGAATTATATAATTAAGTTTAACTCTAGTAAATACTATTTAATTAATGCTCGTTATTTATTTAATTATATTTTTAATATAATGCTTGATGAAGCAGAAGACTAATTAAAACACGTATTAAACACGTGTGCGTATATAAAATTTTATATGTAACAAATATTAAATAAATAACATAAACATATTATAAGTTAATTTCTCATACCTTAAGCTTAAATTATTATTTATTTTTAGTGTTCATTTAAAAATGAATATATACCCACGTTAATTTAATTTAAAAGAATTAATACGTCAATTAAAATAAAATTGTTTTTATTCAATTTTTTTTTATTCCTTACAGAGAAAAATATAATAATTCTATTTTGCAGTTAATTTAATATAATGAAAGTATAACAAATATTTGATGCTAGTAGTTTGATCTACTGAAAGCTTCAATAAATGAGAAATTTATAAAAATTTAACTCTTTGAAATCGGGTAATTTTTAAATATTTATGAACCAAAGGCAATTTCCTTGTATATAAACTTTCAAAGATCTCCATCAATTTTGTAATGATACCCCAATAACAAATTTTGTATAGAAAGTAATGTTTAATTGTACACAAATGGAAATATATTTTTTGATGGTAGATTGCGAAAATAAAAGACATATTATCTTTAAGAATACGGTTTAGGAGTATGTATGTCATAGCCTAATTTATGATATAGTTAAATACTTATTATGTTCTTCGTAAAATTTTAGTTTTAATGAAGAAATTTTTATTAACAAATTAAATATTTTAATATGAAAATTATAATGACACCCAGTAAAATACTTGTATATTATGTCATTTTAAATTAATCTTAATTAATTTAAACAGCAGGATTTTACTTTATTTATGTATAAAACCCTTAATTTAATTATTACAATTATGTATTTTGTTTTTTGATTGAAATAATTTAATTACATACTATAAAATAAAGTTTCACATATAATTTGTAATAAAGTAAGTAGGAAGAATTTTGCAATAATAGTAGATCGATCCTCTATAATAATTAATGCAGTGTATGCTATATATAAACAAAACTATCTCCAGTCTGGCCGCCTACAGAAGCAAAAGACAAATCTCTTGATAGTATTTATAATTCCATTTTGTAATGAGATTTTATGGAAATACCAATAATATCTATAGCTAATTTACTTATATTCTACTATACTATTTATAAATCTGCAATATCGACTGATGTGTAATGTGTAATAAGTATTTAAAAAAAAAATAATTTATTTATACTTTAAATAATAAGAATAATATTTGAAAAGTTTGGAAAAACAAAATATTTTTTTAAAAATTAGAAGCGTAGTAAAAAGAAATTGTAAAAACATCAAAATATTAACAGAAAAAATATTGTTTGAACTTAGAATAAATAATAAGTAAATAATTGGATTTTCATTTTTAGTTTTACCTAGACCTCTCCTGACTTTCTATCCTTATATGTATTATAAAAAAAACGTAGAAATTTTTTGTAGGTAATATTTAATATACTATATAATATAATAAAAAATCAAATATAATATATTTGTATTCGTATAAAATCCCTGATGATGTCTTAAATATCAAGAGAACTCAAGTCAAAATATTTATCTTCAAAAAAAGTAAATAGCTCATAAAAAAATGATATTTTTAATGTTGAAATTTAAAAAATTTATAAATTGAGAGGATAATTGAATATTATCTAAAATTTTACTTACTGTTCAAACAATATTAACTTTAACTTTAAAAATGAAATAATTTCTCGGCCATCATTACTCTAGGGAAGCTCTAGGACCTAAATTATAAGAATATCGAACTTATTAAAAAAATAGAACCTTAAATTTTAATTTAATTTTAATTTCCAAGATCCAATATAGAAAAATACCAATATATTTTAATTTGTCGCTAAACCATTAATATTCTTGCCTTTCTTGCATAATTACAAAAAATAAATTAATCAGTTAAAATAAAAGTTTTGCATATACATAACTTTGATTTAGTGCATG
Organism: Empis stercorea; assembly: GCA_949752835.1. Taxonomy (NCBI): domain Eukaryota; kingdom Metazoa; phylum Arthropoda; class Insecta; order Diptera; family Empididae; genus Empis; species Empis stercorea. The sequence goes on along the minus strand of OX457088.1, from coordinate 12,568,075 downwards.
ACTAGCTTAAATACGTGAATGCATTTTATTATTAATAATCAGTCAATTATATCCTCTATAAGGACTATTTATTATCTTGAGAAATTTATACAACAATCAAAAATTATAAGAAATTTTCTTCCGAATTCAAATGGCGTCTAAAATTTTATATGATTAAAAATTGATATTTTAAATGTGTATGTTACAAGCATACATGTTACTTTCTTTAGTTGCTTTGGCATGTCAGTTTTATATTTTACCACATAGAAACTCTTGAGGCAGTTAGAAGGATCGTAAATTAATTTCTTAGAATAAAGTCTGGAATTGTCATTAAAAATATACTACATGTTCACTTATGGTATTATTATGTTTATATAAAGTAATACGTGTTGATAGATTTTTCATTTTCAGATATTTTTATGCACACTAGTGATATCTGAAATGATTTCTCACAATATATTCTTCCTACTATAACAATTTACAAATGCAAAATTTAGCATATATTTAAAAATTTGAATTAATTAACTTATGATTGTATGAAATCAAAGGTTGTGATACATTTGTAAATGTAAAGAGTTAATTGGGTCCTTAAGTGTAATACATAATAGAATTAAACATTTAACACAACAAATTTAAATCTACTAATTAAGCATAACTTTTAAAATATTAAAAACCTTATAAACCATTATCTTTCAGACGTTATAATATAAACAAGGCAGCAAATTAATGGGTGGCTGGATGAAAAATAGAAAGCATATATACTTACAGTACAAATTTTCAAACCAATTACATCTTATTTACTAAAGTATAATCATCGCATAATATGTACGAGTATATGACAACTTTCTATATGATGGTTAATCATATTTTGTTATGAATATCATTTCTCCAACCAAGAATATACCATTATGACATTTGAATATATTTAATACAAAAGACAGGTACTTTTTATCAATCTACAAAAATAGCTATTTAGCTTAATTTTTATACATAAAATAGTTGATTTTTCAACATAATATTTAATTTTTTTTTTACTCTGAAATCTCAACAAAAATAGAAAGAAATCATTGGTCACTGTGGTTACTAACAAAAAAAAATATAATAGAAACTCGATATTATACTGTTACTAAAAATGCTTTTAGATAGATAATAGCTATATGGATAAATATATATGTAAATTAGGTAAACATTAATACCAAAGTTACATCCTTTCAGTCATTTTCTAGAACCAAAAACAAAGGGGATTGAGTTAAATTTTAATATATTTTCGATATCCTATAGACTAGACTAGACCTAAAAAAGGATAAAAATAAGGACTAAATATACTATTTGCCTCCCAACCAAAACAGAAAACAAAAATTATATCTCTTAAATGAATTTTTACCTAATAAATGAAAAGGTTTGGCGTAAATAAATTAACTGTGAAAGGATATTGATACTTAGGTAAACAAGAAAAAATTCTTTTAGGCTAGAATATATTTATATGTTTTTCCTTGCCAAACCTTTTTTTTTTTTTTTTGAATTTTTTTTTATTTAAAATTTAAGGACTTTTTGTTAGAATAAAAAAGAAATTTTTTTTTTACTAATACAAATGAAAATTAAATTTTAATTTATCCTTTTTTTTTTGTCAAAAATGGAAACTGATAAATCAAATTTCTAATTAAGTAAAATTACAATAATGTATAAAAATTTTAACATTGTTAATATAAATAATTAAAAATTGATTGAAAATAAAATTTTATAGTTTTCAACGTAATTTTGAAAACACAAAATAAAAAACAAAAACCATTTTTGTTTGTTTTATTTTTGAAGCATTTTCCGATATATATTTTCTTTGTAGAAATAAATTTATATGTATACTGAAAACGTTTCTTTTTTTTCAGAGAGTTTCCTTTTTTCTTTAATCAAAGACACAAGACAATTCTCTACTACTATGATTATATTCCCTTAGCATAAATTCCTTAGGGAAATTGAATTGAAAGTAGATTTTTAAGTGGATTGGACAGTTTGAGGTCATCTGCACTTTTATATAGATTTTTTTTTTGTATGCTATATTTCAAAATGAAAATGTTGTTCTAATCTAAATAATATAAGATTAAGTAAAAACGATTTTGCATGTTTTCATTTATTTTATTTATATGAATTTTTTTTTTTGTGTCCTGATGGATATTGAAAATAATTTTAAAATATTTGTTTATTTTTTATTCATATAAAATGTAGACAGTTTTTATAGAACAATTTTCAATACATATCACCTTTTTCGTAAATTAAAAATTAAATTAAATTGAAAATGTAAGAAATAAACTAGATTTCATTTGGATGATTTTTAAAATTGATGAAGAAATATTTTTCTAAATTAGATAAGAGCTTATAAATAAAAATCTATAAAAATATTTTTGCTAGGATAAATAATATAATTTTGATATGATATCCGCCAAATATACTAAGGTCTTATCTTATTAGAAATAATATTGACCTTAATTGTCTAATAAAATATATTAAAGCATTTATTTACTTACCTTAGATACAATATTTCGTATTTCGCTTCATCAATAATATTTTATTTCTAAGCACTTAGTTGTATAAAGTAAGATTCTTCTAATCATATTAGATCTACATTATTATCATTCTTTCTCAAAGGACTTTCTCCACTTTTTATATCAAACTAAAGAAATAAGTATAATTATTTCGATTAAAAAATTAAGTTTTTTCAATTTTTTTTTTGCCATTTTATCTCGTTCTTTTCTTTTGAGATTCTCGTAGTATACAATAACTTATACATAGTACCTACGGAAAGTGAGTACAGTACCTAAAATAAGTCATGTCTTTCTAAAAATGATTTGAACCTTAAATTGTCTCAAGAAACATAATTGAAGATCTTGAACAAAAACCTCATTTTAAACTAAAACAATCTAAAACAAAAAAATAACATTGTTTACTTTGATATTTCCAAAACGCTTCCTTTCACACAAACAACGATATTTTTTCCAACTCCATTAATCAATTTTTTCCATTCCATTTGAAATTTAAATTTTATTAATAAAAAAAATCCTTAAATTTTGAATTACATAAATATTCAAATGAAAAAAAATTAAAATATTTATAAATAATTAGAATTTACAAGAATTTTATTTATTTTTTGATAATTATTAATTATTTCAATGTAAATTACTATAATGATTATTTAATTAATTTTATTTACTTCTTTCTTTTTCTTTTTTAGAGATCATCGTTTTCATGCTGTGAAAGTTTTCCTATATATATCCATGAAACATCAAATTTAAATTAAATAAAAATATATATATTTAAAAAGAAGAGGACAAATTAAGCCAATTAGAATTAATTAAATAATTATGTTCAACATTGAATTTGATTAATATAATTACTTAGTTATTTTTTTCATTTAAGGAATGATTTTTTCTTTTATAGATTAAAATAAAATCATTTTAACAAAATGATAAAACAAAAAGAAAATTTTAATATTAAGAGTGATGGCAAAGAGATTTTTCAAGGGAAATATTAATGCTAAATAATATTTCTAATATACTTGTTTAAATTAGAAACACAAAATGATTGGTGAAAAATATTTTGATTAAGAAAAATTTTCAATATCAATTTAGTAATATGTTCAATCAATATCAAATTAATTTCAATTATTATTTATTTAAAAAAAGAATTATAAATTATCAACAACAAATAAGGAAGTTTTTGAAATTCTTTTGGATTTGTCAATAAATTGGCTTAGAATTGCGAACTGGTATATAATTTTTTTATAAATGGAAACTGTGTTTATTTGATTTAAAAATTGTTGCAAATACAGAAAAGTATTTTCGTAATAATCATATTGACTTATTTTCTTCAAAAAACTGTAAAAATTCATTCGTTTTTTGATCATTTTAATCAAAATAACTATCAGAAAATTATTTGAATTATTTCAATTTAAAATCATAAATAGTAATAAAAGACAAATATGTCTATTAATGTTATTTTGTATCTAAAACATATTAAATCAATTCTAATTAATTTTATTTAGTTTTCAATTTGTCCTTTAGTTCTAGAAAATTAATTTTATTTCCATTTATAATATACATTATGTGTAATTCACTACAAAAAAAAAATTGTTTTTCCCAAATTTCCCAATAATTGTTTATTGAATTTGTTATTTAATTTCACATTTTATGAGTGTGGATTGAAAATACCATCCTCTACTATATGTTAATTTGTTAATAATATATACTACAAAATCTATATTATTGAAACCCCTTAAATGCTATTTAATTAATTTAATTACTAGTTTGTGTTTCCCTATAAGTGACAAAGGAAAGACCTTATGGTTGGTCTACAAATTATATATATTTATATATAGTGTTAATATAGAGTTTGTGGTATAATTCAAAATTAATATAGTCATAATATAAAGTCCTTTGAATATAACTAATTATCATTCGAAACAATCAGTTGACAAATAATTAGTTATATTATGTACGTATATTATTACAACAACAAAAAAAAAATAATTAAATTTTTGTGGTTAAAATAAGGTTTCCTTATATAGCATTAATTATTATTATTATTACGAGTATGTGTTAAATTTAATTAAAATATATTTAAATTTGAATTCATTTTACATTTATGTATTTAATATTACAATTAATTTTCTAGAAAATATTGGGAGAATATTGATCATTTATAAATGTAATGGAAATGAAATGCTGGCAAAATGAGGAAAATTAAAATTGAAATTTTTTTTTTTTTTATTATATACATTATACATATTTAGAAATAAGATATTTCTTTTTAAAAATAAATAATTTTTGTATTAAATTTCGTTCGTGAAAAAAAGATAAAAATTAGTTGGAATTAAAATTTTCTTAATTACAAAGTTGATTAAAATCTGAATCTGTACAATAAGTGGGAAAAATTCTTATTATTTTACAGTTGGTTAAAGATATGGAGATTATCAAATTTGGTTTCTTTATGGTGTCAGAAAGGCCGAGTAAATAATTATATATAAAGTTATTCTATATCTTTTTATAATTATCTGCAATTTTACGATTAATAATTTAATTTTGTTATTAATTTTTCTAAAAATAAATTAATAAACTTTATTAAGTATAGCGAAACTTTTTCCGTGTCTAGCTTCTAATCCTATTGTTTAAGATCAAACTCTACCAAAATTTTCAAGAATTTATTACAAATTTTACCAAAACTCTGTTAAAAATATATTCGTTAAAATTAAATCCGTAAATATATTTTCATAAAATTAAAATTTTATTTATTCAAAATAATATTTAAAAAAAAAATTAAAATCAAATTGTTTACTAAATTAACTTAATGGCGCCATAAAAAAATCAATAATATTCCTGATGATTAAACTCTTTTTAACATTATCGTTGTTATTTTTTCTTTTATTTTTTGTATAGTTTAAATGACATCCTAAATGGGGAAAAAGGATCAACTTTTATAGAATAAAAAGTAACAAAACAATAATCAAAAAATCTTGTATAACTAGTAATTATAATTAAAAAATAAAATGAATTTATATACATACATAGTATAGCTTGTTTCATCCATTTAACTTTTAAAATCATAGATTTTTAATGTTCATTTAAGTATAACCAATAAAGTCATCAGTGAAAAAAAGGGATATTTACATTTTTATACATATACTATATAATTCTATGAATTTCCTTTTTTTATAGCCCATATACGATATACCCCATTCCCATTCTCTCTACTACAATACATATATCTATACTATATATATAATTTTAAACCGTAATAATAGAGATAAAATTATAATGTAATTTGACAACTGTGTTTAATTAAGTGTGTACGTAATGCCTATATAATCTATATATCCTTTTTTCTCTGTAAGGAAAACAATATATACTACATATAAATATATAGTTCATATATTGTAATGTTGTTATTATACAAAAATTACAAATTTTGAAGGGTTATTATTATTACATACATACATATATGCATGATTGTATACATATAACAATTTTGGTAAAAACAATCTATACATATAAGATAAGAGGAAATGAAAAATGGTGTTGAAAAAGACGTAAAATATACATATATAAAAAAATATTTTTAATCTGTAATTTTAAGGATATTGCTAAAGGGTCATTGGTTAAAGTATGTATTATAAAAATTTCAAACAAAAAAAAAGCAATAAATTGTTTATTGGAAATTAATTTTACTATACGCAATTAAAAGTTTCTTTTTGACTTTACTCAATTTCTAAATATAAATGAAAAATGTACATAATAATAATTAAATTATTAATTTATTTATTACTTAGAATTGATAAATAATAATATTAATATTCACTACATATATTTATAATATAATTTTAAAATTGATTCAATAATAATATTTGAATATAAATTAGATTTACAAATTTTGTACTAATTTACTTATATAAATGCAAATTTTGATTACATTAATTTTGAAAAAAAAATTGATTTATAATACTATGTATATAAAATGAAATTAAATATTAATTTAAAATTATATTAACAATTTCGAAACTTTGTCTAGTGAGACGATCAAAATCAAAATTAGCGATGATACTATTATTTAAACATTTTTTAATTAATTAATTTAAACTATACATTGAATCCATATATAAAATGGGTTCAATTTTTATATTCCAAATATAATTATAATTAAATTTAATTATTAGAAATTATTTAATAAAATAAAATAATTTAAATAAGCAACAATCTTTTAATATCTTTTAATAATAATATAAATAAAATCTTAATATTATTATAAAATTTAATTATTTTAAAAATTTTCCTCAAAATTATTTATAAAAAATTTTCTAAACTTCAATTTTATGTATATTTATGTGAGTATGTGTTTCTATGTATCTATATAATATTTTCTTATATGTAAATATAAAGTTTAGTCAAAAAGCTTTTCAACTATGCACGAATGCGTCCATGAAAACATCATCAAAAACACTTAAATGTCACATAAAACTCTAATTGTGTAAATATTATATATATCTGTAAATGTCCTGCAAAAAAAAATATCCCTGTGATTCAGTATATATACATATTGAATTATACATCTTATATGTTTATACAAGTTTTAAGCACATTTACACTAAAATTGTACAAAGAAATTAAATTAATTATTTTATTATGTCAGTCAGTCTGATGATCGAAATAAAATACGAATTTTTATTAATAATAATTATCGTAGTACAATCAGAAATCATGATTTTGAAATTTAAAATTTAATTATAATATCTAATTTTATCTTTGTACAATCAGCAATCAATTTAATTTTTCAAAGTAATATAAAATATACTGGTATTATATAAATTTAAACGACTACTGCTATTAATTGCAATTAGTTTTCCTCTATTTTTTTTTTGTATATTTGTAAATCTTTTCATCATTATTTAAATAATCATTTTTATATACATAATTAAACTATTTTTAATATTTTTTTTTCTGATTTAAACAAACCCTAACTTTTGAATATATATATACTATCAATATATTTGTTTGTTTGTTTGTTTACGTATTACAATTTATTTAGACTTTATTTGTCAGGACACAGGACTATCAAACAGCAACAAAATATATTTTATTTTTGTATAAAAACCTAAAAAAAAAAATTGACTTTTCTTTTATTATGTAACCAAAAAGAAAATGTTTTTATTATTATTTTTTGTGATGTTGTCAAGTTATTTATTTTTTTGTACCCACATATTTAAAATAATCTTTTCCAGTCTTTATCGTTTGTCTACTTTATCTCTTGTACTCAATCTATAATATTACATTATTATAAAATAAGGGGCTCAGGATATCTTTATTATTTAATAATATAAAAAAGGACATAGATATAATATATATATATATATATATATATATATATATATATATATTAATATATATATATATATTCATATGCTATAATGACTTTCAAAAATTACTGTTTAAAAATTATGTTATTCTTTAGTTATTTAAGAGTACATAAATGTATACGAGTATATGTATATTTGTATATTTAAATTTTTATCATTTTGATAAATTTTTACATCTTTGTTTATTTTAGTGTAAAATTATTTACAAAAATACATTTATAATAATGACAATAATAATAATAATGATAATTTTCTTGTTCTAGTGAATAAAATTTGAATAAATTTACTAACAGAAAAATTATAAATTTAAAAATAAAGCAATTTTATTTATAAAAGTCAATATTTTTGGTATTTAATATACTTTCTATATAGGTATAATATATATACGACAGAAAGGAGTTAAAAAACTAACACTTTAATTATTTTGACATTATTTAGTCGTTTGGAAAATTATATTTATTTTTATTTGAGCGTCATCTTTAAAAATTATAATATTTTTTTTTTTCGATAATAAAGAAGTTTTAGGTGAAAATTATATATAAGTGTGTATGGAATTATATTTATTCTTGTTTACAGCGATGAATTAAAAAATAGTTGAAATATTAGTTTAAATAAATAAATTATATTTAAACATAGTCCACTTTAATATTCAATTTTTAACCAAAATTATATAAATATTAATGAAATTCTTAAATATGCTCAAATGATTTTCAATTGTATGAATAAATTACTCTTACTAATTAATCAAATTCGTGTCAACGACCTTATAAATCTATTATTTTCTATATAATAATTAATTAATCAACCGCAAATAATTAATATTTGTGAATATATCTAAGAATATTAATTCACTTATATAATTCGTAATATGGAAAATTATTAATAAAATTAGCTATGAAAAGTTATAGAATTTATTTGATATAATAGAAAAATTACATGATTTCTTTTTGATGGAATTTTTCTCAAATTCTTATATTTATCAAAGTTAGTGTATTTCGAATAGCCTAAATCGCCTGAAAGATTATTAAAATTAGCATCAAATGAAAATTATGGATATTGAAGGTTTTATTAGGAAATATATCCTAATCTCCATTTTGAATTAATTTACACACAAAATACAATTTTTTAAATAGAAATTTTGGTTCTTTATTAGGCCTAATTTTATAAATAGTATATCTTATTTTGGACTAAGCTAAATTAATATTCAAATAGTATTTAAAAGCCTTGCAACTCATTAAGGTCTTCAAAGTCTACAAAAATTAATAATTGATTAATTTTAGTTTATACTTTATAGATTTCTTTTTTCTGTTAATTTTTGAATATTTGAATAAAAACTAATATGTACCTTGAACAAATTTGGTTAAATTATATATTTATATAAGTACGATTAATATATTGTAAAATTATTATAAAACTAAAATTTCTATATAAAAAATACATGATCAAAATGGATCAAGTAACAATTTATCTTACCCATATTATTTTGGTTACTGAAGACATAAACTTTAAATATCAATTTAATATATGTCTAATATAAATAAATTTATTATTTTTTCTGATATCATTTTGTGACAGTTTTAAAGTACATTTTTATATCTTTTAGTTTTAAAGTACTTTACAAATATACAAATACTATTGTAATATATAAAAATTACACAGAATTAGAGAACAAAAATAACAAACATTACTTATTTACAATATTGTCAAAAATGTCTACAAATAAAATTAGAGTAATAAATATTCAATAATAAATCAATTATGATTATTTTTAAGGTTTTCATTTATAAATTTTCTATTTTTAATAAACCTTGAGGATTGAAAACAAAAACAAAAAAAAAAAGGTTCTATAAAATATATTTTCATAAAAAAATTGTTGACAAAGTATAAAAATTTCTCTTATAAATTTTGAACAAATAATAATAAGTATATTTTTTATTTAAAAAAAAAAAAAGATTCGAAAAGAATGAGAAAATTTATGATACAATCATATTTGTCAATTATTATTTATATAAACATAAAATATAAATATATTTCTTTATTTTTTTTATATATTATTATTATTATTATTATTATTTCATTGGAGCAATCAACCGAATAACAAGAACCATTATAATCAAAAAGGATATAATATAATAGAATTTGACATAAGGATATTCATATTATGTAAACAGGTAAGTAATTTTTTTTTGTTTTGTTTTTATATATATTTTGTTTTGTGTTTGTTTTCCTTTATGATATGAGTTTCATTTTTTTTTCCTTACTTATATTTTTATTAATTTGATTGAAGTTTCTATAGTGACTAAGGTTTAAATATTTATATAAAATAATTTCTTTATTTTATTTCATTTTATTTTTTTTTTTTGTTAATATTATTTCTCCAAAGGAAATAAAATCACATATATGCAAAGGATATAATAATTTTGAAGTGGAATTGGGGTTTTTGTGGTTGAATACCTTTTAAAAGCTTAAAACAAAGTATATATAATTTTCGGACCACATTATTATAATTTTATTTTTATTTTTAAGTAATTTGTTTTTAAATCTAAATCTAAATGTTGTTGTTTTTATATTAAGGATAATTTGAATGTTTTATGAATATTTTATATTTTTTGACAATTTTTTTAGTGATTTGTTTTTTAATTATGGACATATAATATAAGAGTTTTTTCATTCAAATTACCGCAACATTTTGAAATATCGAAAGAATTATTAATTGAATTCAAAGAAGTTTATGTGAATCAAAAACAGATAGAAGATTAAAATTTCTATTACTTTAGTCCAGATGGAAATCTTCTTCTAAAAAACGAAATTTATAAATAGTTTTCATTGATTATTATAGTCACAATTAGTAACAATGGTACTAAGTATAATAACTAAATTTCAAAAAAAAAATTTAATTGGGAATAAATATCAAACATAAAATTGTTGGAACAAATTAAAATAGTCCATAAAACAAAACTTTAGATCTGTAAGTAAGCTTCATTTGGATCATTTTGTTGGTTGGTTGATTAGTAGAGGGGTGATAAGAGCGGTTAATCCACGTACCTATACCATAGGGTCCGTTTACACCCTCACGAAACGTGTATCTTCCGATTAATAATCATTAGACTTCAAATGGATCAAATAATAATATAATATGATTACTCTATAATTAGTAGTATAACAATTTAAGAATCTATTTTGCTACCTAGCTTATCAGAAATTGTTGTATATTATATTAACAATTTGTTTATAGAATTGTATGCACAATTATTTTGATTTTTAACTTTCCAGAATTTCTTGTTATAAGATTGCATTTCGGATTATCCGTTTCTTCAAAAATAGTTTCAATTTAATATCCTTAATTTATTTAAGAATAAATCACTAATCACTATAAATAAAAAATCTAAAAATCTAAATGGTAAAATTGAAATGATTTTTATCATCAAATCTAATTATTATTCTAACCCAATCACAAATAACAAATTAATAAAGAAATAAATATTTATATTATATCAAAGCATAAATAATTATCGTTTTTTTTTCAAAAAGGATCTTTTAACAACAATGAATCAACACAAATCATATAAATGGCTTTTTTTTCCTTATTTTCATATACAGAGAAGAGAATCCTTTGAACGAAAAATTATAATAAAAAATTATATAGAAGAAAAAAAACAGAAATAATAGAATCTGCACTTTCAACAAGTCAAACATATATAAATAGTTGGTTATACTTATAATACGTAAAACTTATGTGTGCAATATGCATTCAACACAACATAAAAAAAAAACTAGAAAAAATATCTAACCACAATAAAAGATTTTTATATTAAGGAAGTTTATCAATGTTTTTTGTGGTTGACAATTGTGTACAAATAGAAAGGAAATTGAGTGGCTTTTTTGGTTATTCTAAAAAATAAAGTTTATTTCATGTTTTCTTACTTTAGTATACAAAATATTATTCACCATTTTTTTTCTTTGTTCACAAAATTGGATATTATTGTATTGTTTATAAACGTTATTTTCTTGAAAATGAATCCATTTTAAATATACTTTCTAAGTTAACATTAAAATTCAACGAATATAAATGGTAAAATAAATAGGATATTTGAAGTTTTCATTGTTTTGAGACCTCTTCATCCTCTTTGGCTAATAATCGAATATAAATTTTGTCAAATCAGAGGCCAAAAGAATATTTCTATTCTTTTTATTAGAGGTTTATGAAAACGGAGAAATTTGTTTAGCTGGAAAACTAAACGTTCTTTAGCTGTTTTACCAAGGGTCATTCATTTATGTATCAGGACTGTTCAAACACTAAACCACTTATATATTTAGGTCTCATCCAAATATTTTATAAAAACCCCTCTTCTTCCTGAACTTAATAAATTTCAGGTATCGTTAAATCTGACACAAAAGTGCAAGAATATTTGCCTGGGAACTACGTTTATGATTTTTGCCTATAGTTAAAGATGAGATCTTAAACAATATACATAAATACTTAACATTATGTTACATAAATATAACCAATATTTGTAATTCAGAATTTCATTTAAAATTTTAAAATCGTAAAAAAAGTAAACATTTAGGCATGATACATAAAATGTTGTTAATTTTAATTACCGCCTTAAGTAATTAGAAAATAAAAACTGAAAATTTATAAATAAGAAAAACTATATTTTTTTAATTTCTTTTAAGTATAATTATAAAAAATAAAGTTAAATCCTGATTTTGATTATAAAGAAAAGAATATAATTAAGTTTTGTTTATACTCGTACATAGAAAAAAAAACCTAGAGTGAAAAATTAGAATATTATTTTTCACTTTAGGTCTTTAGGATAAATTTTAATAATTTCTCTTTTAATTTTATAATAATCTTTCTTTTATGTATTAAACATTTTATCAAATTGAAAAAAAATATATTAAATTAAAATGATTAATAAAAGAGATTTAAATATATTATTTTTTTAAGAAAAAATTTTTGCTATTAACATAAACTTTGAAAAATATAATATTAATATCTATTTTTATAATTAATTTTAATTGAAAATGTATTACTAATATGTACCTACTATCATAATTAAATCCTGAGGCTTGTAATATGAAATCTGAGCTTTTGATGTAATTTTGATTACACATTTTTATGTATGATATACGAAAAACTCTTACACAATTTTCTAGAAATATACATACATAAAAATAATTAATTTAAAATTATTTGTATATTTCTTAAAAATCTTTGAAATATATCGCAATATAGATTATGTCAATTACAACATAAAAAAATTTGGTATAACACAATGGAATTTCTTTAAAATTTAGAAATTCAATAAATGGCGGCCAATGTGCAATATCAAAATCTGACGAACAATAGTGTAAATATGGATTATTGATGTGATAATCAATTTCATTCATACCATAAAAAAAGTATAGAAAAAATAATTACAATTATCGTGTTGTTCCGCGCAAACAGTAATTGACAGAGTTCTTCTTAATCCTGCTGAAGTAACGCTTACCAATTATCCTAATTTGTTGATAGTATAATTACGGTCCAAACCCAACATTTTTCTGTAAATACAAAAATAATTTAGAACAATACTAGTAAATTATTCGGTTCACAAACCACATTTAAATGAACCTCATTTTTTCCAACATGAAGCCATTACTATTATATAATAATGGCTTCACATAGCAACGAAAAAAAAAAGAATATCCTGAATAAATATTGAACAATAATATATTTAAGATAATATGAGATGGGAATCGATTGTTTTTGTCGCCAATAATTCCAAGCCAAGCCCAAATAGCCAATTATAAATATATTTATAGAATATTCTTTATGTATAAAATATCAACAGGATAAATATATATATACACTTATGTGTATATATATAATGTACAAATAACGAATATCGATTCCTCAAAGTCCAAATCCTTCCAAAAGGCGCGATTCCTTCTATACATATATGTAGTAACTATATATATACAAATGTCTATCTATATAACAACTCAATAGCACAAGGACGCATCAAGTGTTTGTTTTGTCCTTAATTAAATTATTTCTAGAATTATTTGTCCCTTGGATTTTATTTCAGAGTTTTTCTAAATTGTTGTTATATTTTTCCTTCGTTGATTTTTATATTGTGTATTATTTTTATATAAACATTAATTTTTTTTTTCTTCGAATTTTCATGAATTTTTTTCTCTTATTATTATTGTGTCCTTTTTGGTCGATATTGGTGAAATTTGTGTAGAATCTAGAATATAAATTTAAGGGGTTTGTTTTGATTAGATTTCAATTAATATATAGAGAAATTAAGGAAATACTTTCCTTTTGACACTAATTAAATTTCAAGTATATTTATTAAAAACAATTATGTTTTGTAGAACCTAAGATAGAAATATTAGTGAAAGTATAAAAGATTAAAGGAAATTTTGTAGTTATACGAGATCCTTGATCACACAAGTTTTTCTGAAATAAAGTATTAAATTTTGTGTCAACTTTCATTACTTGCAACTGACTATAAGTATCTCTGATTAGTACTATATGTTTCCCTATGCAGTTTTCTGATTCAACAGATTTGATTATCATATTATTTATACAAGAAAGTAAAATTTTTAAATAAGAATTTTCATTATGAACCAATAAATTTAATTTCTATATTTTTGTGGCTAACCAAATTTTAATATTATCTCGCAAAATTAATATACATAATTCATATTTCTATTTTATATAAATTAATTAAAAAATATGCTAAACTTTAAATATACAATTTAAATGCTGAAACCACAAAATTTAAGTAAATGATTGTGTAGATTTCCTTTTAGGTTTTTCCTTCAAATATTGTTTATTATTTATGGTTTTTTGTCGTCCCTTTTTTTAAAAAAAATTCATGGCTATTAAATAATCTTCGTAGAGATATTTTAGCGTTTTTGTCAAAAATTACTTACATAAAATTCGTGACTTGAAAATTATAAATTAAATTAAAAAATCATTTAATATTTTAATGACAAATTTTCCTTTTTCTTTCTCTATTAAAATCAAATTGGAATTAAAGTTTTTTTACTTAAAGTTCTTTTAATTGCAACTTTGTGCAAAAAATCTACAAGCTGAATTTTTAATTATGGGAATTACTACTTTATTTCATATATCTGATTATATAAGTTTATAAAGTTAATTAAAAAATTATTTTCATAATTTACTTTTTTACCAAAAATAGTTTTTACCTTTTCAAAATTACTTTGACACCAGGTCATAGCTAATTAGAAGGGCTTTCTCATGGGTATTTAATTTATCATATAAATATTGATGGATTCATTTAAAAAAAAAAATTCTTGTTTAAAAATTGTAATTTCTCAATTATAAAAAATAAATAAAATTTCACATATTAATCTTTAATCCCTTTTGGATAACTTGGACCAAAGGTTGTGTAAAAAATTGTAATTTACATTTAGCAGATTCTAAAGCGAATTCGGTTACGAAATAAAAGCATTTATTTTTAAACAAGTATACATATTAAACCGAATCAGAGCTTTTTACCTTTAAGTAGGTTCTACAATTTGATTATATCAATATCTTCTATAAAAAGTTATAATTATAGTAGCAACAGCGCTCTCTTTTATAATTATAGTCAAACTTTGAACAGCTTTCAAATTTCTGGTTTTTGAATTAAATTTTGCATTATTTAGGAAATTATGCATCAAATGGATTTAACATATTTATAGGAAGTAGGTATGGGGGCACTTGAACCAGACAGTGTGACCTACTTTAGTTTGACCTAGTGACGCTGACCTACATTTGTCTGAATTGTTATATTAAATATCTATAATATAAAGTAGTATACAAGTTGGTAATGGTCAGAATGACCATACTCGAGCTGGAATAGCTTAGCTGAGTATATAATTGGTATGTCCTACTGACATGTACCTTGTATATAATCATTGTTATATTAAATATCTATAATATAAAGTAGTATACAAGTTGGTAGTGGTCAGAATGACTATACTCGAGCTGGAATAGTTTAGCTGAGTATATAATTGGTATGTCCTACAGACATGTACCTTGTATATAATCATTGTTATATTAAATATCTATAATATAATGTAGTATACAAGTTGGTAGTGGTCAGAATGAATATACTCGAGCTGGAATAGTTTAGCTGAGTATATAATTGGTATGTCCTACAGACATGTACCTTGTATATAATCATTGTTATATTAAATATCTATAATATAAAGTAGTATACAAGTTGGTAAAGGTCAGAATGACCATACTCGAGCTGGAATAGCTTAGCTGAGTATATAATTGGTATGTCCTACAGACATGTACCTTGTATATAATCATTGTTATATTAAATATCTATAATATAAAGTAGTAAACAAGTTGGTAGTGGTCAGAATGCTCATACTCGAGCTGGAATAGCTTAGCTGAGTATATAATTGGTATGTCCTACAGTCAGGTACCAAGTATATAATCATTGTTATATTAAATATCTATAATATAAAGTAGTATACAAGTTGGTAATGGTCAGAATGACCATACTCGAGCTGGAATAGTTTTGCTGAGTATATAATTGGTATGTCCTACAGACATGTACCAAGTATATAATCATTGTTATATTAAATATCTATAATATAAAGTAGTATACAAGTTGGTAATGGTCAGAATGACCATACTCGAGCTGGAATAGCTTAGCTGAGTATATAATTGGTATGTCCTACAGACATGTACTTTGTATATAATCATTGTTATATTAAATATCTATAATATAAAGTAGTATACAAGTTGGTAGTGGTCAGAATGACTATACTCGAGCTGGAATAGTTTAGCTGAGTATATAATTGGTATGTCCTACAGACATGTACCTTGTATATAATCATTGTTATATTAAATGTCTATAATATAAAGTAGTATACAAGGTGATAATGGTCAGAATACCCATACTCGAGCTGGAATAGCTTAGCTGAGTATATAATTGGTATGTCCTACAGTCATGTACCAAGTATATAATCATTGTTATATTAAATATCTATACTATAAAGTAGTATACAAGTTGGTAATGGTCAGAATGACCATACTCGAGCTGGAATAGCTTAGCTGAGTATATAATTGGTATGTCCTACAGACATGTACCTTGTATATAATCATTGTTATATTAAATATCTATAATATAAAGTAGTATACAAGTTGGTAGTGGTCAGAATGACTATACTCGAGCTGGAATAGTTTAGCTGAGTATATAATTGGTATGTCCTACTGACATGTACCTTGTATATAATCATTGTTATATTAAATATCTATAATATAAAGTAGTATACAAGTTGGTAATGGTCAGAATGACCATACTCGAGCTGGAATAGCTTAGCTGAGTATATAATTGGTATGTCCTACAGACATGTACCTTGTATATAATCATTGTTATATTAAATATCTATAATATAAAGTAGTAAACAAGTTGGTAGTGGTCAGAATGCTCATACTCGAGCTGGAATAGCTTAGCTGAGTATATAATTGGTATGTCCTACAGTCATGTACCAAGTATATAATCATTGTTATATTAAATATCTATAATATAAAGTAGTATACAAGTTGGTAATGGTCAGAATGACCATACTCGAGCTGGAATAGCTTAGCTGAGTATATAATTGGTATGTCCTACAGACATGTACCTTGTATATAATCATTGTTATATTAAATATCTATAATATAAAGTAGTATACAAGTTGGTAGTGGTCAGAATGACTATACTCGAGCTGGAATAGTTTAGCTGAGTATATAATTGGTATGTCCTACAGACATGTACCTTGTATATAATCATTGTTATATTAAATATCTATAATATAAAGTAGTATACAAGTTGGTAGTGGTCAGAATGACTATACTCGAGCTGGAATAGTTTAGCTGAGTATATAATTGGTATGTCCTACAGTCATGTACCAAGTATATAATCATTGTTATATTAAATATCTATAATATAAAGTAGTATACAAGTTGGTAATGGTCAGAATGACCATACTCGAGCTGGAATAGCTTAGCTGAGTATATAATTGGTATGTCCTACAGACATGTACCTTGTATATAATCATTGTTATATTAAATATCTATAATATAAAGTAGTATACAAGTTGGTAGTGGTCAGAATGACTATACTCGAGCTGGAATAGTTTAGCTGAGTATATAATTGGTATGTCCTACAGACATGTACCTTGTATATAATCATTGTTATATTAAATGTCTATAATATAAAGTAGTATACAAGGTGATAATGGTCAGAATACCCATACTCGAGCTGGAATAGCCTAGCTGAGTATATAATTGGTATGTCTTACTGACATGTACCTTGTATATAATCATTGTTATATTAAATATCTATAATATAAAGTAGTAAACAAGTTGGTAGTGGTCAGAATGCTCATACTCGAGCTGGAATAGCTTAGCTGAGTATATAATTCGTATGTCCTACAGTCATGTACCAAGTATATAATCATTGTTATATTAAATATCTATAATATAAAGTAGTATACAAGTTGGTAATGGTCAGAATGACCATACTCGAGCTGGAATAGTTTTGCTGAGTATATAATTGGTATGTCCTACAGACATGTACCAAGTATATAATCATTGTTATATTAAATATCTATAATATAAAGTAGTATACAAGTTGGTAATGGTCAGAATGACCATACTCGAGCTGGAATAGCTTAGCTGAGTATATAATTGGTATATATATTATAGATATTTAATACAACAATGATTATATACAAGTTACATATCAGTAGGACATACCAATTATATACTCAGCTTAACTATTCCAGCTCGAGTATATTCATTCTGACCACTACCAACTTGTATACTACTTTATATTATAGATATTTAATATAACAATGATTATAAACAAGGTACATGTCTGTAGGACATACCAATTATATACTCAGCTAAGCTATTCTAGCTCGAGTATGATCATTCTGACCACTACCAACTTGTATACTACTTTATATTATAGATATTTAATATAACAATGATTATAAACAAGGTACATGTCTGTAGGACATACCAATTATATACTCAGCTAAGCTATTCTAGCTCGAGTATGATCATTCTGACCACTACCAACTTGTATACTACTTTATATTGTAGATATTTAATATAACAATGATTATATACAAGGTACATGTCAGTAAGACATACCAAGTATATACTCAGCTAAGCTATTCCAGCTATTACCAACTTCTATACTACTTTATATTATAGATATTTAATATAACAATGATTATATACAAGGTATATGTCAGTAAGACATACCAATTATATACTCAGCTAAGCTATTCCAGCTCGATTATGGTCATTCTAACCATTACCAACTTGTATACTACTTTATATTATAGATATTTAATATAACAATGATTATAAACAAGGTACATGTCTGTAGGACATACCAATTATATACTCAGCTAAACTATTCCGGCTCGAGTATGGTCATTCTGACCATTACCAACTTGTATACTACTTTATATTATAGATATTTAATATAACAATGATTATATACAAGGTACATGTCAGTAAGACATAATAATTATATACTCAGCTAAGCTATTCTAGCTCGAATATGATCATTCTGACCATTACCAACTTTAATTGTAGATATTTAATATAACAATGATTATATACAAGGTACATGTCTGTAGGACATACCAATTATATACTCAGCTAAGCTATTCCAGCTCGAGTATGGTCATTCTGACCATTACCAACTTCTATACTACTTTATATTATAGATATTTAATATAACAATGATTATATACAAGGTACATGTCTGTAGGACATTGACATACCAATTATATACTCAGCTAAGCTATTCCAGCTCGATTATAGTAATTCTGACCACTACCAACTTGTATACTACATTATATTATAGATATTTAATATAACAATGATTATATACAAGGTACATGTCTGTAGGACATACCAATTATATACTCAGCTAAACTATTCCGGCTCGAGTATGGTCATTCTGACCATTACCAACTTGTATACTACTTTATATTATAGATATTTAATATAACAATGATTATATACAAGGTACATGTCAGTAAGACATACCAATTATATACTCAGCTAAGCTATTCTAGCTCGAGTATGATCATTCTGACCATTACCAACTTGTATACTACTTTATATTCTAGATATTTAATATAACAATGATTATATACAAGGTACATGTCTGTAGGACATACCAATTATATACTCAGCTAAACTATCCCAGCTCCAATATAGTCATTCTGACCACTACCAACTTGTATACTACTTTATATTGTAGATATTTAATATAACAATGATTATATACAAGGTACATGTCAGTAAGACATACCAATTATATACTCAGTTAAGCTATTCCAGCTCGATTATGGTCATTCTAACCATTACCAACTTGTATACTACTTTATATTATAGATATTTAATATAACAATGATTATAAACAAGGTACATGTCTGTAGGACATACCATTTATATACTCAGCTAAACTATTCCGGCTCGAGTATGGTCATTCTGACCATTACCAACTCGTATACTACTTTATATTATAGATATTTAATATAACAATGATTATATACAAGGTACATGTTAGTAAGACATACCAATTATATACTCAGCTAAGCTATTCTAGCTCGAGTATGATCATTCTGACCATTACCAACTTGTATACTACTTTATATTCTAGATATTTAATATAACAATGATTATATACAAGGTACATGTCTGTAGGACATACCATTTATATACTCAGCTAAACTATTCCGGCTCGAGTATGGTCATTCTGACCATTACCAACTTGTATACTACTTTATATTATAGATATTTAATATAACAATGATTATATACAAGGTACATGTCAGTAAGACATACCAATTATATACTCAGCTAAGCTATTCTAGCTCGAGTATGATCATTCTGACCATTACCAACTTGTATACTACTTTATATTCTAGATATTTAATATAACAATGATTATATACAAGGTACATGTCTGTAGGACATACCAATTATATACTCAGCTAAACTATCCCAGCTCCAATATAGTCATTCTGACCACTACCAACTTGTATACTACTTTATATTGTAGATATTTAATATAACAATGATTATATACAAGGTACATGTCAGTAAGACATACCAAGTATATACTCAGCTAAGCTATTCCAGCTCGAGTATGGTCATTCTGACCATTACCAACTTGTATACTACTTTATATTATAGATATTTAATATAACAATGATTATATACAAGGTACATGTCAGTAAGACATACCAATTATATACTCAGCTAAGCTATTCCAGCTCGAGTATGGTCATTCTGACCATTACCAACTTGTATACTACTTTATATTATAGATATTTAATATAACAATGATTATATACAAGGTACATGTCTGTAGGACATACCAATTATATACTCAGCTAAGCTATTCCAGCTCGATTATAGTAATTCTGACCACTACCAACTTGTATACTACTTTATATTATAGATATTTAATATAACAATGATTATATACAAGGTACATGTCAGTAAGACATACCAATTATATACTCAGTTAAGCTATTCCAGCTCGATTATAGTAATTCTGACCACTACCAACTTGTATACTACTTTATATTATAGATATTTAATATAACAATGATTATATACAAGGTACATGTCAGTAAGACATACCAAGTATATACTCAGCTAAGCTATTCCAGCTCGAGTATGGTCATTCTGACCATTACCAACTTGTATACTACTTTATATTATAGATATTTAATATAACAATGATTATATACAAGGTACATGTCTGTAGGACATACCAATTATATACTCAGCTAAGCTATTCCAGCTCGATTATAGTAATTCTGACCACTACCAACTTGTATACTACTTTATATTATAGATATTTAATATAACAATGATTATATACAAGGTACATGTCAGTAAGACATACCAATTATATACTCAGTTAAGCTATTCCAGCTCGATTATAGTAATTCTGACCACTACCAACTTGTATACTACTTTATATTATAGATATTTAATATAACAATTCAGACAAATGTAGGTCAGCGTCACTAGGTCAAACAAAAGTATGTCACACTGTCTGGCTCAAGTGCCCCCATACCTATAATTGAAAATTATAAATTAAATTAAAAAATTTAATATTGTAATGACCAATTTTCCTTTTTCTTTCTCTATTAAAATCAAATTGGAATTAAAGTTTTTTTTACTTAAAGTTCTTTTAATTGCAACTTTGTCCAAAAAATCGACAAGCTGAATTTTTAATTATGGGAATTACTACTTTATTTCATATATCTGATTATATAAGTTTATAAAGTTAATTAAAAAATTATTTTCATAATTTACTTTTTTACCAAAAATAGTTTTTACCTTTTCAAAATTACTTTGACACCAGGTCATAATTAGAAGGGCTTTCTCATGGGTATTTAATTTATCATATAAATATTGATGGATTCATTTAAAAAAAAAAAGTTCTTGTTTAAAAATTGTAATTTCTCAATTATAAAAAATAAATAAAATTTCAGATATTAATCTTTAATCCCTTTTGGATAACTTGGACCAAAGGTTGTGTAAAAAATTGTAATTTACATTTAGCAGATTCTAAAGCGAATTCGGTTACGAAATAAAAGCATTTATTTTTAAACAAGTATACATATTAAACCGAATCAGAGCTTTTTACCTTTAAGTAGGTTCTACAATTTGATTATATCAATATCTTCTATAAAAAGTTATAATTATAGTAGCAACAGCGCTCTCTTTTATAATTATAGTCAAACTTTGAACAGCTTTCAAATTTCTGGTTTTTGAATTAAATTTTGCATTATTTAGGAAATTATGCATCAAATGGATTTAGCATATTTATAGGAGTAACGTATAAATTTATTTCAGGTAAAAAATTCAATTTATTAACATTATAAGTAACTGAAGAAAAATTATAAATCGAAGTTCTTCTACTATATAAATTGAAAAATAAATTTAATAATTAATTTTCCATATTTATCTACTTTAGTCTAGTTCTAGTCTATATAATATAGTTTTGGGTTTCAGTAATTAATAAATATGAAATTGTGTGAAAAATCTATATTACAGATATTTTCAAATTTCAAATTTCAAATTTTCCAAATATATATCAAGAATTTTTCTCTAAACTTCTATCAAAGCCGTATATAATATAGAAGCAAAGCCGTATATTATATACGGCTTTGCTTCTATAGTTCACATTTGCGCAATTCCCTATTTTTAATTAATTTTTTTTTCTCTTATAGAAATTAGCCGGCATATTTTTTTAGCCTAGGGCATGTCCTGTTAACCTAAATTTGACAAAGAGATATTTATTTAATGACGTCATTTAATTTAGTATAAGCAAAATATTTTAATTAAGTTCAAGTTTATCGAGTTTATCTTCATAAAATTAAATGTCTTTTCTTTGAGAGTGACTAGACTATAATTACTTTTTAATAAACTATTAAATTCAATACCAACACGATGTTATATCTGAAATTTAAATATCATATTTTATAAGGGTTTATAAAATAATGGAACTAAATTTTTCTATATATGAAAATAACAAAATTTATTATAAATCCTTAAATTTTTATATAGAATAAATAATTTTTTTTTCTATATTTATTTTTTTTTTTTCCGACCGTAACCGATAAAAAAGTTTTCCCTTTAGGAAAATATTATATATATTTTTTTCAAATACTTTTCAATTTGAGTTAACCAAAACTTTTTGAGTAAGGTTAGTTTTTTTGTTATTTCCATATTTTTTAGTTAATATTCGTCAGCATATTTTCATTTCAATTAACTTAAAATATAAATTTATAACATGATATAAAAAATATCATATTTGGGGCATATGTCGAAAAATACTGAGTGATGTACAAAAATATCGAAACGCATAAAATCATTTAATTTAATGAAAAAATTATGAAACCAAAAGGAATATTTAAAATTTTGATATAATAAATTAATATTCATATATTACCTAAATGTATGCAAAATGCATTATAACCCTAAATTTATGCAAGTTGAAACTTTTAATTATTCAATTTGATTGTAATTTAATTTTAATTTATTTGTTTTCATTAGTGAGTGAGAATGGACAATATTAGAATTGACTGATTTATGATCAAACCAAATTTTAAGAAGAATATAAAATGTTCTGATACATATTGAAAATATCTCACACCACTTTTGACAGAAAAATCGATACATATATTTTTTTTGTTAATATAGCATTGAATCACGTTTACTTATAAAGTCAATATTTTGCACTATATACTTTTACTATAAAGAACTTACGAAATTGCTTACATAGTATAAAAAAAATTTATCCTATATTTA
The DNA here is from genome assembly GCA_949752835.1 of Empis stercorea. Classification (NCBI taxonomy): domain Eukaryota; kingdom Metazoa; phylum Arthropoda; class Insecta; order Diptera; family Empididae; genus Empis; species Empis stercorea. The sequence continues at coordinate 12,543,830 of OX457088.1, read as the reverse complement.
GTATATTTAATATATATGTAAGCAATATACTACTACTTCACCATTCAACATTTTCCAATTTATATAATATAAAATTTATCAAATAGACAAGTAAAAGTAAACTACATAAAAAAAATTCTTCGAAAATTCTTTTTGAAAAATATTACCATACATAAAAAAAAATATTAAATTATGTGAAAAATTGGGGATAGAAAAATATAATTTTTTTTTCTGATTATTATTATCAAATTTTGTGGAAAACTATGTTAACTGGATAATATTACCATCAAAAAATATAAATTTATATAATATTATTCAGATTAAATATTGAACTGAACCTTAAAAATTAATAAAGTAAAAAGATTAAATATCTTCTTCTTCGATTATTTTTTTTTTCTTGTTGATTAATAAAAAGTTTTTCACATTTTATATAGTATATAACAATTTTCCTGTGTTTTTCAATATTTTTCAATAGGCCTCAAAAAAATTAGATAAATAGAAAGAAAGAATGAAAAAGATATTAATATAAAGTTTTATATTTATTCAGTTGGAAAAATTTGTATTAGTAGAAAATCTTGTCTTTTTTTTGGGAAAACCAAAAAAAAGACAAGATTTTCTTTTTTCGAATTTTTTTTTTTACTATCCCATCATGTTGATTCAAGGCGTTTAATAATTTTTGTTGATGTGAAAAGTGTGAAGTAAAAAAAAAAGTTTTTATTTGATGCTTTCCAAGCACAAAAACCTGTGGCCACTTAAAGAAATTGAATTTTCATAACGAAAAGTAGCAAATATTTTGTTGGTTTTTTTTTTTAAAGAAAATGATGATAAATTTGTTTTATAGAGGTTAAAGAACGGTTTTTTATAGACTTTTATAGAGTTATAATTTTTTTTTGTAAAAAACGTTGTTATACTTATTTCATTTACAATAATTTAAAAAAATAAAATAAATAAAGTTGAAATTTTGCTGTTAAAAAACTTGGAGAAGTATATATGAAAAATTGATAAAATAGTATGGAAGGATTTAAAGTAGAAATTTGTTTTAATAATTTTCATTCAAATTCTTTTATACTTTTATCCAACTATTTACCTTTTATAAATGACGTCTCTCGTCTTGACAATTTCTGCCAATATACCTAAAAATTATATCAATCATTGGTGAATAAAAATGATTGATGTCAGAAAATAATGATTAATTGCAGATAAATTTTAGATTTTAATAAAATTTGGAAAGCGAATGACAAACATTGGAATGATAAATGAGAATAAATGAAAATTCATATTTTTTATATAAGCCAGTTATCAAATTCTAGTACATCGAAGGATATGAATGCTAAACATTCACAATTTGTGGTTATTTAAAAAAAATAAGTTACAAGTGTAAGCTTCAATTAAATTTTGGTTATTTTCGTCGCAAAAATGTCTCAAATCCTAAGAAATATTACTCTTATTTGAGGGAAAATATATTATTTAGATTAAAAAGAAGAATTTATTGTGAAAATAAATAGTAAAATCTCAACAAAAATAGAGCTGGAGATTAAAACTATAATATGTAGTCGAATATTGACTGTATGGGATAAATAATATTGATTTGTAAAGAAAATATTGTAAAGCTTTAAAATGCATTTTCCAATCCTTATTATTATTAAATATATATAAAGCATTTACATATTCTTTTCTATACATCAATATTTTATATATGTTTAAATAAGTATTGATAAATAGTAAACAGATTTTAGAAATACATATATTTTTAAATTTAGGTCAACTTAATTCAATAATATAATAAAGTCCATTTTAATACTATTAACATTTTGCATATGACAATAACCTCAAAAATGGTATTAATATTAAATACATATATGTTTACTCATAATAACGCAAATAAATCCATTTATTATATTTTTATCTCATATGGAAACTACTTTACGTATATATATGTATACTAATATAAAATATAAAATCGAAAATTGCCTACAGATATTTAAAAACGAGAGAAAAATTATACATTTAAAATAATTTTAATTAAAATACATACAAAATTTAATCACCGGAAGCATTTAACTATAGCAATATAGTTCATATTTTTACGGAAACAAAATGACATAATAAAATTTATCCGTTCCGGAAAAATTATAATTTAAATACAAATTATTTGCAACTATATGAATTTTAGAAATTTATATTTTATATACATAAATATGATGTGGATATATATTTATGAAATATGATTTAAAATTTCATTTTAATAAAATATCCTTTATATTTATATAATAATTAATATTATTTTTGTACCTCTGTTGGTGCATCCAAAAATTAAATATGTAAATAAATGTATAATAAAAAAAATTATATTATATCCAAAAGGATTTTTGAATGGGTCAACCAACATAAATTGAATTATCTGAAAACATCAATCAGCAATTAATAATAAATAAATAAAAATCATTCATTAATTAAATTCCATGAATTTTTAAATTATTTTATATTTAAATAAAAAGGTTCTTGTTTTTTTAGTAAAAAAATTATTTAATTTCTTTTTTATCTTTTTTTTAGAAATTTTTTTTTAAATATAATTAACTAAAGTTATTTAAAATAATCTCGAACTAATTAAGATCGGACTGAATTGATATATACATATTTATTATTGATCCTTTTTTTTATTTGTACATAAATATAATCCTGGATAAATTTATAAAATTAACTATAAATAGAATTTAAAAATATACCAAAAAGAAGAATTTAAAAGGAAAAATTTATTTGTGTTAAATTAACTTATCTTCGTGATATCATTTTTAGATTTAATTTTTTCAAAAGTTTTTCTATTTAAAGATATTTTATTAATATACCTATATATGTATTTTATTTGCTGTCTATATAAAAGACGTTTTTAATTAAATTTTACGCAATAAGAAAATAATAATTATCAAAATAAATTGAAATTATTTTTAAATTTCGATACTGTCCCAACATAATTAGAGTTTCAATATATACATATAATTTAAAATATTTTGTAGAGTTTATGATTAGTTAATTATATTTGTTTGAATTTAATAAATCTTATTTTTAAACTAATATTTAATTATATTTTATTGCTACAATTTGCCTACCAATCGTTTACTAATTTTGAGTTAACTATATTCTATCCGCAGCCTCACTTACATATACATTTTATAGAATTCAGGTAATATAATACATATAATAATTTCATGTGTATATAGAAGTCCTGCCATGTTAAAGAGATCTGTGTACATATCATAAGTCATGATTTAATAAATAAACAGTTTGTACGGTGGCCTTAAGAATATAAATACTTTGAAAAAAAGAATTTCCACCATTAAATTTGTTAATTGATAAATTATTATGAACTTTTCTCTTTTCTTTTCCTATTCTTTATTACCTAAGGAAATATTAGGCGGGAATCCTTGCTATACATAATACATAATAAAATAAACCATGTGCTATAAAAATTAATTTATATAAAAAGCACGTTTTTTTTTATCAGGGATAAAATTTTATTTCACAAATCGCATGTCCTGGGAATTATAACAACAACAAAAAGGAATTTTGACCGATTTTCATTTTCTGGGGAATATTTCCCAAAGGACACAAAAAATATTGAAGGAAATTTTTTCCCAGGGAAATATTTTAGAGGAGAAATTTATGTATTTTTATGAATTTTTGTGTTAACTAAAGACATGTTATTTTGTACGTTTTTCGGGGTTTTATGATAATACTGCAGAGGCAGACTATCACTTTTTTCTTTTTGGGTGAAACCACTAAAAAAAATTACTAGATTAACATATATGATGACCCTAAATTATAAATAAATATGTATATACCGATATTATTGATAATAAAAATTACATTTATGTATGTTCAAATTTTATGACAATTTAATATTAAAAACAATTTTATCCATTAATAATATTTATTACAGATATAAAATTTATTTTTATGAGAAACAATTAACAAGAAAATTTTAATTAAATATTAATTTCATCAATTCATGATAAATATTTAAAATTCATAAACTTTTTTTTTTCAAATTTCATTTTGTAATCAGAATATGTACAAATAAATTTCAGTACAAATTTCTAATTTAATCTTATAAATTAAACAATTTATATAATTTGCAACTTCAGAAACTTTCATCATCAATGTATGAAATTATAAATTAGTTTTTAGAAGGATAATAATCTTTAGAAAGTATTTATATATTATAATAATAAGTTAACTTTCACACAGATGCAACATATTACTTTGGAAAAGAAAAACAATTGTTTTTAGTGATAAAAGGAAGGTAAAAATTAATTGCTAAAAAAAAGAAATCTTGTCTATACAATGAAAAACGTAACGATTAAACTTTTCAAGAAAAATAATTAAAAGTTTTTATTTCTAAAAGTGATAAATAAATAAAAATTTTTATTGTAATTTTAAACATAAAATGAAGTCAATTTTATGCTACACTTTACCAGATTAAAAGTATGTAAATAAAATTACATTAGTGAAAATTTATAAAATACCATATAAATTGTCATAGATTGCATCCAAAGGAAATTATATGCTACAAAAAGAAGAACCATTATTAATTCGTTAAAGAATTATTAATATTCTATTCTTCGAAATATTGAAACAACTGAGACCATTAATTTATCTGAGACCGTCTGATTTTTATTATATTTTTTTACGTGTTGTTGACCAGACATTAATTTCATTTTATTATCATCCCTTTTTTTTATAAAAAAAAAAATTTGCATAAAAACTTTTTAAGAAAAATTAAAAGAACATTTTTTTCCTAAATTTTATTTTCATTAATTTTTTATTAAATATCATAAAGAAAATATTATGTGAATTTGATTAAAAGATTAAAAAGATTTATGAACATAATAAAATCTAAATTATTTTGAGGTCTTAAGTTAATTAATATGCAATACCAGAAAAAAAATGGTTTGTTCATAAGTAAGATTATTTTTTATGGAAAAGATTTATTATCGTAGTAAATTATTTAACCTCTCTTGGTTTAATTATGTTTAAATAAAATTAAATAATGAAGTTTACTTTATTGATAGAATGACATAATTTGAAATTAATTATGTAATTAAGTAAGAAGACGAGTTGAACCCTTTTATGTTTTATTTTAAAAATATTATAGTTTTTCTAAAGAATATTGTCACAGCCCTATATACATATAATAATATTACCTGTTTGTAGCTTTTTTACCATCCGTATATCGTTCGCGGTTTATTTTTGAGTAAATCATAATTACAAAAAAAAAATTTCCAATTTAATCCACAAGGAACAGGAATTGGAATTAATCAAGCTTTAACCGGTTTACATAATTTGTTTTATACTCGCCAAAATTCATGCAACACAACTTTGAACCAAATTTTCGTTGTCCTAAAAATATACTATTTTAAATACAGCAAAGGCAATGGATTTAAGAATTTGTATTAAATTAGTTCTAGGAATCCTCCACTCGATAGTAGTGACATCTGTTATATTTGAATGATACTATTTAAAAAAGTGGGGTTGATGTCAAAAATTTAGCGAAAATCTGTAAAATGCCTGTTAAAGCATTGTATCATAGACACAATTTGAGCGCACCACACTGAACATGCCAATAGATGGCCGTATATTTTGAAAATATATTTCAAAATATATTTTTCCCCTTCAAAGCAAAGAATAATATAATATATATAATATATTTTGAAACTCAAACTATATATTTTTTCTCCTCTGCCCGTTTTCTAATTTAGAAAAATACTAATAGAAACAAAAATAATAGAAAAATACTACATTTCTATGAATGTTGTGGCTAGAAGCCAACTGGGTAGTGGGTATGGACTACGGGTGTTGCATAGCCACGTATACTGTCTTGAATTAAAGGTAATTAAAATACCTACATTTTGAAGTACGTATAGATGGTAATGAGTATAGCCATACTCAACTCATACTTACTTTTATCATTAATAGAAAATACTTATCATTTGTTATATAAAAAATGTAGTGTGACTGAAAATTGCTATAATTGCTATAAAAATATAATTACATTGAAATACTTTTTCAATAAAAAATCTAGTAACTACTTTCAATAATATATTATAATATTTTCTTTCATATTACATTTTCTTTTCATAAAATTTAATTTAAACATTTAAGTTTCTCGTATATACATTTAGTATACAAAAAAAAGCTCTCAATTTGCTGTTGGCCAATATGGAAAATAAATAAATATAATATCAAATAATATCCTTGATCTAGTTATAATTTTGATAAAAGTAGACAAGTTAACTCTCTTCATCTAGTTTTTTTACTTAATATAATAATTTTGTGTTTAAAGCAATTTCCATAACTTTAATCCTGGTTAAAAAAAAAAATCTACATATATTACAGTTTAGTTAGAAATATAGGACACTTACACTTTGTTAGGACAGAGTCCTTCAACATTTACTTCATTTACTCTAAATAACATAACATATTGTAACAATTTTTAAAGGCTTTTCTTTTTAAATAAATTTTTTTAAGTGAACGCTCTTTTGTTTATATCCGAACGATGGTAACTTATTTAAAAACATAATATGTATATACATAGAAATTGCAGATGCGTTGCAAATCCTTAAATATGTGTAGAACCCGATGATTTTTGAAGAAATTTAAAGTTCATCCAGTAGACATAGATGTGCTCCCTGATCTTATCAGATTTTATATATATTAAAGTGGCAGATATGCTCAAATTTTTGTTAGTATTTTCATACATAACAATAACTGACAATTCTTACAATTTTTAATTACTATTAAATATTAAGTTATGAATTTATAAGTGAATTATAACTAAAAGCTTTTTTTCATTTTAAACACATTGCAAAAGCATCAACAAATAACTGTAAATAGTTTTGGTGACCTAAGAAAAATCAATAGTATTTTTTTCAGTAAAATTAAACGAATAATCGAAATATTAAATAATTGGTTTTTTACATTTAATGCAGTTTCCACTGAAAGTGGCCATATTCCACCAATTGTTAATAAGGTTGGTGCTTGGGCTCGCCTTAAAATAATTAGATAATTTATTTTCTGACATTGAGGTAAATCATACCAGTTTATATTAGAAATAGACCTCAACACTTCGTCACACTAAAAATTGTACAAATTTTTATTAGAAAATTAATACACTATAATAAATTAATTATATATTTAAAAGTTTACCGAATATTCCAAAAGTGTTCCCATGCCACAATAAAAATACATAACAGTGGCTGCATAAATCAAATATGCAGGTGCTGTTGGCCAATTTCCAGCTAGCATTATGTATAAAGTCATGCAGATTGAAAAGCTCATTAAAGAAATTTGAAAAAAGGCAACCCAAAAATAAATTTCTTCAATAATTGATAAGTATCTTCATTGTTGTGGAAAATTTTATAAATAAAGTATGTATATAAAAATATCATGAAAATGTAAAATGAGGTGCTTTTACAGTCAGAGTTTTAGCTTACCTAATCGATTTTTTGCCAATATTTATTATAACATATAAAATGTGTTTTTTCTGAAACTTCGTTTTTAGAAAAAAGTAATATACTAAACAGTACAATGATGTAAACTGTACACCTGTACAGTGTACAATGTACACTAAAATATACTTTAGTAAAATAAGGTCTGAAGATAATATCCTTGGGTTAGGTAAGCTATAAACATATTTTGACTGTAATTATCTATTAAATATAATTTCATTTAAAATAATTATACATATATATATATAGGAAAATTACGAGCAAAAATCTTGATGAAATTTTGTGATGTCCATAAATTTAAAACAAACTTCCTTTTCATTTCCTTTTATAACCATTGCATCATTTAATTCTTCAGTTTTAATTTGAATAACTTGAGATAAAACATAAACATTATAAACGAAAAATATAAACAAAATATCAGCAGAGAATCCACCAATTCCACCATAAAAACTAAATAATGAATTCCCTAATAATGTTAACCAATATCCAATTGGAGTAAATGCTTCAATTCCAGGTATATAAATTTGTAATGGAAATATCATTACACCATTTGTTATATAAAGAATAGGTGATATAAATATAATGAATGCTATGGTGATAATATGCACTAGAAGAAACATTTTAAGAAAATACAAAAATAATTTAATTTTTTTTTTTAGCACCAAATTGATTTTGTTATTTTTCTTAGATTCTTTCAAATACAAATCATGTAAACATTGAAAAATATTCCTCATATTTCTTCTACATAAAATTATACAAAGTAATTTAACTGCGTCCTGTAAAATATTTATTACAAATAAATTTTATAATATAAATATAAAAATAATAAAACCGTAAATCCGGTACCACAAACACAAACAGCATTAAGCAAATTCCGCCAATCATCTTGTAACGAAATAATGATTGTATAAAGATGTGATAAGACATAAAATAAAAGCACTGATATGGTTAAACAAGTGAAAAAATTTGGTTTGTAACTTCGGCGTAAAACATTAATACCAAATAAACTTAGTATTTTCTTTATATGATTTGTTGGCTCTACAAAAGAATCATAACAATTTTCCATAACTAAATGTTCTTAAATTTATGTATAATATTTTTAAAAATTTCGAATAATAATTTTTGTATAATAAAAGGATTAAGAAATCTTTAAGTTTTATTCCACAAAAAAAAAATATTTGTAATTTCTAAAAACAATTATGGTCTTTATGATATTGTTTGCCGAAAGCAACTACAGCATAATATGTATTGTATTTATAATATATTGCAAATTGCAATATTATATTCAAATTTATTAATATAGAAAAATAATATATAATATTGATATAGTATAGTTTTTATTTATATATGTACTGTCATAGTCATTAAATAAAGTGGAATTAATACAGAATGATTCTTTCTTGACTAATTGAATCTTTTTGCCATTTCAGTTAGCTGTTAGCTGTGTTTTTTTAAAATGATGTTTTTATGTATGTAAAAATATGAAAAACAATTTGAGGGAAGTTTTACTAATATGTAGATTTATTACAATTGCAAAGTATTAACAATAATAAATATATCAATATTCGGGATCTATATAATTATATCGCCTCTTAATTGTAAAATATTGAAGTCTACCTTTATTTCGAATGTTAGAGAATTGGATCTTTTTAACAAAGTTTTAATTACATTAAATGGAAAATGAGAAAATAAATGAATACTAGTAGTACTCAACCAATAAATACATAAACAAATCTAGTTAGATTCTAAAAATTACATTCAAATTTTTTGGTTAAAATCTTATGTAAACTTGCTCAATCCACATAAATAATCAACCATTGTTTTTTTTATAAAATATCCAGATGAAAAAAACAAACCTATTTTTTACCGTAATCAAAGGACCAGGGAAACAACATATGTAAGCTATATTTTTTTATATAATATTAATTAATAATTCTTAGAATTTTTAATTACTACTAAATATTTTTCTTTATTTTTTAACCTGTCAGCTGTTTAAATTTTTTTTTTTTTAAATGTTTTCTAGTTGCTGAACTAAATTTACGCGATAACGCGAATTTTCGACATAAGCAGCACAAGTAAAGATGTGCTGAGAATTCAAGGAGTGGTAACGTTTTCAATTAGGTTTTGGCTGTATAGTAAAATTCTTAGAATATTAAAATTTCGAAAATAGTTTGTTTTTTTTCTTATATAACAAAATCATTTGCAAATGTTTATTTTTTTCGCCTGACGCATATACGCGACATTAGCAAAATAGGAGCGTTTATCATCGACGCATATATGCAACATAAACAGTTAACAGGTTAAATAATTTTTTTTACGTTATCAATTTATAAGTGAATTATGTAAAACATCTGGTGCGTTCTTACATTAATTAATATAAATTCAAGGAATAAATTGCGAAAATAAAATAAATTTAATTCACTATATAATTGCTATTACTAATTATTTCTTATTATATGGCATTCAAATTGTGGAAATTATAATTAATTTTAGGAACGTTTTAAAAGATATCCTTTATGATTTTGTATATATTATACAATAAATCAATTTTTTTTTTGTTAGTCCATATTACTTTTATTTTATAACAGCTCATGATTATGAGTCTACAATAAAATAAATGCGCTATAAAATATATTGTCAGAAACGCCAACATTAACATGAAAATTGAGAAAGTAAATGCATTTATATGCATAAAATATTAAATATTTTAAAACCGATTAACTAAAAAAAGCGAAGTAACACAAAACTTATATCCTGCATATAGATTCATGTGAATATTGCAGACACAGCATATATTATGCATTTATCTCAGAATGAGGTCTCACCTATATATAGTGACTGTATTTAAAGGATATTTGTGTTACTATTAACCCCAGAGTTAAAGTTATCCAGTTATGCATTTTTGATTAATTTTACCCACGTATGGTATATAATTTAAATTATAAGTAAATAAGATTAAGAATATGAAATTGTTTATATATGAGTTTTATTACATAGTTTTGAAATTATAATACGATATTATAAATCCTGCGACGAATCTTCCTATACGATTCTCATTTATTTAAAAATGTGGTTTAGCTAGATTTATTTCTGTTTATTTGAGTGTACAAATTGTTCCAGTTGATTGTCGTATCTTGTTAATAATCCTTCGTCCTTTCCGTACTCATTACCATTTTTACGTATCCTACTTCAAAATTAGGTATTTTAATTACCTTTAATTCAAGACAGTATACGTGGCTATGCTACACTCGTAGTCCATAACCAGTTGGATTCTATCCACAACATTCATAGAAACGTAGTTATGACAAAATACTATTTTATGGCCGCTTCACAAAAAAATATTCACAAAAATATTTTATTACCCAGAAGAGGTAACACAAAAAAATGTAAGGAAATGGAAAAATTATAAATAATCAGAAATATTTTGTAAAAAGAGCATACTATTGCCATCTATTGAGATATATATCGTTAGCTATATACTTTGAAAAACATTGTATGAAATAATGAAATGTCCCATATAGTAATTGTCTCTATGATTGTATTTAATAAATTCTTTATAGTAGGGACATGAAACTGCATATCTGAAAATAGTAATTAATATTTAATGTTTTGATAGCCCCTTTGTATATAGAAATATTATAGTACTCATTTCACTCGATTTTTTGATAAATGGCCATGGGAAAAGTTCGAACTAAAATACATTATAGAAAGACATAAATCATATAGTATTATCTAGGATCTAGGTCTATCTACCGCCGTAGATAATATAGATGGCCCTAGCCTAGGTAATATTAAAATTCCCCGTCCATAGACACCAAATTCACCTATATTAGAGAAAGTCGGATGTTTAACACAAAAAAAGATGCGTACCTCTTTGCATTTTTGTTTGGGAAAAATTCTGTTCGGGAAATATAATATTTCAGTACTTCACTAATGTTTCGCTAATTTTTCTTACCAATTTACCATATTAACAGAAGGAAAGATTGGCCGATTCAGAAAGTCCTGGCTCAACAATGCATAATTTTAACTACATACACAAAGTTTTTGTTGTAATTTTATATTTATTTTTATTTTTTTTCATTATTTTTTTTAATGGTAATAATATACATATACATAAGATATAGTTTACTTTTGTTTCCTTAAATTAAAGTTATTTGCTTAATTATTTGTAAAATAATTCATAATTTTAATTTCATTTCATTTGTTATTATTATAATTAAATAATTAGTTTTTTTTTGTGTTTTTATTTCTCAAATAAATTAAATTTGAATTTTTAATTTTTTATGCAATTAATTTTTTTTTTATAATTTTACTTCGTATCAAAAGTATTTATTTATTTCGCAAATATTTTCTTGTATTTAATACAATTTATAATTTTTCCTTTATTTTTATTTATTAATTATTTAATTTTAATTTAATAATATAAATTTGTTGTTGTCATTCTTAATTCTATAAAAAAAAAAAATTAATAGTTTTTTTTTCAGTATTAAATATTTTAATTTATAAATTTTGTTTTTATGCAAAATTTCTTAAAAATTTAATCTTTTTTTTTTTAATTATGTTTCATGTTATTGTTCTATTGTGGTACACATTGTATTAAATTTCATAATTCTAAGAAAATTTTACATATTTATTTATACTTGATTAACGTTAATTTGTAAATTAAGCACGTTGGTTGATTCTTTATATTAATAATATTTATAATAATATATTTTTATTTAGTTATTAAATTTAAAAAAAAAAATTATTAGCGAGCTGACAAAAATTCGAACTTGCTGAATACATCGGTCAGAGTATAAACCGCACCGAAATCCAAATTTCGATATAAACTTTCGAAATTGAATAATTAACATGTTGCTGAATTAATTCTCTCGGGATTTTCAAAGTCATTATTTAGGACAGTAGTTTTGATTTACCGAAATAATTCCCACTTTCCATTTTAATCCCTTTTTGCAATATCGTGAATATAATCAATGTCAAACTCTTATTTTATTTGATTATTTTTTAATTATAAATTTTAATTTGATTATATTTAATTTAATGTTTCTTTCCTTAATTTTAGTTTTGTGTAGTTGTATTTTGTTTCTTTTGAGTGTAAATTTAATATAATTTATTTATTTTTTAAAGTTTAACTAATCTAAAAAATATCCTTATGCAACATAATATTTCGAAATATTTCAATTTTTAATTTACACAACACTACAAAAGAAATTTCTAAATTTATTTGTTTTGGTTGGTTTCTTGTTAATAATACTAATTTCGTCGATTAAATAAATTTAATTAATTTTTTTTATATCTTAATTATTTTAATTTTTTTTAATTTTTAAATATTGGATTAATTAGAAAAATATATTTTGTAATTATATATTTTATTTTGTTTAATTTATTACAACAAAAAGAAGAGTTAATATTTTTGTTTATGGTAAATAATGAAGTATTTTTCACTTCAAATTTCCCGAAAAGAACTAAAAATATTTTTGGACTATTTTCTCTTTCTTAGTTAAATTTATTTTCATTTAAATATAAATTTCTATACTAAGTTTACAAAAAAAAAAGAAAATAATGACGATGATGATTAAATTTTTTTTTTGATTTGATAATTTATTATCCTGAATTTGATGGGATTTATTGAAACTTTTTGTATTTTTGTTTGTTTGATTTTTTTTGTTTCTATGATTTAGAATTTTTGGTTTTTTTTTTGTATTTTTGTAATTGTTTCTCTTTTTTTTACAAAATTCTACAGTTAAAAAAAGGACTTATTTTACATTTTACAAGCAATTCCTATTTTTTTTTTTTAAATTTTATTGGTTCTAGAAATTTGATTATACCTGTTTTTTTTTATTGGATTCAATTTTGGTTTTTGTTTTTGCTATTAATTTTATACACTAAAAAATTATTTTTATCATGATATTTTTTTTTATATAGACGAGTATTAATAATAAAACTCTGGAAGCATTTTTTTTAAATACATTTATGTGGTTATGTAATTTAAAGATAATTTTTATTTAAATACTTGGTTTTTTTTTTTTTTTTTCAAAGTAAAAAAAAACACAAATTATGGAATATTATATTTTGATAAATTTGTGTAAAGATTATAATAATTTCAATGTTAATTGGATAGAAAAATTTGGATGTTGATAATTTTAAGATTTTTTGGTAATGTATTTTAAAATACTGAAAATTTTTAGGTACAAAAAAAGCATTGAATACGTAAATATTTTTAATAGTTTATATTTTTTCCAGGAACTGATCGACTATTTTATAAAAGTTCTAAATCACTCAAACATCCAAATATAAAAATGTATTACTAAAAATTCTTTATTCAAATTTTTATATATTTAATTGTATTCTTTTTTTGTTAGCAATATTTTTAAATTAATAAACCATAAATTATAGTAAAATGTAAGGAAACAATATTTGTTCAACTCACACTAGAAAATAAGTATAAAATTGTTTTGCCAAAATAAAAATATCCTGAGGCTAAAAAATTTTGGCACAATATTTTTTTTAATAAAATTAACTTTTAGATGAATAATTCATTTTTAGAGAAAATTAAGTTATTAATTTTACCATAATATTAAGACTCTTTTAAATATATGTACTATAAAAAAATTCTATTTAGCAAAATTACGAATTTACGAATAATATTTCATAAATAAATTAAAAAAGTAAATTTGAAAAATATTATTTTTTCATATTAAATCTAAGAAATAAATGCAAAATTGTTATTCGTCATACAAAATGAAATACTAATTATTTTTTAATAATATTTTTTAATTACGAAATAAATTTTTGTGCAATTAAATTTGCAAAAAAAAAATGTCAATGAAAATTAATTATTCTTCTTATTAATTAAAAATTATTCCCTGTGTTACATTATCCAAAACATATTTATTTAAACAGTATATAATTTTAAGTATATATAAATTAATTTTCATTTATAATTCAGTTTTTTTTATTATTAATAAATTGACCGAATTTTATTTAAGAAAATATTTCAATGAATATTTTTACAACTGAGATTTTCATGTGTAATAAATTTTTATTATTTTTAAATTATTTCCAACAAACTTTTTACTCAAAAACTTTTACGGTACAAAAAAACATCATTTTAAAAATATATTTAAACCGAAATGAAAGTAAAGATTTTTTTTTAATTTTAATTTTTGGCAGTTTTGTATAAAAAATTTAATGATTATCTTTTGATATTATTTAATGTAATGTTTTTTAGTTTAATTATTTTTGTAAATTATGTATTATTTAAAATATTTAATTTACTTTGTATAAATAAATCTTTTTCGATTGGATGGTAGGAAATTAATAATGAATATCTTTAATATTTTATAAAAATAATATAAAATTTTATTGCTTTTTGTTACTTTGTAAAAACCTCAAAGAATTAAGAGAAAATTTAAGTTTACTGAATTACGCTTAAATCCTAATGATAAACACACTATCCTTTTAAAAGGAAAATTGTAAATCTTTCACTTAAAATTATTATCGAAAATTTAAAACAAAAAAGAAATAATTAAAATATTTTGTAGAAAAAGAAATAAAAAATAAAATAACAAAAAAAAAATTATTATAAAATTATTATAAAATAAAATCAGTCGTTAATTTATATAAAAATCAGCGACATTAAATTATTATTGGCGCGATTGATAATATTATTAAATATTGTTTGTGACAATTTTTTTTTTCGAAATTTAGAAAAAAAATGGCTTGGGGGAAATTTTTGTTTATAATTTAAGATTTTTTTTTTTAAATATTATTTTTTGTAGTTATTCTTAGTAAAAAAAATAATTCTTGTCAGATTTGATTTTCGAAATTTATGGTGAAACATATGGTGGTGGTTTTCGATAAGAAGGTGTTACTGGTGATTTACCACGAATTTCTCGACCACCAATTACAACTGCCGGTGGTGGTACATATTCATCACAATCGTTATCACCTACAAAACAATATTTATTTATAATTTTTAAAAAGAATTTTTTTTTTATAGAAGGAAAATCAATAAAAATTACCATCAATATTTGTGCTATTATAGGATGGCGGTAATAGTGGTGGTTTTTCATCTTTTAAAATAATTGGTGATTTATTACCAATTTCTGGTTTTTCATCTAATTCATCTTGGAATATAACTGGAATTCCTTTAGAACGAAATGATTTACGTTCTTCTTCATCACCTTGAATATATATTTATTTTTCAATTAAATTAAATTTATAATTATGATTTTTAATTTAAATTGTGCTCAACTATTTGTAGACATAAACAAAATAGTGATAGAAAAACTAAAACCAAATTTTTCTACTAATCTAATATATTAGTACATGATAGATAGTTAGTGTACTAGGGACATTTTAAATTTAAAGTTTAGTGTTAAATGAATTTTATTAAATCATTTATTCAACATTGTAAAATCAATTTTTTTAATTTGCTTAGTAGTAAAAATTATACAACAGAAAATTTTAAATAATCGAAAAATTTATTGAACAAAATAATCTAATAATCTTAATTTAAATTTAATCCGAAAATCAGAAAAATTTCTCATTAATCAGAAAAAAATATAAAAGTAACAAACTACAAAGTTTCAAATGAATTGTCTAAGTAAAAGAATCAACAAATAATAATGAATTATAGATTTTCTAAATTCCAATTAATATCTAAAAATAATTTTTGCTGTATTTTCGAAATATCTGGTTCTAGTAATCGATCCTACTTTACAATCTTTAAAATATATTTTTCTTTAAAAAAAATTCACATCACTTCTTCGTTTTTACCATGTTCATTTATTTCAATTCTTTTCTATTACCAATTTATTTCTAATTTCCAAAATAAAATTTGTGATTATGACATATATATTTTTTTAACCGACAAGATATGTATTCAGCACGACTAATTAAGCATTCAATTCGAAGTGACAAAAAAATAAAATAAAGTTATAAACTAAATTTAACAAAATATTTTTTATCTTCCATCATTTGCAGTGACAGGTATTCAAATATTGTCGAAAAATTACATATTTCCAATTCAAAATTATAACAAAATATAGAAATTATAAAGCAATCATGAATTTTGTTAGGATTCGGTCAGAATTTCTCAAAAATATTCTTCTAAAACAAAAAAAATTATACTACAAAATTCTACATTACTTCTACTAACAAAAAAATAAACATCACACCAAAAATAATTTTATTTTGTAGAAATTAAAAAGCGCCTACCATTTAGCACAATTGTTTTACCTTGTGTTAATACATAAATAGTATATAAATTTTTGGGGAATGAAATAAAAGAATGAATTATTAATAAATTGTTACCAACATAAGATAAAATAATGATAATATTTACATTTTTTTTTTCTCAAAAGAACAAAATTATAAATATTTACTTAAATAAAATAACTTACCCAATTCCATTTTGCCAGTTAATCGACGTCTATGTAAAACACAAGCAATTATTAATGCTAATAATATCATAGCTAAAATAATAACAGCTGGTAATACAAATGTTAGCATATAATCATCTTTAAATGTTGATGATGTATTATTATCATCAGTCTTAATTGGAATAATATCTCGATGAATATCACCATTCATACCTAAAAGAAACAAACAACAAAAATAAATAATTAATATTTTAAATTATAATTACATAATATTATTAAACTTACTATAACATGGTGCTAAGGGCATCATTTGAACATTTGTAATATCAAATTCACTACCAATTGCTTTTTTAACACGATCACGTAAAATTGTGTCCTGTGAAAACCATATATTCCTAACCATATTAATTTCATCTTCTGGACAACGATTACGATGATTACGATGTAATGTTGTATTAAAGAAATTTACAATTGTACCATCAGCATCATGATTTGTTGTTATTGAACGTATTTGTATATATTGTGGTGTTGGATCATTAAATAATTTTGCAATACGTTCAACAAATTTACGTTGCATATATGAATTAAATAATTCATGACGTATACCTAAAAATACTTTAAAATATACATTATATTCACGTTTCGATGAATGATTAACAACAACAATTAATGCATCTGATGCTGTTAAACCTTCATGATCTTCAGCAACTAATATATATTCTTCTGAACCATAATCACCAGCTCTTGGTATACCATAAAATTCATTATTTTTTGTATCAAATTGTAACCAATGTCGTGGTCCTAATTCATTATGATCACTTGTTAATAATGATAATTTTAAATCTGTTGTATCTTCAGCATCATAAAATGTATCTGGTGGTACTTTATAAACTAATAAATGTCCAACAGTTGCATTAACACGATCAACTTGATTACGTGGTAATGGTGGTGAATTTTTCGTCATACGTGGTGTTGGTTTTGTTTTAATAATATTCACTTTCTGGCATGGCCCAATTGGTTGACCAGTTATTGATTTTATTGATAATTCTGGCATTAAATTTTCGGTTAATTTTTCACGATCTAAACGTGCTAATAATTCATCTAATTTCTCTTCAGGACATTTATCTTTTGGTAATGATTCATTTGTATAAATAAATGTTGCAAAATATGGATCTTGTTGATTTTGTCGGATTTCACGTACAACAATACTAGATAATGAATTATCCTTTAATGTATCAGCAATTCCTTTAAAATTATAAATAATTTAAAATTGATTTTTTTAAATTTTATAAATTTAAATATAAATTTTTTTACCTTTAACTAATCGAATTTCCCAATCAATATTTCTTAAGAATTTTTGATTTAATTTAACACCTAAACTAATTTCATGATTAACACTACGATGTCCTTTATGTTGTTGTACCGATATATCTAATGTTTCTGTAACTGTTTCATTACCACTATCTGTTGCTGTTAATCTATAATTATATCTTGAGACAGCATCTTCCAACGGCCTACAAATAAAAATTTAATTGGTATAATATTATTTTTTAACTATAAAAAATTATTTACAATCCATAAATTTCTCTTGTTTCTGGATTAAATTGTAACCATGAATTTGATTTTAATTCATGTCCATTTTTATCAAATAATTCTAATCGTAAATTTGTTTCATCTTCATTATCATAAAATGTTTCAACTGGAACAATTAAACTAAATAGTTTACCAGCTGTAACTGGTTGTTTTGGTAAACGATTTTTAATTATTGGTGGTGTATTAACTGGTTCAGGTTCAATATATTCTGTTGATGGGAATGGTGTTGTTGTTGTTGTTGTTGTGTTTGATGTTGTCGTTGTTGGGGTAGTAGTTGTGGTTATTGGAGCATTAGTAGATGTTTCAATAAGCTACAAAGATTATTATTGCAAAATTAATATTTTCCAAATTAAATTTCGAAATTAAAATGTTTACCACCGATTTTTGTTCAATAGGAACTGTCGTATCGTCAGGTCGACTTGTTGTTGTTATATTTAAAATTTCATCTTCTTTTGGCGTCTGATTAGTATTACTATCATCTTCATCTCCACTCTAAACCAAAATTAATTAAATAATTGTTAAAAAGATAATTTAATATTTTTGTTAGTACTTGACCAAAAAAAAAAAAAAAATTAAATTTTATATTTGATCCAAATAAATTTCCCAATAATTAAGAAAATATAATACATCACCATGAAAAATGTGTGACAAAAAAAATATGTTTTCGAAAAAAAGCACAAAAATTCAAAAAATAATTTAATCCTTTTTTATATATATTTATAATTATTTTATTTTTTGAACTATTCACCTTTACAGAAGCAAGTGTAGTAGTAGCAGAAGAAATAGTGGAAGTGAATGGCGATGTTGTTGTAGAAATTATTAATGTTGTTGTTGATGGTTCATATTCTACAGTAGATGTGAATGGGTTAATTCCAGTACTACTAGTTGCCGTTGTTGTTGCTGTTGCAGTTATTGATGGTGTCGTTGGTTTAATATTATTAATATAATTATTAGTTACAATATCATCCGTTAATTGTGGTGCTACTGATGTTTCATCATTATTCTGAGGTTAATTTGGTAATGTTTTTTTTTTTATGATTTTTGTGATATAGGCGAAAGATTTTTTTTTTTTTTTATATAAATGAAAATAAAAAAAAAGTGTGATAAAAGGGAAAAATATGAATAATTTTTTTTATATATTACATGATGATGAATTTGTATTTTAAAAATATTATTTACATAAATTTATTATTTTTTATTAAAATTATTAAAATTCTCATTTATATTAGGCCAAAATCAATAGAAAATTAAAATAAACCCTTGACAAATATAATTTTAAAATTGTTCTGCACGAAATGCAATAAAAAGTTGTACTTTACGAAAGTAAAGTACAACTTTTGTGGATGTGTAAAGCATTATATATAAAACATAAATTTTTTTCAGTTTGACAAAATTTTGTACTAAGCATGATATATAATATATTTAATTGAACGAATGAATATTTCTCGTGCTGAGTACATACTTTGCTATGCAACATTTTGTTGTGATGAGTACAAATTTTACCATGCCACTCTAAAATTTTCCGCCTTATCAACAAATTGAATTGATTTTATTTTATTATAAATTTTTTATATTAATGAAAATTTTAATAATAATTTAAAATAGTTTATTTATAAATATATATAAAAATTATATTTATAAATTATATATGTATATAAATTATATAACAAAAATAAACCAAATTAGATAATAAAATTAGTAATATTAGAAAATTAGTTAACAGAACCAAAAAACAAAAAACATAAATTAATTAAATGTACAAACATTTACAATAATAACATTAAAAAAAATAAAATAAAAAGTGGTTTAACAAAAATTACTTCGTATTTTCGAAACTTATAAATAAAATTACTGTCGAATATAAAAATATCATGATTTCTAATTTTTTTTTTTGTTCTGCTTTTCTTCATAATTTCTTCTACAATTTTTGCATTTCTACCAAAATGCAATCTCAAACATAATAAAAAGACAATTTCTCATAAATAAAAATTACCTTTGATTCTGTGATTACAGTGCTAGTTAGTGTACTCTTTTCTAAATTAACTAATTTTTGATTAGAAGATGTTTCTGTAGTTGTTAATAATATTGTTGTTGGTATTGTAGTAAATGATGACTGTAGTAAGGATGATTGAGATGATGATGATGATGATAACAATAAAGATGATTTTAAAAATGATGATAAATTTTTATTATGATTATTTAAATGATTTATATTTGTTACAGAATAAATATCTGTAGTAGCAGTTGTTGTTGATGGAGTTGTTGCTAAATTTATATTTATATTAGGAATATTAACTGTTGTTAATTGTGTTGATTTACCAATTGGTATACGATATGTTATTGATTCAGTTATACCATTACCATTTCCTATATTACTACTATCGCCATTTAATCCATCAATAATAAAATCATCTTCTTTGGATTTATCTATATTAATATTATAAATTGTTGAACTTCGACTATTATAATCAATTTTATTATTACGTTTATTTGATTTTTTCTTACTTTTTAATATTGTTGTTGGTTCAATAATTGTACCCAAATCTTTAATTTTTTCATTATTTTCAATTGTTTTTGTTATTACAGATTCTAATTGTGATACACTTTTAACAATATCTTCATCTAATATTGTTGATGTAGATGATAATGATGAAGATATTGATTTTAGTGTTGAGGTAATATCGTTTTTTAATGTTGTTGATGTTTGTATTGATCTTATTGTTGTTAATTGATCATCAATATTTGTATCAATACCTTGTAATGGCTTAAAATCATTTTTCTTATGTTTATTATTATTATTATTATTACTATTTATTGTATCAATTATATTTGAATTTATTGATATCTGATCGATTTTATTATCCGTAAATTCAGGCTTTATAATGATTTTAGAGATAATTTTTAACAGTAATTTTTATTTTATTTTTTGAATAAATCCAAATTCGGAAAATGCATGATTTTAAAGAAAATTTGAAGATTTTTATTTTGTTTAGAGGAAAACACACACAAAAAAAAAATTATAGGAAAAATTTTTTTTTTATTAATTTGGTTAAATTAAACATTTATGTAAATAAGCAAAATTATGGTTTCTTATAAAATGATGAATGTATAAACAAAATGATTTAATGAAACATATAAGAAAAATGTTGAATGAAATAATTTTACAAACAAAAATTTTTTTAAAATTAATGGATTCTTAATTAGAAATATATATTAATTTAATTTCGAAATAATAAATAATTCAATAAAGAATTTAATTTTTATGCTGAAATTACTAGAAAAAATGAATTAATGTTACTTTATTTAAAAAATGACCACACCAAAAGCATTACTATTGATAAATCATTTTTAGCTAACTTTGAGGGAATTCCCTAATCTTTAATGAATAACATATAATTGATTTTTTATTCGTTCAATAGAAATTAATTTGATTTTTTTTCAAATTTTATGACTATGCAATTTTTCTGCAATTTAGAAACTAAATTCTAATAAATTTTAATAATATTAATTTTCTATAAACTTTATTAACACTGTCCACTATAAATTTATTTGTTCATAAAAATTATAATTCCTTCTATTCATTTTCATTTAAATGTAAAATAAATAAATTAAAAAATAAGTTTATAATTAATTTTAATCAAATTATCAGTAAATATTATTTTCAACAAGAATCCATTAATTTTTCAACCAAACAAAAAAAAATTATATTTATAAAAATAAATTCAGTTTATTTTTGTAAAAAAAAAAATATTAATGATTTTTTAATTATATTTTGTAATATATTTTGGTGCTCATAATATTAGTGAAATAAAAATGTGCAATATGCAAAAAACATAAAAATTCTATTTAAAAGCAAAAAAATATTTTTCATAAATGAATAATTAATTTAAATTTTTATAAAATGCTATTCAAATATTTAATTTTTTAGTATTTATATTTTATTTTTATATTAATTTGCAAACCATATTTATATTTAAATAATAAATTTATTAATTATTATTATTATTATAATAATTATACAACGAATTTTATTTTTATATTTAATATCACATAAAATTTTATAATATAATAAATAGTAAATATTCTTACCTTAGGAACTCCATGATGATGACGGTGTGCATGAGTTGGTGTTGTTGGTATTTCAGTTAATGGTTCACTAAATAAAATAAATAAATTTGTTATTAATTATTTGTAATGAATTAAATTTGTAATAAGATAATTTAAATTTGAAGTAAAATGCATAAAAAAATTTCAAATTTAAATAATCTATAAAAGTGGATTATTAAACAAAGATTCAATTAATAAAAAAAAATTTTATAAATAAAAATTGGAATCTATGTAAAATAAAAATCTAATCAAAAAAAAATTATTATACAAAATAAAAATTGTTTATAAATTTTTTCTATAATTTTAATGTAGGTTAATTACAAAAAATCTAAATCAGCACTTTTTAAAAAATATAAACTTAAAATCATCAAATTTATATTTTTAAAAGTTCCGTGATAATTAAAATGTTTTTTTTTTATGGATAAAAAAAAACACACACATAAAAATATAAAAAGTAAAATTGTTTATCGTAAAAAAAAGTTGAGAAAATCTTTTAACTCACTCTTCTTCATCATCATAAACGTAATCTTCTTCTTCTTCACCACCAGAACCTTCAATTTCACGAATTTTTCTTGAAACTCTGACACAAATAAAACAAAAATTGCAATTAATTTATAAATTTAGTAAAAAAAATGTTTATATGTATTTATATTTTACCTGTTAGTAACGTGTTTTCTCCAAATTACCCACCAACCAAAATCAACACCAGTGATATCATCAATAGCACCATCTTTCATTTGATGAGCAATTTGTTTTGATATTGAATTACCAATTATAAAATATGATAATTGACCACAACCAATCTACGAAATTTAATTAGAAATTTAATTCGAAATGAAATGGAAGAGAAATGATAAACATTTGTATCACATTATATAGTAAATAAAAGTTATTTTCGCAATGAATAGTAGTGATTCATTTTGGATAGTTTGTAATATAATTAATACTATTATTTAAAAAGTAATTTCGAAAATATACTCGAAACAAGTTTCATAATTTCGATTCAGCCAATTACAATTCAGGTGGAATTTTCAAAGGACTTTTCTAAAAGCAACAAATTGCTATCATGAAATATACCCCTATACAGGTCTAAAATAATGTAGATTTTTATTTGAACCTGTAAGGTAATTAAATTACACGAAAATTATTGACATTATTTAACATGAAAACCATAAAAAGAAATTCGATATTTACTTTAAATTCGATACATATCATTACTATAATTTGTTACGTATATTTAAATTATTTCTCTATCTATATGAATCATTTTCCAATATTTTAATTATATATTTTTTATAAACTACACAAACACGAAAAAGTATTGACAAAAACAAAATAAAAATAAATAAATAATTATTTAGGTTATTATATATGTACCATAAATTCAATTTTTCCATGTTGTCGATTTGAATTGCATTTATTTGGTCCACGTTTAATCGACCATTTAGCCATTTCATTCATATCATGTCGCGATATTGAGTCCAATTTTAAATATTCCTATAAAATAAATTAAATTATATTTATTTTTTTATTGATTATAATTATTTATTAATATTGAACTCAATTTTTTTTTTTTAATTTTTAATCAAAAACAAACCTTTGGTATATTGAAAAATTTTGATAATTTATTTATAACACGATTTTTTTTATTATCAATAATATTTGACCAATCATTTGATTTTAATACTAATGAGAGCATTATTTTATCCTCGGAATAAGGACACTGTGAGATTTCCTGCAACAAAAATAAATAATTAACAATAATTAATAATTATTCAAAAAGTATTTTGATTAAAAATTTTGGAAGAAATTATGGAAATTTATAAAATTTGTAACTAAAAAAACCACTGACGAGAAAAAAATCGATTTATAAATTTGCTGCATAATTAATACGAAAATTTATGATTAATAATATCTCAATCTCAATTTTTTTATTAAATTTTATTTAATAATTTCTTACTTAATTCCATTACAATTTTGTTCGTAACTTCTGAAAGTTCTTACGAATGACAATGTTCTTACCAATCTCCACTATATCAATCTTTATTAATTTACCATGATTTTACAATTGTAACATTTCCTTATCCCATTTCCTATTTTTTCACCCAAAAACAAATGAGAAAATATTTGAAATTATGAAAAAGAAAAAAGTAAATTTGTCTGTCGACTTTTTTTCCCCCAAAAATATGTCATAAAAGTTGAATGAAAAGTCAATTTTTGTAACGAATCTAAATCTCAGAAAATTCATTTGTATATCGTATTTGACAACCATTGAAAGGCATTCATCTATGTCTATCAAAAATTATTTTATTAGTATTTTCTAGTCTTTTATTTTTATAAAATCTGGATAATGTTTTATGTTTAGATTTTTATCATATACATTTTTTGGGCTTTAAACGAATTGGTCAATGAAAATTTCAAAATTTAATGTTTTCTAAAAACTTTTATTTTCTTCTTAACATTTTATATACTTATTCTTATGTATTTAAATTATTGATTGAGTTTCCTTTTTAATTCTTTTATTTATTTCCCTTAAAAAAAAAAGGATCAATGATTCTCTATATAAATTCGTAATAGATTTTTACTTATGTCCAGCTTAATAATGTTTTAAAAAAATAAAAAGGATCTTAAAAAGTAAAAATTCCAACGATAAGAAGATAATAAAAAAATTCAGGAAAACTTCATTTATTTATTGAATTTTCTTACATATTTTTTTTCTTATGTCCCTTTATATGCCCGTCGTAATATACTTATAAGGATAAAATATAATTAAAATGGGTTTTCTACTTATAATATATCGATTTTATTTATATATTTAATTTCTATAAAAACGATATTTACCTTTGAGTATGTATTTTTATGATTATGTTGTTTTTGTTGTTTAACTATAGCTACAGGTTGTGAATTATCATCATGATTTTGTTGTGGTGCTGATGATGATGATGATGATGATTGTGGTAATGTTACCTGTAATTCATCGTTAAATTGAAAATCCAGTTCACCGGAACACGTTAAGTACAAACAGCAAAATGTTATTAATGAAAAAAGGCATCTATTATTGATTGAGTTCATTTTTAAGGACTAAAGTTTAGATTTATTTATATTTATGTATTATATTTGTATATATATTTTTATTATTGTATATTAATATTATTAAAAGCTTGTTTTTTTTCTTCTCCTTTATTTATTTTTCCTTTTTCTTGATACTGTAATCCTAATGAAGACGAATTATATTTCTTAAATACGTTTTTATTTTTTTACTTTAACGACATTTGGATTGAGAAGTTTTATTTTTAGTCTTTCAATTCATTGTCATATCTGGGAAATAGAAAGAATTAAAATGATATAATTAATTTATTTATAATTTTAATGAAAATAAGAAAAAGAAAATTAAATAATTATTATAAGAAAAGAAAATGGATTACGTGAATGATAGTAAAATAAAAGGGTTCAAAAATAATCTTAATTTTCGTTTACATTTTATTATTTTCTTTATTAAGTAATAAAATTGAAATATAAATTAATTATTTATTTGTTTAAGAGTAAAATGATTAAATATTCAATTAATTTATGATTACATTTTTGAATTTATAAAATTCGTTAAAAATTCTGATAGACAGAAATTACATTATTCGGTCATAAATATTATAAGGATAATAAAAATCCTATAAAACTTATTTATTTCCAGAAAAAATTAATATCTTTATTTTAAAATAATTTCCACAAAATCATAAATTCCGAAAAGAAAAAATTTGTTCAACCTAAATTAATTTTTTATGTAAATATTTGTTTGCAAAGTATATTTGTTTGCAAAAATAACAAAATATAAAACTAACAATCGAGGAGTTTTCAAAATTAGAACAAAATTTGCAAAAATTAATTTGATTGATACAAAGAACATTCTTCAACACCTTTTAAACAATTAAAAAAAAACACCATCTGAATATTAAAAAAAAAACTCTACATAAATTTATAATCAAATTTAAAAATAATTTCATAAAATAACAAAAATTTAATTTATAGAGAAAAAAAACATGTTTACTCTTTACACAAAAATATTTGTTTTTAGGTTA
This sequence comes from Empis stercorea, assembly GCA_949752835.1. Lineage (NCBI taxonomy): Eukaryota > Metazoa > Arthropoda > Insecta > Diptera > Empididae > Empis > Empis stercorea. The sequence goes on along the minus strand of OX457088.1, from coordinate 12,517,187 downwards.
AAATATTTTCATGTAAAATAAGTTTACATTTATTTATATGTGGCAAAAAAAATTATATGAAACTATAAATTATATAGCTAAAAGATTTAATTTTAAATAAATAATTTTTATTATTAATTAAAAAATTAAAAATTTAATTTAAAAATATTAATTTCAAAATTACGATATATAAATTTACGATATAATTAAATAATACATAAAAGAAAAGGAAATTAAAATATTATTAATATGTGGAAAATTAATTATTTATTTTATATATAATAATTAGTTTAAAATATTTTCATGATCAATTTTTCAAAATCTTCATTTAGATCAGCTCAAAAAAGTAAGAAATAACTTCCCAATGAAGTTAGCCGTATATAATAGGAGGATGCTTTCCAAATATGCATTTGATATGCATTCTCCATATTAAGTACGAGGACCATTTATATTTTTTAAAAAATTTGACCAATTTCGAAAAATTTGACCAAAAAATTGAAATAAGAAAAAATCATAATTAAATTTTAAAATTCCACAATTTCCATCATTGTGTCAAACTAAGAACAAGAAGTGGCGCTTATTAATAGATAATTTTATTATGATTTAATTTTCTGATTAAAAATAAATATTTTTAAATCGTACAAAAACAGCTGCAAAATGTCACGCTAAAAGAAATTCCACAAAACAAAAGTAAATCTGTTAATATGTTGTTTTTTGTTTCGTATGAATGAATCATCATAAATACATAAATTCGATTTTTGTTTGTTGTATAAAAATTTCTCCTGATCTTTATATCCAAATAAAATCATATTCTGCATTATACATAAATGTTTTTATGTTATTTTTATTCTTGTTTAAAATAATGTAAAATATAAATTATAAATTTAATAAAAAGAAAAACTTAATTTTTCTGTGTTTCCTTTTTTGTGTAAAATCACAAAGTGAGAAATTTGTATAGTAAAATGTACGTTGGTACGTTATGGTTATATGTTTATGGTACGTTATGGTTATATGTGTAAATGTAAAAACAAAAAGTATAAAATAAGTAAAAAAATGTAATAAAATAAACAATAATTTTATTTTACAGTCAGTAATTTGAAATCTTTCAGTTTATACATGATTTAACATTATATCACAGTCCCATAAAAAAAGTTACAAATTCTGTAATAAATAGATTTATTATATCGGAATCGGACAGAGTTATTTGCGATTTAGAGCCTAACTTATAAATATTATGATCTGTCATTATTTAATAATAAAAATTCCATTTACTTATATTAATTTAATCAAATTGATATTTTACGACCAGGAGATGAGTTTTGTTCCATATTGTCAATCAAATTAGTCATATTTCAAAATCAATTTACGCTTTTTTTAAGAATTAAAGACAAAAATTTGAAAAAAATGATGAATTTGATGACAAAAAAAGAATTCATTTGATATGAAAAACAGATCAATTTTCATATTTTTTCATTCATTTTAAAGAAAATATGAATTTTTTTAGAATTTCTCTTATCAATTCTTCTTGAATCGTTAAATTTAATTATCATAAAAATTACTCTGTACTTCTTCTTTTTTTGTTTACACTATATAAACATAAAACTCTCCTATATATTAGAAAAATTTATATTTAGAAACATCAAAGTACATAATATATATTACATTTAACATGATACTTGTACGCATATTTATTTACACTACATATATTTTTTAGGCGGACAACAAAAAATATTTTTTAACAACAGCATAACTACAAAAAAAAGGGAATAAATATTATAGCTTAAATATAATCTACAACACTACATCATCGTCATCATCAATATATAAAAAAAAACAACACTTCATAAAGAAAATCTAAGCAATTCTACAAATAGCTTTAACGCATGTTGAAAATTATGGTTCTTTTCGGATTTTTATTTATGTATATTACACCTTGCAAAACAACTAGAAATGTTTCTTTCATTCTTCCCTAATCGGTGACAATATCCTCAATTCTCAATAATATCTTGTTGGGTATATTGTATATATTATTTTTTTGTTACAGCGTATTGGGACTTGTGTATATTTAATGGTCCATTCCAATATTGTCACAAAAAATAAAAATATATATATATATTTATATAAATATATAAAGGATATTAGGAAAATATTGATGTCGTTTTTGTGATTTGAAAATTATTTGTGGCAGGGGTGGTGTTAAAAATATTTATTTAATATTTTTTGTATTAAAAAAATGATGGATTATCGCCGATTTACAGAATTTTTTTTTTAAGGATAATCATTATAATTTTTTGATGTAGGTAAGAGAAATGGGGATATTATTAAATCTGTTTTGTTAATAGAAATTGTTTGTGTCTTCGAATTTTAAGGATCAAATTGGTCTTTTTGTAATTCGAATTGATTTTTTTGTGTTGTCCCCAAAAGGGAGACAACCTTTTGAAAGGGATGAATTTGATTGATTGAAAATTAATTTGAATATTGTAAAAAATACCTGAAAATGTTATAGTTATAAATGTTAAATGTTATACATATTCTTAAAAATGGAAGTTATTCTCAATATCTAATAATTTAATATTTGAGCTTTAGCTGAACTTTAATTTATTACGTAAACATTTTACCCATACTATATTTCAGGAAAAACATTAATATGACACTTAACATAAAGAAATATCATAAAATCAGTGTGACACCAAAATCAATTTAATAATTAAAATATAATTAATCTAATCAAATCTTGACAGAAAATGTTTGACATCTATTAAATGTTAACCAAGAAGATTGACTACAATATACAAATATTTTGTCATTTGGAATTTATCTATCTGGCTGTTAACAAAATTATGCCAAAATTCTCATAACCCTAAAAGCTCTAACTAAAGTACAAATCGTTAAACATTATATAAAAAAATATGTAAAAGAATTTATTTCGAATTTTTTTTAGAGTATCACATAAAAAAATCAATTTCTACCCAAAAAACAAAACAATATTTTTTATAGGGTGATCAAAAATGAAAATATTGGAAAATTTAATAATTTTTTTTTTTTTTAGGAAATCACATTTTCATTTATAGTTGAAGAACATTAAATAACATTTATGGTGCTTGAGTGTCGTTTAAAGATAAATATATTTTATTTTACTTAAATTTAAGGATCCTATATTCAACCAAAGGATCTCTTTAAAAAAACACCCTCCATTGAAATATGGTGGAATGTTAAGTCACATCTTATCGCAAATGGAGGAATGTCACATATCATTTTCAAAAAAAGTAAAAAACAAACAAAAATAAATTTTTAATATACTTTATTTTCTTTAAAAGGAAAAACTTTTCTACATAAAAACGAACTGAGTAAAAGTTTAAGGTAAAAGGAAGAAAATAAATCAATGAGGAAAGGAGCAAAATAACGTACGCATATATGGAAAACTTCTTTTTAGCAAATCGTTCACCCCCAAAACAAAAAAAAAAACAAAAAAGAGGAAAATATGATGAAAATTATTAATTTTTGTTTATGAAAATTTCATATAACATAAAAATAAATTAGATTTATATCCTCGAGACATAAAATTTATATAATATATTCAAAATAAGGAAAAATATTTTTATTAAACAAAAAAAAAAACATGTTTAATCAAAATTTTGTTAATGGAAAACTTTTCAGGGATAAAAAAAATCTAAACTAGATTATTGAAAGGATGGGTGATAGGGGTTTCCTTAATGAATTTTCCATCAAAAATCTGGAAATTTTTAACCAGAAAAACTGAATTAATTTATTGTTAATTATAATTTGAAATATTCATAAATTTACATTTATAAATAAAATAAAAAATTTTAGGGATTTTTCTGACAAGGACATTACACATAAAAGTAATATAATTTTTTGCTGGCTATTTTTATCAATTTTAAATTATAAAATGTAAAAAAAAGTAATTACTTATTTCAAAATTATACGAGTAATACTTAAATTATTTTACAAACTAAAATTAAATTTAGATTAAAATTCTTTTAATTTTTTCATCTAGGAAAATATATTTTTTTTTTAAATAGAAAATATTTTAAATTTATTTATTTTTCCTTAAAGATATAATAACTTACTTCAAAAAGATTCTTCAACATAAATTCCATCTTATGTTATGAATGTATTATATAATTTATTTATTTTTATATAATTTTTATTTATTAGTTTTAGTAGTTTTTGCCTTTGAATCTTTTAAAGAATTTTGAACTTTTGTTCTAATTTTATAAATAAATATAATTAAGAGACTGTTTTATTATTATTATTATATTAAAAGATTTATAATACCATAAAGAAATTTTATATGAAATATGTACTTGATGATGATTTTTAGATTTATTTATTGTTATTATGTTTATGTTACATAATTTTCCAAAGAATGAATTCATCTTAAAAGGAAAAAAAAAAAATAGAGAAATTTTGTTGACATCAATTTAACCGCAATGAACTTTTATTAAATCATTATTAATTGTTCAATAAGTATAATATAAGTATACATACTATATTATATATGTATTTGATATGAATTCAATTATTAATCTAAATAAGATAAGCGAAAGAGGAGTTTATGCTTTCTATAAAATAAATTTAATTTTTGAAAATTTATAATAGTGAAAAATAATGAGAAAAGAAATTAGAGAAAACCAATTTATTGATTAAATTTATATTTTAATATTTGTTAGGCATAAATTCATTGTAAATATGTATAAATAGAAATTAATAACTATTCTAGAAATTAGATTTTTTTCTAATTAATTTGATGTTAAATTTATAGAAAATTTTAGATTTCATTTTAGAATTTTAGTTGGTAAGGAATTAATCTTTTTCTGTCCATAATTTCCAAATTGTTACGTTTAACTTTATTTCTAGAGAGATTTAGAACTTTAAACTTTAATATAATCATAAATGGAAAGTAATTTTTATTATATTTTAATCAAATTTTGAAACTCTTAACATTTTTTTTAAAACTTTAGTCGGCAAAATACTATTTACTATTTCTTTTTTCTTAAATTCACATAAATAAAAATCTATAATAAACAAATTGTATACTGCTAAAGAAGAATAATTCAAAAATAAAATAGTTTTTTTATATACTTCAAATTACACAAAAATTTGCAGTCATAAAAGATTTTATTTACCAGAAACAAAAATTTATAATGAAAATTTTATAATAAAAATTTCATATTATACAACAGAAAGTTTTTAAAGACTATCCATCCATAACGTAAATATAGAACGAACATTGATTTCATTTTCACATAAATTCATGTTCTGTTTTATATTAAATACAAAAGCAAATGTTGATCTATAAAAAAAACAGATAATAATTTTTGTTTTAAAAAAAAAAAATCATGCTTCAGTTTTTATAATCGGAAATTGATAGAATTTTATTCTGTTGAAATTGCACCACAACAAAAAAATAGAATTATTATATCAATGAAATATGAAATCCGGTATATTTTTCAAAAAAAAATCTCAATTTATCGATAAATAAATGTGGGTGCGTTTTATTGGCATTTATTAATCATTTTAAATTCAAGTATTTTTGAAATGTTGCATCTGTAAAATTCAAATTTCTTTTAAATTCAATAAAAAATAATAACAAAAGTCCATAACTATAGTTTTCAATTTCAAACATTTCAAATTGAAACTAAATTGGATTTAAAGTCAAGATAAGTCGACATGTTGTTTTTGCTTTTAGAATACTATATTATTAAGTAAAACAGGAATTCAGATAGAAATTCTACAGATTTCGATATATTTTTGATTGAATATTTTCTGTATTTTTCGATCAAGCTCGGAAATACTTGTTCGTTAACCGAGACATTAATTGCATTTACTTTACCAAAGAAACACACCCAACAATCATAAGAGCACAAAATAAAATTTGGAAAAAAAAACAACAAAATCCTGGAAAATAAAATAATATCCAGATGACAGAATTATTATTTTATCAGACCAAAAAATTTATTATATGTTCATCAGATCAAAAATTTATTGAATCAGAAAAAAAAATATATTAAAAAAAAAATTATAATCCAAAGATTAACCGCTCCCAGCTAGCCACTAGCGATCTCAAATCGGAAATGGGGATTTTTTTTTGTTTGCTTGCTTTAATTTTAATTAATAAATTTTGTATTTTTTAAATAACAAATTTCGATTTAAACAACCCCCAACGGAGATAATTTAAATACCAAGTGTGTAAATTCTAATTTTTCTTTAAATCTTATTTTGATTAAACTTTTAATAATTGTTGCCATAAATTTTCTGAAGCAGTTGTAACACTCTTAACTTGTCCAGTTCAAAATGTTAACGTGCAAAATTATCACGATTGAAACGATTGAAAAAAAATTTTTTAAGCAAAGATTATCATAAAAAAAAAAATTAAATAACGAAATATATTTTATTCAATTTTCTTGCAACTTTGTACTAAATTGTTGCATAAGTCGACAGAATTTTATGACTTGTAATTTTTTATACAAAATATCACAATTTTTTTTGGAATTTTATTATATCAATGTATTTTATATGTTTTCATTTTTTATGCTTCAAATGCAAAAATTTCAAATATGAACCAAAAAAAAAAATGCTTGACTGTCAATATAAAAGAATTTCGTTTTGGATTTAATAAAATGTTATAGAAATATTATAATTGCGTTCATTTCAAAAGATTTTGTTGATATTTCAAAGATGAAATAAATTTTTCACAAATATTTATATTTGTATCTTTATTTTTTTTTAGTAAATTTTGTTGCTGTTGAAAATTTTTTTCACAATTTTAACCTATATTTGAAATGGAAATTATCATCAAAGAAATTTTTTAAGGGTTTATAAAAATTATATAGGTCATTGTTTTAATTTTTTCGAAAAAAAAAATCAACATATTTTTTGAAGGTAAAAGTACACAAATTATAAAAGGCAAAAAATTAGGTTATTGATAGAAAATTTCAAAGAATTTTATGCTTTAGGAAAATGAAAAGAATATTTACATTTCTTGATAAGTAATTGTATTTGTATATTACAAAAATTTTTTAGGGCATTATTTTAGAGAGGAATTCGGTTTATGAATAGTTAAGCTTAATTTTTAATTTAGTTTTATCAGTTCTAATGAAAGTCATAAATTGTCTATTATTGTCACTCAAATTGTTTCAAGAACATGACTAAAAGTTGAAGAAGAATTAAAGAAGCATTACGTATGATTAAAAATTTATTGAGGAACAGCAATTTTTCGAACACATTACAAAAGTATTATCCATTTTTTCTTTTTCTTTTTAAAATCCAATTCTAAAAATACGAAACTTTCTTTCAAAGGACATTAAATAAACTTCCAGGAAATTTTACTTAAAATTGGTAAAATCATTAATTTCGAAAACATAAAAATCCTTTCAATCAAAATGTTCAAATAAATATTATATACCCAAAAAAATGATCTAAATATATTCTTAATACCTAAAAGTATTCACACAAACGCTTCCAACCTAATTTTATGAAATTCATTAGACAAAATTCATTTCATAATTTCTATTAATAATATATCACCGACCCCTACTACTCCTTATAAATATTAAATTAAAAATAATGTTCATATACATATATAAATTATTGTTTCAAAACAACAAAAAAACGAAACCTCTTAACCACATAAATTTTTAAAATATACTTTAGATACGTTTAATACCGAGAAATAATAAAATTTATGTTTTTAGGGTTTTTAATAAATATATATGAAAAACTTATCTATATAAAACAAAAACCCAATATGATCTCATCATTATTTTGCGTATATGTACAAGAAAAACAAACACAGAAATTACTTTAAAAAAAAAATGCATCGAAGAAGAACCAAAAAAACCATACAAACTATTTCCTATCCCAACCAGATGGTCGACAGTTGAAAATTCCATGATTAACTTAAATATTTTTTTTCGGGCTTTTTTTGTTTTATTAGTTGGGAGTTGGGAGATGGGATACTCACTCTATTTGGTAAATAGACTTCGGCATTTTTTTATCATAACAAAAATAATATAAAAAAGCATAAAAAAGCGCATAAAAAACAGTTTAGTTTTATGCTCCATTAATTGTTTCTGGCATTTTTTTTCATTTTATAAATATAATATAAATTTAAATACTGAAATGACGTAACAGAACATTGTGTCATCCAATACAACAAAATTAAATGAAAAAAAAAAATGCATTACAAAAATACAAAAATTTCATTTCAAATAAAAATTAAAAACCACTTTAATCATAAAAATTATCATCATTAATAATTTTTTTTAAGAATTTTTTATATATATAGCATTATATTAATAGTATGTATTGTACATATAATAATTTATCATAAATTTTGATGCTTCTTCTGTTAAATTTATTATTATTGATTTTCAAATTTATATACTAAAAAAGAAAATTATGATTACTTAATTTCAACATTTTTAAAGGTCAATAAAACATAATAACCTATTTGAATATTTTAGCTTAGTACCTCATTATGAAAGCGTGGGTGTATACTTTATTTATGTTTCTTTGCTATGTAAAGTGTAAAGCATAATAAAAAAAAAAAATAGCCCGGTTCTTTTGAATGCATTTTTATTACCATTATCTTCTTTTATTTTTGTTGAAAAAATTTCAAATTTAATTTCCGGTTAACACCGCCGCGCGCCTGCTAATAAAATAGATTCCAAATTCAAGATAATTTATTTTGAGTATAAATAAATTCATTTATTTTCATTGTGAATTTTTTTTGATGGCATGCATGGATGTTTGAAGCACGTTTTTCTTTTAATTATTATATTTCTATAAGTGAAAATTTACGAAATAATTTTTTTAACGTGATGATTTTATGTTGTAAAATAATGATTTCTTTTTTTTTATGGTTAGGAATAAAAATTAATAATGTTTTAACTGTTTTTCAATCACTTGTATAAAATTTAGTGTCATATTTTTAGTATGGTGAAAATTTTCTAGTCTAGACCAGCGTTTCCCAAAGTTTTTTCACCGCGGCACCCTTTTTGATTTCAAATTTTTGACGGAACCCTATTTACAAAATTCTTAGAATTTTAATATCGGGAATATTAATAAGAGCTATAGTATTACAGAAAATTATAGTATTTATTAAAAATAATAACAAAACAATAATACAAAAAATAAAATAAATTCATTTGATTGTTGATTAATAATATAAAAAAAATTAAACTTATGAATGTTATTAGTGTGAACAGTGTTGTTGTTTTTTTTCCTTGCAAATCCTTGTTATATCTGGTTTTATTGTTGATAATTGGATACGCATATCTGCCGAGCAATTCAATCTATTACGATATTTCGTTTTCGTAGAAGTATAATAAGAAAATCCAGTTTCGCACAAATACGTAGTAGAAAATGGTAAAAGCACCCGTATTGCACGTTCAGCCAAAACTTTATATTCCGAAATTAGATTTCCCCAAAATGTTGCCAGGTGGACAGTGTTGAAAATGTATTTTAATTGTTCGTCGGATTTTATTTCAATCAAGTTTTCATATTCCGAGATTGATAAACAATCAGGTTTTTCGTTAATGATAAAGGGATTTTCAACCCACATGAATTCATTATTGGATGCAGGAAAATATTTTTGAAGATTATCATATAATCCACGTAAATGTTGCACAATATAGAATGGAAAAGGAAATGCATTTTTGAAGGCAATATCAATGGAATTGAAAATGAATTTTAAATTGGATCGTATAAAATCGAGAATTATTTACTAATCTTTATTTATAAATCTTTTTTTTTATAAATTATTTATTTACAAAAAGTTCGCGGAACCCCTGCTATCAGTCCACGGAACTCCAGGGTTCCGCGGAACCCACTTTGGGAAACGCTGGTCTAGACGATGAACAAATTTGAACATTTTTATTAGAAATTGAAAAAATAATGAAAATATTGGGAAATTTTTGATTTATTGTTTGTTCAAATTGAAATTGCAATTGTTTTTATAGATAAAAATTTAAATTTAAATTTTATTAATTTACAAGATAACCAAAAGAATTGAATTCAAAACAATAAATTGAATTCAAAACAATAAAAACGATTTTACGAATATATTTTCAACAAAAAAAAAGATTAATTCGTGGATATCAACGTACGATGTACAGCACAAGCTTGACTAAAAACGAAAGCGTCAGTTTTTATCCTTCCAAGGCATTGTTTCATGAGACGACAATTCAAAAGTGACTACTTATGTAAAACAGGCAGTTAGCAGCAAAATCTTCTATTACATTATTTTCCTGAAACTGCTAGGAAATATCACAAGTAAAATATAAATTTCCTATATTCTTTTGTAAAAATTATGAATTCGTCCAAGTAATACTTAAAATCGCCCAAATTAGTCTATAAAACATAGAAAAAATATACAAAAATTTCATTAAATTTCAATTTCCACCCTAAATTTTATAGAAATATTTTACACCCTAAACTAAATCCATTTAATTACAGATTTTCAGTGAGAATTATAAATTTTGCCATACATAAATTTGAAATGAATATTTTTTGAATTACAAACCCCTTGTCATAGTAACTAAAATATATTATCGTATGCAATCCGTTCATAGGTTTAAGGACATTTTTTAATCTATATATAATCGAATTTATATTTTTCCAGTGCAATAAAATAAGACTCATACGAAATTAAATAAGTAAATGGCAACATTGGTCAGTTAAAATTTATATTTTTAATAAAATTCATTATTTCCCTCGAAAGTTATTCTTATAGTGCTAATAAACTTTGGATAAATTTGACAATCAAAACCACCATCAAGTTTATTTTAAATAAAATTAAAATTGCCCCCTTTTTCATTTTCAAATTCTAAAATGTCAAATGGATATTAAAAAATTTCATTGAAATTAATTATTCTTTTTCTTTTTTTAAAGAACTGCCATTAAAGTCGAGAAACTTTGGCGTCTGCCCGAAAATATTATTTATATATATATATGTAAAACCAAAAAATAATAAAAATAATTACATGACTTGATTTTCAAATAAATTTCAACAATAATTGTTTTCGCCTTAATTTTAAAATATTGCAAAATTTCCAAAATGTAAAAAAGACGAGACATTAATTTTTCCAAAAATAGCACAAACATAATAAAAAATTGTATACAAGCTTAAAAAAAAACTAATCATTTTTGATTAGATAATAAAATGCATCAAGGTGATTCAAATGACTCAAAAATTAACAAATTAAATTCAGGTGTGATTCATAATCAAATATTATACGTTCCTAATTTTTTTTTCACGAATTTAAATTTGTATAATTGCTTCTCTATTGTTCCTTTCCATTTCCATTGACTGAGAAATAAATTTTTTAATGCAAAAAACATAAATTATGCTCTGACGCGACGCGACACACAAAAAGATTGATAAATTATTTTTTTATCACAATGAGAAATTGTCAGACAAAATAAAATTTGTCAAAAAAAGAATTTCTTTAAAAAAAAATAAACGAAAAAAATTCGCATAGCAAAAAAAAATTTATTTTTTATCTTTTTTGTTTTGAATAATTTGCATAATTTATGCTTTCACACCGGAAAGATGTTTTTTTTGTATTCTTTGATAAATGTGATTCCGGAAGTTTAAAAGTTGGGTTAAATATTTTGTTTTTGTGTTAGTATAGCAAATGACTACTCGAAATAGAAATAGAAATTTCATTTGATGTCAGGTTCTTTCCATTTTTAAGGATTTTTTAGGAAAATATTGATTGGAAAATCATTAAGGTCTTAAAGTAAGATAAAAGTACTACAAGAAGGAAAATTAAATTAAATTATGAAAAAAATTAAATCGGTCTAATTTTGAAGTGCTGCAAAAAATTTCAAGGAAGAAAATAATGATTGACATTAATCAAAATTAATAAATATCCTTCAATTGAATTATAAAGAATTTATGAATAGGAAGAAAATGTCAACGAATTTATTTTTATTTAGGTTAATAATTTATCAAAATATTTGTAATCTATATATTAATCAGATATTATAGTAAATAAATTGGATCATTTGTGTAACTGGTGTTTTTTTTTCACAATTTATTTGAAATAAATATCAGATTTATATAACCTAAAGGTTTTATATTTTTTTATATTTACTTACGTGTTAAATTTCTTTTTGAATTGATTTATTGTATTTAGGCATGAACATTTTTCCAGTAATCATTAAACATTTGGTTTTATGTGACATATTATGGTAAATTTGTGAATAAATATAAAATAATTCCAAGGAATACATTTAATTTCAGTAGAAACAAATTCAATTTTCATTTAAACAATTTGTAGTACAAATTTAAATTTTATATATACATACATAAATTATCAGGCAAAAGTTTTACTTTTTCAATTCGTAACCATAGTATTTTTAAGCTCATAAATATTAGGTATAGGTAAATAAGTTTATTTAAGGTCCCTAAGATAACATTTTGAGGTCACAATATAAAAAAATACTGATAACTCACTTTAACGACTCTCTTGCTTGGTATAATCTAAATTGAATAATTTATATTAATTAAATAATTTTTTAAAAATATTTTTGTACTAAGTAATAATTATTATTAGAAAATCATTTCACATTTTATGTTAATTTTATATATTTTACAACAAAATAAAACGACTAGAATATATAATTGGTATAGTAACTCTTTCTAAATAGAAAAATGAGATGAATATTAAAATTCTAATTTACAAATAATCAAAATTATTTATTAGAAAAAAAATATTCAATTCGTGGTTAAAATATTTAAAATTCAATTTAAAATTTTAAAATTTTATCATTTTATGAATTTCTGTGAAGAATTTCCCTTGCAACTTTTATAAATGTTTTATAAAAATCCAAAATGAATCGAGATTTTATAATTAAAGCTTCTTCCCCCCTAAATTGTTTAGAATTTTTTTTTTGAATAAATTTATTATAAAACGAAATCAAAATTTAATCTAGAAACTTAGATCTTTTTACAGAAAAATTGGGAAAAAAAAATATTTAAACGATTAAAGTTTTTGTTTGGACCTCCCAATATCAAAATTTAATATTCAATAATTATAGGATTTAAATTTTTTTTTGAAAATTTCATTTTAAAAGTATTATCAAAATGCCCATACATACAACAGTTAAAAATATGTTTCAATATTAAATTAAGTTACAAATTATCAACAAAAAAAAAATTATTAATATAATTAATGGAGCATAACCGCCAACATATTGTCCATTAATGTTACAGACAGTTTGTATTATATTATGTTTTTGGAAATTTAAAAAGATTATAGCAAATGTGCATTTATAGTATAGTTATAGTATAAGAATATTCGTTATGCAAGTCATGAGAAATTTCGATTTTTAATATCCATTTTCCTAATTTTATTAAAAATTAGTCGGGGAATTTTGAAATTTCTGTCGATTAATTGATTAGAAAACAAGTCCATAAAGTGCGGTGATGAATATTTAAGATATTATTTAAATATTTTTATATTAATAAATTAATTATACACTATCACCTACTTATAGAATGTCATGGAATAAGCAATTACTGATTACCAGGAAAATAAATGACAGACAGACTGTCAACATTTTTAACATTTTCCCATTTCTATCAACACAACAAACAAAATTAATTCAAATTTTCATAAGTAACCAAACATTTTAAAATAATTGGATAAAAATGCGATAAATTTTCATAATAATTCATCTTTGAAATCATTATTAATCAGAAAATTTCTTTTGACCCAAAACTACTATGCATGAATATTTTTTTTAAGGGGCGATAATAAATTCCATTTAAACAACAACATTAAAACATATTTTTTTTTTATATTTTAACAACATAAACAAGCATTAGAATTTCTAGTCAATTTATCAATGAAATTTAATAATAAAAAAAATTATTATGGTCAACGCCAGATGGAATAATAAATTTTTTCAATATATTGATAAGTTAATTTTGACATACTAATGTATTAAAGTTTTTAGTTATATATTTGGTGTCAAATTACAGAGAATTTAGAAAAACAATATAATAAGTAATTAAATATTTTAGAATTTTTCAATTAAATTTTTAAATTTAAATTGTAAATTTTTAATAGTCACTGTTTTAAATGTACAAACCGCGGATATTACACTGAAAAAAACAAATGTTTTATTACAGAAATTATGGAAATTTTATGTTCAACTTAAATATTATTCACCCTCTGTTAGTATAGTCCTTTATTAATTATTATGCGGGTTCAATAATGATAAGCCTATAAGTAAAATAATTTATGTTATAGGTGTAAGTCCAGATGTCAAGAAATACACTTATTTTCTAGTCTTTTGCGCAAGGAGCAGAGTGTGTTCTTGGCTTAATTTTTACTTTAAAATTGGTAACTAAAAAAACTAGTATAACTATTGGAGGCAATCTAATCAAATATTTTAAATTTATTTTGCAAACATAATATTAAGTCCGAAATGCAATAATATAGGTACAATCTTTTACAGCCATTAGAAATTAATAACTCAATTGGAATTATAAATTTCAGAGTAATAAATATTAAAAAATCCCTTAAATTTTATTTCAAATTGCAGGACGACAAAAAACCCACTTCCCTTGATGATATCTAGTCTAGGGTATGATTTTTTATTTTTTCAAATTTGAAAGACGAGAGGAGAAATTAAATTTCCCGGAAATTCATTCTTATCAAAAAAATTTTTAAAAATAACTTTTAATTTCTTTAACAATTTTATTTCGATTCCTTTCTCAATCATTAAGACATTTTTCTATTCACACATTTCAAAATATCAACAATTAAATTATCATATAAATTTTAAATGAAACTACACTATTATAATAAATAATAAATATTTTCTATATAGCCTTCAAATTTAAATTATCACTAACTCAAACCAGTGCCACTTCAAATTCCATACACATCCCTCTTATTTAAAATAAATTTCCAGATTTTTATATAAATTCACAATTTCATTCCAACAAAAAACAAAAACAAGAAAAAACATAAAGAATTATATTTTTAAATGAAAAACACTTTTATGTATTTGAACCCTCCATAATCAACGTGAAAATGCACATAACATAAATGTCACTTAAACTTCAAAAAAAAAATCTGTTGACTAAATTTGTTTGTTGTTGTTGGTTGTAATATCCTTTTTTAAAAAAAATTTACCATTAATACAAAAAAAAAAGAAAGACAGATTTTTTATATTTTTACCAGATTTTTTTATTATTCGGGCGGGTGGATAAAATCGGTCATAATAGCATTTCACTCCTCCGGTTCCGCGTATATAGAAAATAGAATGTATAAATGTTAAGCGACAAGTGGTATCGTTGTATACATAATTTACTTTACTATAATATTTTATATTTCAGTACATTTATGTTGGCATATATGTAAAAACATAATAATTTATGTATATTTTTACTTCTTATATGTTGAATGAAAACTGAAACCATATTATATAATAATAATTTTTTCTGTAAAGAAGAAATTGGCCTTCTTTAACTTGGTTTTTTTCCGTTGTGGTATTGTGATATGAAGACATTAAAGAAGTTTAACTTGGAAAAAAATAGAAAATAAAAAAAAGAAACTATTTTTTTATATAGCATAAATTTTAGGGAGTTTGTTGACTAGAAATGGTCTATTTGATTATGTTGAAAGAGCGAAAATTTCTTTATGAGTTAACCATTTAATTATAAAGCTAAAATCTAATTCTTAAGCACAAAATTTAAATATGAAATGGTCCAAAATAAAACTGATGTGATCTTTGAAAAATTTTAGGGTAGATTTGACCAAAACAATATAAATTATATACGTCTAACTTTACGGCTTAAATTTTAAAAGATTTAAGGATTGTAAAAACACTCAAATTTCTTAATAAAATCTACTTATAATATCTTTCAATACTTGTCACAATTATGTACAATTTTAGTATAATTTCATGCTAAACATTAAACGATTTACGAAAGAAAGTAGGTATATATATTTTTTGTATAATTATCAAGGATGCCAAACACTATTCCTTTTTGTACAAAAAATAAATCTTTAGTCCTTTCAGATTTCTATGTACACATATAATTCAAGAGCTCATACTATTCACAGTCGAATTTTCTAAATTAATGACATTACAAATATCTTAAAAACACATTCTAACTTTTTTGTTATGAAAAACGGACTTGAATTTTCCTACAATCTTTTTTTCTTCATATCAACACTTTTTTACTATACAAAACTATATTATAAAAAATGAATGCATCCCTTGTGATATGAGATTGCACAAGTGTGCGTGTTGTACACATAGTGTTGAAAAATTATATTTACAAAAATTCTTTTTGAAAAAAATAAAAACTATTCGTGGCATGTGCCCCCTTAAAGCGTTTCTAGAGAGAGAGAGTTGAAGAAAAATGTTGTATGTGTTGTATATTTATAAAAGAAAATCGTTTGTTTGCCTTTTACGAAAATAACGAAACCAAGTCATCATAAATAATAAATATTATGTTTTATAGGATTTCTATGTTGTGGCATGCATTTAAAAAGTTCAACAAAAGGCCAGGAGCAAACACCAACAAACCAAAGAAAAAAAAAATGAAATCTTTATTTTTGGTTAAATAATTTTTCGATGAATTTTCTTCCGTTTTTGTTGTTATATAAAGAGGAAAATCTTCTTTATTCTTTTTTTTTTTGTTGGTGGAAAACCAAATTATATTATTTATTTTTTATTAAAGGAATTTTTGTAAAAAGGGAAAAAGAAAACACAAATTGGTATAATAATTTTTCAAGAAGTTATAATAAAATATTATGTATTGAAAAATAGTTTTTTTAGATATTATAATGAATTTATTACTTATTACCCCCCACAACAATAATAATATACATAAAAATTGATAGACTAGAAAAGGAAAATTAAGCTGACAGGAAAATAGTTTTTCATATGGGTGAAAGATGGGTAAAAATGAAAAAAAGCAAAATGATGTGCGTTTGAAAAAGATATTTAATTTATTTCCAATAAAAATTCCATAGACAGACAAACACAAAAATAAGATTTATTAAGTGTTTTATTTTTATGTACATATATGTGTAAATAAATATAATTTTATTATAGGAGCTATAAAAATTAATTATTTACTGGCCCTTTTTAATTATTTTATCAAAAAGAAAAAGACGGCCCCCATCAAATTATTTAACATAATTCTTAATCGATTTAACATTATTAAAAATTAAATTTGTTGGATTTCTTTAATGAATTTTAAATACTTAACAAATTTTCTGTATAGAAAACATGTATTTATGGTGAGTTGGTATTGAAGTATTTATTATAGATGGTTTTAAGAAAAGATAGACAGTAATTTTCTTAGAATTATATAAGTATATTCAGAATGACAAAATATGCAATATAAATGCCGAAAAAAAGGAAATTTCTGGATAGTTTATTGTGCAAAAAAACTTAATTTAAATTTAATATTTAATATATTTAATATTTAAATTTAATATTTACTGAAGAATTTGATCAATATTTAATGATAGTACCCCATTTTTGATCAGGGCGGGCCACTTAGACTTTTACAACGAAGATTTTCATCAATTAACAGAAATATTAAAATTTTATACTTCAACAGAGTTTGATATTTGATTATCTGCAAACTTCAATATACAAATAAAAGATGATCTCACCCTTCGATAAAAGATTAAATCAATTTTTAAACTGTTAACTTTATTTTTAAACATGATTCAAAAATTTACCCTATTAACCTGAAAATTGATTTTATTTGTATAAAGTTTTTGATTAAATTTTGTAATTTTATATTTTATAAAAACTAAAAGGTTAAATAAAATAATAAACAAATTATACGAGTATTATATTTATATACAACAAATTTTATGGAACGTAATTAGGCAATCCATTATCGTTCAAATACGCAAATTAATTTACATTTTCCGATTTACCTTTTTTTATATGTATATAATAAATAATACTATGAATTGGATTTCCCTATAGATTTTAAATTACCACAATTTACAATATTTATATGTAATAGATATAAAAAATCAATTTTATAAATAAGAAAATATATTCGTGAATACTCGTATACAAAATATCAATTTCCGGTTAATCACAAAAGAAATACAAAAAAAAAATTATTACATAATTTATTATTTAAATAAATATTTTAGTTACATTTTTGATTATAACTAAAATTCCCTATTCATAAAAATTCATAAATTTTTTATTAGACATGATAAAACATAAAAAAGTATAATAAAAAAGACTAAGTCGGTATATAAAAATTAATTCATATTCGACCTTTTGTAAATAAATCATAATTTGTTATAAATTTATAATAAATTCAAATCAAAATTTATGTTATAATAAAATTTTCATTTCAAATTGGTTATTTTCCAAGTCAAATTAGTCTTTTCATAATCAAATCAATCAATATGTATTTTTTCAAACTAAAGACACAAAGATTTGAAGAATTTAATTTGGAAAAAGGTAAATTTCAATTGGAAAAAGATCATTTCAACTTTGACTAAAATTAGATTTCGAAAATTGTATAATGAATTCTTCTGTAAATTTGATTTTTCAATTTTTCAAATATTTTGATTTAAATTTAATGTCCAGAAAAAGTTAAGTAATTATTTTTCGTTACTTTAAGTTTACCAACCATACTGACCCAAAACCTTCAGGTATATATTTTATATACATAAAAAAATTTCCTTCTAATACAAAAACCGATTAATTTCAAACTTACATTTTCCCTATTTTTATGTTTAGAAAATTCTAACATTGATAAAAATAACAATAACATAAAAATATTATAGAGAAGCCATTAAATATTTCTAATAGTTTTTTTTTGGTCTAAATAGAGTTAAAGCAATTATTATATTGTACACATAAATAGTTTTGGTAAGAATAGAACTTAATGAAAGAAGTCATTATAAGTTAATTAACCGATTAAATAAAATGAATAAACTTGTGGAAAAAACATAGAAAGAAAAAATGAAAATAAGTAAACTAAGAATTATGCTAAAATGTAAGGGAAAATAACTAAATAGAGGGAAATTATGACAACAATAAAAAAAAATTTTAAATAAATAAATAGAAAGAGGGATTTATGTTTCCGAAAGGAAAATTCTTAAGTAATTTTTGTTTTGGCAACAAAAATGTGAAAAAAGGTTAATTTTGTTTTTGTATAAATTTTTCTTGTTAGATTAAATTAAAATAATTATGGAAATAAGAGAATTTAGACGATTTGCAGTATAGATTCAAAAGGTACAAGAGTCATTTCGGCAAATAGTTACTTAAAGGTTTGGTCGTTATATTAGGTGGAAATTGATTTTTAACGCCGATTTTTTTAATATTTCAACAATTTAAATCTGATTGGCAAATATGTATGTATTAGGTTTTTTGAGGAGGCACGAAATTATGTGCATTTTTATTGTGAATATTGACTAAAATCAATATCTGTAAACTGTAACATCAATAAAAGTTCTATGCAATTGTGTATCAAATTGATATAATGTATGTATAATGTACTTTCATATAATATTGAAGATATCAAATATCAAAGGATGAAATTTTTTCAGTTCTTGTTGTAAGAGAGAGTCAATTATTTCCAAAATTGTCCAATCTCTTGAAAATTACTTTCTATTCCAAACAAGGGAAGTGTATTCTATTTTGTAAATTTAAATTATTGGAAATAAATAGAATCAAACATTAGGATGATTTATATTGCAAACTATTGAGCACAGTCCTTGCAAATAATTACCGCAGCACGACTATTATACTAATAATTACCCGAAGCTTTCAGTGATTTATTAAAAACATATATAAATAATAGTTTAAATATTGTTAATTTTAAATTTCAATAATTATATGTAATTTGAAACCAAGTGCGTAAGGTCAATTGGAATCACATTTACTTAAAATATTAGCATTAAATATTTTATTTATTTTATATAATAATGCCTACATAATCTCTGCAATTTCATTTCTATTGTGTATACGTAATATGTACTCTGTATGCACTACATGCACTATGCACTATCTATATGTATGCACTACAGAAACGAAAAACTTAATTTAAATTATTATATTAACTAATTAGCACAAAAGTATATTTCAGAGTCAACAATTTTTTCCTCTTTTTCTGTCATCATAATTTAAATTTTACATTCTCCTTCAAAATCTTTTTTCTTTTGATTTTTTCATATTTGATTAAACTAAACAAATGTTTACATAAATTATTATATTTTATGCATAAACTTGTATAATTAATTATTTTTTTTTTTTGGTTAATAAAATAAAGTAAAACCACTAAACTATGATAATAATAACCAACAAGTATGATAAATAGTTTTATATGACTCATCAGAGCGTTATAGAAAATTTGTTGGTTTTTTTTTTTGCAGATGTTTCTTCTTTAATTTCTTGTTTATAATATTTCTTCATATAACATTCACCAGAAAGAAACATGGTAGAAAAAAAATGAACGAAATTTGTTGCTCATAAAAATTATTAATATAGATTTTTCTGCTAATCATATATACACAGAAGAAAATAATGTAAACGTGCGACTGATGATTATGCCTTTTAGAATGTGTGATGGACGTTAATAAAAGCGAATATATTTTTATATGTTTAAGAAGAAAAAAAATGATGAAAAAATAATATGAATTCTAACTTAGAATTTTTATTGTATAAATACAGGATGTCACAAAATTAATTTTCAACTATAACTTAAAAAAATTCATCGGTTTCCGGAATGGTGTCCTTGAATGCTGCTGACAGAAATTCGATCAATACCTGAATTTTAATATTCTCGGAAAATTCAGTTTCACTGTTTTAATTATTAATAAGTAAAAATTGCAATAGTGAAGTGGTTAGTAGTTGAATTTATTATCTAAATGGAGATAATTATCATCGCTATTTCTCCATTTTTGGCAAATCACATCATACCCTAACGAAAAGACATATAGTATGCATAATTTCCATTAAATTTTCAATTAATACTTAATTAAAATCATATTACAATCCACTCAAATACAATTATATTAGTTTCTAAAGGATATCAAGTATTCTGTTCTATATTATAAATACTTATTTCTTTTTACTCAATCATTAATTAGGACACAAACAATTGATATTTATGCCTCTCTACATGCTTAATACTTTACACATTTTTTTTTAATTTGACAATATCAACGAGCTTATTGCTATGATAGGAAGTTAATGTTGAAATATTGAACGTTACTCGACACCCTGTCATTTATTATTTGCTCCTATAATTTTTGATCCCATAATTTCAAGGCAAATGTTTTCATTTCTCTGTCTACATTTCAGACACAAAAAAACCAAATTTCACACACAAAAAAAAAAAGAAAGAAAGAACTATAAAAAATATTATAATCTCTTTGTCCTTCTACAACAGAAACGGCAACGAACGATCTTGATGATGATGATCCATCTTCCCATATATATAAAGTATTGTATATATAAAACATTTTCAAAACAAATTCATTTTTATCCCAGCCATGCAATCAAATAATAACATTCAAAACTCCCTCATCTCTTCACCAGCATTTATATTCATCATAATATAGTCACATGGTTAACAAAATTATTATATTCTTTGTTTGGCCGCTTGATTTTTTGCATTCAATTAAACATAAAACTAACTTTTTAAATAAACATAATTTAATATTTTCCATATTTTCTTTTCTTTTCATATTATTGTCAAGTCAAAACATTGAAATTTAAAATAATTTTGTTATATATGTTCATTATTAGTACGCATGCAATTCATGTGTTAACGCACGCGTATCATAATTTTAAAGTTGCCCATATCTTGACATTTAAATAGAATTGCGCGCTTTATGGAAAAAAAAACGTTTTATAATAATTGCGGCTACTGTTCTCTGCCTACATACATAAATATAATACATATTGCAATATTATGGTTAGCCTTCAATTGGAATTAAGACAATTGCATCAAATCATATCTTTAAAAAAAAGGGTATTTTTTTGAATACATATATTATGTCATTCAGAAGAAAAATAAAACAACATTAAAATTATAATTGAAATTTATATTAATTTGCGCGCAAGAATTGTTGAGTTTAATTTTTGAAAATAAGAATTTTCTTTTTTCTTTTTACATGAAAAAACATTTATTTTTTATGTAATTTTTATTTGAAATTCCAAAATGATGAGAAAATTTATTATGTGTATATATAATATAATGTGTGTTTTTCTTTCTTTATTATTTTAAAATAAAGGACATTCCTTTTAAGGGTAAAAATATGCCGCAGAGTTATCGCATGTTTTTACCACCCATTCAGTTTTTGTAATAGAATTAAATAAGTATTTGCTGGATTTTATTCGTAATTATGTCACACAAAATAAATTAAATTAACACAAATTAAGGATTAGTGAATTACATTTTTATACATAAAAATGCTTAAAAGCAAAATTACTTTAGTTTCCTAAGATTTTTATCTATTACACATTTATTTTCATTAAATCCTTTAAGTACTTATAATTGGAAATCTACAGTTTCCACTTGTAATTGAAATCTACAGTTTTATACGTAAATATCTTCTACTAACTACAAGTAATCAATTCCATAGGACACAATTTCTAACACAATGCCCTCATACAGGTCTTAGATAAGGCTAGTATTTTCTGTAATTCATTATGTATTTTCAAATATGCAATGGGACTAAAAAGGATGAGTTAATTGCATATTTGTGTAAGTAAGTAAATCGAGTTTTACAATTAAACCCCAATTTGAAGGTTGAAACAGTGTAGAGTAGATTATTGTATTGATGTAAATAGTATAGACATGTATACCTATAGTGACGACAGTACATTGCAAAAGATTAAAGGTATCCAAAAGTATACTCATTTTGTAATAGAAAAGTAGAAACTAAAAAGGTTCACAGAAAATTATGATTTTTTTAAATTAGGTATATAGTATAAAACACGAGGAAATTTTCCAGAATTAAAATGAAATTTACTAAGAAAATACCTGGAATTTATTTAATAAATTTCCACAATTAATTTTCATCACCAATAATTATTTTCCTTCATTAGCAAAATGGAATTCAACACGAACATTTTTAACATAATATAAGTTAACAGCTACAAAGGACACGATAAACATATTCAAAATAATTTATACAAATTAACCGAATCCTTATGCAGGACCTCTTTATTTTCCATCATAAAATTACTTAATTTAAATTCACTCTAATTTTTCTATAATATTATTCTTCCCTAATTGACAAACAGAAAATGAAAATGTACCTTCTTCAAGGACAATGTATTTTCCCCAATCTTTGACCAAAAAAAAATTTTATATATGTTAATATATTTAAATTTAAATGTAAAAATGAACAATAAACATAAACATAATGTCCACTAATTAATTTCGGAAACTAAACAAAATAAAAATAAATATATAAAAAAAAGAAAGAAAAAATTATTCACCCTAATTTTTTCCACGAATTTTAACATACTTATTTTCTTTTTTATTTGTTCAAAAATTTATCCTCTCAGTTTGTATATTAAATATGTAAAAAAGCCAAAAGCATATTCAGCCATCATGAATTTAACAACAGCATGGGGTGCTGATGTTGGTTTAGTTTTTTTTTTTTTTTTGCTTGTTGTCATTTTCTAGGCACACTCTTAAAAAATTAATGACTCCCCCCTAAAGGTTTTTTTTTTGTTTTTCGTCCGATTAATTTATATTTTTTAATGACAACTGAAGGTTATTTAATTTTTTAATAAACAAGATTTTTTGTTTTTCCAAAAGTTTTTTTTTTTTTTTTTTATTTTGTTTACAGTTTTACACAACAGAGGAAATTCATTTTTATATTTGTTCAAAAAAAAAAAAAAATTATTGTACACTTAAGGATATTTAAATTATGGTGGTAAATTACATAAATTTAATTTTTTTTTGGCAAAAGTTTTACATAATTTTTTCTAGTTAATATTTTCATAACAAGCAAAAAAAAAATTATTTTATGCAAAAAATAAAAATTTGTAATTGCACATAAAAATTTTTTTTTGTGATATATAAAAATTTATAAAGTTTTTTTATTATCCTTACGACAAAAACAAATTGTTAAAATGCGGGAGGAATTTTTTCTTTTTATGATGTTTAAACATAAAAAGAAGAGCGTGAAATAAAGTTAACTAATGTAAAAATGTTGATGAAAGTATATAAAGTAATTTTAAAGGGAAGCTTTTAAATTGTTAAAGTGTTTTCGTTTTAAAAAAAATATGATGTTTTTTTAGTAAATGTAAATAAACGTTTATATTTCCCATGGGTTTTGGGTAGGAAAATATTAAAATACAAATTAAGAAGAACGAGTCCTTATACCAAAGAGTTCAGGATTTTTCAACAGAACTATTTTTCTGTAATTTTATGGTGACTGTTATTTAGTTACCTGTTCATTAAATGGTCGGATTTAAACACCTTTTAACAGATAATTAACAGTTAGAAAAATAGTAAAATAGTAAATTAACGAACTGTTATTTAATTATTGATAAAATGTAAACATATAGAAAAAACTTTTGACTACTCTTATACGTGTATTAGATAAATACTTAATTTGGCATTTTTTGTATATTTAATTCCACTAATTATATTATACCAGTTAAATCAAAAAGTATATAAATATACTGTTAAAAATAATACAAAGTTTTAAATTAAGAATTTATCTAAATCAAACATTTTTTGTTTATAATTTTTTCATGAAACTCTTGTATCAAATTTCATTACTTTTGTATCATAGCTCGTACCCCTTTACTTAAAAAGTACAAATTTAATTTTAAATAAAGTTGTAAATATATAATAAATTTTCTTATACATATATCTTAAATCATATTTTTTATTGACTTATTCAATCAAGAATTATTGAGCTATATTATATATAATGATATAAACCAGCTACAAATTCCAATAAACTATCTCTATATTAGTATTACAAATTAACAATAATGAATGTTTTTTTTTAAATGTTGGCGTCACTTGTATGCCCGGCAAAAGTCTGATATAAATCGAATATTAAATATGTATATATGTACATAATATATGTACATGGGTAATTTTTTGTAAAGTTGCAATATGTTGTCCTCGGTAAATTTTTCTTTATAAAATTTACTTTAAAAAAATATTAAATAAAACAAAAAGAGTTTTTAAAATGAATATTTATTAGGATTTCATAGGTTTGAAAAAAAATTTTTAATTTTATTTCAAAGTGTGAAATATTTATATTATTTATATACCTTCATTTTTTTTTATATGAAAATTTTGTGTCCCCAGAGCAAAAAGCTAAATTTGCGTTAAAAATATAAGTAATTTCTGGATAATTTAAAATTATTTAAACCAGCAATAACATAAAAATTATGTATCCCTTATAGAAATCCATTACTTGTTTTCAAAAAAATTAGCATTTTATAGCATTTTTTGGAGAAATACAGCTTGTCCCTCATTTTTGTCCACTGCGTTACTTCCACTGTGTTACCTTTTTAAATTTGAAATTAAAATCGAGTCATCCTAGAATCATATAGTTATCGGTTACTATGGGTAACACAGATGAAAAACACTTGATGGTGGGATTTAATTCGTACAGGCTTTTCAGCAAAGTTGTAATTTTGTGAACGTTCGTCGTGTGTTTAAATGTTTTGTCAACTGTGTTACTAAGTTTTATAAAAGTATTTACTATTAAATATATTATTTGCTTAGTAATTCAGGATCTAACTATAGAAAGTAACTAATGATCTCAATAATTTTTTATCAAAATATTACCATTAATAATTTAGAACTCTGTTTAGTGAAAAAATTCCACCGCGTTACTTTTCTCCTGCGTTACTATTTTGTGGTAACGCGACTGACATTATGGTAACATAGTGGAACATGTAACATATTTGTCATGGCTTTTACTTAAATATATTGTTTCCGTCAATTTGTATAGATAAAATGCCTTTAACTGCACCAGAAAAACAAAAATTGTATCGCCAGCGATTAAAGAATAATCCTGAAAAAAATAATATACAAAAATAAAAGGCTAGAGCTCGTTATCATATCAGTTAAAAATTATGTTATGGTGAAATTTACATTAATTGTTTATATTTCTAATTAATGGATCATTTTTTATTTTGTTTTTTATTTTTATTTTTTTTTAGATTTAGTTTTTTATTTGTTAATTTTAGTATCTAAATAAATTAACTCAATAAATGATCCACTGTGTTACTCTTTGTCCACTACGTTATAATTTTGTCCCACAAAAAAATGGAACGTTTTATTTTTCATCTAATGACAAAATTTTATCCATATTTTATTTTCACTTTCTGAAATATACATTCAGTTTATAATATCTGTTATTTCTACACCAAAAATTTATGACCTTTAAAATATTTGTTAAATGACATTTTTTTGGAAAAAGGACTTATTTAAATTTCATTTGGTAACAAAGTTGACATTAATGTTGAAAAATTATTAATATAATTTTGATTATTTCTTAGTTCTAGTTAACTTCGAATAGTTTTAAACTAAAGATAAAGAAACATAATATCTATTATATAGAAAAACTTGTTTGGGTTACTTATTTTCCTTTTTCTCAGGTGGTAACGCAGTTGATATAAATTGAGACATTGTCCAACATTTTTGGGTATATTTTCTAAAATATTTGGAAAAGTGCGCTGCCAAAAGCAGAATTGTATTCTTAATAAAATAACAATAATAAAAATAACCAATATTAGTTAAAAAATCTTATTTTTTTTTAAAAAAAATTTTTTCCAATATTGCAACTTTACAAAAAATGACCCACATACATAATATAGTAACATATGTACAATAAAAATATATTCTATAAATTGTCATTATATTACAATAAATTTATTGTAATTACTTCAAACACTTGACAAAATGATCATATAAATTATTGTTACACATACGGAAAATTTTATGATTATTAAAGTTCATAAAAAGCTCAAAATATATCATTTTTCTTTTTTTTAAACTTAAATGAGGTTAATCATATTTAAATTTAAATTAATTAAATTATATTAATATTTTAAAATTTTTGATTGACATATTTTACTGACCTTATTTTCGATATTATTAAATCATGTATACTTAAATATATGAAAATGAAAATTTATCTTTCAGATTTGGTATTCTTTAGGATTTTAATTGAAATTTTTAATTATATATAATTAATTCGAAAAATATATAAAAATTTAATTAAATATTTTTCTGCGACGAAATTTGTTATTTTTTAATAATGAAAAAATGATAATTTTAATAAGACAAAACCTTAATCACCTCTTAGTACTGAAAATGATTTTTTTTTTTTAGATAATTTTTATAGCGATGTCAAATGTCTATGATTTTTTTTGTATACAAGATAATTTAAAATTAATCTAAACAAAATTAATGTAAATAAACAAATATCTTTCTTTGTAAAAGTTTGCAAAAATATATGTACAAAAAATAATTCTTTAATTTAAACTTTTCTACCTAATAGCTATTTTTGGTATATAAATTTTGCGAAGTATAATTAGAATAAATTTGTTATCTTATCTTTATATTCAGAGAAAAATGATTATTGTTATTAAATTTTATGACACTTCACAAGTTTCACGATCATTGTAATTGTTGAGGAAAGAATCTCTGTTCACTTTAACCTTTCATCCTACTCCTACCATCTTAAATGAGAAAGTTATTGGAAAAATGTCGCGCAACTGAACTACTCCGCTGTAGTTTTATAGTCATGGGAGTTTTTTCTTAATTACTAGTATTATGCAACATGATATAATTTACGATATAAGAATTTAAGATATTTTGGTTTTCAGAAATTTAAGATATATTTACTGGCATCGTAT
The DNA here is from genome assembly GCA_949752835.1 of Empis stercorea. NCBI lineage: Eukaryota > Metazoa > Arthropoda > Insecta > Diptera > Empididae > Empis > Empis stercorea. Next base: position 12,489,305 of record OX457088.1, on the reverse strand, counting down.
TGTACTTACTTGCAATTCTACTCTCCAAAAAGTAGTCAGTCATATGGTTCTCAATAATTCAAACTTTCCATCGGTGGATCTAACATAAATTTATGTGAACATTAACTATTGTTTACATCGGACGGACAAACAGACAGAGGGACAGAAAAGCATTAACGTAAGGGATTTCTTTTTAGAAAAAAGACCTAAAATGGAACTAATTGTAAAATTGAGACGTACAAACTTTTTCAAAATATCAGTAAAAAAAATAAATACAAATATTGAATCAATCATTCTTTAACCCCAGAAATGATCGGATTTCTAGATATGAAAAAAAAAAATCTATAAATAAAAAAAATTAAATTCTATAATAAACAATTTATTTTCTGATAGCATTCATCATGATTTTTATTACTTTATAGATAAATTTATAAAAACCCAAGTATATAATTGCGATATTAATTTGTAAACAATAAATATTAATAGCTGCTATATACTTCGAATTTATAATTCACCTTTAAAGTAAATAGAAAATTTCATTGAAATTTCGAAAAACAAAGTAAATTGTTTCACCATTTTTCTATGATAATTTCTCAATTTGAAAAATTGTATAATTCTTCAATAATGGTTAAGTATACAAAGGATTGACGACCTGATTTCTACCATTAGAAAGTAAAAAGAAATGTATTTAATTTGTGTGGTAAAAGTGATTCACTGGATTTTTCAGAATATAATGACAAATTTAATTTCTTATCAATCTTCTACATTTTGTTTTTTTTTTTTTAATTAATTTTGTTTTTTGATTTATTTTTCGGAAATAATTTTTTTCTTATCTTTTGATTTATTATTCTTCAAAAAAAAAAAAGTAAGTAAGTATAAGTATATATAAATAAATTAAATGTTGCTTAGTATTTAAAATTAGATTTCGTGAAAGAATGGAATAACAAAATTACGAGATTATTATGTAAACATATTTACATATTTTCTTAATTCTATTATTTTTGTTACTGCGGTAGGTCGACAATATCCGTTTTGAATTTATTTTATTTTTATCAATTGAAATGAAAAAAAAAATGTAGCATTAAAAATAGAAATTATAAATGAAAATAACAAATAATCTTTCTTTGGCCGCAAATCGACTTTTCACAAATAAAAAACATAAACAAAAATTATTTTATTCACGTATTTAAGTATAACTTTCTTCATTACTCTAACTTGATGAGTTGAATCGTATTCATGCTCTGTTAAGTCAACTATATGATCTATGTCTATCGTCTATGTCTACGGTATGGTTAGGAGGTATTACTGTGAATTAGTCTTCACTATGGCAATATAATAGCTCATTTTAATTTTAAGTCATATAAACACTGTCATATAGTTTATACTTAGAAGTGTCAGACGTTAGATGTAGATAAGGTAAGTAAGTAGTAGTCCAATATTTACTCTCTTTATATTATTTTATCTATTAATTAAATTTATTAATTATGAATAATAAAATCATAATTTCTTGACCTACAAAACTAATATTTTAATTATGCAAAAGTATTTGCTCATACTTCCCTGTATAATATATATAAAATTCTGAATTTTCTAATCTCACTACTACTACCAATTAATCTTAATTTTTATTATCAAAAATATTTTAATAAAATTGTAACCGCAATGAAAATATCAATTAAAGAAAATTTGAATTTCCGAAATAAATATCTCCCCCCAGTAAATTAAAAATTACCCTAATAACCTAAAAATTTAAATATTTAAAATATAATAAACTAAATACTTTTAACAATTAATAAATTCCATAGAATTTTTTTTATGAATTTTCTAATATTATTAAATAGAAATGTTACTATAGAATAGAATATCCTTTTTTCTAGGATAATATAATTTAACAAAAGTAAAAAAATTTGAGACAAAAAATATTTTGTGATTAAATTTATTATTACAAAAAAAAACGAATTCATTTTATCGCCCACAATAATAAAAAATCTTTTAACATAATTATTGTCAAAAAAAGGAAAGGAAGTAATAAAAAATAATATAAATACAAAAAGGAATAAAGTATAAAAAAAGGACTTAAAATGATTATGTATTCTGCATTACATAAATTTTCAAGGGTATGGCATAAAATAACCAACAAAAAAAAATATAAATTTTAACGAAAACATTTAAACAAATTATAATTATTGTAACAATTTTATTAATTTTTATCACGAAAATCTTTTTCTCAGATCAGAGAAGGAAGAAAAATGAAAATTCACAAAATACTTATAATAAAAAAATTAAATTTAAAATGATTTTTATTGTGAATTAATTTTAAATATTATTTTAATACAATAATTTTTATTTGACTTTAAATGAGTTTTTATCATTTTTATCCATTTTTGTTATTATGTCGTAACAATGTATACTTACTTATATACATAAATTAAGTATAAATATTACAGGATTGCGTTCATGCTGATTTAAAGGTTTTTGACTTATTTAATTTCCTTAAAAACTTTTCAGCATAAATACCAAGCCCTAGTTAAATGAGTACAAAGTTAAACAAAAAATTATTGGCTGTACTTTTAATTAGGTTAGGTTTCAGTACAGGGACGTCACATAAGCGTATAGTCACTGCAGCAATAAGGCTTTTTGTGACAAAACACTACTTTTAATTACCATTTTCAGAATTTTTTGAAAAGTATTAAGTACTAACTAAAAATGCCCCTTAACTTAAACGTTTTACAATAAAAAATCAGAATTTTCCAAATTATGATAATCTAAATTACTACGACAGCTGAACAATTATTGCGGCTAAATTGTGCTAAACCGACCATATTGAACGTATTCCAGATATACTCTTTTATGTGTTCATTACTTTTGTATTTGTATTTAATATAATTTTCCATGTCATGAAAAATTATTTAAATTTATATATATACTATTTTCAAAACACAAAAAGAAAAACAGAAAACAAAAATAATACTTAGATTATATTATATGGTAAAAATATAGATTTAACTTATGGAACCCTTGAGGCTTGTTGAAAGGTTTATAGCAAGTTTTTTTTTGTAATATAATAAAACAAACCAAAAAATAAGAGATTTATGTTTTTTTATTGTCCTTATGCTTATACATAGCTTAACGTATAATTTAAAAATTAATTTAGAATATTTAATATATAATAAAGGAGAATAGTTAATAGAAATATATTAAATTAAATTGGCAAGTAAATTACCGTGAAATTTTTGTTGTAACAGCAAAATTTTTAATTGGAATAAAGCTCCAATTAGAATGTAATTTTGATAGTTTACTTTATGACGGACTGATACAATCTTTTGACACTTGATTACCAAGTATTAAGTATATTGTGGCAATTCGTGCAATTATATTTGTTGACGAATAATAAGTATACATATATATTTAAATATTTTCACTTTATCAATTTTTATGCAGAAACAAATATAAATCATAGAATAATAAATTACATAGTTTTAATTCGTAAGGTCTAAGTTTCCATATTATAATATTATTGGTTGGTTGGGTTGGGTTGAAATGAAAGGATGGAGGATTAAAGTCCTCCACGCACATAAGTCACTAGGGCCCGTAGTACACTCCCGTCGGCGGTTAACTTCTTCCCTAAAGATAATATCATAGATAATATCATAGATTGTCATTGTCAATGATTAAAGTTAGCCGAATACTGGAATATATAGTCAGAATTTATATACACTTAAAATAATTGTGTAATAATGTGCTAATAAATTTACGCACAAAAATTTATCTATATCACATTATACGATTAAATAAATGTATTTCAAAAGAGAAATTGACAGTTTAACGAACTCTAACTAAATGTATTTTTCTTTTTATATAAGTATAAGTAAATGAATATAAATTTTATACACAGTAAAAGTGTTTATAAACCAAAATTGTATTTTTTTTTGTTTTGTTTTGAAAAAAGGAAATATAGTAACAATATTTAATGTAAACACAACATGCAAACACACAATAAAGGACTGGGACAACTGATTGTATTTGGGTAAAATATAATAAATGTCTGTCGAGTTTTCCTACAAAACAATAAACACAAACAGAAAAAAAATCGTTATTGAAAGAATTAATATAATTAAAATTATATACATATATATTATATCCTTATTTTGGTTTGACTTCATAAAAGAAAAACAATTGTTATAGAAAATTTGATTAAATCTTTGCGTTTTACTAAAAACCACCATCAGAAAGAAGAAACTTTTTAATTAGTTAAAGAAGGGTAAAAAAATTAAAAATTAAAATTTTTGATATTAATAATATAAAACAATTTTTTATTATATATTTTTTTTCGGAAATATATATTTAAGTAAATTAAATAATTATAAATTTAATTTAAAAAAAATTAATGGTTTGATATTGAGAGGAAATTTATAAATAAACCTTTTTTCAATTTTTATTGACTTAAATTTGAAAGTCAACTTTGGTAATCAATGACACGAGAATAAATAAACTGAACTTAAGGAACTAACTATACTTACATGAAATTTCTCAATAACTGTAAGTCTTAAGCTTTTTCAAAAATTCAAGAAATTTGTCTCTTTGCAGAATTTACCACAAAATTCCAATCTATTAGCATAATTTAAAACCAACTTAAACTCTGCATCTATGTAATATGTAATTTGCTTATTTTTTCTATGAATAATAAAAATATATTGAAGTCTTGTCTTGATTTTCTAAATCTACATTAAAATATTCAAATTCAACTAATATAAAAACTGAATAATTTTCACTTATGGATTTTGAGAAAATGGAAAGTAAAAGAAAATATTTCATTTACTACGTAAATACAAAAAAGTTTTAAATTTCATTTTGAAATTATTTGATGAATTATTGAATTTATATTTTTATAAAAAAATTCTACATAAAAAATAAATTCAAAACTAATTAAAATTTATTTATAATAATTCTTGTATTTATACTTATATATATAATTGTCTAATAAATAAATTTCCATTTAAAAAAGTATTAAATTTCAATTTTTATGCCAATAGCAAAAATATGGGAAAATTTCTTCTGTGTTCTTAATACTTTTTTATTTTGTTCTTTTTTTTTTCTTAGGATTTTTATTAATTGATGAATAATAAAAATGGAAAGAAATTTAATAAAAAAAAAATATTGCATGAAAGAAAAAAGTACAAGAATTTCTATATAATCTTATAAAATAAATATTCAATTGATATTTAACAAAAAAAAATGAAATGATTGAAAAATTGAGAAAAATTATCTTTAAGTACAATTACTATATAAATTGAATATAAATAGATTTTCATTTTCAATTTAAATGAATTAAGTAATAGATGAAAATTACCCTTAAAGGCATATACAAAAGATTAATTTTTATTACGAAGATTTATGTGATTTTTTTTAAATTACCAAACGAAAAAATTTAAAGTTTTTAGAGATTTTTTGACAGATATAAGTATTAAGTATTATGATTGAAATGTGTACTACAAAACTCTGGATATCATTATATAGTTATAGATCACTTAAGTATATTGACTGTTAGAATAAATTATATAAAGGGCTAATTCGAATATCCTTTCTGATAGTCTGGGGCTTACCACTTTAACCGTACACATTCTTGTTATTTGTAATGTGCAGTAAATGAAAGGTGTAAAATTATAGAAGTACTTATAAGTATATTGAAATTCCAGATCATATTAATAAACTATTTCCCAATCAAATTCAAATTGTGTCTCTCGTTTGAAAACCGGCAGTAATCAAAAATTGTGTCTTAAAATTTTCATTTCAAAGAAAATTATTATATCGAATGTTTAAAATTGGCTAATTGACAAAATGTCTTGTATTAATTATATTCATTTCCCCTTTTATACTATTTTTGTCTTAGCAAAAGTTTTAATATAATAATTCGATTATTATATTATAAGATGAAAAGTTTACGAATGCTTTGAAGAAAACTATAGACTATAGATATAGAGTAATGTTTTGGAGAAAATTAGAAATGAAATTTAAATTTAATTATAATTTCTTAAAAAAAAATGCCTACAAAACAATTTTGTTCTTTGTTTACTGACAAATTCTTATTTCTGATCTATTCTATGGTATACTTACTACGTCTAAATCGTTTTATAATTCGAATTTCTTCTTCGTATGATATTCATTTAAATTGTCTACGCTTTTTCAATTTTACAAGCTACTTTACTACACTCTACTCATTCTTTAATCATTGAACAAAGCTAATATATACTTATATATATTTTGTATTATTATTATTATATGTATATACAAAGTGAAAATTAATAAAATTATTTTAAATATAATTTTAAAACTTTAAAAAATATAATTGTGCAAGAAGTTTTAATCCATTTTATAAATATTTAAATTACTAAAATATATATTACACATATATTTAAAACTCATTTCAAAATTATATTTTACATTTTATTATATTCAACATTCCCTTATTTTTTACAAGAAAAACTATTTATAGAAAATATTATATCTTATATATAAATATATTTATATATATATACCAAACTTATAAAATATTCTAAGTACATTTCCTGGACGTCGTCAGTTTCTTTATACTTCATTTATATATTTTTGTAAACTAAAAAAGTGTGTGGTTTAAAAATTTATTTAAAGAAGCAAAAAAAAAACGAATGGAATACAATTCCAACAGCAGCGGGCAATAAGTCTACAAAATATCAGTTTTTGTATTATTATTATTATTATTTTGTTGAACACTCCTATATAAACTCGAAAAAAAGACCTAAAAATATGCATAATATACAAAATGACGATGTACCTTCACATTGGATGGGGAGATCAATGAACTTATCTATTATAAATATATTATATAGTCAAGACATATGAAAAATTATGATTTTCATTTAAAATTTTCATTATATAAATAGTCAATAATTGTACTTAATTTTTTTTTTATAATTAATTTTGTAGAAATTTTTTTTAGGGTCAGAAATTTTGAGTGATAATTTAAATTATTTAGAACTTAGTTTAGTTACAAGAGATTGACAATGTGTAGGAGATATTAAATATATTATCAGGAATAAATGTAAATTTGTCCTCAATTGCTGTTTAGTATATTTCATTCAATTATATTTAAATCATATCCAAATCAGGTTAAGAAGAAGAGCTTAAGTAACATTTTATAAGTAATAAAATATTTGAAAAAAAAAATCCAATTGGATGGAACTGGTTTTATGAGTTACACGGAAAGTTGTCAGCAGTGTAAATAATGGATTACACATTACACAATCAATATTTGTCTAAAAAAAATATGAATGAAAGAATTTTCCTCAATAAATTGGAATATTTATGGATATTTTAAAATAATTGAAAATATATTTAGGAAATATATCCAGAAAACTTTAATTTTAGGATATTATAGGGGATTAGATTATTTAACAGAACATTAGAGCGGAATTTTTGACTATAAGTATTTTGGTATGTATTTCTGCAATACATACCAAAAATACATATATATTTTGGTATGTAATTTGTTTATTATAATGCCCCGTCGACATAATACATCTCGAAGGAATGTAACTAATCATATCAGTCCGTAAAGAGGTTCAAACCTAGCTACTACATATATCAAACCGATTACTTCCATTATTTAAATTATGAAACATGAATGAAATTATGAAAGTACATCGAGTATTTAAACTGGCATAAACAATATTTTGGTTCTTATATAGATCAAACATAATTTATTCAGCAATTGTTTTAGTGTAAACCTTAAAGTATATAATTTAATAATATCCATGGGGGTGGGGGAATGGAATGTTTTGGTTATAGTTTCTAAGTAATTGTTTAATGTTTGACACAAATTGTGCAATTTTTGACATATACTTATAAGTAGTAGATAGAGTTTTTTTAATTATTTCTAATTCGGGAAAGAGCTTGCATAGGCCATAGGGAAAAAATTGTACTATAGCATTTCCTGATATTATATATACTCAAATATGTAAACCTATAGTATATTTACTAGTAATTCATAATGTACACTTATAATTGATTTTTAAGCTCATTTGTAGACTGTAAACTATATTATAATTTACTACATAGACATTGAATGTATAATTATATCTCCAAATACAAGGATACAAAAATAATTTATTTAGTAACTGATATATTTATAAATAAAATAATTCTCCACGGATGGGAAGACAAAAAATATGTTTCATTTAATTATAAATTTTGCAAAAAAAAAAACTTGCCATTTTTGAAAAAGGGTTTTGAATAACATTAAAATCTATGCAAAATACAGACAAATTTATATACTTATATGTTATAATGTATAAAATATAAATGGTTTACTACAATGTTCACTTTTGTTTGGTAGAGACAATGGTAATGGTTAGTTAAACCTACCGTAAAAATTACAACAAATTTTATATACCACACACAAGCATACAATCTAACACATTATACAAAGTGTTAGTTAAAAGGATTTTTATTCCCTTTTTTGAAAATGATTTTAATACGAAAAATTTTGAACAGGAAAAACATCAAAATCAAATCCATCATTTATGAATATAATATATAATATACTATACACATAGTAGAAATAATAGTATATTTTTTTCATCCATCAACTTAAGAAATTTCGTGTACACTTCATTTCCTGGGCTCCCCAAAAAAAAATAAAAATTGTGTTCAAATATCAGCCAAAAAACGAACGAAAAAGTAGAAAATACAAATTTGTTATTTTATTCATCCATTCAGGAAGAAAGATGTGATGAATTTCATTCTTTATACAACAAAAATTTAGGGGAAAATTTTTATAGAAACACACAGTTGTCGGGTTTTGGTTGTATATACAAAATTTCTATATTTAGGTATTAAAATTTTCACTTTTTTTTATGTGGATGGATGATTTTTCCTGATAACTTGTTTTTTGCACACAACAAAAATAATCGATTTTCTCCAAAATAAAAAGGGATTTTTCTTTGTCGGCAAAAAAAATTAATTTCAAATTTGCACAATAAAATTTCTTCTCTTTTATTTTGGTTAACTTTTTGTTTTTTTGCAATATAAAATTTGAAATTAAAAAAAAATTATGAGGAAAACCGGATTACAGACTTTCTTTTCTTTTAAGTAATTATAAGTAATTTAAATTTAATTTTTTCATTTAATTTAAAACCAGGTAAATTTAAATCCTTTTTTGTTTACTTACCCAACAAAATAAATAATTTAAAAGATTCCAATAATTATAATTATTTTCCTATGAAAGATTTAGTTTTAATTTTTTTAATATCAAAAACTTTTTTTAATATAAAAACGAATTTTTTTTATAGTTGCACAAAAAATTTTCTATTAAAAAATAAACACTTTTGCATTCACTATTAATTTTATTTTTATTTATATTTTATAAGTTTTAAGGTTCTGTTTATATTTTTTTTATTTGCCGTAAATAAAAAAATTTACACACGTCAATTTTATTTGGATTTTTTTTCATCCGTTCGTAATTTGCATTTAAAATTAAAATATAAAAAGAATATATTTAAGTAATTAATTTTTCACCACAATTTCTAATTTAAATAATATATTTTCACAATTTAAAAATAAAATAATAAAAAAAAGTACGACGACGCCCTTCAACAACCATTCCAACAGACGGAAACAAATAAAGTTATTCACTTTCGTTGAACAGAGAGAACACAAATCGAAATCACAAAAAAAATTGCATTTATTTTTGATTTTGACATTTTGAAGAATTTATTTATTTTTTGTTACTGTTAAGTTGGTGTTGGTAGTGTTGCCAGTGACTATAAATTGGTATACCATAAACCCATGTAGTTTTTATTCGTAACTTTTGGAATTCCTTAAGACAAATTACGGAAATGAATACAAAAATTGTAATCCAATAATTGTGGAAGAAAAATATGCACTAACATTTTCCATTTTATCTTTATATTATATAATTAATATCAGAAATTGTAAGAAAATGTTGTGTAATAAATAATTTCATATTTTGAATTAATTTCAAACAATCTTTTTCAAGCATTTTAATACAAAATTAAAGAGCGGAAAAAGTTGGGCACATTTTTAAAATATTGAACAATTTAACTGCATAAATTGCGTTATCAACCATTCTAAAACCGTTCTTTTTCCGTTCCGTTCTATAATCCGTTCTATAAATCTTAAGAACTTCTCTTTTTAAGTATAACAGTAAAACATATTGTAGACATAGCCAATCTTTTACATAACCAATCTTTTATTTGTGAAAATAGTTTGAAATTACAGTAACATAATTAAACTTTTAATTATGCTGCTAAGTTAAGTTTGGGAAGATAATTTTATTTTTTATCCAGCTAAATTATGTAATGGAATTTGAAAAGAAAAGAACAAAAATTTCGTTTATGTTGTTTTATTAAGTTTAAAATACATTATTCATTATTTTTATATGTTTTACAAATTCTGGTCCACAGATAATTTTATTATTTTTCGGCTTTTAAAATTCTAACTTTAACATAAAATAAATTAAAAAGTCTATTTTTGAATTTATAAACTTTTTATCACAAAATTATGGAAACGACGATACAAAAGTCAAGTCGTATATTATATTATCACAAATATTTAGTTAATACACTTTAAAGTTTAAATTAAAAAGAATCACAGAAGTAAAATTATTTTATCACAATTGATTGTTTTTTAATGGACCAGTTAATAATATGAGCATCTGCCGTTAGAGCATGAAGAACCACTCTTTTTTTGTGATTTTGGCTTCGATCCACAATTTCCAGAACTGCAAGAACTTCTACTTTGCTTGCATTTTGGTTGTGATGAACCACAGCAATAACCGTCATTGCAGTAAGTGTTGCATCTGGAGCCAGAACAATAATTTGGTGGAGCCATTGTTTGTATAATAATTAAAACTGTATAAATGAAATAAATAATTAAAATATGTAACTGTGTTAATAAAAAAATGATTTAGCTGTTACTTATTTTAATAATGAAGAAAATTATTTTAAAATATGGTAAATTAGAATATAAGAATTACCTTTGCTTTAAAAAAAGATCTCTATATGATTATGTGATTAACTATTAATTTTTTAAATAATATTTTCCAGTCTACGTTCAACGTAATACTAATTAATACAATATAATTAATTACTGTAGTCAACGATTAAGAATCTTGTCCTTAAGTAATTTTTACGGCGATTTGTTTCAGGTTAAATATAAATATTTTAACCTGAGTTGCCGAGGATTTCAGACAAAGTCTGTAGTAGAATTGGTCTAAAAATAATTTCGAAAATACGACTGAAGATTTGAAAGAGGTGACCAAGAGTTTCCAGTTATTTCAATTCAAACATGCAATAAAAATTATCATCTTCATATGTGACTCTTTTTTAGACATAGCCACATAACAACAGGCTTTTTATAAACAGCCACATAACAACAAGCTTTTTGAATAATGTTTTCAGTTCATAAGACTACACTGTAAGCTGGTGTTTATAGAATTGTAGATAAATCAGTAGTGGTATTACATAAAGTGATTTTGGACTTTCACCTATTCCTATTACATCTAACACTTGCATAGAAATTTCTTTGCAATATTATAATATGTGATAGTTTAATAGTCACAAATCACTTTACGCAATATCCCTGCGCAATATTAATTAAAGTAACTAGTTTGACAGCATATTCACAAATAAGTATTGGAAACAATGTTATTGCATTATTAGCAATAACTGAAACAGTTGGCCGCCCTTTTGTTTGTCCTATTTTCGAAATTTAAATATTTTTAGACCAATTCTACTACAGACCTTGTCTGAAATCCTCGGCAACTCAGGTTAAAATATTTATATTTAACCTGAAACAAATCGCCGTAAAAATTACTTAAGGACAAGATTCTTAATCGTTGACTACAGTAATTAATTATATAGTATTAAATATTATTTATTACGTTGAACGTTGACTGGAAAATATTATTTAAAAATTTAATAGTTAATCACATATTCATATAGAGATCTTTTTTAAAGCAAAGGTAATTCTTATATTCTAACTAACCATATTTTAAAATAATTTTCTTCATTATTAACAAGTAACAGCTAAATCATTTTTTTATCAACACAGTTAATATTTTAATTATTTGTTTACTTAATAATACAGTTTTAATTATTATACAAACAATGGCTCCACCAAATTATTGTTCTGGCTCCAGATGCAACACCTACTGCAATGACGGTTATTGCTGTGGTTCATCACAACCAAAATGCAAGCAAAGTAGAAGTTCTTGCAGTTCTGGAAATTGTGGATCGAAGCCAAAGTCACAGAAGAAGAGCGGTTCTTCATGCTCTAACGGCAGATGCTCATATTATTAACTGGTCCATTAAAAAACAATCAATTGTGATAAAATAATTTTACTTCTGTGATTCTTTTTAATTTAAACTTTAAAGTGTATTAACTAAATATTTGTTATAATATAATATACGACTTGACTTTTGTATCGTCGTTTCCATAATTTTGTGATAAAAAGTTTATAAATTCAAATATAGACTTTTTAATTTATTTGATGTTAAAGTTAGAATTTTAAAAGCCGAAAATTATTTAATTATCTGTGGACCAGAATTTATAAAAATAAAGAAAAATGTATTTAAAACTTAACAGAAACTAAATTTTTGTTCTTTTCTTTTAAAATCTACATATAATAATTTTAGGAAAAGATTACTTAGAAGACCATTGAATTCCATTATATAATTTAACTGGATAAAAAAAAAATATCTGCCAAGAGTTAAATAAATCTATTGACTTAAAAATGCTAATGTTTTAAATTACAGTAAAAATAAAAACTAATTTTATGTATTTCATAAAATTAGTTTATCAGGTTGTTTATCAGGTTGAAATTTTTGTAAATTGTAAATTATTATCGCTATCAAATAACTTTATTTTATGTTCGTTTTTGAAAAGTAACCGATTTCTTAACGTTTTTGATACACATAAACATATTTCTGTAATTAATACTGTAATATAATACTGTACAATGAAAATTTAGAAACAATATATTTTTATAAAGAAAAGAATAATGTTCTAATAGCTTATTGGGAATTAATTACACATTTTGTTTATCGGGAATTAAAAATTAACTTCTGTCAGTTAATTCATTTGGCACTGTGAATGTCAAATGTGATGTGAAAGCCGCTGGTGTGTTTTGTATGTGGAAAAAAATTATCACACGTGCAATTTTAATTTAAAATTTCTTTTATGTTTTTATATCTTACTTATAATAATAAATAAATAATTATTTGGCAAATAAAAGGTAATTTTTTAATTTTTGTTATTTCTTACAATTGTAAAATGATATTAAATATTAAAACCGTTATATATGTTATAACATAACAGAAATTATTTTCTATATCAGTGTTACAGTTATTCAAACAATGGTCCTTCCTAAAAAAAAGACACTACTAACCAAAAGCGAAGAACAACTGAAAAAGAAATTGAAAAAATTATTTAAAGATGAAGATTTCGATAATAATAATGTAAAACCAACTACTAGCCAATTTTACAAATATGAAGAATATGAAACATCAACAATTTCGAAAAAACCAAATTCCAATTCAAATTCTAAGAAATTAAATTCAGCCAAAGGTACAAAAAAATCAGCACCAACAAAAAAATTGAAAAAAACTACAAAAGCATATTATGAACAAGAAATATCTTATGATGGAGCAGAATCAAGTCCAGCATGTAATACTTCTAATGAATGTAATTGCTCAGAATCATATTCATCTGCATACGAAAGTAAGTCGGATGAATTCAATTACAAAAGTAAGAATGAAAAACGAGAATTAAATGAATGTTATGATTCTGATACAGATGATAGTGTAGAATTTGAACAACTAAAAAAATTAGCAACAAAGGAACTTATAAAATCAAGATTAAATAAAAATAAAATAAAAGCAATAAAATCTAATGGCAATTCGTCATATTCTGATGAACAAATATCAAAAAAATCTATTAAAAAAATTAAAGAAAATTCGAAAAATTTAAGTAAAAAGAAAAAAATTATAAAATCTGAAAATAAATCTAAAAGTAAAATAAAAAAATCTTGTAAAGATAATAATGATTCTAGTGAATATTTTACTGATGATTCGAATGATGATTCTGAACCTGCTGCTTGTGGTCGCAAATCAAATGGCATTAAAAAATCTCGTAAAAGAAATAATCGAAGTGATGATTGGAAAACAGAATCAGTCCAAGATAATAATAAGTCGGAAACAAAATCTGATTATAATTATTCAACTGATCAGGTAGACTCAAATAATATTATATATGGTAATGTCAAAAAATCCCCCAAAGTTCAGATGGAAAAAAAAGAAGAAAATGAAAAGGATTGCAAAATCAATGGTAATATTAAAAATAATTCCAAAAAATCTAAAAAACTTAAAAATGCGAAGAAAAGCAAAGAAGAAGATCAAAAATTAGTACCATACCATAATTCAAATTCAAATTTATCTGATAATGATAGTGCTGAAGACAATGTAGAGGAAATTATGAAATTATATGGTATTGAAAGTACAGATGATGAACAGTATAATGGTGAGGAAGATGAAACTGATGAAGATTATTCATTATCAAATTCTGATGAATATGGTAAATATATGTAGTTTAAATATATATTATAATAGCAAAAATTTATTTATTTGTACATAGCATTTTCGAGTCAAAATAGTCTTTTTAAATTTCAAATCAGTCTTTTTAAAAAATCATATTAGTCTCGTACATACAACACAACACACACAAAACACTAATTTAATTTTGTAAAATGACTAATTTGATTAAAATCATATAAAAATCATTTTCATATTTTTTTATACAGTTATTTTAAATTGTCTTTAGATTCGGAAGAAACTGATAGTGAAGGTAGCAAGTGTGAAGAAGAAGATTATGATTCAGAATATTCTTCTGATAATTCCAATGGTGATGATTTCGATTCTCATGACCATGAAAATTGTGATGATTATAATTTTGAAACTGAATCCGATGATGAAGATTATAATTTACCAGAAAATTGTGAAGAAGATCTTTATATACCACAAGGAATTGCAACTAAATATGATATAAATGGTTATGATATTGTATTTGATAGTGAAAATGAAGCTCAAATTATTGAAATTCCAACTGAAAACATAGAAAAATCAATTGAAGAAAATATAGAAAAAGAAGTATTATCAATTCAAAATTATGAAAGTGATGATAGTTGTCCACAATTAGTACCAATTTCATTTGAAAATCAAACCACAAATAATTCAGAAAAAAATTATGATTTTAGTGAAACTGATGAATATTCTGAATCTGATTATTCGGATTGTTGTAGTGAATATACAGAAGCAACTGAAGGTTCGTTATGTTTTGAAAATAATATGAAAGATTTGAAACCAGAAGAAGCTACAATAATGTTACCAGAAGTATTTGATTTAAGTTCAGAAATTTTACAAAATCCAAATATAACTTTAAATCAATTAGACAATTGTGATTATAATGATGATAGTGAAATGGAAATTGATAATCCATTAGAAAAAATTATGAATAATTCGAATATATCAAATACTTCAACATCATATAAAATAACAACAATTGGTGGTGTTCAAGTTAACATTACTTCATCTAAAATATCACAACAACAATTATTACGTAAATCAATTAAAACTAATATTTCTACAGAAATTGCGAACAATAATAATTTGGATAAATTTGAAACGAAATTTTATAATGCAATTGATTCATGCCATGTTTTAGTTTTATTACGAGAACCAATTTATATTTATGGTACAATAAAAATAAAATTAATTGCCGGTAATATTGAAATATTTGGTTATCAACCTGATTTAAATGAAACATTAGAAATTTATTCACCACGTGGTTATAGTTTTTTAGATATAAAATCAATAAAAAATAGAGAAAATATTGATGAAAAAGTTTTATCAAAAATAATATTCCAAGATATTGATGAAAGTATTTTCTTAAAATTTGATCTAAATAATATTATCAATAATTTTAATTCAAAAACGGATGCATTAATATTATTAAAACGTAATGATTGTAATAAAAAAATCGAAATGTTACGTAAATATATGAAAGAAAATTTATTCCCAAATATGAATTCAATAACATTAGATCGTCCATTTTATAGTAGCGAATTTATATTACATTGTTTAATACGAATACAACCAAACAATTCAATTCATATAGATCCAAAATGGCAAACAATTAAAACAAATTCAAATACAAAAACAATGATAATTGGTGGTAAATCAGTTGGTAAATCAACATTAACAAGATATTTGATAAATAAAAATATAAAAATATTTAAGAAAATTTTACTAATAGATTTAGATATTGGTCAACCAGAATTATTTATACCACAAACTATAAGTGTTTATATTTTAGATTGTCCACTATTAGGTCCTGGTTATTATTTAGGACTTGAACCAAAAAAATCATTAATTTTTGGTGAAATAAATGCAATTCTATCACCAATTGAATATCTCAAAAATATACAAATTTTATTAAAATATTGTCAATCAAATGAAGAATTTCAAAATATACCATGGATTGTAAATACAATGGGTTATGTAAAAGGATTTGGTAATGAATTAATTGCAGCTATTATTAAATATTTACAACCAACTGATATTATTCAATTACAATCATCTAGGCAAGCTAATAATTTTGATTATTTAATGTATCCAACTATTGTTCAAACAATACCATTGAATGTTTATAGTGAAAATGATTTAAATTTAGTGAATGATGTTGAATTAAACCATCATTTAATATTATTTGATTCAATAATGAATGGTAGGAATACAATAAAATCATCATCTGAAAGGGATATGAATTCAAAAGATATACGATATGCTATGATTGTTACTAGATTAGGTGCTGCTTTAAATAAATGTGATTGGTTGACAGATGTTAAACCAATTTGGTAAGAATAATTGTTTTATATTTAAAAAAATGTATTATTAACTTTATTACTTCGTTTATAGTGCACCCATGGATGATATCGAAATTATTTGTTTTGATGAAAATAATTTAACAAAAGAAGAATTGTTGGATGTAATAAATGCAAATTTAGTATATTTATGTAATAAATCTACAAATAATCATATAGACTGTTATGGAATTGGTAATTTTGAATTAGCATTTTAGAAGAAAAAAATATTTAAATTACAAATATATATTATAAATTGTAGGAATTGTACGTGGAGTTGATCGTTTACATAGAAAAATATATTTATTACCAGCTGTACCAATTGAAATTCTAACAAATGTTAATTGTTTTGCTGTTTGTAATATACCATTACCAACATCAATTCTTTTAAATCAAGGACCTAAAATTAAAGGTATTGTCCCGTATGCATATAATACTAATAAAGTTATTGCTTCAAAATCAGTTCATCAACTTTATAATCGTGGCCAAAAAAGAAAGGCATCAAATTTAATGTAAAATAAAGTTATAATTAGGGTCTTTTATTTTCAATATCAATTAATGTTTTTTTTATATTATTATTGTATGATCTGTGATCAAGAAGAAAATTGTTTTGTTTTGTATCCAAATAAAGTATAAATATTTAAAAGTTCGGAAGAAAATATCATTTAGGAAAAAAGTTGGAATAAAACGTTTTGTTATTGCGAGGGGGAAAGTTATTAAGCCATTTTCCTTTAATTTAAATTTCAATTTTGTCTCAACCCAATCCTATTTATCAGTTAGGCAAAAAAATGACTATTACCTAGTTTCCATGTACAGAGTTGAGTTGGGTTGAGTTGAAATGGAACCATCAATTATTCGTTCCATTCCAACTAAACTCAACTCAACCCCTGTTTCCATGTACGCTAACTCGAGTTCAACTCGAGTTTAACTCGTCATGGAAACAAGGTATATGTTGGATGTATCACTCTGTGCAGCGAGTTTTGGTGGACCTTACTAAGAACCACTTTTTTAGTCACCCCAGCCCAGTACCTAAAAATATTTTGTCCCAAAGTGACAATGTCCTGGAAAAACGGCAACTTTAAAAATAGTTCACCATCACCACATTCCATTCTTTTAAGTTGGCAAGATTAAATTCGTTTTATTCCAATTTCCATTCCATTCCTACAGTTCCAAAATAAAATAATTTTTATTTTTATTTTGCAAAGTTGGTATTAATTATTTAGATTTTGACAATTTATACGTTCACCATCATCCATCATTAAAATAAATAGTTTTCTTTTTGGGGCGAGTGACGATTGAAATATTTAATAAAAAAAAATATATATATTGAAGAAAAAAATTGTACATAAATATTTTTTATAAACAAAACAATATTGTTCACATTTCTAAATTTTAGAAAAAAATTACTGTGCACACTAATTTGGAGAATTCTATTTAGTAGATTATCAAGCAAAAAAAAAAAAACCAGAAAGAAAAAAATTAAGGTAGAAATAAAAAAACTGTTTTGCATGCGGTGAAAGATCTAGAGTGTAATGTGGTGTTCTTGTGTCTCGGCCAATACTAACGCAGGTATTTTTGTTGTTGCTCTTGGGCTATAATAATAATTTTTAATACAATAATTTTTTTTTCTGTCCAATTTTGAATTTATTTTTTCATCAAGTCTATTGCTTTGGCTTTTGCTTTGCTGTTTTTTTTCTGCTCCCTTCTATGCTCTAAAATGCTAAAGAAAGATTTATTTTTATTAATAAATTTTGTACAAAAAAAAATGTACGTCAAAACATAAATTCTAAATTTAGAAAATTTGTTGCTAATTTTTCTGTGGATGTGATCTCTGTTAAACAGAATTTGTTAACTATAAAAAACATAAAAATTATTAATTATACTGGGGCTGCCTAAAATGATGAAGATGCAATAAATCGTATATTCTCAAGGCGCGCCCTAATTCTTTAAAAATATTTCTTTTTTACATTCATTTTTTTGTTACACGATTTGTGCAAAAAAAAAAACAATTGGAAAAAACGATTTCATTCAGAAAATATAAACTAAAAAACTCTAGTTGGGGGAGAGAGACAGTTTTTTTGCGGTCAAAATGAAAACATTTTTCATTACGTAGAAGAAAACTTTGAACTTTCTTAATTGGATAACAAATTTATTATATATTTATCAAACGAACTGGCTTCATTGCAGAAATTTTTTTTAGTATAGATTATTATTGAATTTTTAATATTCATATCCTAAATGATATTTTCTTCCGAATATTTAAATTTTTAAAAATAATTATTATAAATGCCTAACTAATATTATACCTATATATTTTCGTTATGTTATTAACCATATATAAAAAATAATAATTTTAATTTGTTGCTGAATTTTATATACTCGTTTGGGGGGGGAGGTGCTATTTTTATTAATTTGTAGTAATTAGTTTTAACAGTTTTTGAGCTAATAAACAACAAATAATAATATAATTTTTACATAAAACAATATACCTAACCTACATAAAATATGTTATTATCGCAACATATTTTTGTGCATTATATGGAACATAATATTTTTACACAAAAATCTGAAAAATTTGTCAAATTGTAGTAACAACCTGTCGAACGATGCAAAACCGGTCTCAGATCATTAGATTTTTTTTTAAGAATTCTTATAAGAAATTGTAATAAATGAAAAGATCAATAATTCATTTTGCTACATTTTTTATATAAATCAATTTAATTCGTCTTTCACTTAATATTTGTTAAGAAATTTTCCAATTTATGAATAAATTTCAAAATGTGTAAATTCATTGATAATTTTGCTTTAATTCTTTTTCAAATATTTCTAGTAAATAAAAAATTTTTTATGGATATTTTAATTATATTCATAATCATAAGTAATAGAAATATATATATAATTTTTTATTACCTTCGTTTATGTTTCTACTATAATTTTTATTGTCATTATTGTTTAATTACTACTCTTAAACATATTTTATATAATAATATTATATTCTTTTTTTTTTTTTTTAATAAATTTAATAATGTTTTTATTAAATATATTAACATTTGGCATCAACAGATGTTTCAAAAAAATTTTCAATAATGTCATTGTACATAAATTGATTTTTTTTGCTTCTGATTGCAATATAATTTTGTAAATATCAAGACGGTGAAAATCGAAGCTCTTTTAAATTTAATTTTATAAAATGTGCAACTTTTTTGCTAATATTTTATTAAGTAACAAAAAATATATAAAATCCACTGGATTTAATTTAAAAGTAGTGGAAATTGAATTAAAATTTATTATAATGTACTTAAAAAGTTTTAAAAAAAATTAAATAAATCATATAATATAAAAATTTTCTAAAAAAAAGTACTTCCGTCCTTTGCTTTAAATTTTTCAAAATTATTTATTGTTATTTGTCAAATTATTAGTCTACCAATATTTGGTGCCTTATATTATCTATATCTTTTGTATCTCTCTAATATAACATTTGCATCAGGCTGTTTTTACTTACACAAATTGCAGAAATATTAACATAATTTACTTACAGTATGTGTAGGGGGAGGTATTAAAAAATTATTGAAATTGTTGCCACAATATATTCTACACTAATATTTAGAAATTAATGGTAAACAATTATTGACACTTAAATTTATTATTACACTCCAATGTTTATTTATTCAAATGTGCGTGGTCTTTTTTTACATAAAATCTAAATAGGTTACTTTATAAATTGTTAGATTTTTTCCTGGAAAATATTTGTTTTTTACTTCGCCATTTAAATATTTCCACAATTGCGTTCGTTATTTAAAAAAAGCGAAAAAACCTACTCAAAATAATTGTTTTTGTACTAATTAAAATAATTTTTTTTTCTCTATAAACAAAACATATATGTTTCACCGAAATTTATCGAAAAATTGTTTTAAATAAACAAATAATTCGGCAAGTAATTTTTACTTTCATAAAAATAATTCCAAAAATAAGAAAATATAGAAATTGTAAAATTTGTATTTTAGTTAATCAAAAATTTCCAAATGGAATTAATTGAAAATTTAATTAGATATTGTGTATTACCATCGGATAATCTTCAAATACGTTCGTAAAATATCCATTATATTTATAATTAAAATAATAATTGTTCAATTCACTTAAAATTTTCATAATTATAATATACGATATACTTAAATATCGTATATTAAAATATGCAAATTATAATAATTTTTTAATAATGTGTCTATTTTTGGAATTTAAAAATAATTGGAAAAAAAGTTTAACCTTGAAAATAAAAATATAATTAAATTTTCTCATTTTATAATTTTTATGCGCAGGATTTAATATATCAGATTTATTTATGATTTATATTGCTTAAAAAATTTATTTTAAAATTGCAGCAATATTTGGCTTAACTAATAACTAAATAATGATTGCCAAAAAAACAACATAAATTTAATAAAATTTCGTATATACATAATAGCAATAAATATTAATAATATTAATTACTCCTAATATTTTTCGAAATGCAAAACAAAAAATAATTTGAAAAAAAATTGGTTCTTTCCTGCGCATTTTCTTAAATAATTTTTCATTTGTGTATTTCGAATTTATAAATTACTATTTTTTTTTTTTGAATTTTCGAAAATAATTAACTTTTAATATTATCATTTAATTTCCGAAAGAAATATTAATTTTCGAATTTGTATGTTCGAAAATTCAAAAAAAGAAATGTAAATATTTAGGTACAATAATATTTATTAATTTAAAAATTAAATCAAAATTTTAATTTTTTAGAGTCCAATATTTATAAAATATTTATGAGGATATAAGAAATGTAAATAAAATCAAAGTAAATTAGACTTGCAGATTTCTGCATATCATATCTCAAGAGCATTGCATATCTCTAGGCGAAGAGTGTAATTAAAACAATCTTTTGGAAATATCGCAATTGGAAAAATATATTAAGTGAAGGTGAAGTCTATTATTGGCGAAGAAATTGAAAATATTTCCTTCATATTTCTTTCTAAATACAAGAAGAAAGAAGAAATTTTGCTATAATGCTATAAAATTTATAGCAAAAATTATATCTTGCAAAAAAACAATATAAAAATTACTTATCATGGCTGCCAACCTACCCCAATAAAAAAAAACTAAAAACATGTTCTAATTCCAAAAAACACACACCAAAACACTCAACATATTTATTTGACATTACAATAAAAAAAAGAACACGTTCCACAATTCCATTTTTCAAAACCACGAAAAAAAATATTTTAACGCTTTTCTAGTATATGTGTATCGCCATTTTAATTTGCCCTCTCGTCCTCGTCATATATATTAATAAGGCGTTGTCGTCGTCGGAATTTTTTTTATTATTTTATATTATTCTTTTTTTATATAAAATTTATTAAAAAAAATAAATAAATAAAGAATTAAATGTCGAATAAATTTAACAAAAAAAAATAATTGAAATAAGAAAAAAAAAACTTTAAAAAAATTTAGCTAGTTAAAAAATTTTTTTTTTTTGTGTAATCAAAAGAAAAAAATTCTTTTAGTGTGTGTGTTTTTTTTAAATATAAATTAAAAATAAAAAAGGAAAGAAAAGTTTTATTAATTAATTAAAATATATAAATTTTTTATTAATATATTTGTTTAAAAAAGAATTAAATTAAAATTATAAAAATTTGCCTCTTAAGATTAAAGAGAACAAAAAAAAATATATATACGACAGCAAATAATTTTTTTTTATTACCTGTCGCACTGATAAAATTTTAGTTTTTTATCTCTTTTAAAAAAAAAATTTTTTTAGTCTTTATTTTTCGATATCATCCAAAAAAGAATTGTGCAAATTTTTTGTCAAATTTCATTTAATTTTTGTAATTCTTGTTTTATAAAAAAAAATTTCTATAGTGAATTTTGATAAAGTAAAATAAGAAAAAAAATTTAATTTTATTTTGTCATTTTTTTTTTCTTATTTTCCGAAACAGAACCAATGGCGGCAATCCGCAAAAAATTAGTTATTGTTGGAGATGGTGCTTGCGGTAAAACATGTCTATTGATTGTCTTTAGTAAGGATCAATTTCCAGAAGTTTATGTACCAACAGTTTTTGAAAATTATGTAGCTGATATTGAAGTCGATGGAAAACAGGTAATATTCATATAGAAAATTTTAAATTATTTTAATTCGAAATCAAAAATTCTTTATATAAATATATTTATCCAATCATCATTTTTGTCAGGTTATTTAAAATTTTTAGCACTAAGTGTAAAAGTCAATATTGAGATTAACATTGAATTAATTTTATCTTAATATATTTTCACAACAACCAAAAAAAGCTACATAAATTTGAAATTTTTCGAAATTTCTTTAAAATTATATATGAATTTTTTTTTTTTGCTTGTGACGACGACGATATTTTAATGATGCAGCAAGTGTGTTTATTTTTAGTAAGTTGATGTAAGGTTAAAATTTGTATCACTTATTTCTATATTTCTCTTCTTTTTTTTGTATTGTTTGGATAATATTATAATAATAATTGACAATGTGTGGAATTATTGTTGGAAAGATTTTATACAAATTTAAATTTATTAAAAAATTAAATTTATGTTCATCATAGAAAAAATTTCCCATATTCATTTGGTCATCAATGAATTTCAAGATAAAAAAAAATTAAAAATACAAAAGGCAAATCTCGTTGTCGTTGTTCGACAAAAATTTACAATTTTCTCCCTCTTCTCTATAATCCAACATGTTGAAAATATTATTTTTCACCCTAAAAAATTGTTTTCTATATGATTTTATTATTTATTCCACCTTGTGTCATCCACGATTTATATTTTTGAAAATTTAAAATAAAATTATTTTTATTTGTTGATTCTTTATGAGTTAATAACAAAATATATAAACGAAGAAAATAACCACGTACATTCATAATAATCTTAATGTTTTTGTGCGTTCATTTAAATGTCTCCGGAAAAGAGTTTAGTTCACCTTGCTACTTGCTACGCCATCATACACTTTTTTATTTAATTACAATTTTTCATTTCATAATGATATTAGGTAACCTAAACGAGTAACATATACTTGGTTAGTTTTAGAATTGTAATTCTGTATACAAAAATTAGAATTTCAAAATTATAAAATTATTCTATTTATCAAAGAATTTTAATTAATTTTCGAATTTCGCATAGGAATCAGTTTTAAAAATTCATATTTTAAATTGATTCGCTATTTGATTTCCTATTTCCGTATTAATATCTCAATAAGCATTAAATATTATTAAATTAAATTAATCAAAATGGACATTTTTTTAAAATCAAATCGATATATTATTTTGTCCTAATCATAAAAAAAATGAAACTTTGGAAAACCCAAAGATAGATAACCGTTTTGGAAAACGACAAATTTTATTGTGAAAACTACAAAATAAGTTTTTAATTTGATTTGGAAAATCAATTTTAAGTAAAAATTATAAATTCAAAGTTTTATTACATTTCACTTAAAAATAGCAATACAGAAAAATTCTAAAAATGCTAGTGGCAAGGTAGTCTACAAAAATAATTGGAACTAAGTTATATATGAATGATATTTGCAAAAAAACTTCATAATTGAGTTTTTAACAGCGATTACAAATTTTTTTTAAATGATTATGATTTTTTTTTAATTTATAATTAAGTAACTAGTTTGTAAATATTTTTCATTATAAATAAAATCAACCACAATTTGATCATTCTCAAAATAAAGTTTCTGACTCATTTTTTTTTTTAATATACCGCAGGTTCAGACGACTGTTATAAGGAAACAGTTTTCTAATCTAACAAAAAAAATGTAATCATAAATATAAATAATACCGATAAATTTAATTACTAACTAATAATAAATGAATCTTTTCTATGAGCCATTAAATAATTATACAAATATTTTCATTTTTTACTTATATATTAAATCTTTTTTTTTTTTTATGATTTGAAAAGATTTGATTTTTTCTTTTCTTGCTTCTATATATGAACCAGTAAAGTTTTGTATAATGATTTTATTTTACACACATATAAGAACGAAAATTGAACGCGTCTACAAAAAAAATAAATAAAAATATTTAAAAAAATTCTTTAGCCAATGAGTCATTATTTTTGTTGTTTCTTCTGTTGTGTTGTAATGGTGGTTCATTTAATCGAATGTTTGAAGAGTTTTTTTTGTTGTTCTTTTTTTAAATTAAAATTTTATTTATCATAAATACATAAGTAATAATATTTTTCCATTTTTTGTGTTCTTTTGCATATATACATAAGTAAAAGAAATATTTCCAAGAAAATTTTAATATTTGCAGAAATAGTAGACTTAAGTATTATGGGAATACACGGGGTTTGTTGAAAGATTATAAAATATTTAATATTTTATATTTGTTCCTTTTTGGTTGAATAACTCAATTCGCTAGCCTCTATTTATTAGTTTTCCCTCGTCTTAATAAAAATTATGATGAAAATAAATTTTATTTTATCTTAATAATAATTTGATAAGTAAATGGAATTTAATAGAAAGTATACCTAATTTCTGTAATTAATGAACCGCTAGAGAATGTTCGAAGACAGTTCATTTAAAATTAATGACTTAAATTTTATCCTCTTTCTAGGATTCATCAAATTTTTAAATTCAATTTTTTATTTAAATATCAAAAATATTAATTATATAATTAGAATCCAAAAATTATTTCTCTGTTTATAATAAATTTTCAATTGGGAAATTTTTCGAAAATATATTGTAAAATTGTAAAAATTCATTAATAAATTTTCTCTGTATGATTCATAAACGAAAAGATAAAACAAAAAAGTAATTTTTGTTTAATGTGTAGGAATAAGAATTCCTTTTTAATTATGTATATAAATTATAAATCACATTTTCCAATATATTTTTTTTTTCATTTGTACACGAAGTAAAAAAAAAGAGATAAATTAAGGTGTGCGCGCCTTATAAATTCCATATTATACCACCAAGACGACGAAATTATAATATAATTTTTTGTTTTTTAATTAAAGAAATTTTAATCAAGGTTAAAAACTGAAAAATTATATTTATATGTATACGTACATAAATATTACATTTACTTAAATGTTAAAAAAAAAAAAAAAACTATTTTTTGCTGATAAGATTCTTTTATTTATATAACAAAAATTCTTGCTGGTTTTGTGATTGTATTTCTCTGGAAATTTTATTCTTTGGTACAGTAATTGACGTATTTATTTAGATTTAGTTAATTTTGTATTTATTATAATCTTCTTTTTTTTTTAAATACGATTATAAATGACAATTGTTAGTTTTGAATATACCAAATATATAGATAAGAAAATATGATATAACAATTATATTATATTATTTTAAAAGTACATACTTATATGACTAAATTATTGTTAAATGAGAAATTATTTAATTTTTGTATATTGTCATAATCACTTAATGAAAATCCACGATTGCAGATAGGTCAAGTTATCGTCGACAACTAAAAACTTTCAACATCTCAGGCTTCATTTCAATTATTTTCTGTAAGTCCATTCACGGCTCCTTTTTTGTTGATGGAAATCTTTCTAGATTTCCAAAGTTTTTGTAATTATTGAATTTTTATTGTCATCCGTTAAAATTAAATTTCAATTCGGACATAATTTCAGATTTGTTTAGCAAGAATTTGCACATTAAATTGATTATACCATATTATATTTTTTTTCATTTGATGAGAGTGTGGGAGTAACAAGCCTTTGACCGAATAATTACTTTAATTTTTATAATAATTCATTAATTTTACCACCCAAATTAAATCTATAAATATTATTTCTAAAACTCAGGAATATACTTTGAAATTTCCGGTTTATTTAATAATGAAAAAACCATCTGTTATTTTTTTTATATATACTTATTTCTTGCAATTTTTTTTAAATTGATGACAAATTCATTTTGTTGATTCTACAAATTAATTAGATAAACAAACAAATTGTCTTATCGGCAATTCAAATATTTAACAATGTTATAAATAATAATTATGTGATTCATATATGGAATTTTGAATATGTTATTAAAAAATTTATAATAAATTTAATTTTTGATTAATTTTTGTTAAACAATTTTGTTTTTATTTTTACAGGTAGAGCTAGCGTTATGGGATACAGCTGGTCAAGAAGATTACGATAGACTTAGACCATTAAGTTATCCAGATACTGATGTAATATTGATGTGTTTTTCAGTTGATTCACCAGATTCCCTAGAAAATATACCAGAGAAATGGACACCGGAGGTAAAACATTTATATTTAAAAAATATAATAAAAATTTTAATTATATATTATTTTTTAGGTGAAACATTTTTGTCCAAATGTTCCAATCATTTTAGTCGGTAACAAAAAAGATCTTCGAAATGATAACAACACAATTAGGGTAAATATTTAATTAATTGAATTTATTTAATTGATTCTCATTTAAGATTGTTTAACGATTTTAATTGATTTTACATTTAAGTTGTTATTTAACGATGAAAGTTTTGTAATTAAATTGTTTTTATTTACTATATGCTCATAAAAATGTATTGTAGAAAAACAAACAAATTGCCACGTGAATAATTTGAGTTCATACAGTTTTAATCTTATTCCAAATTTCGATGGTTGTCGGAATGTTGAAATTTATTATTTTGATAGGCTCTTGATAAAATTAAATGAATTTTAAAACAACAATAATTATCACCACATTTAAAGAATTTATAAAAATGATTCAACAATGTTCAATGCAAATTTAAAAAAATTATGATTTATTAAATTTTACTGGAGATTTGGGATATTCCTTCCTATAGAATTCTATTTTAATGTAATTTCAATTGAATCAAATCTGAGACTGTTGAATTTGAGTTACTTAGGCCATTAATTAAAATTTTGCATTTTGGTTATCATAATATTTTAATTAAAATTCTCTTGTATTAACGTATAAATGAAAATCAAATAAACATCATAAACTTAATAGCAAAGCTAAAATGAATATCATTTAAATTTTGATCCCCAAATTATCATATACAACAAATTTTTATCCCTTCTCTTTCTATTTTTGTAGGAATTAGCCAAAATGAAACAGGAGCCTGTAAAGCCACAAGAAGGTCGTGCAATGGCTGAAAAAATAAATGCTTTTGCATATTTGGAATGTTCAGCAAAATCAAAAGAAGGTGTTCGTGATGTATTTGAAACAGCAACTAGAGCCGCATTACAAGTTAAAAAGAAGAAGAAGGCCAGATGTCTTTTGCTCTAAACAAAATTTTTACATTAATAAAAATAATTAATATAAAAAAATAAAGAAAATTTTTACAAAAAACAAAAAAAAAATTATATATATAAAAAAAAAAAACAAAATAAAAAAAAATTATTAAAAAAAAAACAGAAATATAAAATTTACAAAAAAAAAACTTCATCTATAAAAAAAAGTATATGATAAAAAAAATAATATTTTCTTTGTGAATGAACATCGAACCAACGTTAAAAAAAATACATACAAAAAGTATTTAAAAAATAAAAAAAAAACAAAATGGAAAATCGATGTTATTTTCTTTTTATTTAAAAAATAATTATTTCGGATAAAAAAAAAATATTACAAAAAAACCATAAAAAAATAGAATCAGGATTTAGAAGAATTTTTTTTTAATTAAATAAAAAAAACTATTATGGGATTGGTTTAAAAGTGTAAAACAACATGCAAAATTTAATTTATATAAAAAAAGGAAAAGAAACCAAGGAGTATTTTCACATCAAAAAATTGTAAACAAAAAAGGTTGGAATTTTTTTTAAATTAAAAAAAAAAGTTTTTTTTTTTCGTTATTTTAAACAATAATTTTTTTTTTCATTATTATTTTAAATTTTAATTACTTTTATTTTAATGCTATAAATATTATCCAATTGTATTTTATTCAGAATAAATACGTATTTATTATTTGAAATAAAATCAAAAATACAAAAAAAAAATATAAAAAATTTAAAAAAGGCAAATAAAAAAAATATAAATAATTTAAAAAAAAAACAAATACAAATTCTATAATTTTTTTTAATGAGTGACAGGGAGAGAATGATTATATTTTCGGAGGTGGAAAATAAAATTATAGAGGGTGGGGGGGACAAATTTTCCAATTTTAACCATTTTTATGAATTATGTATTAGAAATGAGTGGTTTGTAATAATGAGTAGATATTTTCGAAATAGTTTTGTCTATTAAAAATGAGTGAATTCAATATTTTCGAAGAAATGTTATCAAATGAGTAAAAAAAAAACGTTCTGAAGAAATTAAATAATAAAAATGGACTATTTTCGAAAAATCTACCAATAAATGTGTATTAATTTTAGATGATAATTAATTTTGTATTTATTGTATTGAAAATTTCTAAGCAAAAATTGATTTTGCGTCAATAGATAAACAAACATTTTATGAAATTGATTTTTCAAAATTTTACTTTCACAATTTTCATTCTGATAATTAATAATTATTCTGTTCTATTTCAGAAACTAGATTATAAATTAACTATATTATTCTTTATAGTCAAAAGATTACATGAGATTATGTAGAATTTTCCAAAAAAAAATCAGACAGTTCAATATTATGAATAAAATTTTCTTGAACTTATTAGTCTTTCTTGTGAATCAAGTACTTAATTTCCATCAAATCTTTTGATTAATTAGAAAGAATTGACTGGAAATAAAATTTTTAGAGATTCTTCAAGATTCAATTATAAATTCGACTGTAAAATGATTTTTACTTTATTGATTGATAATGTTCCGCTTGAAATAAATTACAAAAGGTTAATTATTATACTATACATAGAGAAAATCAAATCATTGATAAATCTAAGAATGATTTTAAAAAGTGAAAGTAATCATGAACTATTAAAATATAACTAAATCATACTGCAATATAACATAATATATTTAAATTAGAAACATCGTCATTTCGAAGAAATTCAAAACGTTTACCCACTCAACACTATAATTGCTTATCTCTAGAAAATGATAACGACTAAGTTATTATACTTGCTTTTTAATTATGTACATTAAAATAATAAAAAGTTTGTGTTTGTATATCAGAAAAATGTCTCAAGTCCAATAATTATTTGAAGTGGTAATTTTTTTTATTTTTTCTAGACAAATAATTTGTCGATTATGATTTTTTTATTAAATAAGTACCAGGGCATATAGAAAAATTAAGTAATTTAGATAAAATTGTTTAAATTATTTATCTGTTTTTTTTTTACATCAAAATTATTATAAAATTTTATTACTAAAATTCATATTACTTTTACTTTAATTACAGGAAATTACATAAACTCTTCAACCGGATATAACAACTGAAAATTGATTTACTTTTTTACTTTAACATTCGTGTTGGTTTAAAAATATATATTTAGATTCTTATAATTAAATTAAGTACAACATTAAAAAAAAACATCTATTCAAAGTTTTATAAAAATTTATAAATAATTTCAATTTACTTCAATTTCTTTCTCAATATATTTGTATAGGAATTTCAATATTTCAATAAATTTGTATTTCATCATCATCATAATTAACGATATTAAATCCGTTAAAATAAAAGAAACTATAAAAAAACTTTTTCTATATAACAAGAAATTTTTCATTACAGAAAAGTTGGGAAATTTATGTATATTTAAAAAAAAAACTATAATGAAAATAAATATTTAAAAAATTGTCATTAAATAAAAAATTATTAACAAAAATAAGAAAAAAAAAATATTTAGTAAAAAAATTTAACTTAAAAAAATTATTTTTTGGTTTGGTTTAGTTTTTTTTTTGTTCTTTTGGTTTGTTTTATGTTTTTAAATTTTCTATTATTTTTTTTTTAATTATAAATTATATAAATATGTGTTTTTTAAAAAAAAAAACAAAAATATTTATGCATGTACACCGTAAATTTTATTTTTTAAATTTAAGCTAAACTTATAAAAAAAAAATATTTAAAAAATTAATTAAAATAAAACAAAAAAAAAAATTAAATATCTTTTTCTTAAATATTGTTATAAAGTGCCTGATTTGCATACACTACTATATAAGATTGCTGAAAATCCTATAATAAAAAAAAATAATTTAAATAAAAATGATAAAATAATAAGATATTAAAAAGAAAATACCGTAGAAGATCGACAAAAAAAAAATTTCATTTTATTTTTGGTGAATTTTTTGTTGTCTCAAAGAACATTGCCGGAATAAATCTTGATTTTATTTTATTTAAATGTGCAAACTGCCATTTGTTGAATTGAACAAAAAAAAAGAAGAATTAAATTAAAAAAATATATATAAAAAATATTTTTTAAAAAAATTTTTGATGGAAAATTTAGCTGCAGTAAACGACAAACATTTTGACAAACAAAAAATCGTATATTATAAATTTTTCGAAATTAATTTAATTTAATTTGGTCGTGTTAGATATTTGAATACACTACTTCTATAGATAATTGTTTTTTTAATATTAACTATAATTAATAGCAATTAAGTTTCACATTTCTCAAAAAAAAAAAAAAAATCAATTGTAATTTTATAGTCAAATAAAAATACACTAAATTATTGGGGGTAAACCTATAATTCGAAGAAGTAGTTTAGCACCATTAGTAAATATTTTAATGGAAATTTCAATATATTAAATATGAAATTGTTTACTGCTCTTTAAGCATTTGCTATTTATAGTCTTTAAAATTTTATGTCTTGATATAATTTTTGGCTTTCCTTTTACCAGTTTTTCAATTAGTAATAGAATTACTGATTAAATTAATCCCGAGAGAAAATCATTATCAGCTTTGACATTAGATATACCCGTTTGATTATAATTTCAATTTTAGATTTCAAATTATTTGAATAATTAATTTTCAATAATAAATAAAAAAAAATTTCCTGGTGCTTAAATAGATAAAATATAAAACTATAAAATTAATTCTAGAATTTCATTAAGGAAAAACTTATTTAAAAATATTAAAACTAATTATTTTTATTTTCGAAAATTGGAAATTATTTTATAATTACACAAGAGTCCTTTATTTTAGTGAATTGTCAAACTGCCCATAATATATACAAATAAAAATTAATTAAATATTTTAATAAAAGAAATGAAAATTTCTATTTTTTATGTATACAAATTTTTACACTTAAATTTCTGTAATAAAATGTAATTTCGCAAAAAAATATTTTTTAGTTTTTTTTTTATACAATATTATTTAAAGAAAAATCTTTAATGATACAAAAAATAAAATTTAATTGCATGTTTCAATAAAAAAGAAAATTTAAAAATAAAACTGAAGTAATAAAATAAACAAGTATTAAAATATAAAAAAATTAAAATTACTATTTAAATATTCCCAAAAAAAACCAAGAGAAATAAAAATATTTATAAGAAATGAATGAAAAAATTAGATTTTGTAAGAATATTCACAAAATTATAATAAAAATAAATCATTAAAATTATTTAATTTGTTAATTTCAATCTTTTTCGTCATATTTTTAAATGTTGTATTATTCCATATTCATTTTTGTTTCAAAAGAAAATAGCATTGAGTACAATTTGAAACTTGGAAATAGACAAAAGAAAATAATGTTAGACACAAGAAAAAAACTTATATTCGTAAATATCAATAAAGTTTTGAACGTATACAATATGATAAATTTTCGAAAATAATATTTCAATTACAATATTTGTCTTACTGTATTTTTATTTGAACTCTTACCATGATTAAATTATCATATTTCATAATAATTGAATTTTTCGTAACTTCGGCCACAAACTTTCATAATTAGCGACTCTCTGTAATTTTATTTTAAACTGAAAATCTAATTTCGAAATTCTTATAATAAAAATATTTATCTACTAAAACTTTTTGATTAATTCAATAAAATAAAAAAAAAATCATAATTATTGCTGTAAAAAGTTTTATAAAAAATTTTACAATTAAATAAAAAAATTTCATAATCGTATAAACACGTAAAAAAATATTGTCCATATTAATCGTAAAATATTCCAAATTAAATAAAAAAAAAAGTTTGATAAAAATATAAATAATAATAAAAAATAAATATTAAATAATAATACAAAAATAAAATATTAATTTTTATTTTATGAAATATTAATAAAAAATGTTTTTTTTTTAAAAAAAATTTACTTTTCATTTATTTTTAAATAAAAATATTGAAATTTTCAAATGTTATGCAATATTTTTTATTCTACTATAATTAATTAACAACATAAAATTTGTTTTTTATTATATATAAATATAAATTTTTTTTTAATTTTAAGAAATGTTAAATTATCATAAAATTTCAAAAAGAAAAAAATAAATTTAAAACACATCATCAAAAGCTTTCGAAAATGCATTAAATTAAAAATATATTTTTACTTTAAAAAAAAAAATTTGGAAAATCAAACATAAAGAAGAAAAAAAAAACATTAAACGAAAATTAATTTAGGTTGAATAGGAATTAAGTCTTTAAAAAAAATTATTAAAAACAGTTTTTTTAAGTATAAACTTATAAATTGATCTTTATATAAATTATATATATTGTGTATTAAAAAATCCTTAAAATATAAAAACACAAAAATAAAAAATTTTTAAAAATAAATATCGAAAAATCAAGATACAATTTTTTTTATTATTGTTCATTAATTTTGATTTTAGTTGGAGTTGGAATTGTTAATACTAGAAGTACCGACCGGTCAATATGACCGGTTCCAACAGTTGTTCACAACATTTTTACTTTAAATTAATTTTCATTTAATATTTTCTGATAATATTATAACTTTTTCTAAATCTATGTATTAAATTAAATAATAATATCAATTATTTTGTCCACCCCCCACTCCCATTTTTCTGACATACGTATTGGTATATCTTAATATAACGACCTGTCCTCGTCTAGGTCTTCTTTCTTATTTTTTATTTTAGCCTTCGGTGGGTGCAGCTCTGCAGCAAGCCTGAAAGAAAGCTAGAACGTTATAGAATAAAATTGAATACCCGAGAATATGATAATATGTAGCGTAAGCTGCATAGATAGCATCAGAATTAAGGAATTATGACATAATCTAATATTCATATATGTGCCGGTGATTATGAAAGTGGTCTAAGTCATATATTTAGCGTTTCGAGTTATTTAAAGATTTGTGTTTGGATAAATTGAAAAATACATACGATTTTGATAAACGACCCAAAAACTAAGTCAAGTTAACGGTTCACTTTCTACGCAATCTTTATGATTGTGCATCAGATCACAATATTAGAGTATTCTTTACGCAAAATAAGCAAAAAATTAATTTTTTTGGATTCTTGACTCAGACCACTTTCATAATCAACGGCACATAAATATGGTATTCATAGGTGCTGATGTCTGTGTCGTTCTCTTCACGCCTAGGTTTCCTTCTGTAGGTGTAGCCTACGGCAAATAGGTATTTAACCACGCTTGGTAGTTCTAGTATAGTTACTACGATATAGTTACTGATAATCTCAAATAATACTAATTCTCCTTTAAAGATTTTCACTTTAATATACTTGGTTGGAGCTGGGAATAACAGGATTTTGCTATTAAATGCTGCCAATGAGGTCGGAAAGTTTATGCACCACATTATTCTTACAGAAAAAGCTTTGTAACAAATTTTTAATAGATAAATTTCTAATTTTTTATTGAAAAATTATAAATTATACTAAATTTATAAGTAATAGCATTGATTTTAATATTTTAAATAATTTACTTTCAAATACAAAAGAAAATTAAAGTTTATGGGATATGAATTATTTTATAGCATAAAAGTTGTTATAATTAAATATATTTAATTGTTTTAATTGTTACAATTACAATAATTTTAAATATTGTTAAAGATGTTCAAATAATTAAAATGTTATTAAAATAGTTGTTCATCATTTATGTGAATATGTCGTCTCGTTCCCATATGCCACACAGGCGAATTAGCGTCTTATACATTACGATTTTAAATATATATTTTCATTGGCTTTTATGTTTTCAGTTTAGTATACATAGTTTATTATTAATAATTATTTGCATTAAAACATAAATTCCATTGTATAAAACTTAATATAATTGTCTTAATTTTAATTTGAACATATAAAATTGTTCAAAACAAAGAAACCATTAATAATAACATATCCTTTATAATATTATTTGTATAAAAAAGGAATCTATAGAACGATTGTATATTTTAAAAGCAAATATGTAATACATAAATATATATGTACATATATATTTTTATAATTAACCTAAATAATCCTATTAAATTCTTTCTTGCAACACATTATAGAATAAATTCCCATAAGAATTCGCGCTGCTATATGTTTATTTATAACCAATTAAAAAATATTTAAGTCATGTAAGGAATTTTTATCCTTACAGCTTTTATATAACAATGATATATTATATTATTATACACCTTTTTTTATATTCTTTATAGTTTCTACTTTCTACTTAATAAATTTCAAAAAAAGGATCGAACATATATATATTTACCAAATACTATGAATACACAAATATGTAGTGTCATATATAAGTGGTATATAAGAGAAAGATATTCCTTATATCTTAAAACTAATTATTATTCTATATTAGAGAAATTATTATACATAGATTTACAATAATTAATTAGGAATGTGAAATTTATATATTTTAACAATAGTTTATAGTGATATTTTTATAAAACATTTTATATCCTTATTCATAATTAAAGAATTTTAGTCCTTTAGTTATTATTTATAATTGAGGAATTCGAGATTTTTAATTGTAACTACAAAGATTTATATTATTCTAATTATGTATTCGTTTATATTCAATTAGAATTTCAGAATATTTATGTAGTCAAATTTGTGACAAATCTAATTATGACAAAATTATTTGGAAAAGAACAATTTTGATTTGAAGAGGAAAAAATTTAATTTGGAAAAAGTAAACCAATTTCTATTTTACAAAAAAATATTACAATTCAAAGTAAAATAATTAGTTATACCTCATTTAATTGTAGTAGAATATTTATGAAATTAATATACAATTTACTCGGTCAGGTAAGATGTTAATTATTATATGCAAATAAAATAACTACACTTACCGTAAAATTACAAATCCAATTAGATTATTTTTTTTATTCCAACGTTCCTAACATTTTAAACAAATTGTCCACTGTCAATTATTTGTAAAAAAATATATACTCCTATAATTTATAATTAATTATTGCTTTTAATAATCATATTTCATATTTTTTGAACTTTCAACATAAAATTCTATGTATAAATACAATAAAAAATCAATAAAACCTATAAAGAAAAAAAAATGCACCTTTATTATAATTGGGACATGATACAATAAAAAAGAGAAAGATTTTTTTATCGCTTTTAATATTAACGACGAAGGTTTTCAAATTTATATATCCTTACCTTACCCTCTGGAGTACAAAAACAAAAAAAGCTTTATATTTGATATTAGCTTTATATATTTTTCTAACTATGAGGACAAGGTATACGTACAATAAATTTTTATTTTATTAGAAATAAAATACCGTATACAAGCATTTTATTATATTGATTTTTTTTTCTTCTGTTATATTTTACTATTCGTATATTAATTTGTCTGTCTACTGCCCTCCTAGTTGGATAGTAATTTGTCGTCTCTGAATACAATAAATAATATTATAGTATATACTATATAAGTGTATTTTTTTCTAAAATTTATAAATAAATAACATATTTTACGTATATTTGACCATATGGGACTTTTTTTTTATGCATTATGGTCATTTGAATACATTATACAAATATTTTTATTGGAAACCAAACAGAATGGTATTTATTATAACATTAAGTTAGCAATAATGTTTTTATTATCAACAGTTTCATATTTTCTTTATGATATAATTTACATTTATTTTATTGTGTATGTATATTATATATTTAATATGGGTTAAATTTAATAATCAAATAACTAAAAATACAAATAAAAAATTCCTATAGTAAATTTATAATTTAGTTAGAAATTACTGGGACACATCAATATATTAGTAGTCCTTTTAATATTATAATATATGGATAGAAGTAATTATTATTGAATCTACAATTTTTGTCATTTAAAAATTTAGAACTGACAATTCAATTATTTATGCCATTTCGTGACTTTTTACCCAAGAATCTGTTAAATTTAGTTTTAATGAGACTGCAGCTAGTAAACGTATATAATGTTCACAATTTTATTAAACTTTTGTACAAAATATTTTGATAACTTTCACATATAGATTTATCATGAATAATCACTAAGTCTTTCCTATCAAATTTCCAAATATATAACCATTTATAAGTTAAATCAAATTCTTGCTGACCTAAAAATTTTACCTAATTAATATTCATTCTCAAGTTTACTTACTAAACTGAAATTGATTTAACCTCTTCTTAACCAAGTTCATTCACTTTAGAAGCCATTAATTAATATCAACAATTAAGGATATATATCTAATTTTATCACATACACATAATTTGGACATAATACATAGTCTCTTCAATATTGTCTAATATATTCATTGAACCTTTATATAAAATTTATTACACAAAAATTAATGTCAAATGAAATTAAACGAGGTTCGTGCAAATGCAAACTCCCCTCACTTTAGTATATTTCAAAAAAAAAAATCATATTAGATATAATATAGTAATTTTAGTTAGTTAATCCCATAAGATTTTTATGTAAATAAAAAACATAATAAGAATAACATAGAATAATATCAATAATAATACAAAAAAAATATATTTAATATCTAAATCATTAAGGATTTTTTGTATGTTGTGATATTTTTACCATATATTATTTTTTTTATCTAGATAGATTTGGTGGTCTTAACTATTTATATATACCAAGATTATTTCTATTATACATTTTTTCATATGTTTAGCAAAAGGACTGAAAATATTATAAAGCAAAAAGAAAAAATACACTTTTTTGTTGTTAACGTGACAAATAATCATAAAAATATATGTAGAAAATTTATATGTATGTTTATAAGTTGGAAAATATAAAATTGGCCTAGTAAACAATATGACGGCTTCAAAAAGACAAACTATTATTATGGTGATTTACTTCATTAATTATTTAAATAAATAAAATAAGAACAAACAAATAATTGAAGAAATAATAATGATTAGTAACAAATGGTATGAAAAACAAAAAATATTATTTATTTAAAGTAAAAATAGGACACTCATTCATTGAATTGTAAATTATATTTAATTATTATAGATAATATAATATAATTTACATAATTTACAATCCATAGACGATTTGAAGTTGATAATATTTTATAAGTTTTTATTGCAATATCAATCATATACCAAAAGTATGATAATAAATTTATTATATTTAAATAAAGAATATACCTCCTAGTTGAGTTAAGTAATAAAAAAATTATATAATATTAAGGATGATATTTTATTATTTTTTTAGCTTGTTTTATATTACACTCCACACATAAATGGAAAAATAATTTTTTTATTTGTATTACCTTATAAAATGAAAGTTTTATTAATAATATAAATAATGTAAAATAGATGATAAAATATATATATAAGTTTTTGAGTGTCTTTTATTAAAGTCATTATGAGTTATTTAATTGAATTATTATGTACACAGAGTGTCATTTTTTTTATTTATAGAACTTATTTAATTTACATATTTACCAGATCCAGATATAAAAATATACATATTTAAATAATATATACATATACAAAAATAAATTTTTGCTAAATTAATTAGTAAAAAATATTAATGTAATTTTTCATCATTCAAATCATTTTATTCAAAATTATATATAATTTTAGATGCAGTATAATATTTACGATTTCAGTTATAAATTTTGTCTTATTCAAAATGAGGCATACTGTATCGATCCATTTATGATTATACCTAGTGGTATAAAACTAATCTATAATATTTTGTTAAATTATATAATAAATATTGTTCAACTAATCCAAATAAAATTTAATATTCATAATTAAAATAATGTCGAAGCCACAATATATATATGTATGTATATGAACTTAAAATATATTTATAGATAATTTGAACAAAAAACTTATATGCTGAATATAAACTGCATTATATACTTTGGCTTTTATATAAAATTATATATTTAA
Organism: Empis stercorea; assembly: GCA_949752835.1. Classification (NCBI taxonomy): domain Eukaryota; kingdom Metazoa; phylum Arthropoda; class Insecta; order Diptera; family Empididae; genus Empis; species Empis stercorea. The sequence goes on along the minus strand of OX457088.1, from coordinate 12,450,198 downwards.
TAAAATTATGAAGTTTATTTATGTTCAAACAAATATTATTATTAAGTAAGTTTTATAAAATTTATTTTTGAAAAACAAAACTTCATTAATTTAAATGGTCATTAGTTAAAATAAATTTTGCTAATAAGATTAAGTTGGTATTTATGTATATGTATTAGGTAGTAGTATGTATATCCATTGAAAATCAGAACTGGTTTATCATAATAAAGTAATGCTAAATTTATAAACTTAATTAAATATATTTTAATTATAAACAAAAACTGATGAGATTTTACCATCTGTTGAAACAACGAACTTCACATAAAGTAAAATTTATCAGTTGGAAATTATAATTTTTTTATACCCAAGTATTTAGATATACCAAATTTGCATAGTAAAATTTTGTTAATTGAATAAGAAGCTGAAATACATTATAATTTTATGTTTGACTTATATAGAAAACTTGATTAGAAAAATACGAGTATAGTACCTACATAATATGTATTAAATTGTGTGCTGAAACCTTTAACTTTACTAAATTAACAATTGAATGTGACAAGTTAATTTTAATAATTTTTGTCATTATTTAAATCTAAATTCATGGTTTAACACTACTTATTATTTGAAATTATAAAAATAATGTTCACCATAATCCCTAATTAATGGCTTAACAATACCTTTAAGTAAACAACTGTTAATTATCTGTTACTGTTATCTAATTCTTATCAATTGTTAATTTATTGTTATCTAACTTTATACTAAAAATATTAGTTCATAATTCGAACAGAAAACGAGTTATTTATTAGTATAAATACTAGTTCGATATTTAAATTTTATATATTATTCTGACCAAGTATTTATATATTAATAACACATTTTCTGTTCGATTTTTACGAAACAAGTTAATTTTCAAATATACTTTCTAAAAATTTTCTATATATGAAAAAATGCTAAATAAAATTCTTATATGATTTAATAAATTTTATATACAATATTTTTTAAAAACAAATTTAAATGTATTAGTTATGAATCCTGAAAATTTCACCATTTCCAATTGTGTATACTTGCAAATTTCCTTTTTGATATGGCTATACTTAAAAAGGATATTCTATGAAATATAATAATAAAAATGATAGTGAAATTTGAATAATTTGTCAAACACAATTTTTTTTGCCATTATATTCTTTTTTTTTTTAAATATAAAAAAAATATTATTTATTAAATTCATTTGATTGGAAACATTACCCCAAATATTTTCTCTTACAGTTGAATAAATCATAAAATTTATGATAAATTTATAAAATTTAATAAATGTAATCTATTTTTTTTTTAAAGTTTCCTTGTTGTTTTAATTTTCAGCATTTAAAAACTTATTTCCATAAATAAAATTCATTATGTATGCAAAAAAAAAAGAAGAAGATCATTTTTATTTAAAATTTCATATAACATACAAAATTCATTATTTAATAGCATGTCTTAATATAATTAAATTATAAAAATATGTAAATGTAACTATATTACATAAAATTTATATGTTTTTTTAGTAAAATATTTTATTAATTATGCAGTAGTAGAAATTATTTTTTGCGGCAAAAAAAAAATAATTATACAAGATTATCTAAAAAGATTTTGACTTTTTGTCGAAGCTTTAAGGAACATGCAAAAATTAAAATTTTGTTTATTTAAAAAAAATTTTTGTTGGAAAAATAATCAAACACACAAATAAAAAAGGTAAATCCTTAATTAGGAAAATTTGGGTAAAAGCATTGCAGTAATATGTTTGATAAGTAAGGAAAAAATATGATAATCAGACTAAAATGATTTTTAGTATTCTGAATCTTTTTCGGTTTGTGATTAACAAAAGTAAAATTTATGCAGAAAATAATTGTTAAAATTTTACTTTGACTTTAATGAATTTTGATAGATATATCCACGCTTATTTAGTAGATAATTCAAGGTTTATAGTATTCAATTAATAATTTCTATTTAATTTCTATTAGAAAAATTATAATAAAATATTTTACATATCCAACACTACTTGTTTATGTCAGAGGTGTTGTTCCTATATCCTGTAAAATGTATACTATTGTGTAATGAAGTAAATTTGAGATGAGTAAAGTAATTAATACATACTTACGAAGTAAATTTAATTACATTTATACAATTTTACAGTCTTAAATTATATATGTGGTTAGGTAAGGATGTTTTACTGGAAAAAGCAAAATTTAGATCTCTAGATTCCTACAAATTAAAACCATTATTTTATTATTAATTAAAATTTGCTTTATAATATATTATAGTTAATATACATATTTTACAAGACGAAAAATCCGTCTTAATCTAACATTTAATTTATTGAAAATTAATAAATCCAAATGACATTTTTCTAATATTAGTCATTCTTCATAAGGACAATGTTAATATATAACAAGTCACAGGACATATAAGACTATTACTTGTGAAAAAGTTAGCAGCATTAGTAGTGGGGAGATGTAATGTAGTTATTTGTTCCAGTCGAAGCCAGTGCGTTTGTCGTTTCATTAGACATAGACTCAGTAATAAATATTTAAAGATTCAATTATCAATTTTACAATATTTACAAAAAAAAAATTATTTATTCCAATTTACATAGTTGAAACTTTCATCTATCTTATTCCGACCCTGATTATTTTTATACAATTAATTGCATAATATGATGTAATATCAAAAAGGATGCATTTTTTTTGTAAGTACATGTATAATGATATGATATAGAAAATATGATATTTTATAATAAAAGGAATTCTTTTTTTATTATGTTATATTTTTATGTTGCATGTTAAACATCATTAAATTTAGGTCGTGATAACATTCTATATAATATGCTAAACAACACCGTAAAATTATTTTAGACTATCAACATTACATAACTATCCAGATTATCCTCTTTTCTTTTCTTTACATTATAGTTATAGACAAAATAGAAAAGAAGGAAGTTGACTTGAGGATTATCCATAAAAGTTTCTTGCAGCATAAAAAGAAATATCAACGAATAAAAGAATAAGAAACATAATTTTTTTTTTATGGCGATAAAAAAATATCATAATTTTTCTTTTTATAAAAACTTTAGATTTTTATTAAAAAATGATATAAATATAAAGGATTATTCTTATATTAAAATAATTTATTAAAGTTTTTTTTTGTTTTGGGGTTGTCAAAATTTGCATAAATTTTATTTCTTTTTAAATCTTAAATTAAAAATACTTTCTGGTTTTTCCATATTTCTATATTAATAGTGTAATTAGATTTGGATTAGCTGCTTTTATAATAAGGAAAACTTAATAAAGTGTAATTAAGTAGATGGTAAAAATATTATGAAAACTAAGAAATCGGAAATAAAACTAGCATAAAATATTTAAAAGAAAGTAATCGCAGGATAACAGGAAAATTCTAAGCTTTTCTAAAAGGCTTGGAATCGATTCACACTAACTAGTTGGGTTTTGCACAATAGATCTTTTAGGACGCGGTGCGTAGTGGCATGAGTGCCTTTTCGACCCCTTTTCTATTCTGTAGTCTGTAAGTAATCTGTAGTAGTACTCTATAATAATAAAAATTATAATAATTTATAAAAATATAAAAAAATATATAACGATCGATTCGAAATAAAAATGCCGTGTACTTTAAGAACTGACGGAAATATAAATTAAAATCTTTATTTACAATTTGTAAAATATAATATTTGTATATAAATATATATAAAAGCGACTAATTAATCTTATATACGACTGTTGTATGTCAAGTTTTAACAAATATGTTTAGAAAGCTCATCTGAAAGATAATAAGCTGATCTTATTACTATGAAATGTTAAAACTTTAATGTTAAAAAAATTATCATAGTATCAAAGCCGTGTATAATTTTTGTTCGAAGAATATTATTTGTGTAGTATAGTTATAAAAAATAATTAGAATTAGAAATTTATTTCAATATTTTCTAATAATTTTAAATATATTTCATTAAAATGCTTCGTTACGTCAACAAGAAATTCGTCTAATGAAATTTTGTATTTGATTAAATTCGTCTATCCGAGAAATAAAATCAAGTGCTGAAAATACAATTTATAATATTTTTTAAAAATTCTAAACTCCATCAACTCGTTTTTTATTTCTTATATACACGAAAGGAGTTAATAGTATATTTTGTTTAATAATAATTTTTAAATACTATCCATATTTTAAATCTTTTAATCAATTACTAAATATATTACAAAAATAAATAAGTAATTACTAATTATCAGATTAATTCTACCATATTAAATTTTCTAAAAATTGATCAACAAAATAATATTTACATAAAATATATACAAAATTAAGTAAATTTAAAAGACTAAAAAGTAATTAAATTCAATTTGGTAGTAGATTAAAATTCATTAAATATAAATAATGTGATTATGAAAATTTTAAATTACAATCCGTAAATTTTCGAAAAATTACATATAAACATATTTATTTATTTAAGTATTATTATGAATTTTAAAATAAACTATTATTGTTTGTTACCAAATCACATTTCATATAATATGTACTTATAACAAAATTATAATGTAAAGAATGTGCAATGTTATGTAAATAACATTGAATGCCATTGGGGATATTCCAAATACCACATACAATAGAATTACAAAAGGCAGGATAAAAAATCACTTCCTGAATTGAAAAAAATACTATGTATGTATACGTGTATTTGCAAAAAATTAGCATTTAAAATTGCATGACTATATCAAAACTATATTTTTCCTGGGGAATATTCATGACCACTTTATTTCTATATGAGTGAAGTTTTTGGTTAAAAAAAAAATTTTATTTAGTTTTCCACTTTATTTATATGCTCTTTCAAATTGATTATGAATATTCAAATTTTTTGTAAAATTATGATAGGAAATTTTGTCGTTTGTTATAGCATTTACATTTATTATAAATTTAATTAATTTAAATTTTCTAAATTCATTATAAATAATTGAAAACAATTATTATCCAACAATTATTGAAAATTATATGTAAATTTAATAAAAAAAAAAGTTTTATAAATTTTGTAATATTCAAATAATTATTTTAGCTTTGCAATCATATTTTTTTGATAATTTTATAATTAAAAACCATTTTACGCCTGAAGTTATGTAAAGTTATTTAATTAATGAAATAAACTTATAGGCTTTGTTGTGATTGTAAAAATTATTTATACATAAATATTTTAATAATTTTTCTCATGCTTGACTATTCATTTACCCGAGATTAATTTTTGTACATGAACAATAAAATTAGGATAAAGCTTCATAAAGAATTTATTGATTTTTTAATTGTTCTTTATATTGAATTAAATATGAAAATTAAGAAATAAGATACTTAAATGTCGAATGATACAATTATTATATTCAAGTTAAGATTTTAATTTCATCAAATCATCTACACAAAACTTCGGAGTCTCTTACTTTACTGCTTAAAGTTTTGTACGTAAACTTAACATGCATACCAAAAATTATCAATAATCTTCAAAATTAATTAAATGGAATTTAAAATTTCCATACAAAATTCTCTATCATTTTTTTTATCTGCTTGTCTGACTTGCTATGAGTACAGTTCTCAAATTTTAATCTAAAACAAGAATTTTTGAAAAATTTAATATAAACTATAAATTATTATTTATGTTTCTAAACTTTCTTATTTATAATAAATGTGCGAATATAAAATATTATTAAACAATTTGGAAAAAAAACTCCATGAATTTATAAAACTACGATAAAATTCTCACCATAAAACCATAATAAAAATTGTGTAATATTTTTTTTCCGTTTATACTGAATGAAAATACAAATTCATAGCATTTTTCTTTATGTTTGAAAGAAAATTTATAGTTAAATATTTTTATTAATGTAGTGCTATTAACTATATAACCAAATAACCAAAATAATATTTCATTTTGTATGTATGTATGTACGTATAGATGGTTTTTTTTCCTGCTTTATGAATTATTAATGTTAGGTACAAAATATGTGGTAATAAAAATGATGAAAATTTGTTGGTTTAAAAGTAAGTTATGTCCAAAAATTTAAAAATTATTTGATTGTACAGGACTTAATAATTTCAATTTGGATAAAAATTAAATATTGAAAATATATCAAGTAAAATTTTTAAGGACGCAATTTTTTCACATATAATTTTTAAATATATAAAATAACTTAAATTCGGTGTAAAAATACTTAAATTGTATATCATAAGAAATTAATATTCCTTGGCGTAAAATTAATTTTTATTTAAAATTTAAAATATTTTCTTTTTAAAATCAACCAGAATATAAAATGTTAAACACTTATTTTATCTTTTAAAATCGATTTCAATATTAATAAAAAAAATTTCTATTTAATATTTAAAGCCCCAAAAGGCATATCAATGATAAAGGATCTAATGAAAAAAGATTAATACTAATATTTCTTGGAAGGATCAATGATAAAGGATTTAATGAAAAAAGAAAAGTTTTGTATTATTTTTATATATTGGAGATAATTTGATAAAAAAAAAACAATTTTTATTTACTTTGACAAAAAATATATTTTTCGATATAAAAAAGGATATCCAACAAGTGACCGGAATTAAGAGCATATGTAAGTAATGAAAGGATAAAAGAACAAAAAAATAAATTAAAGGAAATTATAATATAAAAGGCTTAATTCTTTTTTTACATTTCTTTTGGGGATTTCAAAGATTTTTATTTTACTGTTTTTATTATTATTATTATATAAGAAACGATAATTTTCTATATATTAATCTGGAAAACGTGTTAGGCTAATAATCATAAAAGAATAAATTTATATAATACTTTTAAATTCCTTTTAAAGATTTACAAATTATTGGTAACACCAACACAAAAGTTAAGCCAGAACTGTCAAAAATATTATGTAATTTTTTTTTTTACTGAAATTTTATTTAATTTTTAAATTTTTTAAAAAAAATTTTAAATTTATAAAATGAATTATGAATTCATTAAATATTAAATCCATATTGATTTATTTAAAATTAAATTGATTTATTCACTGCTGGTATTTTTACAAAAAAAAAAAAAATAATTTTTTTTTGCATGATAATAAAAAATCATTATTTTTATTAATAACTCAATTAAAAAAAAGTTATTGCAATTTTTGTGTCAGTCATGTTAATTTTGCGGATGCTCTTAAAAAAGTAACGATAAAAAAACTGCATTAAAATGATATAAAATTCATAATAATAAAAAAAAAATGACAGACAAAATCATAAAAAAAAATATTCACAGACGATAAATTCCTTGATTAAGAATACAAAATTAAATTATTTTTTATAAGTTAAATTCTGTTATTTATTTTTAATTGGATTTTTATCGAAAACCTTTTTAAATATAATTTTGAAATTATAAAAATTGAAACTATATACATTTTTTTCCCTCAAAAAATTAAAGTTTAAAAATTTTTTTTTGATTAATAAAAATGCAATTGCATATTCTTAGGAGTTTCGTGATTTGCTATTTATTTTACAGAATTATAAACACAAAATTAAATCTTTTACTTTTTCGTATTAAGAATTCTTAAAAGTTTTTTAAGGAATTTAAAAGAAAAACTTTTAATTTTATTTTCGTATGTTATTGACCTTGAGAAGAGCATAGAATATGATTTGAACCTTTTAAAAAAAAAAAAATTACCACAAATAAAAATAGTTTTAGAAAGAAATTTTTAAGTAGCTAAAATAAATATAAATGTTTAATATATTCTATATGGAGCTATCCTTTTTTCATTAATAAAGATTTTTCAAATTTTATAAAAAGGATCATTTACAATTTCTGGTCTTTGCAAAAAGGAATAATTTACAATTCAATATACAATTTTCAATTGTTTAAACATTGGATTTCGAATATAGAATTTTCAATTTTGAAAAAAAAAGGATAAAGTTTTGATAATTTAATTATATAATTTTGACATTTATTAAAAAAAGGAATTGTTGGGGTTATATATTAAAATATCCGTTTAAACATCCTTACACTTTTACGTGCATAATGGTTCCGAAATTTAATTTCATTAAATTTAAATCATTGAGCGAATGAAATGTAATAGGAAAATTTTCTAGAAATTAACATTAAAATTCCAAGTATCAATTTATCGAAGTTACAAAACACTTATTATATATGTACAGTAATTTTATAGTAATGCTGTATACATAATAAAAAAAATGGATTTGTTAAAAGTTCAATATAGGTAAGTAAATTCGAACATCATTAGAGGAGGACAAATATTATGTATAAACCATAGACACTTGTAACTATGGTCTTATCCACAAACTCGTTATTTCAACTTTCTTAACAAAGATATTATATTCACCAGGGGAACTCATATTATATTGGCGACCTAATGTTTTCAGTTTGATAAAAGTCTTTTTCAATTTTTGAATATCTTTATATTATATACGGCTTTGATTAATAGTTAAAATATTAATATATGAAAGAGGATGTGGTAGCTAGAAGCCACTGGGTATGGACTACGAGTGTCGCATAGACATGTATACTGGCTTGAATTCAAGGTAATGAAAATACCTACATTTTGGTGTAGTATACGAATAGATTGCCATACTCAAATGCAAATCATACTTACTTTTATCATTAATAGTTAAAATGTTAATATATATGAAAGAGGATGTGGTGGCTAGAATTGTCTCTATGAAAAAAATCATAAAATATCGAAATTTATCGAATAACTTTTAAATTGTATATATGTACATACATATAGGATTTATCATTGCGATCCATTTTATCGTTTTTCATAATATCAAATTAAATATTCTTTGTATATATTGCAAAAATGTTGGACAATACACTAAATTTATAATACGAAACTTTCACATTTTTTTATTTTGAAAACAACTACATATATAGTATATGAATCACTATTTTTGACCCTTAAGCCATTCGAATAAAAAAACATCATATAAAGTTCAAAAATCCTTTTTTGTTATATAAATATAGAAAGGATAAATATTTATTCCCATATACAAACAAATGGTACATAAATATTAAAGATATAATAAATATCAAACAAAATAGTCCTTCTTAACATTTGAGGAATTGCGTTGTTGTAAATGGTTTTGTTTTTGCGTTTGCAGTTAAAAAATCAGGATGGGATAAAAGAAAACGTTTTATTGCACTATAAGACTAAGGTAACATGCTGTTTTTTGTATTATATGTGTATAGAACTTTAACTAACACAAAGAAAGTATAAAGGATATGCGAGAAATTTATTACATTTCTGAGAAATTTCTCTTTTATTCAATTTATGTATGTATAATTTCGAACGCATGTCTAGGAAAAAAGCTTTAAAAAATTTCGAGACTCGAAAATTTGAAATTTTATTGTTTTCAACAGAATTGACAAAAAAATATATTTTTAAATATAAAGTTTAATTAATTTATATTGAACTAGATTGCAATTTGGTAATTTTTACCAATTATAAAAAAATAATTTATAATGTCTTTAAATTTGTATAATGAATTTCATAATTCTATCCTGTAAGTTAAAGGAAGTCTATAATAATTTTTTTTAATTTATAAATTGAACAGGAAAATTTTAATTGCATCTCATAGAGTTGCTTGTAAGTAAGCTTAATCTAACCTAATCCGTCAGAAATATAATATTTTTAATGCTATATGATAAATAAATAAATTTTCATTTCTTAATTCGAAAATGTCAAATTTCCAAACTTAACTCATATCACAATATTGTACTATTACTATAGCTATATACAGGAGGAATATAAATTGAATTTAAATGTAATTTCGTTATATCATTTATCAAAAATGTCATACCAAATGCAATATAAATTGTATTTTCATGAAAACATGATAATGCAATATATATTTTAAATAAAATATAAAATATTCTAATCGATTTCTTAATTGTCCACTTTGGTAAATTTTATATGAAAAATTCTAAATTGTTTTTGACAATTTTTTGTAGCTTAATTCAAAATATAAAATCAATATTAAATTTTTTTTATTTTTTCATTTTATTTTTAAATAACATTTTTGTTTTGACAGCATAAATTTTCTATTTTCTTTATAAGAAAAGTTACTGTTGACGTTTATAAACATTAATATGTTTTGATATATTTATTTTCCCTGAAGAAAAATTATAAAATTTAATTTGTAATAAAGAAAAAAAAGGGATGATTGGTATATAATAAATAAAATTAAATTTTAACAAGTTTATAAGAAGATCATTTTCTTTTTACATAAAAATAATAATTAATTCTGAGCACAATAAATAAGAGTAAACTGAAGAATATTGAACTTTTAGAATTGATTTATATTGAAGATTTGAAAAAAAAGAAGTAATTATACAATGTTTGTAGTAATTAATTATAATTGTTTGTTAAAATGGATTAATTATCAATTAATGATTAATGGAAAATGATTATTTTACTTTGAAAAATAATTAATACAGATAATATTAATTATAGTATTTAAAAACCAAGCAAAAAACTTAAAGAAAAAAGATTCTTTTATTGGAAAATCTTATACATATAATATAAGTATTTGTAAATGTTGGATATTGTTGAAATATTTAAATAGTATTTAACATTTAAAAATTTGAAAACTTGCTGAATTAACTTAATAGTGAACATTAACTAATAACTATCGTTGTCAATCAATTACTATTACTATTATAATGTTTAAATAACTGAAATTTAATATTCTTTATATTGAAGCAGAAAGTCATCCAATCGTTAAGATTATAAATTTTGACAGCTATTATTAAAATTTTGAATATTAAATATATTTATTTATGGTTGTCGGTTTTGTCACCTACCTTCAACTTTTTCATTTTACTATAAATAATGTTGGAAATCTCAAAATGTTGGCATAAGTGCAATATTGGTGGAATATATTATGCACACATTTTACCAGGAATGATTATTTTTAATTTTACTCGTAAACGATTAAATGCATATATTTTTTTTAATGTTTTGTTTGCTTTTATGTCACTGTCACTGTGGAGACTATTCATTACACAAATGTTAAAATATTAATTTAAATTATGTACATAAATTAATAACATAAATTGTAAATTTAATATTAAATATTTTGAAAAGTAGCTTCATTTAAATGCTAACCTTTAGGATTTCCAATCTTTTATCTGATTTGAACATAAAATATAAAACATATAAAATTATATGCATCAAATAAATCTATTTTTTTTTACAAATGCCTGTATAATATATATTTTATGATTATGTTGAATCCCTAATCCTTTTTATTGTATTGCTTAATGATGCATTGTGTTATTATTGTTCAAAAGATTATTTAACAGCATTGAAAGCTTTTTATTGTCCATTTTGTCATTTACACATTTACTCTGGTTATTTACTAACTAACAAAAAGAAAATTTTAGTGTAAATATATCTTAAATTTCAATTAAATTAAATTGTTTTTTTTTTTTAAACAAAATTGCAGACATGATTAGTAAATAAAGTTTCCAATATTTGTGTAAAATAAAATTTATAGTACGTATAATCTTTGAATTCAAATATACATTTTCCATTTTCAAATCATTTATTGGTTATATTTGAACAGAATTTCTTATTTTTTTATTTAATTTTATTTTTTATTTATCCAATCTCGATGGAGTAATGAAATGAAGGTTTTATATACATTTATATATATAAAGTTTTATTCATATAAACTTGTCTTTATTGCAGTATAATAACAAAAATTGCTTTCAATTGCCGTTTTGGTATAAAAGATATCGAAATTTGCTGAATTTGTTGAATCAAATAAATACGAACATGTTGATTATACCAAAGTTAGAAGATTGTTAAAAGTTATTAGCTTTGTATACCAATTCTGTATTTAAGAAAATATAGAAACAGTTTTGAAGATAATTTTGGGATGAAAAAGAACTAGACACAAAATGCTCACAATGTAAATTTTTTAAGGATAAATCAGTTCATGTAAGTTTCAAATTTTCAATTTTTGATTTTGACATTTCATTTGACTTTTTTTTTCAATTTTTTTTTCTCGATATATTTTGAAATATGCTAAAAACATAATTGTTGAGATTTTCGATTGGATTTAACAATAAAATTTGTTATGTTAACGTTAAATTTAGTGTAATGGAAATTTTATAAAAGTACATGGAAAAATATATATATACGAATACATAAGTATTTATATGATTGAAATTCAAGTCGGAGTGCAAATATTTTTGAATTAAAAATAAACTTAATATAAATATTTTTTATGTTAAGTAGTTACTTTCAGTTTACTGAAAGTTAGAGTTTAAGTATATACGTAAAAACGAAGAGTTACATAAAGTTAAGTAATGAATGTATACGTTTAAGTCATTTTAAAATACGTAAAGTTAAGTTACTTTGAATCTTGAAGTTTCTCAAAAGTTGTAAAAGTAAAGTTATTTTTTTGACTTTGCTTTATGTAATTCTATATAGCTTAAATTAAATTACTTTATAAAAACGCCAAGTTACGTAAAGTAACATAAAGTAAAGTGCAGTAAGATAACTTCACTTCTATACTTATTTCAAACCTTTAAAAGGACCTCAATCTAATAATACCCTTTTGTATGTGATAAATATATTTTATATGTTTGAATTTTTTTATTTATAGTCCAAACATAATGGTTTTTATATGTTATTTTGAGTTAAAAACATTTGTGTTCAGAATAAATGAATTAATGTTACTCAATAAACATAAACATAAATAATTTTCTTGTAATTTTTGCTTGATATTAAATTTTCCTTTCGTTATTTTGTATACATATAAGAAAAATGTTTTTATGTTATTGTTAATAAATATAATGTACAGAAGGAAAAGAAAATATAGTTAGAACTTAAATATGTTTTACTTAGTCCTTTTGATATCCATTTCTTTGTATATCATTGCAAGCATTTACAATATTATTATATGAAAATTTGTGTTTAAATTTATTTCAAACGATGTACATAACACATATTTCATTTATAAATAATTTTGTGATAAGTTCTTTAGGGCAACTGTTAAAAATACAATTTAGAGTAAATAGCTAACCTAAAGTTTGAAATATCTTAAAACCAAAACTAAAATTAACAAAACAAATTTCTACAATATTTTTAACACTATACCTTTTCATTAAACTTGGTGATAAACTAGAATTTATATTAGATATAATATCTGCAGTAATTATATATGTATCCTTATAAAGTTTCTTACTACTTAAAATGTGGAATAAAGTGAGAACATAATTGTAATTCTTTAACTAAAATAATAGTTTTTATCCTAAATATACTCCCAACACTAATTTTAATTTTTTACATTATTATTTATTATAACACATGTTCACCACTATAACCTATATATTATACTCTGAAAAGTTTAAGAATTTTCCCTTCAAGGTGAAAATTTTTAAAATTAACTATAAAGTAAATGATAAACACAAACATATAGTTTAGTATAACCTCAATAATAATCACCTGTTTCAAAACAATGTTGTACATAAAATTCTTTATATAAATAAATACCTTCTACCCGAAACTAAGTGATAATTTTAACACTGGGTGTAATAAATCTTTCAAAGTATTTATGCAATTTTTCCTAAATGTTTGTATACGTTTATTACAAGAAAAACAAGCTGAAAAATTAAAATAAATATTAAAAGTAAAACTAAACAAAAAATATATATCTTGAAGATAATGTTTTGTTGACATTGAAAATAATCATAAAAATTCTTCAAAATTAGAAAAATAATTAAAATATATTTAAAGAAAACATTTTTGTTTTACATTTATTTATTTTAACATTTATATTAAATTTTTTTTTTGCAAAATGTTTAATTAGACAAACTGCAATTTTTGTGAAAATTTCTAGAATGTGAACCTAATTAAAAGTGACTTTTTGAAAGAGATTGTTAAAATCATATATTTTTGCCTGTGTGTTTATTTTATGAATTAAAATTCAATGTTGAATGTTGAAAGAAATTGTGGGTATATTATGTACCAAAGGTTATACCACAAGTTTATGCTTATAATTACTGTGAAGATTTTCTACAAAATCTAAATTTCATGATATTTATTCATCTCATAATGAGAGTTATAATTGCTTAGTCAAAATTAACTATATCCAACTAACCATAAAATTTAATGATTTTTTTATTAATAATAAGAAAAATGAAAAGAATTATTAAGTCTTCTGTCAGTTTGCTTATGGATTAAATATTTCATTTTGCCTATAATTTCTAGAAACCTTTTTAATATAAAAATAATATGAATTTAAGTGTCCACAAAAAAGGAAAAATAAATATTAGTATAGTGTAGAAACGTTTTAATTTTTTTTTTTTGGAAAATAAAATATTATAAAATTCATTTTAAATGCGAAAATGTAATTATTAATTTAAAGCTTTCCATTAGCAGAATAAATATATTTTACGTGTATATGAATTTTTTGTAATGTAAAAAATAAAATTCACATTTTATAAATAATTTCAATTATTATTTATTATTTTAATAAAAATTTTTGGGTAATGACGCCAGTAAAATAATGTTGTAATTTCAAATTTTCCACAAATCAATGATAAATTTTATTAACTGGCAATAAAATTTAAAAAATTTTTAATTTATAATGAAGTGCAAATTCAAAATTTATTAAAATTGATTGGCAGTTAAGTTGTAATTCTAATAAATGAAAGTCAAGTCAATTACACTAACTCCTGACAACAGTTACTTAAACTTTCAATTTAGTATTTTAAGTATTTTCAAATGATTTTGATAAATAATTTATTGGAAACTTATTTTAAATGTCGCTCTGATAGTAAATTAGTCAGAATTTAGGTCAACTAACTATTAAAGCTAATTTATTATGGCAATGAAGTAATTTTTGGAAATATTAGATATGGAAGTAACAAATCAACTGCAAAATTTTTATTATTTCCTAGTATATTTTAATTTCCAATTTTTTTATTGAAAATTCTCTTTAAACAAATTTTGTGGTATATTTAATAGTTGATTCAATGTTTGTTTTTAGAGCATTATTAGTAGTTTTTCCTTATATAAATTATTGTGAAAATCGAATATTTTTAATAAAATTAATTTAAAATTATTAACTTAAATAACAACGTGAGGAAGTTGATAATCGATGAATTAATTATAAAGTATTTCAACAATTTATTTTTTCGAAAACATAATGTTGTATATATAATAAAAGCTTACTCGCTTCGCTGTAGGTTAGAAAAATATTTGGAATACGAAAGAATTTTAGTTTTTAAAACATTTTATATTTATACTAAATAGAAATTTTTGTAGGAAATTTTATTTTGTTATTACGAGTAATATGTAAAATTACACAGTAGTAAAGAGTGTTTCATATTCTGGAGATGTACATATATTGTATTAGGGAAATTAATTTGACTTTTCATTATATTTGCTAAAATTATAGTAAAAGATGTAAAATCCAAAAAAACCGAAATTATTAAGTTCGAATATTAAAGATTGAAAATATTGTATACATATGTAAGTACTTTTTTGATATTTTTGAACTTATGTCATGTGTCTTCTAAATAAATTCTGAGAATTTTTGAAAGTGAAAAATCTAAATACGTTACTTTTTTCGGTGTAAATGATTCTAAACAAAATAAAAAATTATTCCAATAAAAGAGATTTATTCAAAATGAATAATGTAACTTTTACTAATAAATGTAATAAACTCTCTGTATAAAGTAGTTTTCTAAATAAATTACCGGTATATTAATAAAAATTCTTCCATAATTTAATATTTAATAAAGAGCACTTTGATTTGGACAGACAAGGACTTTCAATAAGTCAACTTAAGTTATGGTTACATCAAGTTTTCTTATTTTACCAATAAAAATTTATACCAAAGAACTTGAAATTAAATAAAAATTAGAAAACTTTTAACAAATTTACTTACTTTAAAACTTTGTAAAATAACAAATTTGATAAATCTGAAGAAAATCATGATTCTGGGTTAATATAAATTTATTTTTAAACTTTCTTTTTTTTTATATAAAATATAATTATTATTATTTATTCTATTTTTTGTCCATTATTATATAAATACAGAAATTTTTTTGTTGTTAAAAAGAAAATTTTCAAATGTTTATTAAAATTAAAGTTAATATTTATTAGAAAAATTCATTAAACTTTTCTATCAAAGCAAATAACAAACTCAAAACTTTTAAAACTTAAAAGATAAAAAAAAAAAAATAATTAAATGAACTAATAATAAAATGAAAATGTAAACATACCAGAAAATTTATATAAATTTTCACATAATAAAATGAAAATATATAAAAGTAAAAAAAAATATATTATTTTTCTTCTGTCTATTCAGGTGAAATTTTTCAATAAGATTGTTTTTGCTTTTATAAACAAAATTTTAGTAAATTTTATTTTAGAAATTTTTTGTTGAGGTTCTGCGGTTTAAAGAAATAATTTTAAAATTAAATTACAAATATTTCTTTTTAAATTTAAGAATATTTTCGTAGAAATATTTGTGAAAAAAATATTACATATTTATAATAAAAAATAAATTATAGAAACAATTTTAATTATTAAATTTTATATTTGAAATTCATTTTTTGTTTACCAATATCGTTTACTTTATAATATTTAATAACAAACATTGGAAATTTTTACCATTTAGGAAAATTATTGTAAGTACTCGTATAGACAGAAAAATACATACATACATATATACAAACTATAAAATATTTATTTAAATATTTTGTGCAAACTTAAAAAAATGTACATCCTTCTAAAATGTTTCATTTCGTGCTTTTAAATTTTGATGTAAACATTTTAATAAAAATGGGAAAAAAAATAATTGTAAAAAAAAGTAATTACATAATAAAAAATTCCAAAAATAATTAGTTCTATTTTGCTATTAGATCTACATTTATGAAAGGTAAGAGATATATCTATACTTTTGACATATAATTAAAGTAAATTAATATTAATATTTACATTTTCATGAAAGTAAAAGTTCAATTAAATTAAAGTGAATTGGAAAACATTTATTTAATTTTCAAATATTAAAATGAAAAAATAAATTAAAATAGAAGAAAGCTTATTCAAAGTTTATTCAACTTTTGTAAATATTTAGTTTAGTTAGACTTTTTGAAGTATTTATTTTTTGTATAACATTGTCAAAAATATTTATCTTTAATTCAAAATAAGTACATTTCATATTTGAATATTGAACTTTCACTATTCATTAAAATAATCAGAAAATGTTGACGAAAGGAATTTTATCAACAAAATTAATAAAAATTGCGATAATTTAATTAAAAAAAAAATGATTAATATGATATTTTCATTATACCAATTTGAAAGATAAGATTATATTTTTATAATTTTTAGTTTAATAATTCTAATTTGAATTACATATATTAATTATTAATACTAAAATTATTGGTTTATTTTTATACTAAAATTACGTAACTCTAGAAATTACGTTTTTATCTAATACAAAAATTTGCAATTTCATTGAAATAACATTTGAAATTGTTTATTGATATGTTGACATGATAATTAAAATTAAATTATAAAGTAATAACAAATATAAATTTATAAATATTTAAATTGCATTACATAAAGCCTAAATAATGTAAATATTGTTTTAAAAATTTGTAATTTTATTTAACATATTGATATTATCATTATCAATTTATAATCTAAATGTAATACATATTTATAAAACGTCATTAAACGAGTCTCGATGGAAAATTAATACACAAATAAAAAAAAAGCAATAATGGCGTCATCTCTGTATAGTCCTAGTGTAATAATTTTCATGAAGACCAAAGACGTCATTAAATCTAATCTATGATGAAAATATTTTTGTTGCTATTTGTAGTTTTGTTTTAGTTAAATACAATTTGTAAACAGACTGGAGAAATAAAGAAAATAAACCGATTTAAAACACATCACTAAAAATAACAAATCTATGTAATACACTTCGAGACTCGAATTATATATATAATATTTTCATTTTTCCGAATTTGCTTTTTGGAATTATGTTGGAAAATATATTTGTATACATACAAACAAAATCTTGTTATCAGTTGTTTTAGTAAATAGAATAACAAATACTAATATAAATTATCAGTGAAATCAGCTGTTCATCCGGGAGCAGGAGTAGTAATAAAGAAACATGCGTTTTTAAAATGTTTACAATAAAAACTTTTATGTATTAGTAAGTTTTTCTTATATTCAAGTTTATATAATTTTCAAATGCAAGTGAAATACTTTCTATTTTTTTTTTTAAATTTTCCATAACAAATTTTCCATTTAACACAAAAACAAACAAATATATAAATTTTGTGGTATTGGTGTATGTTTGACTGATAAATTCATAATATAAAATTATATTTTGAGATAGAAAAAGCTCCAAAAAATTCAGTTTTTATATTGAAAATAAAATATTGTCTGAGTATATCCAGAAATTGAAATAATTTGTTACTTTATTTTAGTTTTTTTTCGTAGATATAAATATATATTTATTTTAGTTAACATTGTGCCGTTTAAACGGACATACTGTACGCAATAAGAGAGAAATATTAACAATTATGAAAATTGTTATTAATAAATAATATTTACAATTAAAAAACAATTATATAAAAAAATAAAATATTCACTGTAAACTTTTTGGTGCGATCGTGAATACTATAAAAACAAATTTAATTTCTTTTTTAAATTAATTTACTGTGGAAATATATAATAAAATATATTTAATGAAAATAGTGAAAAATTCGATTTAAAACAGTGAAATTTTAATTTGAAAAAAATGAAAAAATTTAAATGAAAATATTTAAATAAAATTGTAATAAAATTAATAATATATTCTAAATTTACAATTCAAATTAATTATATTACTTATTTACCTTTCAAAATATTGAATTTTCTATGGTACCCAATTTTTTTATTTCTCTTTATTTTTTTTGAAAAAAATTCTAAATTGAATTTTTTATGATAAACAAAAAATTAACTTTTACTTTAGTTTCACATGAATTTGAATTTTGTGTTATATATATACTTTATAATTCATAATGTAAATATATAAGTTTTTAATATATCCTTTCAATTATTATATTCTAATTTTTATGGAAAATTTCTAACAGTTATTCACAATTTTCTTTTACATATATATATTTTTTTTGTCCTGGTTATAAATTCTAGGAAATAATAATAAAATTTATAAGAAGAAACCCTTTTTCTCTCTAATCGATATTATATCGTTTTATTTTTTCTCTTGGATATTGATGAAAAATAAATTTTTGTTTGTTTGTTTTCTGTTTTCTTTAATTATTATTATTTTAAATTCGTTTTTAGTTAGATCCTTTAGTAGAAGACATGAAATTTATATTTTAAATTCAATACAAAAGAAAAGCATAGTAAGAAAATATTATTTTAGGTAAAAAAATATTTAATTTTCTGTTGACTTGAAAATTTTTAAATTAAAATTGAATTTTTTGTAATATATATTTTTTTATTTCAAAAATGGAATTATTTTCAAGGTTTTTAATGAAATAATAATTATAAATTATTCAGTTAAATAATAATTTTATTTCTAAAAGTTGAAATTATTAAATTCTGTAACATATAAATTATTAATTTTCTTATATGAATTATAATTTATAAAATATTAATTCGTATAATTTTTTGTAATAATCTTACTAAATTTATATAAATATTATCTAAGGTGGTCAAAATATCGATATCCTTTTCGTTGAATACATTTTTCTTCTATATATTAATCATATAAGTTAAAAAAAAAGTTAAAGAGATTTAAGATAAATTATAATATAAAAATATCGCAAAAAAAAATTTTTTCGGTCATATTGTTATTTTAATTTAAAAGGATATTCATTAAAATTTTAATTTATGTATAGTAAAATTTACATTTTGTTTGTTGTTTGTAAAAGGATTTTCCATATTTAATCTTGATTCCTTAAAAAAAATAATTTCATAAATTCTTTGACTATAAAACAATTTTTTTTTTATATCTTTTATGAATTTTATTTAAGGATTATGTCTTTGCATAAATTTGTTTCCTAAATTTCATATATGTATAAAGAGTTTCTTAACAGGATGAGTAGCCGTAAATTCTATTGATATTTAATAGTAAAATTTATAAGTACTTAATATCATATTAAGCAAAAATATTATTTATTTACGTTACTATCATGAATGGCAGAAATCATTAAGGGGGAATAGAAATATTTGAAGGACAATTTTAATTTTAATTTAGACCTAAAAAAACATACATAATTGATAATATGTATGTGATGATATCATAATTGTATGCAAGTAGCACTAAATACGATGATAGTATATTCGTTCAATTATGAAATTGATCCTTATATATTTTATGTAGTAAATTTTTGGCTATAAAGCAAATATCTAAAATAAAAATTGTAATTTAAATATATCTTAGGCGTCAAGGTGACAAAAATGCAAATGCAATAATTTGATTAATTGGCATTTTTTTTAATAAAAATGTTAAATTTAATAAATGGCACTCATTAATTTACCTTTATAGGTTAAGTAAGTTGATTAATATTGTTCCAGGATGAAATAATTTCATTTTGTAATTTTTCTCTATCATCATAATTTTCTTTCATGGTCATTTATATAATATGAATGGTTATTTTATATACATATATATATATTGTATACTTTTGTTGGCCTTGCCACTGGGTTAAGTTCTAAATTAATTTGAATTAATTGCAATATTATTAATATTAACTATACCAAAAAACTCTATAGTATTTTAAGAGAATAAAATGGTTTTTACCCATATTCAAATATTTTTAATACATTTTAATTTCAAATATTTTTAATACATAGTAATTTTATACTAAACATCGATATTTTTGTAAACTAATTAATTTGGACATTCAATGTAAAATTTTCTCATAAAAAATGTCAATCTTTAATAAGTTTATTAATTATTAACGAAAATTACAAATATAATATGAAAATTTATATAAATTTAAATAAATAAATATTAAACTTTTTTTTTTTAATAAATTCTACAGGCATTTTCTGAATGAATTATCAATTAAAATAATGTAATTAAAAAAATATAAATTATATTTTAAAATTATATCGTAAAATTTAAAAATATCAATTTAATTAAATCAGTTTGTGAATCATAAATTCCAATTATAAATATTTTTGAAAAAAAAAATATAATGAAAAAGTTATAAAAAAAAGAATTTTGTGAAAATACAAAAATGAAGTGAAAATATTAAGTGTATATAATAATAAATTTTATTAATTAAAGTAAAAACAAACGATAAATTTTCAATATTAATTAAAACTTATTTAAAAAGGGTTTAAAAATTAAGTGAAATAATTGCATATAATTATATATATTAACAATTTTTTTTACATATAAAATTAAGAAAATATAGTTTAAGTTCCATTTTTACAAAATAAAATAATTTCAAAAATTATAATACTGAAAATAAATAGAATTAATATGAAGTTTTAGTGAAGTTATATTTATAATGAAATTAAGATTTTCTGTACTATAATTATCGACTCAATTGATATTTATATATATATATATATATAATATAAAAATGGATATAAATATGTATTATAAAGATAAAAAAAATATGAAAATCATAAATAAGTAAGTAACAAATTACATATTAACTAGCAACTTTCTTCATTAATAATCCTTGTTTGTATAGCCTCTATTATTCAGACCTTTTTGACTGATTCTTATAGTTTTATGGCATACTTCATTCAATTATAATTTAATAATTGGTTAATTAAACAATATCGGCAAATAATAATTTGTGATATTTTTAATAGATCACTAGAATATTTTGATTATAAAATTTTATTCATGAAAATCCTTAAATTATTTATTTCCTGATAATTTTTTTCTTGTTGTATTTCTAAGTAATTTTTTTGTTCTTCGTGATGGGTGATAATAAAAAATATAACCTTGAAATTCTCCTAACTAATTCAATTAATTTAAATTTTAGGTTTAATTCCAGGAAATTCCTTGTCTTTTCATAATTTTGTTGGTTTAAAAAATCATTTTATTTTATTCTAAATAATTATATTTCAAAATGTCATGTACGGTAATACTTTTGGAATATAATTTTATACATGCGAATTAATCATAATAGACAAGAAGTTTTGTCAAA
Source organism: Empis stercorea (assembly GCA_949752835.1). NCBI lineage: Eukaryota > Metazoa > Arthropoda > Insecta > Diptera > Empididae > Empis > Empis stercorea. The sequence goes on along the minus strand of OX457088.1, from coordinate 12,428,003 downwards.
CATAAAATCATCTTTAATGATTAAATAACATACAAATTTTTTTCAACTTGATTACATAATAAAAATTACTCCTTGCTTTTATAAAAATTTGCTTTTATAAAAATTTAAATTTTCTCTTAATTCAACTTGCTTTTATAAAAATTTTAATTTTTCTCTTAATTCAATTTTTATATTTAATCTAGGATAATTTATGCAAATATGATTTTTATTCTACTCAATCTGAGATCGAAAAGTTAAGCAATAATTTTTTGTATTAATAATCAATCTTTTTCTATCAATAATACATATAATGTACATATCGTCTCTGAAAAACTCTTCGTTCTTGGGTTGATTATATTATGCCTTTAATATTAATTGAATTAATTAATTGTTTTTCCTTACTTGCTTCAAATCTTTCTTACATAATAGATTAATTCTGTTAAGAAATTTAGATTTCCACTATTTTTTTCTTAAACATTCATTTTACTGAAACATTTAACGTTACATTTTATAGTAAAATAAAATTATAGCATTCAAAATTTTTGTTACTATATATTCAAAATAATTAATAATTTTAGAAATTTAATTATAGTATATTGTATACTAAATTACAACTAGAAAAACTCAATTCATTGCCATTAAATGTTTCCAAATTTATAACGTCATTATTAATAGATTACTAATACATAGTGTATACGTACGTAATTAAGTATTGATTGAAATAATATTTCGACAACAATTAAATTTTTTTTCATCATAGCCTTGAACATTACATAGAAATAGTATAATACGTATTGTATATATATAATTAAGAATAAATATAATAATTGAAAAAAAATCGTCCTTACACTTATGATATATACATTGACAATAAAAGTTCCGAAACATAATAAAATTTTTTTATATAATTAATGAATTAAAAAAAAAAATTAATAATAATTAATAAAATATTAAAATAAAGACGTATTTCTTTTTTTTTTAATATTCTAGAAATTATCAAAAAATATAATAAATATTAAAATAATAATTTTCATAATTTTTTGTTATAAATGTATAAGAATAAAGGATAATTAATGTGATTATTACATATAGTTTAAATATTAATTAATTATTTGGATGAGTGGGATTATAATATTGTAAACTAATTTATACATAATTAAGTTATATTGCTTGCAAGTAAAGTTTAAAACGTTTAAAATTATGATTACCTACATTATACGAGTGTGTGTCACGTCACGTAGCTACTAACTATACTTTGAAAAATTCAATCATTTTATTTTTTAATAATAACTAAAAAAAAACTAATTATAAAATTTTAATTAATTTAAATTTTGCTACAGAATAATTTTACCATTAAAACAGTATTTATTTTTTATTAGTTTCTACTGTTTAATTTACTATAATTATACATTAAGATTTTACAACCCACCTAACCTTTCCTGCAGAACTTTGCTTCATATTTTATTTATAAATTAATATTAAAGTATTCTTAATGTACAAATTTTTAAAATTTTCTAAATATATATCTCACAGGAAAGGAAATTCTATATTTAATTACCAATATTGATAATCTTATCTCGTTACAACAAATTTATGTTGATGCAAGTAACAATAAAAAAAATATCTTATTATAAGGAGTTATTTCCACATGAAAAAATAAATCTTGAAAATCATTTTCCACAAGAAATACAATTGAAAAAATAAAATTTCCTATTATAAAAGATCATCGTCTTAAATTCAAGGATATTTATGTTTAAATAGAGAGCTGAGTAGCAATTTTATATATTTATCGAATTTGAACAAAAAAAAAATTATTTGTAAGAAGATTTATTTGAATTTTCCATAACTCTAAAAATGCTGGTAAATTAACATTGGACAGAGTGGTACTTTCTTTATGTACTAATAAAATATTGATAAATGATTAATTCCACCAAAAATATATAAATGATTAATTAGTTTTCTAATAACAGTAGCAAAGGTAATTAGCTTAATATTAATTTTATTTCTAAATATTTAAGAACATTAATTCTTATATCTTACTTTATTGGTTTTAAATTAAAAGGATATTACGCGAGTTTTTCTTATGTAGTACCAGATAATAAAATTTCCCATTTTTTTAGTGCAATAAAATTGATTAAAATTTCAAGTGATGCAAATATTTTCAAGCAAATTATCCATTTTCAATGAGAGAAAATTACTTATATTATTATAATTATTGTCTTTAATAATATTTACACTGTTGTCGTATAATAAACTTGTAACATTATCATTAAATTTAAATTATAATTTTTTAAATTGTGTATACATTTATAATGTAATACCATCTCTCAAAATTGTCCTTATCTTATAAGTATATGATACTTAATGTTAATGATTTTTTTCTATGTTGTCGCCTTTTCTCCTTAGTTTAAGTTCTTGTTAAATTTGTATTTTTCTTAAATATATTTCCTCATAATATAATTCATATAAATATTATCATTTTTAAGTATGAGGAATCCATAAAATTGTGAAATAAATTATGAAATATATTTTCTAATTTTTAAAATATTTTGGACAAAATCTCTTTAAATATGCAAATTTAAGTTAAGAAATATTTCCATCAAAAAATTATTATTTTTTCCTTGATGATTTTGACATAATTTCAAGGGATACTGACTTTGAGATATCATTATAAGTCAAGTAATATATTCTTTGAGCTATTCTGGGAATTATTACTGTAAGCTTTTTTTGATGTTTTATTATGGGTTTTATTATGGTGTAATAATTAATTTGAAAATTTTCAATTTAAAAATTATGATTTTTTGTGAAATTAGACACCCAGAAACATAAAAAAAATTAATATAAAATGACCATAAAATGAAGCGAATATCCAATTTGGTATTTTGTAGTAATATGTAAAAACGTCCTTGAAAATTTCAATAAAAAACTTCTTGGGTTGAATATATTAAAGTTAGTAATAATTTCGATAATAAAATTATTTCGTATTAAAAATCGAACCTATATCAATATTTTATTGACATTAAGAAATGGTAAGTTATATTTGTATCCTAATTTATTGAATTTGGTAACAGATGATTTTTTATTAATTACAAAATGTTGTTTTTTAAATGCTAATATGTGTATTATTAAATTATTTGTTATTTTAACAACCTAAAAATTATAATAATAAAAATATTTCCATCTGACAATTCAATAAACAAAAATTATTCATGACAGTTTGTCGCATTTGATATAAAAAGGAATGTATGATCTTATTTGGGCATCATATGCAAATTAACATAATTTGGATAGCATAATGCAAATTTAGGATTATATGGGCAGCATAATATAATTTATATGATAAATAGAGAAATTTAATCTTAAGATTTATTTTAAAATATATTATACTTTAATCTATAAAGACAGCGACATTTTAGTTTATTATTATTCATTTGGAATTACAAATAAATAAAATAAATTAATATATTAATTTTCTATAATATTGCGTAAATGTAAATATAAATTTAAATATAAATTTACTCAATTTTTCTACAAAATTTTCGTGTCTCTAATTTCATTATTTATGATTAATCATACGTTTAATTACAAATATTTTTTGCACAATTTTCTATTAAAAATATGAATTCCAAAAATTCTACAAATTTTATTTATAAAATTATTCAATTAAATTAAATTTCTCCTAATAAAAATTTATTAATGAATTTAATTTTATTGTTGAGTGAACTGAATTAATCCCAAAAATAATAAATATTAAATAGATTTACATTAATTTTCATAGTAAAAAAAAATATATATTTAGAGATAATAATTTCTTGAAATAATATCTCTATAAATAAAACTGAAACAATATTAATTTATGAAAATATTTGGTTTGTTAAATTACAAAATTTAAATTCAATTGATTTTTCAAAAAAATAATATAAAATGTGGATGTCAATTGTCAAAGTAATGTTGCAACTGACGAATTAATTAGTTTTGTAGATTATGCAAACCACGGTCTTTCTAGTAGCAAGTCAAACTTAAAAAAATTATTAATTATTTTTTTTTTTTGAGAATTTAATCTTGGAAATAGTTATATTATTGAAATTATATATTATATTTTCCAATGTCTTCTTTCACATGGCATAATCCATTTAGAATTATTTTATGGGGTGATTTATAAATATTTTCATATAAATATGTATAAGTACATATTAGAATATAAATCTTTCTATTAAAAATATACTTATATTTTACTTCAATATTTGAAAGACTTAATCATGGCTTAGCTAATAATGATACGATTAAAAAGACATAGAAACTTAATAATTTAATATAAGACTTCTATAAAATATCAATAAAAATTTTACAGCTTTATATATAAAATGTTTATCGAATTGCGTATAAATTGCGATAAAATCGATAAAGAATATTTTTAACATAATATAAAAAAAATACTTTTAATTTTTATTATTTTTTGTTGGTTTTACTTTTATCTGTAAATTTTTTTGTTTGGAAATATAATTTCTTTTCACTTTAGTTTTAATATATACTAGCTAATATAATATATATGATTACAAGTTTCATCGAATGAGTTTAATTACACTAAGAAAAAATAGTCAGGCAATTATTTATAAGAAAAAGTATATTTTTTTTAACAGAATGTTACCGAAACTTGTAAGACTGTAAGATATATATGTAAGTTAGGTATCTGAAGAATAAATTAAAATATTAGATTTAAATTTCTGGTGCAATTATTATTATTCATAGTACTTTAAATCAAATTTGGAAAATTATAAAATTTTCTCGATTATTTCACAATTATCCCTTTATTATTACAATTTAAAGTTCATTTGTTTCGGGAATTTTTGATTGAAATAAGTAAATAATTAGAATTTAAATGTGATTCTTAGTTTGGAATGAATTAATAACAATATTTACTACTTTACTACGTAAAAGAAGTAAAATTTTGAAATATATTTGACTATTACTTTAGCTTAGCTATTAATTATTAATTTTTTTGATCATCTACAGACTCTATAGGCAAGGTGATCACATTTGATATAATTTGTCTAACAATTTAAATTTTAAATAATTGGGTTAGAAGTTAATCATGTCATAATTTTTAATTATTATAATGATTTTTCATTATTGTCACTTAATATTTTATAACTTATTTAGGAAATTAAATGCTTATCTCATATTATTATAATAGTAAACCATTTTAGTATTTCAGTGTATAGAAATAATAATACATACATTATGCATTCTATAATTGGCACCTCTCCTACTTCCTTTTGAATAATATTTTATTTATAAATATTTGAATATTATATATAGTGTGTATATTTATTTGTTTGCACAACAATTTTACTTTCTGTATTCCTAATATTTAACATCTTCTAACAATTTAATAATATTTACCAAAAGAAAATGTCTTGTCATTTGTATACTTTGGTATTCCAGTTTTTTTTTAATAAATACAAACAAAAAATAGCTTTCCAAATCGAAAAACAAAAAAAAAATTTGTTTGCCATGTTCGTATATTTTTATAATAAAAACATTAAGTCGTATATATAAAGTAACCTTAATTTTTTATCCATCATTTTATTGGCATTACATCAAATACGAAATTGTATTATCATCACCTTAGCAAAGGAAAAATTGTTTGTATTAAGTTTATTTCCTTTCCATTGAACTTTCTTATTCTACCCCAATTTTTCCGTATGTACAGAAAATGTCAATCAAAAAACAAGCCAATAAAAAAATTTATATTTTTCTTCTGTATTTGAAAATTTCATAAAGAAAATCAGAATTTTCCGTAATATTTATAAATTATTTATATAATAAAATGTGTGTATGTGCATTTATATAAAAAGATTTATTGATGTTCTGATTGACTGACTGTAAAATCATCTTTATTTTTATTTTGTATTATATATAGCTCTGTATACGTATATATAATATATATAAAATGATGAAATATTTTCCAAAAGGGACTTACAAATGACACAAAATGACATTTTTATGTAATACATTGCAACAGATAAAAATTGCAGTACTATAAGAAGAGAGTTTGTCAAATTGGGGAAATTTAGTTATGTTTATTGCAAATTTGATGTATTTTTGATAGAAATCCCAGCTCTTTAATAAACTGAAGCCCAACTGCTATCCTACTCCATAGGATGACAGTTTGGGCTTCAGTTTATAAAAGAGCTGGAAAATATAATAATAATAGTAGTAACTTTGGATTATCATAGCCAATATAGTGAACAATTTCAGTTTAATGTCTTATTAGTATGATTAGAAATGAAATAAAATATGGTCTGGTCATGTACCAATAAGTATATACTAAGTAAATTAAGTAATTTTCTAAGAGCATGGGAAGACCAATTTTAACTTATCCCTTAAATTAAATAATTGCTCGCAATGTTAGAGTAAATGATTTACAAACTGAACAACAAAATTAAATTTAAAGGTACATTTCATCTGTAAATCACAATCCTTTTTAATATGCTAAAATTTCAAGATAAAATTTCTGTTCTGCTCTTAATAACGATAAATTTTTATTTTTTTTCCAAATTCAATTTTTTTTTTTATTTTAAAGAATTTTCTTTTTTTTTCTATATTTATATAACAAGAGTCCAAGTCCATCTGGCTTGATGTGTATCACCAATCAAATTGATATGACAACGACCTTTTTACAGATTTGTCTACGATGAAAATAGATCATTATACAATTTCTATTTTACTAAAATATTATTATAAAAATATATAAAAAAAAAAGTTTTCCACGGGAAATGCATAGATAAATAGAAAAAAAAACAACAAAATTAGAAAACTCTTTTGCTTATTTCTGGAACAAATTGATTTGTTATATTTTTGGATTGTTTTTTATGTTAAAATTTTTTAGAGGTTTTAATTTTAATGCTGTTAAATTTTTTTTTTTCATTTTGTTTATTTATAATTAAATATTATCACGGTGGGAGGTTTTCTAATGGGGTAAAATATATAAATTTAAATTATTTTTTCTTAAATGTTTTCTTTTTTGCATTATAGACAGCCCGCTAAGAGATATACATTAAATCGAAATTTTGAACAGATTAAGTTTTGTTTGATAAATTGTCTAATGAATTAATGTTTAAGTAACCAATTTATAAATTTATTTATTTTTTTTTTTAATTTTTATTTTTCGATTTAAATTTTTAGTTAAAATATAATTCAGGATTCTAAATTGAAAATGATTTGTGTTTTTATTTAGTTTTTTGGATGTCTAATCAGACAATGTTATTTCGCACATAAATGATTCAAAAATGATTTGAAAAATCTCTTCTACCATGTAAATATATAAATCAAACATAGCTTATGGTATAAATAAGATAAATTGGTATTAATATATTTATTGGAAAATTGGTAAATTTCTTAAATTATATCAAATTTTATCGTGGATGAATGTATAATAAATTTAGTATATTATTTATAATAAGAAACAAAAAAAATGATGATTTCAAAATTTTAGTTGGTGAATTTTTGCTTACAATTAGTAAGGTATATTATTTCAATTTTTATGAGTTCGAAATTTACTATAGGTATACTATTTTTGGGGCGTGAAATAGGCTTAACATAATTTATCAAATTTTCCGGTTTTTCAAATATAATCGTTTGATAGTAGAAGTGTTAAGGTATTTGACAAATAAAATAATATTAATAACATTAAGTATACATGAAAATTTTCTCATTTTAAATATAAAACAAATATCCTGTAGAAAATCTCGTAAATTTATTTTTCTTAATTTTCCAATTCTGCCTAAATCAAATTTGACAAATGGTATCGTCAGTTAAATTAAATTAGCTTAATACCCTTAAATTTATTTAATTATTACCTCAATTTTTTATAATAATAAACAAAAGTGGAATTCTGGTATACCTGAATAACAGAAACTCCTTATTATTGATTGTAATTAGTATAATATAGTTTATAATTTTTCCTTAAAAAATAACAATTAAATATACATACCGTATATATAAAAAAGACAACATAATTTCTGAATAAAAAAAACATAGATCGTAAAATTTAATTATAAAATATATACATAATGAAACAAGTATAATTACAAATATAATTAAAGAAAATTTAATGTGGTCATCAAGATTATTTTCCAATATTTGAAAAACTCTTTTTTTATTTTCTAAATTTTATTGAAAATAATTTATATTTTATTGATTTTTCTTTTCACATTTAAATAAAGATTATTTTGTATATTCATTTTAGAAAAATAGTAAAATAAAATTGATTATTGTCTTACTGTCAAATACAAATTTAAATTTATTTATTTTGTCAAACATTTTCTAATTAATTATAATCATCCATATAATTATAATTTTGATATCTTATAAATTTAATCTAAAAATAGTCTAAATTATTTTGTTTGGTAAATTAATTTTTATTTCGATGCTGATTATACTTCAGTACGCACATAATTTAAGTATATAAAAACCTTAAGTATATAAAATTGAAAAAGTTATTTTATACTATTTACTATTTTTAAATATTTTTTCAATTTTATTTATTTATTGAATTAGAATTTTTTTATCTTCAATAATTTTCTAAAGAAAATGTTAAAAATAAGAAAATAATCGCTTAGTAGTTTAATGTTCAGGAGATTTTTTGAGCTAGGAACATTTTTATCAAAAATCGAACATTACCTCAAGGAGCGAATAACACCAATCGAAATATTTCAATATTTTTAAAAAAGTATTTAAACAACTTTAATATACATTGACGGACAATGGAACCGACAAATAAGGATTGAAATGAGAAATGTTTATATTTTTCAAAAACTCCTATAAATATTATTTCACAAACAAAATTATTAAGTTTCTCTTGCTATTTATATGAAATAATCTATAGGAAAAAACTACATGAAAAATATATTCCCCTAATTAAAATATTAAATGTACAATCATGTTTACACTTTACTTTAAATATTATTTTTTATATTCACATTTTCATTTATATATTTTTTTTTTATATTTATATTGTTGTTTTTCTTGGTGAAAAATATATAAATTTTATTAATTAAAATTTTTAAACAATGTGGCAATATAATTTAATTAGATAAAATTGTGAACATATGTATAACAAAAATTTTGTAAAAATAACAAAACATAATGTTTTGATTTAGAAATTCATAAATTTTTATTGTGGAATTTATAACAATTATGTTTACACATTTATGCTAATTATGGTTTTCATTAAATTCGAAATGTTCTACTCGTAGATGATGTAAAAATTTACTTAATGTGTATGAAAATGTAGGTGGTAACATAAATTAAATGTTGGAATTAGATTAGTTAGAAATCATTTAAGTACTTAATAGTCTTATCTAATAAATTCCTCACCTGAATTATGAATTGCAAATTTGGCTTTAATTAAATTATTTTTTATCAATTTAGTCACGATGAGTTAAAAATTTACTATTTGTCGAAAAGTATTGATTAAGTACCATGTTATTTGTAGATTAGATTGAAGGAAATCAAAAAATTTAATTAAATGCAACTTAATTTTGATTTGTGTTTTTATTTAGTAAAATCAAAAAATTTAATTAAAGGCAACTTAATTCTAGAAGATAATTAGAAATTTTCCTTTTATGTATTATTATGTAATTTATGTTTTACAATTTAGACGCTTCTATTATTTATAAGCTTTTAGGTTCTTCTATTATTTATAAACCCCGAAAATTTGTAATAATCAAATACACGTATAATTATTATTCATAAATTTATAAATTGCATATTACAATGATTTAGTTAAAATTTGTATAAGTCTTCTTCTAGTCTTCTTATCATATCTAGTATTTTCATGATGGCGGTATAAGTGCTATTAATATAAAATAAAAAATCAGAAAGTTTGATGAAATACCAAAAAAATTTATTAACTACCTATATATTTATTACATTTTTTTATAAAATATTGCGGTCGTCTTTAATATTATGTGATAAGGAATATAATTTTTTTGTATGTATATGTAAAAATTATTCTTTTTTAGGCTTTTTTACCTTATAAATATTTTATTCCGGGAAAAACATTACCTTATAAAAATAATATTTTTGTTAAGTAGTCCTTAATGTCATACACAAAAAAATAGCACTTAACTTTCTATAATTCAAGTATTGTTAATTTTGAATGAATGAATTGCTTTCAAACATAAATGAAGATAATTTTTTTTTGTTAAAAAAAAAACTTTTTAGGTATCCTTCGAAAACGATCACTGCTAATAGGAACAGACATTCGTAAAAAAAAAGTTATTATAAATCAATTTTCTTTCTTCCCAAATTGTTCGAAAATCAAAAATTTATACATAAATACTTTAAGAAAGAAAGAAAAGATGAAAATATAAAAAAAAATCACTGATGATCTAAAGTGGTCATTGGCCACTTTACGCAGCAGGAAACCCCAATAAAAGACATAAGATCTCTTTATATATTGTGAAAAGTTAATTATTATATCTATACAAGTTAAATATTATGTTATGTAGCTATAAATATAAAATATATATTGATAAATTGTAGATTCTTGTGCGTCCTTACGTGTTAAGGAAATTACAAAATAAAAGAAAAATAATTCATTGATTTTATATATTTGGTAATTCCATGCGGTTTTATCATAAAACTTGTTAATCGATTTCATGTTCTAACAAAACAAATAAATTTTCGTCCTTTTTTTTCTCTTTTATTTTATTTCTTTTGGTCCTATATTAGCTTTAAAAACAAAATTTATTTTTTTATTAGTTTTTTGGCTTTAAATAATTTTGGGCTTTTATCATAATTTTCTGTTTTTATGTTGGTTTTGTCCATTTTAATGTACAACACCAAAAAAAAAAAAGCTTTATTTTCTTAAGGACGACAACTAACTTTTACTTGATGGAAGAGTTTGAGTTAATGGCAAAGACTTTTTATTTTATAGCATTAATGATCAAAAATTGCTAGAAATAAAGAAGAATATTAACACATAAAAATTCTCTTTAAACATAACGAAAACACTTTTTGATGAGGTACGAAAATAAAAAGAAATTACATTGCTATTTACTTGTAATACCAACATATTTATATAATGTTTATCACTATACATTTTAGAACATTTTGCTTACAGACATTGTATCGGACAGGACAATGGCACTCAGACAAGATAGGTCAAATTAATTCTTAAAGTCGGAAATTTATTCCTCTGTGATAATGTAAGATTAACTATAAACTTTGTATTTTGTTTAATTATATGCCTTATGCTCCGTTCCGGTCACATATATGAACGATTTTATAAGAATCGACTTATTTAATTTTGACTAACCTCATTATATTGATTCTATAAAACTTTCGTTATTTTGTTATTGATCATTTTAAACAAACTTTTTTTGCAATATTTCCAAATAAATGATTTATATTTGAACAATATATTTCATATATTATATTTCTTCATTTAACAATTTCTCCTTCTATAAATAATTTTTTTTGCATTTATAATAGACGTGGATAAATCTTACCAAAAATGTAGAACTAAATCTACAAATTGTGTTTTATAGTTTTAGTTTTCATATTAGAAAAATTATGTTAGTATGTTATAAGTCCAGAAACACTTTTAGTGGATGTATTACATTTTACTATTGCTGTCAATAGTTAAATGTAGTTCATACTCTTATTGTGTTTCTGGACTTACTTATGACAGAGACTGTAGTAAATTTGTATATTAACAGACACTAATCAAAAATATCTATTTTATATATAAATATTAACACATCAATTTATTTATTTTAATAATAAGGATTAAATAATTAATTTTCTATATTTTTGTAAAAACAAATTATTCTAAAAATATTTAAATTTTAATTTGTTACATTTTATATAATAAAATATTATTAAAAAAAAACTAATTAACATTTTAAAGTAGCTTAAATTTTAAATGTTTTTGATTTTATTTAGAAACTTTTCAAAGTTTTCGTTTGTTATTAAATAATTAACTTCAAATTTTCAAAAAAAAAAACGACTAATGCAAAGAAATAATGTCCTTACAGAATTTTCCGTACATGTAACACAAAAATATTTCTATAGATTTGTGTATGTATAAGTAACTCATATATAAAAATGAACTGAACCAAAAAATAAACAATATTTTCAGAAATTACTCCCATAGGAATTTGAAAATACTAAAGGTAGTCATTTTTATAACAACGTGCTTTAAATCTTTAATAGTATTTTCATGCTATAAAATTTTATTTTTATTAGGTAAAAAAGTTAGTTGCTGTTGGAAGACATTTTTTTTTTCATTTTATAGACATTATGATTCAAAACCTATTAAAACGCTACAAGAAGCTAAAATTAAAAAGTTTTTTTATATATTTTATTTGATTCAAATATAAAAATAAATAATAAAAATAGTAAAAGTTAATCTCTAAAATAAACTTTAGTAAAAAAAGAAAAAAATTTATTTTACTTTATTTTGATCGTAAATAAAAAAACTTTAGTTGTATAAAAGATTTAAAGTTTCGACAAGATTTTTATTATGCCAAAAGTTTATATAGTCAAATATTAATTACTATTAAGCAAACTATGTTTATGTAAGGAATATTTTATATGCAGAAACTTTTTGAATTGACGAAAACAATGCATTTTTATTAAAATATTATTTTAATGGAAGAACAGTGATTTTGAAAAATAAATTATTTTAAAAGAAAATTTCAATTTTCATTGGAATGAAAATTAAAAAGTTAGTTTTTTTCAATTTTTTGAACACAGAATTATTTAATTTAAATTTAAAATAATTAAATAAAAAATTTTATCATTTGAATTGACCAAATATTTGTTATATAAGAAGGTCAGGATTTACAGCCCCGCGACGAATGCGTGGCAGGTAGACGCCATCCTATAAGGGGCGCTAGCCAAAAAAAATTTTTAAGTTCCTTTGAATATATTAGGATAATTTTGAGTGCGGCCATTACAAGAATTGATGTATCGCAATATTACGATAATGAATTGCTTGGCATCATCTGTTTTTTGTTGAACATAATTTGTTGCAATCTCATATATACTTACATACGTTATTTTCAATTAAACTTAAATATTGCAAAAAGGTCGTAAAAAGGACTTTAAAAAAAAAAGGTAATTTATAGTCAGTAAAACTTTTAAGTAATTAAAATGTGAGTTAGATTTTTAATTAACTAGTTTATATGGGAAACTTATTATTTATTTAACTGTTCTAGAAATTTTGTTCATTAACTGTTTCATTTTTTATCGCTGGAGAGGGAAGGTTTTAACTCTTAAAAATACATCTTAGTTTTTCAAAATTATGTTACTCAATTTTAACTATATTATTTTATAACAGCAATGTAGTTTTAAAATTTTAAAATTAAAATTTAAGTTTATCCTTCACATCATATCATACAAGTAATAATTTATCTGTTGCCTTCTTGTCGAATTTACTTAAGTTGATTTGAAATTTATTATAATTTTCACATATATTTTGAATTAAGAGAGCATAATTGAAACAAATGACTTTGATAATAAGGACTTAAAAATCAGGACAATAAAATCAAGAGACTGTACAAAAGTATCGATGCGTAAATTTTCATAAAACTTAATTATGAATGTTGTTATATGTTTAATAAATTTTCATTAAAAAATTAACTTTGTCATATTTTTTACTGTGTCTTGAATTTATAATTTAAGAGACGGTCGTACAAAGTATCGCTACTATAATTTTTCGTACTTAAATTTAAGATTATTTTTAGTAATTGCAATTTGTTATTTAAACACTAACTAAATTAAAGGAAACAAATTGAAATTCTTAAATTCTAAAAAATTTTTTGGAACTGATAAAAAGTTTTTAAATTAGTAAAAATAGTTAAATAAAAATTTTACACTTACCTGTAAAGAAAAACCTTTTTATGATATTCGTTGTCTTCTATTAAAATAAATTGACCTTAAAAGTTTTTCGATTTCTTTAAAATGAGCATAAAATGCTTTTTTAAGGACTTTGTCAAAAATTTAAGAAAAAAATAAAAAGTTATTATTTTTACACATGAATTATTTTTTATGAGCCTATAAAGTTTGTCTGACCGTCGAACTCTATAGAAAAACATCTGCTCTGTATAGTATTGCTATAATTAATATATAAAATCCAAATAATGTATTACATTACAATAATTTTGAAAATATTTCTTATTATTGTTTATATATTTTTTGGAAAAAGTTTTTCCACGAAAATATTTGTATTTTATTTGGTTTTATATACCCTAAAATAATAAAAGTTATTTATGAAATTAATTGAAATATTTTCTTTTAGCAAATAAAAAATGAGTAACGTTTTTTTTTTGTAAGATACTAATTCATTTCAAAAATATTTCATTTCATTTATATTTGATATTGTAGAATTATGATGTATTTTAATTTAATGAAAATGATATAAAATATATCATTGACATTGCCATGGTAAATTTATTTGGAATTCTTCGAAATCAGAAATTCTACGAAAAATCTGCTTTGCTTATTTTGAGGTTAATTCTATGAAATTAAATCTTAAATAATAGGAGTATAATATAAAAATTTAATCATAAGTGTACTAATAGATAGAAAATTCATAAATTTTATATGTATACCTACAAAAATTATATGAATTTAAGATTTTGCTTTTAAAGGATTTAATATTTTAATATGTATACGAATATACATATGTGTGTATGTTTGTACATATTGAATTATTACGATTCAATCAATAATTTAATATTCCTTCGTAGAAGGTTTATAATAATTGTAATTAAATTATTTTTTCTGGCATATAATAAAAGTCGTTGTTCTATCTAAAAATTTTAATTTTACTTTTTGGTTAACCAAAATATTATAAAAAATCATAGTTCAAATAATATAAATTTTTAATTTTTGACAATTTTCAATAAATATCTGATTAAATACATGCCTCTAAGAAATTTTCAACAAATTATTTTTAATCTGAATTATTATTTTTGAAATGGTACCTTAAGGTAACTAGCACCAGTCAAAATCTAAACAAAATTCAACTTCAGCCAAAAAGTTTTTTTTTTTTTATTAATTTTTAGATTGAAAATTTTCCAAACTTTAATTACCACAATTAACATAACTTTACTCATTTAATTACTTGATTTTATTTAATAATTTTATCAAAAAATAAATAAAATAACAAATATATTTACGAAAAGGTTCATTACTGACTGGTAATATTATTGAGTCATTTTAACATTTTGGGAAATTTTCCATTTTAAACATTTTTGTTTTTCTGTTTTGTTTGTTAAGAAAATATTTGTTTTTCCTTTTTAGGAAAAGTAATATTTACATTTAACTACAACGAAATATATATGTATATTTTACTTCTGTTGTAAACATAAATTGACATGCATATTGTTATGACAATCAAATATTTAAATATTTTTTTTTTATTTGGGAAAATTTTCCACTTTTATATATAAAATAATGGCGTACAAGAATAAAGTTTAATCAAGTTTAATGGCCGGTATAATAAATTTAGTCATATTTTTGTAACAATATTGGGCAGCAGAATAAATTTATTTATTTATTTTTGAGCTTATTTAAAACAAATTTATTCCAAATTGAGAGATTTTCAATTTTAAATTTAATTTTGTGATCAAATTTGCACTAAAAGTTTAAGAAAATTAATAATATTTTACAGTGGTAAGGAAAAATATCCATTAGAAAGTCATAAACATCTGTCATTTGGTATACAAATTTATGGGAATTACTTATTTGTGATTTGAAAATATATTGAGTATGAAATTTAATCCTTAGATGAGTTTGTTTTCATTAGTCATCAGTTATAATTTTCATTTTCGTACAAAAATCACAATAAATTTCGACTAGGTATTTTTTATGGTAATTGAAGATTTACAATTTTTAGATGATAGATTTCAAGTTATTTGAAGTTTTCTATCCGTAGGTAGAATAATTAAATATTACAAAATATAAGATACCTATAGTATAGATATAAAGTATAGTTTATATAAGATTTAGTTCCAATTATACAATAGATTGTAGATTTAGTTACTCTATTGGTTTGTTATGATGTTGAAATATTGGAATGGGTTATAAATCTAAAACATTTTCAAATTGAGAATATAAATTTTAATTAAGAAAACAAAATATCGAAAATTGAAATGTACATAAATTTATGTATTCGACATTTTTAAGTAAATTTGAAAATTTAAGTTTTCGACATTCGACATATTATATCATTTTACTTTTTACTTTCATAAACTTCAACATTTTTATTAATTAAAAAAATTAGTACAATTTTTTTTTTAAATATAACTTAAATTACACAATATTACAATTTGAAGTCCTTTCATTTCTGTCACGTTTTATATGAATATCATTAATTTATTTTGACTTTTTTTTTGTTCTAAAGGTGATAAAGATTAATTAATTATTATTATAAAAAAAAGGTCTATATCAGGATTCAAATTGGATTCATCCAGGTCAGAAAGAAAATGTCACCAACATAGATTAAACTTTTGTATTGTTTTGTGTTTTATACCACCTCTAGGATTAATAAATAACCACAAAAAAAATGTTGTATCTAAACAAAATCTAAAAAAAACCCTTCTCAAAATATTTTACTAATTTCTTTTTAGTTTTTTTTTTTCTTCTAAAAATCAAATCTAATTATGTACTACTAAAATTTATTATATTTTTAAATTAAAATGTTCTTAAATTTTGATTTATTCTTGTTGAAAGTTTGACTTTTCAGTACAATATCCTTAAAGACCTTAGAAGAAACAGTTTTAAGAAATATGAAAAAAATAAACATGAAAATGCTTTTATAAAAATATAAATGATTTCGATCTGCTCTGCCATCAGAAGTAAAAGAATAATTGTTAAATTAGTATTGATTTATTTAAGAAATTTGGCTCGATTTTGATAAGAAAAATGTAAAAAATTTTAAGCTATCCGATAATTTAAAGGATATTAATCAAATAAAGTTTTCCGTTATATAAATGTCATAATAAATAAACTTTACGTATTTTTCTATAAAAAGTTTTAAATGAAAAATTTAAAAAACCAATATATATATAAGTATGTATTTATTAATCCCTTTTAGTGTTGAAATGTCAATTAAAATTGATGTGCTATTAAAATTTTGTATTGAAAAATAATCGAATTTTAGTACCAAAAAAAAAAGTTCTTCTAAAAAATCTGCAATCGAAACTAACCAACAAAAAACTATCAATTACCTTTTGAAACGATTTATCGATAATTTTCAAATTTTTATAAAATAGAAATTACAAATTTGAAAATTTTTAACTTTATGAAAACTCATTTATGTTGCCAATTATTATAATTTGATTACCAGTCATATACACTTTACAAAAAATGGTAATATATAATATATGATATGTATTAAATATTCCATTACTTACTGAATTATTTGTGTTTTGATTTTTAGTTCAAATAAATTTAAATTTTCAAAAACAAAAAGTAAATAATTTTGAATATGTTTTACAACAATAAAAAATATTAAAATTAAAAGCTTTCGTTATATTAAAAGTAAATAGTGAAATTAAAGCATAAAAAATGTCCCATTTATTATTATTTATAAAATTAGTTTTGTTTTAAAAAATGACATATAATTTTTATTATTTTTCTACTATATAATTTAATGTAATTTTCCTTTTCTCTTTCAAAAATTTTTCCTTTTTTATAGAAAAAAAGTACTATATGTATGTATGTATCTGAAAAAATTTACTATTTACAGCACGATATATTTTGTCACTTAATTTATTTATGGCTATATTAAATTAGCCAACCGAACTTGCAATATATTACTCACACGATTATAAAAATACAAATTGCTAATAGTGTGGAAACTTACCAATTTTCAACAAAAGAAAAACTTAAAGGTTAATTAAAACTATTTTTAACCCTTAATCACAAAAATATAATAATGATAATGAAAGTAAAATAATATTATATTACTGAACAAAACTCCGAAAGGTAATAATGCCGAAAAATTAGATATGAAATATATTGGAGAAAAAATTACTTGATTGAATTTTGAATTCTGTGATATTTTCAGAAAATTAAATTAAATTTTCCAAATTAGTTTTATCATTATTAAATTCTTAGAACAGATGGTTGATTTTCCGAAAACATTTATATAACAATAGTATTTATTTAGAGGTGACTAACCATTAAATAAATTATCATTTTCATGAAATTTATATTAAATTATTCCCAAAAGGACTAAAACAATATTAAAAAAAAAAAATTCTTTAGGGATACTCAAAAAGTTTATGCATAAAAGAAAATATGGTTTGAGTAATTAAAATATGTATATTTTTTTACATGTACATAGTTTCTTAGAATTTTCAATGATTATTAAAGAGTATAATGAAATATAAATTTTATATATTTATTTTTATTTCAAATTCCCTGAAAATATTATACAAAGTTTATGAAAATTCTTCTGTTATTTTAAAAAAGAAATTTAATTAAGTTTTCAATTTAATGTTTCCTGTTTTCATTAGAAGTATTTAGTAGTAAAAACAAGTAATTAGTGTAAATCTTTAAGAAAAAATTATTAGAAATATTAAATATTTTAATTGTTTTCAAGAAAAATATTTGATTTGATAAAAATATTTTGATTACCTTGGTAATATTTTTTTTTGGGAATAAACCAAACTTTTTATATCAAAACAGAAAAAAGAAAAGTATTTCATTGCTCAGGTTACAATAATCTCGTAAAAAATTAAAAATGCTTTTTTTTCTTTAGAAAATTATAAAAATGGAAAATATTTTTTTTAACAAAATAGTTTATTAAATATTAAATATTCTGTTTGTAAATGCCAAATGAAATGTAGAATTTATTTACCTATTTCATTGGATTAATTTTACATGTCCAAGAAAAGGATGTCGTTCTATTAGAAAAATATCTAATAGGACAAGAAAAGGATGACGCTCTTGGAACGAATGTTGAAAATTAACTAAATTGTAAATTTTAACAATTATTGTAAACTTTATATTTATATTTAATTATGGTGTAATGTCGGAAATAAAAATTGACAATATTTAAATTTACTTGCGTGATATTTTTAATTTAATTTTGACACTTATATGTATTCTTTGGTATGCTTTTTTCAACTCATTTCTATAAAGCTATTCCATATTCTTGCTTAGAATTTATTGCTCTAATATACTTCTATTTATAACAACACGAAACATATTTATGTCAAAACCTTTGTTGCCGTATAGAAATTAGGTCATTGTCAACGTCACATGTTGTATGTAGATATTTTCACACTGACAGTATGATTATGTAAATAGCATATAGGTATCCTTACGTTTAAACATGTCAAATACAATCTTATTTATATGTACTCGTATATGAAATTTAATAAGAAATGGAGTTAAGTGTGCAATTTGGTTATATTTATATTCTTTATCTTTTCGTAGAATATTGAAAATAAAAAGTATTTAACGGACAGGGATTAATACCAATTTAGATGAAAATTTATTATGATATTTTGAAATTCGTACCTCTTTATTTAGATTTTACATATGGGTTCTTTGATATTTTAATTGGTTCAAATTTTAATTTTGTTAGTTAATAAATATTAAGCTGTTCCATTTATCTCTCGTATTATGGATAACAATATTGGCTCCTTTACTCAACAATTTGGAACCTATGGTTTTGGTTTAAATTTTTAAAATCAATTGATATATAAATTTTAAGTGATTTTTTATCAGGAAACTTATACGCACATAAATAATTTTTCTTGAGAGCATAAAGTGCTCATAAAAAATCCTTGTAAAACTTTTCCCATAAAACAGACCAAATTTACGTGAAAGAAAACTTACATATTATTTAGCTATGTATATATAAAAAAAGATTTTCCTTTTTTTTTACCTCAAAAGGGTATTTCATTTCCATTAAAAAAAATATTTTTTTTAAGTAATTTCTTCTCATTTTCCCACAAATTATTTTCCCATTAAACCCAAAATTTTATTGAAAAAATATAAAAAAAAAAAATATATTCTTTAAATTCAATACAAAAATTTAATAAATTCTCTTTTATATTTCAAACGAAATTTAATATTTTTTTTTTATATTTATTTTCCAGGAATATCGCCGAAAAATGTCATCTGTGTTAAGGAATAAATCAGATAAAAAAAATAGAAATAAGAAATAATGAATTTTAAAAGAAAATTGAAAATTTAATTTCAAAAAGAATATAACAAAATATTTGGTGAAGGACTTTTTCATTTATTTTATAATTCAAACTACAAGGATAAAAGAATATTATAATGAAGTCAAAAAAAAGACTTCATTGCATTAGCAAAAGTCATAAAATTATACCCAAAATATTAAATATGGGTCGATAATAGAATAAAATTTATCATTTTTATTCAAATGTGTGCGACTGAATGATAACACAAAATACCTTAAAAAAAAGGATATTAAACCTAAATAGGATTTGTGGCAGATAAAAATAATAATTTTAGCTCAATAAATATTATCATATACATGAAACAATTTACTTATGCGGATTGAAATGTTTCTTCAAGAATTTTAAAAAGGATATACTGAAAAATAAACTATATAATCTTTTTCTCATTCTTTTCCAAAAGGATAAAATTAGATTTTCATTTTTATTAAAACAAAAATTAATTCTCTTCTTAAAAGACTGACTTGAAAGCTAATATATTTACGTTATTCTCGAAAAAGATTTTTCCGGAAAATTATAAAAATCAATAAAGGATCATTACATTATTATTAACTATAAAAAAATTTAACGTTTTTTTTGTTCGAGACAATTTTCTAATTCTGTATTAGGATATATAAAAAGAAAATGCTCATAATTATTGCACTTTTTGTTATACACGCTTGTATTGCTGGTAAGTAAAATACAAATTTCTTATATAATTTAAAATTAAATGAATTTTTAGCAAAATTAATCGATATTATACCAAATTGGTCAATAATTCAACGAGTTTATAAATAAATTATCTTAATTTGAAACTTAGGATAATTTTCTATATAATTCTAGTTAAATACTTTTAATATATGTTGCAGTGAACTTGCACATGTTTACTCTATGTTAAGCGTTAAATATTTTGAAAAAGACATTATGTAAATTTTGAGAATGTTTGTTAGATAAAAGACAATTAATTTAAATTTAAATTATTGTCAATATTTGCATTTAATTAAAGAAAAATTTATCTCTGCTAGCAAATTAGACGTCTTTCTATACAAAATATCTAAATTTAATTTATTTTGCTCTTTTCTAAACTGTTATTTACATTTTGAAAATAAATATGTGACTCGGTTCAGTGGATTTTAAAAATTGCATAATTTTTTTTTTAAATAATTGAATCGAAACGATAAATCTTGTTACATGTTTATCGGCTATTATCCTTTTTTATGTACCTTACTTTAAAATTCATAATTTGATACACACGTATAATTCTAGTATAGGCTAAATTTTGTATAAAATATAAAATAAAAATTTTGAAAATTTATGCTGTAGGATATAACAATAACCGCCATATTACAAAAATAACCCAATATATAATTTGATATAAATAATAATGAAATTTTTATCGTATGATAAATCAATAAATTGATTAAAATCATAAAGTTATAATATTTTATATAAAATATTTTTTAATTAATAATTTTAAAAACAATGATTTACAAATTATTTCCGATGATGCAGATTGGTGGATGACCAATTCCAATAATTTTCAATATTTGAAAAATTGCTTATCTATGTTTAATATAAAACTATTAATTAATATTAATAAAATTTATTTTAAATATAAAATAGTATTATGTGTAGGCGTAAAATGAAAGATAGAAATGTCATAAGTTAAAAAAAATATATATATTTCGCGCCCACTCATTCTTTATGAAATATTTAACAATGTGGTAAAAATACTATAAAACACGATTTGTCCTTTTTATAAACAATATTTTTTCCACTCATTTTTTTTTTGTTTCATTAATTTTGTTTTGTCCAAACTGAATATGAACTATAATTTTAGTTATTCGAGTATATAGTTTCTATATTAAAGAAGTATATTTTAAATTCTGTTACCATATAAAAAGGAGGTCACGTAGCATTACTACTGTACAGTAAGCTAAGATTTATGGGCTTTCTGGAATGACGTAATTTGTGCATCATAATTTAATATAACAAAATGTAGTACAAATGTAGTTGTTTTCTAAAAGAATATTGTATTAGAGTAACTTACACCACATTTTAATTTTTATCACCTTTTCAATGTGTAGTCTATAATCAATTTAGGAGTCCCATTTTTAGTAAACAAATCATTTTAGAATCAAAATCAATATTATTTTATCGCCATTCTAGGGGATGAAAATTAATTGACCATTGATTATCTTTGTTTGACATGAAATTATTATTCAAGCTTTTCAATATACAATATACATTCTAAATACAAATTTCCAATTGGACGAACTGCCGAACAGTCATATCAACATTAATACGTACAAAGCATTTTCTACTTCACAAAAATTGTCATAACAATGTTGAATTGTTAACAAAAATATTTCAATTTCGTATGAATTTTATTTTATTTTATATTCCCAAAACAACAATTCAAATTTAACAAATTTTCCATTTGAAAATTTTAACAACATTTCCCATAGCTAATAAAAAGAACTTTTGATAACTTTAGTGTAAAATTTTTTTATTGTTGTATGAATAAAATAAAATTATCCTTTACCTTTTACATTTTTACTGCAGTTTATAAATAAATTGCAGTCATATACAATTTAATTTTTGTTTATTAGTTGAATTTTTTTATTATACCAAAAAAAAATAGCTTGATATAAAAAAATAAATGTAGCTAATTGCTACTTTGGTCAAAATTGCGGATATTATATATTTAATTCCAAATTCAAATTAAGTTTTCTTATTTATGAAGGATTTTTAATTTATTTATTAAAAAAACAACCAAAATAAAGTTTATTATGCCGCAAAATATGATAAAATTCAGAAGGTTTCAAAAAAATCTACAAAACCTAAAATGTATTTTTGTTAATTTTAATTGAATTTTTGAAAATTTTTTATAATATTCATGAATTATAATTTTTTTTTAATATTTTAGTGTCTGGTTTCTTTTAAATGCTTTAGTAAAAATAATTTTTTATAAAATTAATTTATAAAAAGAAAATTTAACTGACCATTTTCTTAAGGGATTAAAAGTTACTCATAGCGATAAACCAAAATAACTGTGAACACATTGGTCAGTATGAATTATGAAACTTATCCTTTGCTTCCTTTGCTCAGAATTTATGTACAAAATTAAAATTAATTGCTGTTTTATAAGTGGAGATGAACAAAATTTGGAATTTGATCACATTTTTTTTTTTTGGAAATTATAGATTTATGAATTATATTGTCAATTAAAAATATTTTACTAGATTTGAAATTATTGATTGTTCATAGCTTTCACTTGCCGAATCTTGCAGTTTGCAGTGCAATAATTTCGTGATCGATATGATAAGCTAATGTACAGGGTGCAAATTGACAGTTTTTGCACTCTTTAAATAATATTTCAGAATCCAAATTGCTAAAGATAGTTTTGATAATTTTAATTTATATATCACAGAAAAGACCAATCGTTGTCGCTATAATAAATTGATTAATTTACGATTAAGTATTTCGACAAATGTTTAATAAAATTAGGATTTACAACCAATTAATAATATACATATCATACATATATGTACGTAAATAAATTGTAATAATTAGTTGGTCAAAAACTCTTACTTATTTTGAAAGTTATATGATCCTTAAAAACTGAAATTAAATTTTTAATATAATAATTATTATTATCCTATTAAAATATTTTTAATTAAATTACAAAATAAAATAATTCTAAATTATTATAAATTTCAAATAATTTCTTATAATTAAATAATTTATATATCGATTTTCCAAATCTAAAACAATTATGATATCATAAATTTACGCTTGTCTTATTTATGATATTCAAGTAAATTTAGTGTATATAATTTCCAAGTAGACAAAATATATTTTCTATACTTTTGGGGAATTCAACAATTTTGACTATTGAATATTTTTTGTATTATTTAAATTAATGGCAACGAATTTCATTAAAAAAAATAATACAAAATAAATATTTAACTTTAACCTTACATTTATTTAATTTAATTTTTTACCTTGATATTCAAGTTTCTTTACAATATGATACTTAAAATATACATAAAATAAATATACTTCAAAAAATAAAGTTTGTCCCAAAACCTTGGGTAGAGGACTACTACATTGCTTCGCAATAACAAAAAAAAAAAAACTTAAATTCGAAAAGACAAAGTTATAAAAAGTTTATATGGTTTTCGAAAATTGTCATAAATATAGTTATTTTATATAACTAAAATTATATTCTTCATTTTGAAGCAAGTATTTATATACAGGGTATGTTCAACTATGTATGTAATATTTTTGAGAACTGTCACACAAATTGATTACTTATACTTTAGTTCTGAAATTGTAAAAGAAAAAGAAATTTTCGTGGAAAATTGATAATTTTCATCTAGGGAACATCACAATAATTATTTGTTTAAAATCTATCTTATGTCACTTTGTATACATTTTGAAATATATAATAATGCTTCATATTAGATGTAGATTTTTGTATGTTTTTACTTTTTAAAAAGGTTTTTCATATACATATATTCAATTCAAGGATAATGAACAAATTTCTATGCAAGTGAAATTATTCCCACTAAAACAATTCCAAAAGGTAAAAAGGAAATTTTTGTGTCCACATTATGATTGTATATACATGATTTTGAAGAACATGTTTTTTAATATCAATTTTTGAATACATTTCAATATGAAAAAGAAAATTAAATTTTGTTGGAATGGAGACAACAATCATTGAAGAGTTTATATTTGTGAAAACTATTAAATTGAATTGGTATTTTAATATACATTACTTTAAATATTTAATTTACTAGTCTAGTTAGATATACCCTGGAACATTAGTTAGTAAATTTATATAATATAATGAATATTAAATGTTGACAATTGAATTATATTATTGATTTAATATTTTTGATAACCTTTTATGCCATTGATTTACACTTTTATTTAGAAAAAGTTGACGAACACTATTCTTTTCAAAAAATATTTAATTTTAAATGGAAACCATTTCATTTTTATGGAGAATTACTTAACTTAATGTTATAAAAAGATACAAATTTGTGAATTAAAAAATAATTTATTTTGAATATTGATTATTATCGGTTCATATTTGTGTTAGCTTAAATCTGTTCTTAAAAAAAATCTGCTAGTTGGTGGTGGAACTCAAACTAAATACATATATTCCCATTTTACATTTTAATGTAAGGTTTTTCACTACATTGAGATTTTGAAATTTGAAATTATTTTAAAATACGATTTAATTTAGTGTTTCAAACAACAATTTATTTCAATAGTATTACTCTATCCACAAAAATAGTATATTTTACATTACAACCATTCTGTTAACAATCTCAATTACAATTTTCACAAGCATAAAATTCATAGAATAAAATGAAAATAATCTGATATATTTTAAACAGGATTGAACTATAATTTGATTTTTTAATTTAAATTTTCACTATCAATTTAATAATTCAAAATAGCTGTCTTTGAAATACAATAATCTACTTAATATAGTTAAACATTTTGAAAAACTGAAATTTTAACATTTACTAAACACAATTTCAATTTATGCAACTATAAATTTACTAGGAAATTTTATAAATTTGTATTAATTATTTATTAATTAAATATATTAACTTAATATTTTATTATAATTAAATTTACAATTTAATTAGAGTTTTATTTTTATAATTTACTGAAAAAATTTCCATAGATAAAATCATAAAATAAAATATATAATTAAATTAAATGAATTTTTAGACAATAATATTATACTCATATTAATTGAGTATAATTTTTTTTGTTATAAACTAGGTACAATACCAGCTGCCCCTGAGAATATCACAGTAACATTTTTAACACCAACATCGGTACGTGTATCCTGGCAAACAATGTTAGATTTACAAACTCATCCAATTGAAAAATATGTAGTCACGTACAAGCCAACCGATGACAGGTAAGAAGAATTTTCAAATAAATAATTTTTTTTTGGATATAATAATAATTACAGGTGGTAGTAGAGTCGCACTACAATAAAATTCAAACAAAATTCACCTAATCCGTACTACACAAAGCAATACTAAAGAAAATTTTTATTAATTTTTATTTAACTTATATTTTAATTATAACAAAGTAACAAAAAAAAAATTGGTTCTACAAAATGAATGCTTTGGGTAGTGTGATGACATCCTCCACCTGAATATTGTCAGATGCATGTGATGAAATATTTTTGTATATTAAACGAAATCCAGTAGGTGCTTTGAATGGAGCTTTTTTTCATTTTTCATTTTTCTTTCAATAAATTTTTATTTAAATTTTGAATTTATTTTAGTTAATGTATAATTAAAATTATCCATCCACATTAATTAAATTTTCCAATTTTGTTAAATCAATTATGAAATTTTATCATTATAATAATATAACGAATGAGTTAAGTTAGTTTTTGATTAGAGTTACATTGTTTCTGGTTGATTATTTTTTAATTATATCTTAATTACGAAAATATTATTTCGAAATTTTGTATACAATTTTAGGAAACACTTCCACAAACATAAAACGATTTAAGATGGATAGAATTTTTGGTATATACATATACATTAAAATCTGTTATTAATTTCAAAGAACTTTGAAAATTGAAAACATAGACCTTAAAATTCAATAGATCATTGTCAAATTAATATTTGATATTTAAAAGCAAACAGCAAACAGAAAAGGAAATGTAACAAAGCAATTATTATTTAATGTCTTAATATTTTCAATCTCGAAAAGAATCAAATATAATAGATTTAACCTATAATTTTTAATGGAAATAATTCCAATGCTATGTTAAATATATTAACAATTAATATTTTATTTAAAATTTATTTTTTTGTCATCTAATATAAATTGTAGGGAAGAAAATCGATTTTAAATTTTCCTTTTTTGAATATCATACATAAAATTGTCAACATATATATGTATATAAAATGTTCGTGTTCGTTTGTCTCTAAAGTAATTTTTACGCGTTGCACGTGCTTTATAAACAATGAAATATTATAGTTAAATACATTATTTTGAATGAAATAAAACATATTCTGAAAATAGAATAAAAAAAAAAGCTAATATTGAATTTGTTAGTTTTACATTTTTTTCAAATTAAACACGCAAAGTATTCTACTCACTAGCATAGTTGAAAGAAATCTAATTACTATCCTGTACTGTCGCATTAAATTAAAAGAAAATGGAATTTTCAAATTTATATATATTATTTTCTAACAAAAATCAATAATATCCTTATATTATTTTGATAAACATTTACTAAACACAATTGTTATTATGGTATGTAAATAATATTAAGTAATTTGAAAAATATCTACAACTAATTCTCAAAAATTTAAATATACAAAATTGATAGAGCTTTATTAAATATGACAATATAAACATTTCAATAAAAATATTTAAAATTTATTAAATAAATTATTGAATTCAATTAAATTTTCTAATTAATCATAAAATAGTTATATTTTAGTTCCAAATTATCAAATTATTTTACTAATTCCACAATTAAAATCAATTTTTTTTTTTCAAAAATAACTAATCCCAAAATAATTTCGAATTATATATAACTACAAAATCTTTAATTTCATATTGTGAGTTATACTTATACTATAAGAACTAAAAAATTAAAATTTAGTCTTATGTCTTACCACAAATTGGTATAGTAGAAATTTTAATTGGTACTCGAAAAATTTCCATTTTCCAAAAACTTCTAAAATACATATAACCTGATAAAATTTCACTTTAACAAGTAATTTTGAAAATGAATATAATTAAGCACAGACAACAAGGACATTATAAAGACTATCAGAAATAAACAAAAACAAAAATATTTATGTATATTATAAAACTTAACACACATTTATTTAAATTTTTCTTCGTTTACTTTAAGCGCATAACAAAAATTCTTCTTAAGAAAAATGTTTCATTAAATTGTGTTTTTTCCATCTTTATCTTATACTAGGCAACATGAATTTTTAAAATAAATTCCTTTATATTAAATTTTAGACTTAAATTTTATAAAATTTAACAATCTTTTTGATAAAAGAATTTATATATTTTTTACCCGAAGTTCGCGAAAATGTATGTTTGAATATTTTATTACTTGGTTCGAATTGTCTCACAAAAATAAAATGGTAAAATTACTTTTTGGTAATTTAATATAAAAATAAAAATACTGAAAATATCTTTGACACTTAAAGTTCATTTTTTTTTGTTTTTTGTGAATAATAACATAATTTTTTTACTCTTTAAAAATCCTTGGAAGTTTTTGTATTACATATTTTACTGTTTAAAAAAATTATATTATTACAAATATGTATATTAAAAGGATATTCTGTAAGTCACTTAATCAAAAAAGTGGAAATAGATTTTTCTATTTTATCATTCTTACTTATTCTTTTTTCTTTTTAGTTTATGATTATGTGATAGCTTTTGGTTATTTTGGTTATAGCTTTTGGACTGATAAAAATGATTAGAAGCTTACTTTCCCTGTCAGTTTCTTGATTTTTATTTAGGTTGAATTTTCCATTGAAATTTTATGGACATAAGAGTGTTCAGTGAAGTTTTTCATTTCAATTTAATAATTTTTTTTGGAAGATATTAAAATATTTTAACTTAATCTCAGTACATAATTGAATATCTAAGTTTGACATCTATTATTCTTATATTTTGTCGTTATATAGCTATTTATTAATTGGACATTTAATTGAATTATATAATTAACTAAATCATAATAATTATAATGTAAATAATCGATAAATCCACAAAAACAATTTTCTTTAAAGATTTATTACTTAAATATTTTCATTACATAATTTACCAGAACTTTTAATTATATAATATTATAATGAGCATAAAGTAATTTTAATCAATATACATTTACTTATATTTAGGTTACATAATTCTTTTGATTATATATCAAATCAAAACAATAAAATTGACATCCTTTTGGTTAACCAAAAACACAAAAAAAATTTTATTTTTACCTATGTAAAAAACATGAATAACTAATAAATTCAATCATATAAAAAGATATTCCATTAATATAAAAAAAGAATATAGAAATATTATATATTTGACAAATTTTGTTATTATGGTATACCCTCTAAATTTATATATAAACAGTAATGGCAACCATGATATAAGTTTCTTTATTCTGGTATATTTATTTATCATTCATATTTTACTCAGTTTTGAAGAATAAAAAAATTTCTTTTTCGAATTTTATTTGCCACAAAATAAACGTCACATTAATTGTTAAATGTTATGTATACCATTTTCGTCATAAATTCACTGCAAGTTATATTCGACATGATATGGAAATGATTTTCTTTTTAAATCAATGTAAAAAAATCTAAATGAATTTGTCCTTTTTTCAAGTGATTTTAAATTTAATTTAGCTTAAAAATAGTATTTTGTCTATTTTTAAGTTAAATTCACTTAATTAAATTATAAAAATGACAAATTAACATGAAAATACATTTTGCTTGATTAATTCCTTATTTGTATAATTCTAGATTACAGGATATTTCGATGTAATGGTCTACCTTGTAAAATTGCTATTACGAGTATTAATTATCCTGATTTATATGTTTTAAAGTTTCTCTGGAAAACTTACATTAATTTCCAATATTATTATTGTAGTTTATATGAATGATTTTATTTTACTATACGCTATGCTTATAAGACGCTAAAATATTGAAGGGATGATTATTCTTTTATATCATAAATGGAAAAGATTCCCCATGACTACAAATTTTTTTATTTCATATTATTTTGTTGAAGGTGAACTTTATTACATAAACATAAAATATTAACTAGGAAGACAGGTGTTACTTTAAATAGAATCAAACAACGTACAAAAAAAAAAATATTTATTAATAGAAAAATTGGAATTTTTATTATTTTCTTAAGTAATACTTCAAGTATGTACAATAAAAATAAAAATTACCAACAATAAAAATATTTATATAACAATTTTGATTATGTAAGTACTTTTCAGTAAGTAAAATTTCTGCAAATTGGATATTGAAATTGAAATAAATTTTTGATATATTAATGTAAATTATATCATCATATGATATTTAATGCTTTTTTATGGTATATTTGTTTTTTGGATTACTGTTTAATTTTTGGACAAATTCAATTAAAAGGAAAAATATGGGAAAATATCCATTAATAAAATTTACATTGTAATGTAAATAAAGTTTTTCTTTAAGGAAAATCTGGAAAATCTATAAAATCTGCGTAAAAGAATATTAAATTTCTTTTAATATAAATTCATAAATCTAAAATATATACTCCGTATAACCATCAAAATTCCATTAATTCTGTAAAATGAGCACTTAAATGTAATAAATCTGTTATTAGGACAAAATCAGATTTAATACCGGAACATATATGTTAAACCAACAAAGTTTAATTTCCGGTTACTTTATCCGTATTCAAAAAAAAAAACATACAAATATATTATACAAACATATTTAAAGCCCCTAAACTTTTTCCAAAATTTTTTTATCCATTCACCAAAATATCAAAGTTGAAAAAAAAAAATAATATATTTTGTCAACCAGAAAGAGCTTTAAATTTAATAAATATTCTACCTGTTGCGACATTGACTTTTTTTATTAAAAAAAACTAGATATCCTTTTTTTATATATATACATGTTTCCATGAGGCAATTTAATTTATAATTTGAGATACAATTTTTCCTTTGATTTTTTTTACACCTAAAACGACCTTTAATATCTATTTAAATTTTTATTGAATGCTTTTTTTTTTATTCCTAAATAATTTTTAATTTGAAACCTTAATTTGCATAAATTTCTATTCCAAAAAAAAAAACCTACAAAACTTAAAGTGTATGTTAATTTGTAAAACATAAAAAATGTCCTTTTTTTCTGCTCTAATAGAATGTACTTAATTACACTGAATGAATTTTTCTTAGACAAATATTTGATCAAAATTTAGGTTATTATTACATATTCTTCTTCTGGGGTTTGTTTTTGTGGAGGGTAGGGAAATGGGTAAAGATAAATTACAATGACCTCATTTAGTAATTATACAAATTGTTTGAATTAATTCGATATCTTTTTTTGTTTCTGTACGTCAGACTAATATGACCTCATTATACCAATGTAAGTACAAGAGATTGATAAACATTTTTTTTGTATGTATGCGTGATATCTCTTATTTAAGTAGATTTTATTTTTACATTAAACTGTCAATATCCATCCTAAAAGATAATTCATTATATTTGTTAACCTCTTGGAATTGATTTTTATTTTGTGTTATTTTATGGAAATTAATAATAATAAAATTATTCTGTAATGAAGGTAAATATAATTTCTCTTTTTCTTTGCAATTATGTTGATATAAAAATTTGATTTTTTTTTATCATGATGAAGATTTATTACCGGATGAATAAATTAAGTGATTTTTATTATTTTTTTATTCCTATAAAATTCAAAATTATTTATTAATAATTAACTTAAATTTGACAATTTTGACATATATACGAGTAATATAGTATTATAAAATTATGACACATATGTATTTGATTATGATTAAGTGTTTTATTTAAAATTTTTACAATTTATATGTTGAAAACATTAATATAATATTAAAATTAAGAGATAAATATTTTTTTTTTACGAACACCTAAGAGTATGCAATTAATTTGAAATAAAATTTTCTGTAAAATCATGTCCATATACCTTGTGATCCTACGACAAAATATAAATTATTATAATAATATAAAAATTTGCAAAAAAAACAAAATGGTTAAAATATTTTCAGGTTCGTTTGCAAAATTCCATTATAATCAAAAAATAGGCTTGTACTGGTAACCACAACATAATTATGTGTCCGTTCCATATTAAACCACATAATCAAATTTTACAAAAATTTTCACAACTTTTTTTTGTGTTTTTTTTTGAAATTTATGAAATTATATAAAACGTAGAATTATATATTTTTGAGTAGGAATATATTATAAATCAAGTAGAAAATTTATAAAAGAATTTATGTTATATCATCAAATATAATGTAAATTTTTTTTTTGTACATAATTCAATTTTTTTTAATATTTTTTCATAAATTAAATTTTATGCTTGAAAAATTAAATTTTATTGTATAAATGGAACGTAATGAAAAATTTGTAATATTATTTTTTTAAAAGAATTTCATAAATAATTAATAAATATTATTAAACTCTTTAAATAAAAAATATTTATCTATATCATATTAAATTATATATTGCAAAACGTCACGTTTATATCATCAAATTGATTGAAAGATAAAATTTTTGAACGTATATTTACTAGTTTCAATTTAACATCTTGTTTTGTAATTTTAAAAATTAAAATATAGAAATGAATTATAAGAAGAAAATGTTAAAGAAATTTCTAAAGTATATATTTCAGCTTAAATTGCAGGTCACGTTCATTTGTTGGATATCAAGCAACATCTGATGAAAAATATTTTTTCCAAATTCAGATTATTTTTATATGCATTATACTTATTATAAGTATAAATTCATATCTTTATTTCAGAAGCCACTTCCAAATTATCCATACAAAAAAAGGATATTACATCTAGACAAATTTAATTTACCAAATCAAGAAATTATATTACGTATTGTAAATGTTAAGGACAATAATATGAAATTTGATTTTTTTGTAAGGATAACAATTTTAGCCCTTAATGTTTTTTTATTTCAAAGAACGAAAGGATAATTTCGTTTTTTGACCTGCAAAACAAAAATCCGTTTAAATGCCACTTAAATTAATGAATTCTTAAGTGCTTTTTTATATATAAATAAACATTTAAATTCTTTTAATATTTTCTAGAATTTTGCCATTTGTACCTTTTTTTAAAAAAAATCGTTTTTATTGTAAATATATATTATTTTTTATTGATTTAGTAAATTACAATATTTAGAAAATTAAATAAACTTAATATTAGATTCCGAATATATTTTTGCTATCCTATTTAAATTAATACCGACGATAATCTTTAGGAAAATACTCTAGCATTGTTTGAAGTATTTTCCTAAATTTCTTTATGTTCTGATAATAATTTCTATGCTAAAACATTGACTTCAAAAATTTTCTTTATTTGCTGATAATAAGTTAAATAAAAATAGTCCTTATGTCCATTACTTTCTTTATAGTATATAGTAAGTAATATCTACAAACATTATTAATTTTCTTATTATTTATAAATTATCCGCTGTAATTTTATAAATATATAATAATTCAAGAAAATTTTCCAGTTTATTATAATATGATTTTTAAAATATTATATATAATTTATATTGTTTACATCCTTAATCCTAAACAAACTAATAATATTTCCTATTTTCTTATAATTTCCCTACAAAATCTTCTGATGAAACTCTTATGTAAATCCTTGAAAAATATAAATAAATATATACTTTTTTTTCGAATTACGTAAATACATAATCAAAGCTATTCAAACTAAGAACATCGTAAAAATCCTTAAAAGCATTAAAAATTAAAATTAAATACAAATATATTAAAGCAATTTTTCTATGTATCCTTATAATAGAGAAATTTATTGTTAGGTAAATTTGTAGTTAGTGTATTAGTAAAATTAATAGAAGGTTTATTTAATATTTATAATTACTATTGAATTCTTAGTACCTTAGTTACTTTAGTGTAGGTAGTTTTTTTTTGTTTAAATATTTAATTTAACCAAATATTTTATTTTTAACCTATATAATTTAGATAGAACAATTAATATATTTTTGTATACATATATTCAAGGATATTTTAACAAGGCACTTTGAATTACTGTTATGTAAAATAACATATTGTTATATTTAATTATAAAGATTGCTTTAAGTTTCTTTTTTGAACAAACATAATAAAAAAGATATTTTATTATATCAAATATGAAATTTTCCTATAGATATTTTTATATTAAATTTATATTTGTAAGCCAGCGGGGTTTTTTTTTATCTTAAATTAAATTTTTCAACATTTTGAAACTTATTTGCAGAAAGAATAGGAAAAGGATTTTTATATATAATAGTAATACTACGTAAGCTTTTGGGAAACAAATTCACCTAAATCGAATACATATACAATTTATATAAGTTATGTACCAGATTCAGATAGGAAAATTTCAAAAGCAGGAAGAATGAATAATATTATTTTTATATATCATTTAATTTTTTGTGGTATTTCACAAAAATAATAATTAGATTTTCTTTATATCTTAACTGGAATATTATTTTATATTTTTTATATAATTTTAAATATATTTGTGAAAACTAAAATAGAGAGCTACATTCTGACTTCTGAGTGCTCCAATGTACTATAATACAATAAAAAACCATATAGATTTTGAAAATAGAGATTTCAATCTTTATTTTCGTATATAGTACATAAATATCGGACAAAGATGGGCAATTTTAATTACATATAATAAGAGTATTCAAACCAATTCCAAATATCTTTAAATTTGCCCAAATTATAGGAAAAAAAAATTGAAAAAGTCTGCAATTAGGGAGCCACCTTCTAGCTAGATGCTGTAATTTATACTCCAATTTTTAAGATATATGTAATAAAAAATAATACATACTTAAAATTATAGTGATACTATAATTTTAATTTTAATTATAAATTTTGGATAATTTTGTACTAAATTCCTATAATTGATTTCAGTTTAAACTTAAAGTAATCACAAATTTAATGTTCTAAAAAATTCCATTCTTATTTTAATATTTTATTAAGTTGTCATTTATTATTATTCTTTCCTGACATAAATCATTGTAATATTTTTTTTTTTCATATTATTTTTAATTTCTTCAAGAAAAATTTGAAAAATTCAAGAAAAATTTCAAACATGCTAAAATTATGAAAAAATGTAGCTAATAAGAAAAAATTTATTACAATTAATCATAATTTGTCAAAGGAAATTACAATAAAATTTTAAATTGATTATGACAAAAATAATGGCTGACCAATAATTTGAGCATGACAAATCATATTTCCCAATTATCATGCCAGTATAAAAAACTAGAGTATTATAATTTTGAATCTTTCCAAAATTTTATAATATTCATTTTTTTTTCTAAATTTTATAATAAATTTTATTGTACTATATTGGATTTGTCATTAATCAAAATTTGAAGAAATTCATGAAGTTAAACCAAAATAATTGATTTACTGACAATAAAAATGAAGTGTGAAGCATTTGTGAACTAATCAAAGAAATTATTATTTAATAAATCATCACTTCCGGTTGAAGTATAGAATGAAAAATATGCTAAAAAGTCTTTTACATTTAAATTAATTAATTTTTTGTTTAAATATCATTATTGATATATTTTCAGAATTCATTGAATTATTTAAAAAAACATCAAATATAAATATAAGTGATGAAAAACCTTACTTTTACAAATTAATGTAATTTATTTTGTGATGTAATTTAATATTAATATATATATTGATAAATTTTATAAATTTATCCAAATTAATCTAAAATACTAAATCTAACATAAACTAAATTCAGAATTTCACTAACAAAATTTACCGAAAAACTAATTTAATTTATTACTTATTAGATTCTAAATTTGTTATACTTTTTTTTTATATTATTTTTATTGTACTTTTTTTTATATTACAATATTTTCTTCAAATTTTACTCCACCACCCACAATTTTGTTTTATTAATCTATTATTGGAAAATAAAGAAAAATTGAACAAAACGAATGTCGACACGAAAAGGAAGTTGATAACAAAACCGAATAAATTCAACAAGTGAAAATAGTTTTTTTTTTCTATTATATAATAAATTAATAATTTTTCATTCTGTTTTTCTTTCTTCTTTATTCATTCTTATGCTAAAATGTTTTTCTATTTTTATTTTCAATTATTTAGTATTCCAAAAATAAAAATTTATAAAAATTTTTCCATAATTTTCTTAACATAAAAAAATAAAATAAAAAAAAAATAAATCAATTTTTTTTTAAAAAAATATTTCATGTCTAATATCCTTAATTTTAAATTAAATTAACATTTAGTTATTTGTGTTTCTAGTCATTTTCAATGACAAAAAAAAATTGTATTATAATTTTTGGCGGTAAATTTATACTTTTTCCAATATGTCCTTAATAATACAATGACATTTATATATCATTTCATTCATAGTATATGTGTTATATATTTAATCTATATAAGGAAATTATATAGTTATAATAATAAAGTATAATGGAAAAATTGAAAATAAAGAAAATCAATCGAAAATTACAAGTAAACAAAAATAAATGTATTAGAAATTTTATATATACATATTTGTACTCGTATTTTCTTTAAAATAAAATAAAATCAATATTACGACCACATTAACCGTGAAATTGTTGAATATCTAAGGAAAAAGAAATAAAGTTTGTGTCCTTTAAGAAAAATTTCAAATATTTTTCAAGAAAAGTTTTTATATTTTTTAAAATGTTATACGAAGTTAACAGGAAATTCAATCAGTTAAATTTAATTTTGTTTGTAAATAATTTATGAGCAGACATTACTGGCAAAAGGACATTTTATTTTGCAAATGTTTATATTTTACATACTCTGGTTTTAGTCAGTAAATTCTTGATTTTTAATGGAAATTTTGAAATAGATAGCTTTTATAGTATAATTAGTTTTCGAGAAATTCGTAATTTGTAATAAATTGTTTAATTTTATGGAAAATATTGTAAACTGTGTTCTACAGATACTTTTATTTTAGATTTAAGATTAGATTAGATTAGATTATTGAAGATTAGATTAATTAAGAATTTCAAATCGAGTCTCCTTAAAACAATTGGAATAAGTGGATAGCCTATAAAAATTACTGAAATTATTACTATCTTACCCAACACCAAACTTTTATCATTGAAATTTTGTGTTGGTAGACAAAAACAGTTTTGCATAACAAATGATATTTTCGAAATCGTAAAATTTCAATCCCAATTCTATGAAATATTATTGTATCTATCAACAAACCCAATTTTAATCGAGGTTTTACTCTGTGACTTTAATTTTACGGAAATAAAATATTATTCAGAAGATCAAAAATAATATATCAAATAAGACTTTTACAATGACAGTGTGGTTATTTGGTTTACTAACATTTCCGGAATAAAATTTCATTTTATAATAGCTGCTAGTTCGGTTCTTTTTTATCTTATTACCTTGTTCACAAAAACATAAAATTTAAGAAATGTATTTGAATTTGAAAGAATATGAAATAAAAGCTTTTTACTACAAAAGAGCTTAAACTTTACTACAGACAAGAGACAATAATAAATTTACATTTTTTTACTGTTTTGGTTGAAAAATTAATTTTGATGTAAAAAAATGTTCTTCAACAGTTTTTTATTTTGATTTTTTGGTAAATAATATGAAACTATAAAAATGTAATTAAAATTCGACAAGAAAGAATCAAATTTAAGTAAATTTTTAATATTTTGTGAATTTTTTTTCTGTACCGAAAATTGCAAGCGATAATAATTTTAGGTGAACTACGGTAGTAAAAATTTCAATTTACATACCTTTAGGTGAACATATACTTTTAAAAAAAAAATTAAATTTGAAGCAGTCTAAAGATAAATTTCATTTGCAAAGAGATTTCGTAATTTCATGCAGGAGCAGGATTATTAAAAATGCGATTCAATTGGGTCCTTGAAATTAATAGTTTACAATACAAAAATAAGAACAAAATGTTTCAGATATGAACCTGCTCTCCAGCTGTGGTATTTCTCATGGTATATATAGAACTGTACTGTCTGGGAATAATCTAGGAGTTAGAAGTAGAAGGCAGCATTATATTATATCTACAATGGTTAGTTTGAAAGAAGGGAAGGAGCGAGTCTTCCACTCGCCGAGGCCAAAATAGGCCAGTTGTATACCCCCACCGGGGGCTGAATACTATCTAACTAAAATGAAAGAAAATAAAATCTAATTTAAAAGATATAAAAATATCAAATTAAACTAGAAAATAATATTCATCATTTCTAAATTTCGTAGCAAATTTACTACATATCCTAGATTAGATTATATTACCTGTCATATTATTTCACCCTAACTAGAAAAAGTAGGTCGTACATTTGTTTTTTTGAGAAACTTGTTAACTAAATAAATAATTCAAAATATTAAAATTGAAAAATTACATACATATACATACTTATACATTTGTGATAACAAATTTCTAAATAACCTGGAAATTTAAAAGAAAAAATTCCCAACGAAATTATTATATAGTCAAACAAAATTTCGAACATAGAGGCAATCCTCGTAGCCTTGTTATTGTTTAGTTTGTTATTTCGTCAAAAATAAAATAACAAAAAAAATAAAAAAAAAAAAATTAATAATACAATTTCACCTTTTATACCTTGAATATATTTTCTAAGGACAAAAAATAAAATAAAATAAACACACAAAAAAATTCTCTATAAATAGGATTCTTTATACACAATAGTATGAATATAAGCTTCTTCTAACACACATACGAGTATATACCACCCAAAACTATACACAATTTAACTAACGAAACTACTTAATATACTTAGTATTATTTGTGACTTGTGCATAGATTGCACAATACAATACACAAAGAAATAATTATATCCTAAACAACAAGAAAAGGACATTTTCCATGTACACAGAATAAACGACACAACACACACATAAGCTAACGACATCGTAACAAAAAAAATCGTAATAAGATATCATGTTATCCGATTTGGTTTTTTTTTTTTATTTGTGTTGTTTTGTTATTATGAAAAAGGATATACTTACACTTTGTATATACGTTATTTTATTTATATTATTTTAGTTCTAATAAAGTTTAAAGTATTTTGTGGCGCCGACAACAACGGACGAATTTGTAATTTTTAAATATGGTTTTGCTTAAATTTAAAGACATTTAATTTTTTGTAATTAAATTAAAATCCTTGTTTATCAATTTTTTTGTATTTGTGTACGATTGATTTTTTTTAAAAAGGATATATGATATTGGTGAAAATTAAATTGAAATTAATAATAACTATTCGATATTATTCGAAAATAAGTCTATATAGTAATTTGTATTTGTTTATTAAATTTTAATAAAAACAATCTTTGTTATTGTTAGAATGAAAAAAATATATTATTTTCTTATAATTTGTGAAAATTAAAATATATTTTGAGAAAATTCATCATAATAATAATTTATGTTGAATTCTATGATTATTCAAAGAAAATATTATGTTTGTGTTATAAAATTGAAGCTGACATCAATCAAAATATAAAATTTTATATATATAAAAAGATCACAAGTTAAAAATTTATTAAAGAAATTTTCTTTTATATACCGGAAAATCTGCGGTTTATCTTTTTTCCCAATAATAAATTATTTTGCTTTTATAAATTTTCAATTTGTTTTTGTTCATTGATCAAATTATTATTTATATTTTGTTTATAATAAACTTTTTTTTTGCCTGTTTCGGCGTACCATGATTGATTTGAGACATTGTAAATATTTACAACACGTCATATTAAATGTATAAAATTTGCGTATGGTTTTTGGCAACAAAAGGAAGAAATTGTTTTCTTTTTTGGAAAAATATTTAAATATATTTATTCGAAATTTGTTATCGAATTTTATTGATTTTCACTGCAAGGTAAAAAAAAAAAGTGAAATTTTCTATTTGTCAAAATTTTTTGTTGTTAAAGAATATATTTTTAACAGATTAATTTTTTTGTTTTCAATTTATATATATGGTATTTTGTTTTTTAATATATAAATATAGAATTTAATTTAATTTTACATCATCATCATACGTCCTATTGATACCAACACAAAATAGTCTAAGTGGTAGGCTTTAAGTATGTTTTTCACTTTATTTATATATATTTATTGATTTGCACTACATATTTTTTGATGCTCATATAGAAATTGTGGTCTCTTCTTAAAATTTACTAATGGTAATTGGTGATTGATAAAATTCCAATAATTAATATTTTCGAATTCAAGTTTTTGATAAAATTCGCAAAAATTAAATTTAAAAATTTGTCTGAAGATTGAAGTTCATTTTATTTTCTGCATTTTATTAATATTTTTTAAATATTTTAATAACATTATTGAAATTATACTATCAAAACCGTATATAATATTATATACGGCTTTGATACTATACTACTTACTCTAATCTTCTATAATTTTACTAATTTTAATACTAATTTAATAAATATATTGATAGTTTTTTTAATATTATGTATTTCAAAAGTGCAATTAAATATATTTTAGTCAATTATTTTCAAATAAATTTCCATAAACATTAATGTTAAATTATAAAATTTATCCTTTTTTTTCATTTTCAAATTAAATTTTGTCATTTTTAATTAAAAACTATAAAATCGAACTAAATATAAATTTGACCTAATTCATAAATTCAATTTAAACCAATTTTCAAAATAGTAATAAAAAAAATTATTATTTTTTTTTTGTAATTTAAATATATATAAAAAAATATATAATAAATAAATCTTTAATAAATTTAATAAATATTTTATTATGTCAATAAATTTTATTTTAAATTATTATACCTAATATATGTATGTATAACAGTGTCCATTTTTTCTTGTTTCATTACAATAACGTACAAGTATATAAAAAATTATATTAAAAATCAATAAATCCTTTTTTTTTTAACAAATCAAAGTGCTTTTGTTTCATACATAAAAACCACTTGTCTAATCACTATACATATAAAATATTTACACTGCAATATCATATTTTGAACTCCATATATTAATATCAAGGATATTTTCTTTTCTATTCATTATATATATATTGCATTTTAAGGATATAGAAAGGACTTATATGAAATTTTCATCTACATAAATTAGAAAATAATTAACTGTTTCTTGTTAATGTTTGGTATATAAAATCAAAAGGACACATTAAAGAAGTAAAGTTTTATTAAAAATCTTTAAATATGTTTTTGTTTTTGTGTAATAATTAAAATGGGTAACGAAAGTCATTAAGAACTTTTATAATTTGGTGTAAAATGATAATGAAAAAACTCCATTAAATCGAAATTATACTTTTATAAATAAAAGCAGAAAAACAAAAATTAATTGCTCTGTGTTATTTAGTAAAACTTTTAAAATAAAAAAAAAATATATATGTGGCTTTTAGTTTTCATTTTAATGTTTGCATAAGAACTATTTTGTGAATATTAAAAATAAAACTATACTTTCGTATATTTGAAAATATAAAATTTAATTGCATTTGAAAATGTTTAGAAAATTTAAGGTTTAACTTTCTTATGAAAGAAATAAAAAGAGTTTTTTGTGGTTAATTTGTTTTTTTTTCCTTGCATTTTGCTGTAGAATAAATAATGGTGACACTAAGGAAGTTTTGAGGTTAAAATAAAAATTTATTTACAATAATTATAGCTTTATATAGCAATGAAAAATTTAAGAGAGAAAAATTATAAAATATAAATGTATGTACATAATGTATATGTACATATGTGCTATTTTTATTGATGATAATAAAATTCTGATTTAAGTAAATAAAAATAAGCTAAAAATGCAAGGACTTGAAGGTATGAGAATGATTTTTTTGAGCACGGTGTAAAATAGTATTATAAAGACACGAACAAAAAATACAATAGTAGCTTGTACCTCCTAATCCATTATACTAATTAATTTTATCTAACTTAGAAGTTGGAATGTCCTAATCATATCCTATCTATCTCATAGTTTTATAAGACAGAAACCCACAGGACGAATTTTTTGTCATATTTTTTTTGTAATTTAGATTTTTCCTTCAAGTGCAATTTCAATTTTTACAAATTAATATTTAACACAGTGAGTGAAAATATGAATTGGAAATTGTTGGTATAGTAACCAAAATGGTTATTAAAAATTGTTCTCTTGGCGTATTATTTCCTCTAGCAAATGCAATTTAATATTTTACATATTTCATCAAAAATTAGACTCCTCGTAAATGAAAAAAATATTAAAATGGAATCCGATAAGAATGACAGACACTATTGTTTTTGTTAACCATTTTGTATATTTAACATTGAATATTATAGTAAATTCTGGGACTAAGTCACTCAAATTCAAATGTAATTTAATAGTCTCCGAAAATTCATTTCAGTTTTGGCAGGACTTTTATTTACTACCTAATTATGTTAAATATTATTAATCTTTCAATATGGATTCTTCAGGCAACAAACGGTTAAGTTAATACACATCTGGCACTAAATAAGCTCTTTAACATTAAACTAAATTTTTCTACAATTGATTACCAACTAATAAAATGATATATAAAAATTACTTACATTAATTAATGGATATTAATTAACTGCACACGATATGTTAAATGTAATTGAAACGAAAATATATATTTTATAAATTGAAAAAAGATTAATTTAATATTTGTTTTTTTCATTATAAAATAATAATAAATATTTACACAAATTATATTTTAAATGCTACAACACATTAAACCGGATAATACATAATTTCAAATTTATATGGTAAATAAATTCCATATACAGTTTTTCTTTTTCATTATTTGTATTATAATAAATTTTCCATAATTAACAAATAATAGTAAAATTGTAATCATAATTATATATGGAAATTTATTTATTGGTTTTTATACCTTTTTGAAATATTTAATATTCAATTAGAATTTTAACGGAAAATATATCAAAATAGAAAATTCTAATCAATATTTTAACGCATGTTCTGTTTACGTAAGTTAATAATGTTATTTAATGTTTATAAAATAAATTTAACTAGATTGTTTTTTATATTTCATTAATCACTTACGATATAAATTAATGTTTATTTTTGTAGACAGAATTTATCTATTAATTACTTATATATAGACTATTGATAAAAAAATTGTAAGTAAATTAATGTCGTAAATATAGAAAATGGTTAACATTTGACAAAAGGTGAAAATACTTATATTATAAGGATGTTGTTATATTACGGATAAAATATTTATACCGGATAAAAATATATGCATAACTGAAGAACCTGTAGAGCTTTTACTTAATTCCTTATTTTAACATAATTACACTAAATTGGTAACCAATTTAGGATTGATTAATAATTTTAAGAAATTATTGTTTTTGGCGACATAAATATCG
The DNA here is from genome assembly GCA_949752835.1 of Empis stercorea. Classification (NCBI taxonomy): domain Eukaryota; kingdom Metazoa; phylum Arthropoda; class Insecta; order Diptera; family Empididae; genus Empis; species Empis stercorea. The sequence goes on along the minus strand of OX457088.1, from coordinate 12,384,602 downwards.
ACTTATGTATTCCATATTTTTTTCCATATTTTAAAATTTTAAAATTTTAAAAACAATATTTAATTTTATGAAAATTTAAAAATTTCTCCCTTTTCAACAAGAAAAAGACACAATTAATTCAGGATTTTTGTAAAATATTAATAATTTTCCTAAAAATAATAATATTATTAAATATTAAAAATATAAAAAAATTTCCTAGCAGATAATATTATTCCAATTGTTTTTCTCTACATTATCGTGGAAATTGTTTTTCTGTACGTCATCGTGCACTTCGAAAAAAATAAACTATCAAAGAAAATTAAATTTCTAAAATTTTTAATTGTTCTGAAAATTTCACTGTGTACACAAGAAAATTTAGAAAATTGTTTACATTAAATATATTTTTTTTAAATTATATGCACGTACGTATATTATGTACTTAGTATTTCATAATATCCGGTGAAACTATGCATTATGCATTTTTACCAGAATATTAAATATAAATATTTTATTACTCTTTGTGGTTAGTATAACAAATTTCATGCATTCAACAAGTTTATTAATTTTTTACTAAAAAAATCTGCTCTTTTGTACATATATTTAATAGCAAGAATGGTGGTTTAATTTTAGCTATTCCGGTTAAAATTTACTGTTAAAACATTATTAATTTAAATTTTTTCGTTGCATAAATTTTACAAGCAACAAAAAATATGTATTATTGGAAAAACGAGTCAAAAAGGATAGAGTTAATATCTGGTTTAATTGAAAAATTATCATTAAAAGAGGAAAAAAAATCTTCTTTGATCATTTTGTTTGTTGTTACTTAAAGGTTTTAATTTTTTTTTCTAAAAACGCTTGTATATTAAATAGCTTTTTAATGAAAATGATATAATACATGTTAATTACTACTAACAGGGATCCTTTTAAAATATAGTTTAGATTAGAATACTCTGAAATTATATACAAAAAATAATTTTGTACGTATAGCAGAAACTGATAAACAAAATTAATTGATTAATAAAAATTCATTTATTTTTACTATCTCATATTTCCATTTCAATATAAAAAATCTATTATTTTTTTATGTAGAAGTAAAGACGTAAATAATTATTTTTGTCTATACTATGAATGACATCAATTTAAATAATTATTTAATAATTACAAATCAATATATTAATTTCAATTATTTATTTTTTTATTGATTTTTATGATATCTTTATTTATTATTATATTATTATTTCGTTATAATATAATACATAATTGTTTACAGAAAAAATAAACAAACATATTTTTACTTATCCTTATTAAAAATTATTTATTTTGTAGACTTTAATGTAAAATGATACAATTGTATATGATGGCTTGTTAATAATTTATTTCTTTATACTTTTTTTTTGTAGTTAGTAATATTTTTATATTAATTCAATTTTATATTTTGTTTTTGTTACAAAATTAACGATAAAATAAATTAGGTAATGCTTTCAATTATTGACCAAAACAAATTTGATTAGATCTTCTTAGCAAATTATAATATATTCCCCTTTTAATTATTTTGATATAATACGAAGGACTATTCAAAATAAGGTCATCTCTTTTATCAAGATTAGTTAATAAGACTTAACTCAAAAAACTGATTGTAATTTCAGAGCCATAAACAATTTTTCGTTATATAGCTAAACTTTATGTTAAGTTGTTTATATATTTGTTATTAATTTTGTAAAATCAATATCACAATATAAATTTGATTTAATTATAAACATTTCTGAATTTCAGTTTATTCAATATTTTAACGTCCGATAATATGTTATGACAATTTTTCATTTTATGTCCATCTAATGTAGGTTTTTTTAAATTTAATTATTATTTGTCGATAATAAAATTGAGTTTTTTTCCTGAATTGATTGAGTGCTGTAATTTTAATATAAAGAATTCGATTTGAGTTTACTTATAGACATGTGACAATCATAAGTTTCTTTGCATCGAAATTTATCAAGAAATGGAAAATAAGTTTTGATAAATTATCCTTATTAATTCTTTGTATAGGTAAAAAATAGTTTCCAATATAATATATTTCTACATTATACTCTTTCTGTATTATAAACTTATTTAATTGTCTATACACTATTCGTCCGTATTACCAATGGTATTTACAAAACTATTTAAATATTATATTCAAATATTTCATTCTCATCCCAAACAATTTATTGTATTTGATATAATTTATTGATGAAATTTTAGTTTTTCTCTGATATCAAATATTTGTGACGGATGTATGAGAATTGGTAGCAACCCATAATTTAATGTATTCAAAAATGTAACCTTTACCATTCTATCATTTTTTGAACATATATATTTTTATTTTTTAGTTTTATTAATTATTATTTTTTTTATTTATTTTCATATTTTTTCATTTTCCCATTTTTTTTTATTTCAAATATCCTTTATCGTATTGTAAGTATTAGAAATACATATATCATATTTTTCATTCAGTTTTTATTATTTGTTATTATTAAATATTTTAGTAGTAAGCGAATCGCATTTGTAGTAATGTAGCAAAGAGTGGTAATTGAACGAATTTAAGTTACAGGGTTGTACAGCAAGTGGCAGGAAATAGTGAAGCAGTAATATTAGATCGTCTATCACCGAGTACACAGTATTCAATTGCAGTTACTGCTATTTGGCTAGGAAAAAAATATCGCAGTAGACAAATAGTTTTTAGAACTTTAGGTAAAAAATTAAGAATTATTTTTGTAGTTACATTAAACAAATTTGTATTTATATATTTTTAATATTATTGAATTTAATTATTTTTTTTCTAAATTTTTAAATAATTTAATATGTATTTATGTTTATAGATTTGCCTAGGAATTTACCACATCAACAGGATACAGGTATGCCGCCTGGACATCAAATGGGTATATTTACAGATGAAATAATATCAATTGGCAGTAATATAACAAATTCAACAACACGAGAACTTCCACCTGTAAGTATTTATAATTTTTAAATTATATTTTTTTTATATTTTTACTACAAAAAAAAATTGATATATTTATTATAATAATTAAACTGTTTCAATATAAATTGTGAATTCCCTTGGCTATTAATAACTAAAACATTATTTATTGGCATATACTTATATTATAATCATATTTTCAATTAAATTAATTTTGTCTTTAATGATAAAGACTTTGGTGCTATATGTGTAATGTTAATTTATTCTCACAGAAATTTATGAACTTTTTAATTAAAAGATTATAGAATTTATTGTAAATAAATATAATAGAAATTATTTATAATGATAAGGAAATCTATTACTCCTATAATATTTAAATAATATTATATGGACAAATCAGACCAAGGATTACCCCCAATTGTTGAAATGGATAACATAAATATAAATATTTTTGTTTAGTGTTATTTGTTAAATAATGAAAATTTATCTTTCCATATGATTTCTGTTGCAAAGGTAACATATAAATTAGCTAACATATAAACTAAAGCTCTTATATTATTAATTAATTTTAAAGCTTATTCATTTGAGATTCATTATAATACGTAAACAACTTTAGTTATAATTTACAAAATCGTTTTACTTAATTTTATACAAAATAGTAAAATAAATTAATAAATTTAATTAATATTTTAATATAGATACATACTATATGAATGCATGCATAATTAAATTTTATCATACTTTCCTTTTTATGCAACATTTTAATTTGAAATTATGTATATACTATAAAAATATACAATTTACTTCGTATTTGTATTATGTCAATATACCAGCGATACAAAATTTTTACGATTTAATATTAAATGAAGAAATCATCAAAAATATTATGTTAAAATTTATTTCACAAATATTTTCTCTCAACACTTAAACAGTTTTATGTATGTGGTATTTTAAAACTACAAAAATTTTCCAATTCCAATTTCCAAAACGAATAACATGAAAATCCACAATAATACTTTAAAATTTTCCTATCTTTTGAAGTACATTTTTATATTGTACATAATTTTTTGTTTATTTATTTTGCTCTTCAATTCTTTTATTGGAAAAATATAAATTTTGCCAACATAAATCTAAACTTTTTCCCAATTTCAAATTAATATAAATGAAAATGTTCACCTAAAACTTTAGAGATCCTTTAGAAAATATTTCAAATTTAATAAAAAAATTTAAATAATATTTTCTGTTTCGTTTCTAGATTCGTGGCGTTGAAGTTGGTATTGTCTTATTAGTATTAATGGTTTGGGCTGGTGCTATTGCATTATTTTTTAATCGTTGGGGTAAAATTCGTATGTTGCTTCCATACCAACCGGACTATAAACATGAACAACTTAAAGTTCCTGGTACAGGTGTATGTGCTGGAGGTCCTTGTAGTGGTACACATTCACACCAGGTAATACAAAAAATATTATCCATTAAAAAATTTATAAAATAATAATAATAATAATAATTAGGTATTTTTTTATAATATCGAGGATCATGTTTTTTTTTCCTTTATTTCATTCTTTAATTTTTTTAATTTTTTAATTTATTCATAAAAAAAACTTTTTATAAACAAGAAAAAAAATTGTACTATGAAATTTTTTATGCAAAGTACAAATTTTTTGAAATATTATTTTATATATTTATTATTTTAATTTAAAAATATCATCATAAATTTTAATTTTTTAATAAAAAAAAACATAATAATATAATATTTAATAATATAAAAAAAAAATATTTAAAATTTTTAAATTTTTTTTTATCCAAAATATAAAAAACTTTATAAAAATAAATATAAATTAAATATAATTAGTTAAAGCTTATATACTTCAAAATTAAACAAAAACTATTATATACTATCCCTTTTATAGAATTTACACACAGACATCATAGTCCAGGTATTAAATGATTTCTTTAAGATTAATTATAATTATTAATAGTTTTCAAAATATAGTTTATAAAAAAAGTTCAGATAAAGCTATATATAAAAAAAAAAAGTTTTAAGTTTGTTTAACATTAATTTGATTTTAAGACTAATTTGAACCAAAAAAAAAATTAATAATAATTAATAATAATTTGAAATGCTTTTACAATAATATAATTTATTTATCACTATATTTTCTTTTTCGTCCTTTTTTTACAAAAATTGAAATAATTTTTTTTTTGTATTTTTTTTAAATTAAAATTAGCTTAAAATTATTTGCATCGATAAAGATGAAAGCTCTTCTGTAAACAGATAATATGTTGAAATATTCATTAGGTTAGCTTATATATTTTTCAATTGCTGAGCCCCTCAAACAGATTTCAATGACTTTTTACTTTCAATTAACAGAAGCAAATAAGTTATTTCTACTTAATTATGTTTGTTAAACAAATTATCATCTATTTTTTTTTTTTCAAAGTTAATTTAAAACAAATAAAGTTGATTTATTCTTATTGTTTGGGTAATTCGTCATTATATTATAATTAATTTGAAAATTATGGTTGATTTCATTTGCTCAATTTTGAGATAAATTATTAAGATAAATTATTAATTTAATTTTTTATTGATAATAAATTATATTTAATTGAAATTAAGTATTTTATGTGTTTACATAAAACGCTCGTAATGATTTTTAATAATATTTAAAATTATAGAAGATTTTATTAAAATTACAATTTATTTTGAAAGGGGAACCTCAAATACATAGTTGAACTGCCGCCTAATTATTGTCGTGCTTACATTGTTCAATTAATATTGTAGTAAATTTATATTTTCCATAATTAATTTTAATGAGTATATAAAGAAATAATTTTGTCCCAGCTCAAATATGTTATAGTGAAATTAAAATCTTCCAATATTTTGTTTTAAAATGCAATTTATAATCAATATTAAAATGAATAATTTAAATTCAGTATTTTACTATAGATTCAATCAATAATTCTAATCATAATATATTATTAATTCCTTTTTAATTGCGTCACCATTCTATTAAATGCTGAAAAAAAATTAGTTTACTTCAGTAAAATATTATTATACTTATTTCAAATTAATCTTATTTATATTTAAACTAAATTTAAAGCTAACCTTTTGTAATATTTCTCATGTTTATTAAATTATTTAAGAATTATTATCTAATAAATTCAAAATTTAACTTTCTTTAATTTATTATATTAAATATAATTTTGTTGATGTATCAAATCCTTTTTTTGCTATCATTATGTGCTCACATTTTGAAAATTAATATAATTATTAATCTTTTATAAAAATAAATTTTACCAAAGATTTTTCTATATTTATGAAAAAAAAAAACAATAATAAAAACTAAAAAATATACTTAATAATAATAAAAAGAAAAAGTTTTCAGTTTATCAGTGCTTCTTATGTAGTTTTGAATTTACAAGCTTATATATCTAAACTATATTTAAAATTGAATAAAAATAACAAACCAAAATACACTGAAACAATTTAATTTAATACAGAATGAAAAACAAAATACTTGACACATTTAAAAAAAAAATGAAAATCTAAAAAAAAAGGATCTGTAAAAATTTATATAAAAAAATAATTTTGTGTCAGAGCAAGAGATTTTTCCTTTTTGTTTTTTTTTTATTAGTTGAAGGATATAAAGTTTAATAGAATATTTTTTCATGTATGTAATCTTGATTATTTTGTACTGTAAATCCAAAAAAACCAAAAAAAAAACTAAATTATTATTGTATAAGGATATATGGTGTATATTAACATTGTTATCCTTGGTAATGATAGTGTTCTCTCTTGAGAGTATTTCCGGATAATATTTAGTTTTTGTATTTCTATAACAAAAACACTTTTTTTTCTTAAGGTCATAAAATAGTAAGTATATAACTTCATTGTATTGTTTGATTATACACTGAGAAAAAAAATTATCCTAATTTTAAGCTGAAGAAACTAAAATTACATATTCTGTTCGACTTTTAAAGTATATTAATGATATAATCAGTATACTAACTGCAGAATGGAAATAAACGAATTTAAAAAAAAATATCAATTATATAGTTTCAATTAATTTCTCTGAGTGTAATCAAATTATACAATATTGAAAATAAAAAACAAAACATTTTCTAAACATCAAAATTATTGTTTTGGGAAGGAAAACTTATTATTATATAACTAAAATTTATCATTTTTTATTATGTTGTGAAAATTTGCAATGTTTTTGAAAAAGATTTATACATACTAACTTTAGTCAAATACAATATATGTATTATATTGTCTGTTACATTACATACATATATATCAAAAAAAGCTTAGGAGAAAATTTGACTTTCGTACTAACAATAGATAATACTAGTCTCAAAAAATTATATTATTTATCAACTTTGACCACATTTTTGTAGTAAAATTATTTCTAACAATCTAAAATAATTATTTTTGCTTTAATTTCAATTTTACACAGTACAATGTAAAAAGGATATTTATATGTAAATTGAAATTTTTTACAATTAATCCCTCGAGTACAATTTAGACAAATTGAAAATTTACAAAATCCACTTGAAAATATTTTTTGTTAAATATTATCATTATTTTAAATATTTATAATTTCACAAAATATTTTTTTTTTATTTGAACTAAATTATTAAATATTAAAATATTGATTTTCAATTAAAATATTATTTATAAATATTTAATCGGTATTTCTCTCTAATTCCAATTAAATAAATATTTAATACCAGCAAAAAAAAAAAATTAATTATAAATTAATTTAATTAGAAATAAAAAAGAAAATAAAGAAATTTCTTTCTATCTGTAATTTTTATCAGGTGCTAAATACACTTCCGAATAATGAAGTTTTTCTACAGATTAAATCGTTCTATTAGCACTTGGTTAATAAAAGTGTTATAAAACTGTTATTGTTACCCAAAAAATATATTAGTTTTAATTTAATGTACAGTATATTATTATTTCGAAATGTTGGTTAGCGTGTTGAAAATCATTTACCAATGAATATAATTTAATAACTCTTGTAATATAAATTTCTAATTTGTAATTGTAATATATATGTATAAGATATATGTATTCAAATTATTTCTTTTTCTCGTAATAAAAAAAATATGAAAATCACGTAAAGAAACTAATACCAAAGCCGTATATAATATATACGGCTTTGCTAATACTATATAATTTAGAAATTTTTTGGTAATACAAGTTTAATTATATTTTCAACAAAATATTAAAAAAACGAACGAAGAAAGAAATGAAACAATCCCAATTTTGGCACATGTCTAGGATGAAATATTTCCAAATGAAAATTTACTTCTAAATATTTGAGAATGTACGTAAAATATATTGTTTTTGGTCTTGTCTGTCGGGTTTCATTTTTCTATAAAATATTATATTTATGAAAACTTAGTTGATTTGAGATCTTAATGAGTTCTTATCAATAAATAAATGTACATATATGTACATCAATATTTAATAAAAATAATTAAATTTTATTGATGTTATTGACGTTTTGCCGTTTCGTTGAAATTTAAAAAGTTATTTTTCAAACCATCTTAAATATTTAGAAACAATTTAAATTTTAACCATTAAGGGAACTTTCAACAAACTCTTATATGTCATTATTTTCTATATTTAAAATTTATTTGATATTAATTGCGCTGTCATCATCCATCATTTTTTATGAAAGATTAAATTAGAAAATTGTCGTTAAAGAACAATAAAAATTATAATAACATTTTTGTTTCGTTAATTTCGAAATCAAATTAAATATTATAATCATATTATAATAACCAAATTATTTGACAGAATATTTTCAGGATAGGTTTTGTTTTATTTATATAAAAAAACTCAATAATTATAAATAAATGATTTAATAATTAATTGGATTATTTACGATGGAAATTTTTGTACAATTTGTATAAGATCTTGGAAATATCTTTAATAATTTTTATATTATAAAATTTAATATTAAATAATTGGATAATGTAATAATGCAATTAGAAATATATTTTAATTTTTTAAAGTAATATTGCATTGACTTGATGCATTCAAAAATTCAGATAAATTTAGAAAGATCTAATTTATTGGTACTGGTACTACATATATAAAAGTTGGTTTAATGAAGATGTTATTGTGGCATTAAAGATTTTCGTAACTGGATACAATTATTTACTTTCCTTTTATTTAGATAAATTAATTCTCTGACATGCTCCATGAAATTCTTTTTCTCGAATATTTTTACCTAAATTACAAATTGAACTAGCACATTATGAAAGTTCTTCCATAAAAACATAAAAATTTGACTAAAAATCTACCAAACTGAATTTATACTATGTTAAAAAATCCTTTTTATTATACATAATTTCTTAACGAAGTTAAAATTATAACGAAATTAAAATTATATTTAAATATAAAATTTAATTGTTCTATTTTATCCTAAAACTGTCGATTCCACAATCCTCATTGTTGAAATTAGTTACTTAATTATTGAAGAATCGGAAATTGCAATCTACCTTTTAAAAGTTAGGAGTATTTTATTAAAATCTTATGATAATTCTTTTCGTGTAATAATAATATTATAAGAAGAAAAGAAACCATTTCATATTTTAACATTACTTAAAGGATGTCATTAAAAATAATATAATCATGAAATTTTATTTGAATTATCAATTCATTTCCATTTAACTTTTTGAAATAAATTGAAAATATTTTTACAGGATATTCAAATAGTCAAAATTTTTCAATTTTCTTCACTAATCTAAGTTTAGCCACTAACCATTAAAATTAAAAAAAAAAAAAATAAAGCCATAATAATTTAATTCTATAAACTTTGACCTTTTTTAGTTGAAAAATGTAAGTTTTTTATTTATTAAAGATAAAACTAATAATAATATAAAAAACTAAAAAGGATAATTAAAAAAATCATTACTTTTGCTCATCGTAAACATTTTTAATTGTCTCTATTTTTGCTTGTGTCTCTGTTTAATAATGCACAATACCATCCTGGAAAATCATATTTAATTTTATCACATTTTTCTTATTATTTTAAAATGGAAATAATGAAAAAAAAAATATATATAATTTCACTATTATACCATTGAATAATAAAAGTTATATAAAAATGATGAGAACGAGAAGCTATCCATGAAGAAATTTTATTTTTAGAAATGCATTTGACCTTGGCAAAAAGGATTCTTACAATTTCCAACTAACACGTTATGTGGATAGTGTTTGTTAACACGTTTTAATTGAAGTATTTTTTTTATCTATTTGCGACAGTAAAAGTGATTTTATAACTCTTAAGATTAAAAATTTAAAGATAAAATTAATTTTATCTAATGGAATATGGAAATGTGTTTACTACCAAAATTTTATAGTCAAGCATTTTTGATGGTTTTTCCTAACAAGAATTTATTATAAAGCTTTTATATTTTTATTATAATTTCAATTTCCCGATGATTGATACCAAATTTATTTCTATTGAAACAATTTCCTAATTTCCGGAAGTCTTCTTCTGTTTCATATTGTTATAGATATATGTATCTCTAATTATGGATTATATCAAATACAAATTTAATCCTTAGATTAATAATTTACATATAAAATATTGCAACCACTTACATGCCCTTTAATAATATTGCATATAATATAAAAATTTTGTAATTTAACTGACATAAATTATCAACTACAACATTGTTTTTACACAAAATTCTTCATGCTTTCATTCTTGAAGTTATTTTCAATGTCTTCGTCAATTTATTTTACTAGATATTTTGGCAATCCCCCGAATCTGGGTAAATTAAAATGTAAGACAGAATTAAAATCTTGATTATCTAACAATTTTTTTGCCAATTGATTATGTATTTACATACATGAAAAAGGTTATTTTATTTTTAGAACCTCTACAGTCTAGATCTACACCAATCAATACAATATAAATATAAATTGTTATACAAAAATCTCATCAATAATTGAAGTTCAACAATATTATTCCAATTATTTTAAGATCTTTTTCAAGTGTACCTGCAATCAAATTTTTGAAAATCTCATCCGATTTTACGAAACACAATTTTTTTTATAATTTTTCTAAACTTTTAATTTTGAAGAAAAACTTTAGAAAAAACACAAAAACATAACAACAAAACTTTTCACTTTAAAAATCTCTTTAAAAAAAAATAATTCTAAAAAAATTTTATGTTTTTAATAAAATTCTTTAAAATGTGGGAAAGTTTTAGAATTTAGAAAAAAAACTTTATCTTTTTGATTATCGTTTACCATATTTACAAAACAAAGAAAATCTAATAAAGGAAAAAGTTTCACCCAAAAACAAAAAGAACAGATATTAAGTTCAATATTGATGATTGATTATTATAATATATTATTGGTAAACCATTATAGATTTTATTAATATATAATAAGAAAAAGTTTAAATGCTATTATAAAGTTTAATCATTTTGCATCTGTAAATTTTTTTTGTATTAATTTTCTTTTAGAATAAGTTTGTTAAAACAGCAGAATAATTTTAGAAATTTACTATCCAGAAACCTAATTTGGCTTCATACTTTGTAGCTAATTAATATTGGAAAATTCTGCATCTGTTAACAAACTAAATATGCAAAGCAAAATTTAAAAATACTGCAAATAAACCAAAAAAATTTACTGGACCCTACAAGATAAATTTTCCCCTAAAACAGACTGACAAGAAAGATGTTGTCTTAATGACAATCAAAGATGTTCTACTAAACATTCAATTCAATTTAATGGAAATGTAATACGGAAATACAATATTTATTTGGTTTTACCAAACTTTTCTGGTAAAATACTTCCGATTAAATTCCATAAAAAAAAATACTTTTAAATTTTAGAATTTAAAATATTTGAATTTCTGGATATTTTGACTTTTATATTCAAGTTCCATTTAGAAATTTCTAGTCAGAGACAAATTATAAAGCTTAAATAATTATTTTGAATTTTAATGTACACAATTATTGCTAAATTTATTTATAAGGACAAAAAGCAATTTTACTAAATTCTAGAAAACTTTTAATATTATAAAAAGGGAAAATATATATTTTTTTTTTGAAAATTCTTTTTGCTTTGGTTTATTTTTCCTGGATTTTCATAAAAAATGACTAGAATTTGACCTTTTAAATATTATGGTTTTTACTTTTCTGAATTTTTTATGGGTAGTAAAGATAAATGGTTTCGTCCTTGTCTTTTAACATTTTCATTATTTTGTTTGTATGAAAAAAAATCTTTCCTCTTCATTGTTAAAGTAAAAGAATTTCATATTTCTATAAGGAGATATGTAAGTTTCGGAAGCTGCAAAAACAATCAGTTTTTTTGTCGATTTATAAATATTTGTCTATAGTCTAGACTAAGAACTCTTGGGGTTTGTTTATTAAAACCACTTTTTTTTTATTCAATTATTATTGGAAATTATTGAATTATTTGAAATTTTATTTTAAAAAAAATCTCTCTTGAATTGGAAGCGATAAAATTTAATTTTTTTGTTTATATTTTAATAATCTTTTTTTTTTTTGCTATTTAATAGTTCAAATAGTTCAAAACGTTTGAACTGTTTTTACCAGAATATATAAAAAGAAATATTTGCACCATCATTATGAAGTTCATTCAAAATCTAGTAATAGGGTCCAAAGGTTTTCCTAAAAAAAATCAATCAATAACACCAAATAGAAAATTGTCTTTTGGTTACTTTAAAAATTTGAGTGATAAATTTATTTCCTAAAAAAATTAAATTATGTTTTTTGGGCTGAAATAAAAATCTTTTATATTTATAAAACGAGTTTATGATCTTTTAATTAAAAAAAATTGAAAATTTTCGTTATAATTTTTTTCTTTCGATAAGTCCAAATTGGGTTTAAAGAACATTTCTCTGTTGTGGAATTTTCGTTGTATTTGTTACCATAAGAAATCTACAAAAAACTATAAGAACCAAAATTACAAAAATTCTATAAATAGACGACTACTAAATGTAAATCCAAAAAAAACACCCTCATTTCATCATTATTTGATCCTAGTTAAGCTAAAAGGATAAAATTACCAATATTAAGAGCTTAAATAGAAAAGTTTTATTTTAGTAAAGAAGAGAGTTTCTAGCAACCAAGGTCAGACGAATAATTTTTAAAACGAAAAAAAAGAAGAAGCATTTAATATTTTTCAAAGAACAATATCCATTTTGAAGCCACATTAAGTTAAATTAATTTCATTTTTCTTTCAACAGATTAAAAGAAACTTTAAAATTTTTGGGGTAATTTTTTCCTTAAGAAAATTTATTTTCCTCGGTAAAGTAACAAATGAAAAATATTTATAGAATTTAATTAAATTATATTTTTCTCTTTTTTGGAAAAAGATCTCGAAGTTTAGTTAAGCATTCTTTTTGTTGTTTTTTTGGTAATTTCAGATTAGCTTGAGGTAATTATACAAATAATTTTTTTAATTTTTTTTTTATACGAAATATTATTTTCAGAAAATTTAATTTTATAAAAGTTTGTTTGTAGGTTTTCAAATTTTACCAAGAAAATAAGTGTGAAACCTTTTTTTTCAAAGAAATTATTTTTTTCCAATTAATTATTTAAAAAAAAAAACTGCAGTGAAAATATGTATAATCAATAAAATTATTTATAGATTTGATGGAAAATTAATATAATAGTTTTTAAAGGTTAGCAAGTATTATAGTGTATTTGTTTTAATGAAAAGACGAATATTAAAGTAACACGTATATTTCCTAAATTAAATTAATAATTCGTTTTTCCTAAAAATTATATGGAAAAATTGTTTATAATTTTTTTTTTCTACTTTGTTTTAAATAGTAACTTTACGGAAATAGTTTTCTAATTTTGTGAACAAATTAAAAGTTAATTAGTAAAAATATTCAAATAAAAATATTTTTAATTTGACCATCAGGTTTTCTGTTTTTTAAGTAAATTAACATTAAAATATAATTACACCACTTATTTAAATTGAAATGAAAAAAATCAATTACGATATAAGAATTATTTGTTGAAATGGAAAGAAATAGAATATTTTATTAAAGATTTATTCATTTATTTATTGGAATTTTGATAGTTTTCGTGATTTCTCGAAATATGTATATATTTTCCCACAAAAAAAGAAACTTTTCGGGTTATCTCTCTGGAAATTTAGTTGTAATTATGCTGTAAAGAATTTCATTAATTTCGACATATTAACAAGCTTTATTATCCCGGCTTCGCCCGAAAGTTGAATGGTGAAAATATCCCAGTTGACCTAGAAATTGCTACCGTTTGGGAGGAGTTCTTGTGACAGACAGACAGGCTATTCTATTTTATAGTCTGCCTAGACATAATTTTGATGGAACTACTATACGATTAATGGTTACGTCGTCCAAATCGTGGTATAGTATTTTTATAAAAATTTATATATGTAGCTTACATCAGTGAACTCAAATAACTTCAACGTATTATTTTTAATATTCTATACTTTATATCCTTTTTGATCAATTTCAAATTTTAAATATATTAACTTCTCAGAAAAATCTCGCTTTGATACAAATAAGTTAAAAAATTCAATAACATTTAAAAATCGTACTTTTAATTTTACTTTACAATTTTTTTTATACAAATTAATTGATAATCAAAAACAATTTTATCATAAAAAAATAATCATTTACATATAAAACACTAAACTGAAACATATTAAATTTAAATAAGAAAATTTAATAAAGAAAATGCTTTCACTTTAGATAATTTTTTTTTGGCTGGCTTAATTATTATTATATGAATGATTATTATTACAAACAAACCCAAAGGAATGAGCAAAAAATTCTTGTTTTTTTCGTATTTAATTTTCTATAACCATAAATGAGTTATTTTTTAATTAATTATACTTGAAATTTAAATTTAATTTTATAATTTTTTTTTAGCTAAATTAATATTTTTTGTAGAACTATTAAAAAAAAATATTTTAATGTAGTTAAGCTGTTCTTATATATTTATTTATTTAATTTTGTATACTTATAATTTTGTCTTGAAAGAAAAATTCTAATTTTTGTAATTTTAAGAAAATATTGAAAATTTGAAAAAAACTGACATTCTTTCCAAATCTTAAATTTCCGCGCATATTCGAAACTAAAAAAACCAAAATAATACCAAAAATATACAAAAAAAATCACCTTCTGTCAAACAACTGTGCATATAGTGTCTGCCACGTTGTGAAGGTTGTGGCTTTTTGGATCGTTGCTTCCATTGTCCCCGACGTAAGGATCGTGATTGTGGTTGTCAATTTGCATTATTACATCGTGCTGATACAGAAAGCTAGCATCCACCCCGCGATGATGACGCTCAATTCGAGGGTACCGAAGAAGAGCGTCGTTATCTGCGGCATCAACAATTCCGACGATTACAAGCCGAAAAAGAAGCTGAAGAATCATTAAAAGCTGAACAAAAACGTTACGATCAGTTACATATACAATTTCATCAACAACAACAAGAACAACAACAACAACAACAGCAACAACAACAACAGAAACAACAATCACAACAATTACAGCATCAACAACAACGTCAAAGTAGTACCGAACGTAGTGAACAAATTGATTCAGATGATATTGCAACAATTGTACCGTCATGTAGTAAAAATTTATATGGTCGACGTAGCAGTATATTAGTAAATAGTCCAGTATTTGGTACAACTGGTGGCAGTGATTTTCGTAGTAATAGTACAAGTCGATTACGTTTATATGGTGATAATGATAGTACAGAAAATGGTGAAGAACGTTTTGATCGTATTTATAATGATCAAATTGATTTAGAAACAAAACGTCAAATAATATTACGTCGTAGACGTATATTTAGTCATTATCGCCAATATGAACAATGGCGTAAAAAACAATTTAGTTATGATAGTTATCATTATCGTCCATCAGTAACACAAGCTGGTACTGGTGCATCACGCCGGAGAAGACAATATCGACGACAATATTCATGTATTGAACGTAGTGAAGGTAGTCGTGATAGTCATGATTCAAAATATTTTATACCAAATACAAATGTGGATCGGAATGGAATACGACAGAACAGTGTGTACAGCGTAAGTTTAAAAAAATGGATTCTTCTACTACTCAAAGTTCTACTAAAAAATAAATATAAATACAAAATAGAAATTTTTTTATATATGTAATATAAAATCTACTGCCTGTGTACTGCAACTTACCACCAAATCCAAAATATATAAAATATTATACAATTAATACCACCATATTATCACCACATCACATCCCCAAAAAATTGTATTCAGCAAAATTTTTTGTTATGTACCTTTTAGTATAAATATTTAGTAAATATAGTAAATATGTAAATGTACAAAATAAATATATTAAAAATTCCAATTTTGTTATCGCTTCAAATCCAAAAAAAAAAAAGAAAAAAAAACTTGTTCATCTTAGATAACAATAATATGCAATCATCATTTGCACAATTTTTTCATCAATGCTACAGTGCGTTATGTATAAAATACAAATAGCATAAACATGGTATATGAATATGATTTAGCTGGGATTAGAAAAATTGTGATAAATGATTGTGTCTGTTGAATCATTTTGTTTGCAGATTGTATTATAAAGTTTGTTTTTTATGCACCTTGTTTGTCTGCTGATTTTTTTTTGTACTTGAAAACCCTTAGAACCCTCATTTTACCTCCTTAGGTTTTTTTTTTTGGTTGACTTGCACCCCCCATAAAAATTTATGAAATTTGTTCAAAAATTAATTTCATTTAGCAAAAACAAAGCAAAACAAAAAATATTATAAATAATAAAGTTTAAAGGGAATTTTAAAGCACTTTGTAATAATGACTACACCTTAAAAATAGCAAACATTATTAGCATAAGCACAAAATCAAAAATATTATATTATTAATATCCAAAGTGCACAAGAAACATTTATAGTTAATTTTTTTTTTCGTTTTTATAAATTGATTTTTAAATTTTATAGAAAATTGGAAAATTTAATTTAATAAATCAAAAAGGAGAATATATTTTGCCTTCAATCACATGATCATATATGTATATTACAAATTATATTTATAGTGTATCGAAATATGATAATAATTTGTAAAAATAATAATTCAACATGGAATTTAGTTTAGTTTATCTCTAAAATTACTTAATGGAAATCATATTTACAATTTTCAGGAAACTTTTTTTTGACATTTATTGCTATTTTAACCTTTGGCCATCTATGACTTATTGGACCATTGGTAATTCAAATTATAACAACAGTTATCTTAAATATTAAAAATTATGACGCATTAACATACGTCATAATAATTCGATGATTAATGCTATACGCTTATAGTGTATACTGTATGTGTATAGTATGAAAAAAATTCTTCTTTTCTACTGTCAAGTCATAATGAAAATTTCGAGAAACGAAATTCCTAAACTGAATTACTATTCATTACTAGAATGAATGCATTACTGAAAATTAATTTCATGTATAATATTGTAAAACTAAGTTGAAAATTATCAATTTATACTCTCCTAAACTTATTTCTAGACAATATTTCAATATAAAATACTAAAAAAAAGATTTAATTCAAATTTGAGCTACTTAAACCATCTTCTATAATATTAAGTTCGGGAAAATTAAAAAATTTATATGAAATTTTTGAAACAAATTTCAATTTTTTACTATATGTAATACAACTCTGGATATTGTTTATGTAACTCAAGATTTTTTATTTAATTATAAATTAGATCATAAAAGAAAATTTATAATTCTGTAATTTTTAACTTAACAATAAATAATTTGCATTTGCCATTGCACAATTGAACAACAAAATTATATAATTTGACCAGAACTTGAAAATGTTTAAGATGGCAAAAACATAATAATACATAATGTCAAAAACATTTACCAAAAAAGAAAAAAAAAACATAAATATTCTTTTAAATTTTCAAAAAATAAAATGGAAAATTTAAATTTTAGATTTTCTTCAATATTTTCTGCTTATACTAATTTCTTTCCGAGACTATATTTGTAACCAATTTTTTATGTAATTTTTTTATATGGTAATTTAAAAAAAAAATAACTTTTTCCATTATTTCAAAGTTTGTTTAATTTTTTTTTTTGGTAATTTTTTATCCATCCGGTTACTTGACTTCATAATTTACCAAAAAAAAAATGAAGTGAATTTTCTTATAAGTAATCGACCGAAGAAAAATCTTGAATAAAGTTCATTTTTATTTTTCTGGTGTAAGACATGCCATCATAACGTGTCTAAACTTTTATTTTACCTCTCTAAGGTAAGATACATATATTTTTTAGTGGAAAGTTTGTGGTTTTTTGTAAATTAAAAAAAAATTATAGAAATAAATTTAAAAATCAGTACAGGATTTGAAATTTCAAGGACTATATAATTTTTGTTTGTTTATATTTTCCGTCTATACATAAAATCTGAATTTATGTATTATTTTTCCATTTATTATTTTTATTAATAAAAAATAATAATTTTACAATGTCTGTCAATATGATCAGATCAAATTTTGGTTAACAAATTCGAATATATTAAATATTCATCAGTGGCTGTAGGCGTGTGTGTGAAGAGAATTTGTCAAAATATAAAATAAATTTCCAAAAAAAAAAATTATGTCAAATTTCGGTTTATTTGCGTATTGTTTATGATTTATGTATATTTATGGCAAATAAAATTCATTGTCAGCTTGCATATTATATTTATTTGTATATGACATTTACGCTAATTTAGCTATAGTTTGTGACAAGTCCAAAAATCAAAATAATCCCATTGAGATAAAAGATTTTTCAGATCAGAATTTGTAACATATCAAAATTTGTAAATTTAAATTTATAATTAACTTTATACCTATTAAAAGATATTACTATTACTATGCATACATAAATATAAAAATTTTCAGCTCAAAATGGTTTTCTAAAAATTCAAATTGTAAAAAGTCGAATCTTTAAAAAAGGACGAATTTTAATTTGTGATTTGGGATATGAAAAATTTAATTTAAATGAAAAAACCCAATTTAACAAAAATAATTAATTCAACCATTTTGTTAACCATTTTGAATAATGTAAAGTTGTAAACAGTCACAAAATTGTGTCTAAATTACCTTAAATGGCTAAAAAATATTGAAATATTTAGGAAATGTTAGTAGTGACTATTATCTCGAAGTTTTAATCTTTTTATATAATAAACGTCTATTAAAATAGTAATTAGCTTTTACTATACTGTAATTATCATACTATATTAACTATGATTACGGTCATAACTACATACGAAATAGTTTCCATTGGATAGTGTCAATAATGAAATTAAAACTATTGTGTAATGTATAGTTAAATATATATATATATATATATATATATATATATATATATTATAGCAATATGTTTCCATTCGATTATAGTATAATTGTATAGTGTCACTCTTAATAAAATTAAATTAGTCTTTAATTAATTTTCATTAAATTTCAATGAAATAATTACACGACTATTTCAAAATTTTGTAATAAAAATTTCAAATTTATATCTGCACAACACCAAAAATTATAATTTTCAATTTCTCAGCTTTTAATTTTGAAACAATTTTTGCTTTAATATTTTATTTACTATTATATTTTTAATCACCATTATTTCCAGTAAATTTATATATTCATTTTAAATATTAGATTAGCTAAAAAATATATAATAATATTTGGCCTAAAAACATTATATTATGTATACAAATAATTGAAAATGAATTATTCATTTACATTGTACATACGAGTATCATTTCGCTAACAAAAAATTTTATTATAAAACATGCTATTTTCATAAACAAAAAATAATATAATCATATTAATACATACATATGTATATTAAAAAAAATATGTATATTTTTGTTATTTAAATATTTCACACACAGAGTACGACAGCATAAAAGTATGTTTTTCTAGATTTTTCAAGCACATAAGAAGAATATATTTTAATTATAATATAGAATAATATTTGAAAAAAAAAAAAATAGAATTTCCCAATTTTTTTCCACACATAAAAAAAAAATTGAAAATTCAATTAATTTTTAAATCTCAAATTTTCTTTTTTTTAAACACAAAATTTTTGGTTTTTGTTTTTGCTAATGAAAATTATTTTTGTTTTCTCTGCGTTTTTTCCCTAATTTTTCAATTTTAATTTTGTTTTTGTGGATTCTTATTTTACACAATTTTAAATAATTAAAAATTATAATGTACAAAAAAAAAATATTTAAAAATAAAAAAATTATAACAACTATTAAATTATGTTATGCTAAAAAAATTAATTATTAAAAATTAATGATTTTATTTTATTTTTTAGTTTGCTTTTTTAGATAAAAAAAAGGGCGCTGGGAATTTTGTTTTTTGCTTTTTTTATAATAAATTTAGAAAATATTCTGCAAACGCTGCAACAATTATAAATAGAGGGTTTTTGTTTTTTTGATTAGAATTTTAATTAATATTTTTTTTTGTTTTTGGTTGAAACACAAATGAAAACAAAAAAAAAATATTTCAAATCTTTCATTTCAGTTTGAAGGCAGCGATGTTGGTACTGTAGTTTCACCCTCCAAACCTAAACTTCGAGTAAGTTTTAGTAAATGCACCACAAAAAAAAATCAAAACTTTAACAACAACTAAAAAATTTTTTTTTTATTAAAGTAGTAATTGCGACAAATTTAGAAATATTTCATATAAAATTAAAATAATATTTAGATTATCATTTTACATATTAAATTTCATTTCGACTAAAATTTCTATATATAGAAACTTTTCTGGCATCAAACAAAAAATTTATATATTTTTTCAGTCCTTTTGCGAATGAATATCACACCCTGCATATTAATTTTTTGTTTGCATTTAATTCCTTCTTGTAATTATGTTATTTAAAATGTTTCCCAAAATATAGGAACGGAAGCTAGTAATAATTTGTACCAATTGAATTCATTTCAAACGAATATTTATTTAATTATTTGAATGATGTAAAACTTCCCACCCGCAATGTGAATGGAAATTAAAAGTAGACATTTTTGTACAATCGTAATTAAATTATTACTCTTGATATATGGAAAATTTTAAGAAAATCAATTTAATGTTGAAGCATTGATAATTTACTTTTGTATTTTTGATTGAATGAGTTCCCTAGATGAATTTGACAATTTCAGATTCTTCCCATTGGATTGTTAAGGACAAACAATAAAAAAAGTTTGTGTAACAATAGACAATTTTTTATTTTTTAAGTTTAATGTTAATCAATAGTAAGTAAACTTCGTTAATTCTTTAGTGTTTTTTAGTCTCCAGTTTAATCTTTTCCAACAAGCAATAAATTTTATTTTTTGCCTAATTTTAGGCGTTAAATTTTCACAATTACCTTGAATATTGAAAATTTAGTAGTTTTATAATTTGAATGTTTGTACTTATTAATTAATTCAACAATATCTTAATTTGAAATTTAATCTAATATTTTAGTTTAACCTTTGCATACTAAATTGTAATCTAAATTGTTGGAACACTAAATCCCTCTTAGAAAATTTCACACATACTATACTATAATAAATATTCTTTTTGTAAAATATTGATATTAAAAAAAAATGTTGTATATAAATTATATTTGATATTTTGCACAATATTTAATATTTATTTCAAAAACTATTTTTGAAATTTTTGTATAAATTGGTTTAAATATGAAATAAAAAATTAACAGAAGAATAATTCAAAAAACTTTGAATGCCACTTGAAATGTGGACAAAGGAATGTTCAAGTAAATCATCACCAGCCCAAATTGGATAAAAAAATATAATTAAAAATGAATCTATAATACTTTTGGCAAATAATAATAATAATAAATTTGACTGAAACTGGTAAAAACAACAAAAGAACCACTGGAAAACTTTCATAAAAACAAAATGTTCTTGCAATTTTATGAATTAATTAAAATAATAATAAAATATAAACAAAGGAAGACTTCATGACGACGAAATCCTCTTAGTTATAAACCCTCAGTGTGCCTGAATTATGAACTAATAAAATCTCAAACTGTTTTGTTAAATTCTAGATACTTTTTTAGCTTTTTTATTTACCAGATATTTTAAATATCATATTTTAGGTATTTTATGAGTTTAATTAAAAATAAATTTATCATTATAGTTTTTTAGGTAAAAGATGATAAAATTTTCTGTTTCTATCATCTAACTGTTTGGATTTGCTTATATGCTATTAAAATGAGATCAAAATTGGATTTGGTATTACAAAATGATATCATATTTTAAATTGAATAATAAACATAATTAAGAAATTGAATTTTATATTATTTTTGCCAAAAGTTCTGTATACATGGATCTCTGGAAAATAGATTATTTGATTTTATGGTGAAATTATTTTAACAAACAAGAAACTTTTCTACTAATATGTTTATTAAGAACTTCACAAAATATTTGAAAGTTCTAAACTTTTCCAAACAGCAACTGCATTATTGCAGACTATTTTTCTGATTTACCAACATACCTTCCTTTTACCTAATATTTTTATTATATTTCACTTTCTTTTTGAAAAAGTTTATACAGATAAAAAGAAATGGTAAATTTATACATAAAATTTTTTTTTTTTAAATGATTTTCTAAAAAAATTTATAAATTATTTTCATATAATAATTTATTTTTTTAATTTCTCAAGTCAATTTACCTTTTCAATGAAAGAAAAACAAACATTACTATGTATAAGATACATCAGACATATTATACCTTTTTGTGGTAATCTAAAGCAATATAACTACTATATTTAATAAATAAAAAAAAAAATTCTCAAAAGAATCTTTGTGGTATATCCCTACAGCATACCATTCAAAAAAGAACCAAACAACAATTTATAGATATACACAGAAAATATAATATATATAAGCATAATATTATACATATACATCACATAATCTTGGTTAACCACCAAAGGATAATTTATTACAAAGTAGATGAACATGTTTATGGCAGATTTTATTAATAATTTAATCCCTTACACATATACATACATATATATACAAAAATATACCAAATAACTTAATATCCTTCTTTTGATTTCACAATATCATAAATATTATAAATAACCAAAGAAAAATCTATATACGGTAGATATAAAATTATGTAGTGGAAAGGAACATAAAAATGTACGTGATAATCATACATTTTTTTTAAGAGTTAAAAAAAAAATACCTTATGTTGTCATTTTTTTAAGGATATTTTTAAGGATAACAGAAAATTATTTATCAAAAAAATAATCTTACGAACGATCAAAGGAAAACAAACTTTATTGAATATTATTTATTAACTTAACTTGAAAAGTATTTAAAGCAGCGATAAAGCCACTAAATAAAATATTTTTAAAGGATCCTTTAGGGCAAGGAAAATTATTTAAATTATTTTTTTTTTTAATAATTTATTTTCGAAATTTGCGGTTGAAAAAATATAAAAGAATAAAGAAAAATATATTTAAATATTATTTTTATATCCTTCGAACAAGAAATAATTGAAATTAGAAAATTATTCGTTTTCAAATATTGTTTTTTTTTTTGTTGAATTCACGAATTCACTTATGTAAATATTCAATATTTTCGAAATATAATTAAATTTTAAGGATAATTTAAAGAATGGTGTATAAGAATTTAAGTTTTCACTTTTATATACAAATTTTAATTCAAATTTATGCAGTTTTCAATTACGAAAGTTGAAATTAGTGAATTATTTGTTAATTGCAAAAACAATTTTGATTTGAAAATTAAATATATTTTATGTAATAATAGAAATTTGTTAAAAAAAATTAATTGAAATCAGAAATTTTATAAATGTTTTCACATAATTATGTAAAAATCCTTAATTTGGATCTTTTAATGGCATAAGGTATAATATGGAAAAATCATTTATTTGAAAAATTCATTAGTTTCTAGCTAGACCATGCAGATTCAATAAAATGAATGTATTTTAAAATAATCCTTCTTCATTCACTCTCCATAATTACTATAAAGGATATTCGAATTTAAAATTTAAAATAATTTTTGTTAGCATCGTTGGATAAATTTCTACATGATTTTATTATTCTCTAAAATGCAATTGAATAAAAATTTACTTTTGTAAATATATATTTTTAATTACATTTTTGTATATACATAAATTGTTTTTATTTTAATTATGTTTTATAAGTTTATGTGTAAAAATTAATTTCATATTTTTCTGTTCTATGCTTTTTATTAAATTCTTTATAAATTTTTTGTTACTTGTTTTTCCCTTCTAATTTTAAGATATTTTTTTTTGTTTGTTTTTGCTGCTGTATTAGTCGAACTTTTTCATCAGAAATATATACAAAAATAACAAAACCAACTCATAAATCATAAAACATAAATTTTAAAAAAATATATAAATATTCATTATAATTGTACAAAAAACATTTGAATCAATTAATAAAAAAACAAAAATCTATTTAAAATTATTGAAATATTTGTATGTGACAATAATTATTTTTTTCCTTATGTTTCCACCTTTTTTTTATTTTTAGATAATGAACATAAAGTAAAAATTATGTTTATTTAATTTATAATTTTTGTTTTTGAAATTTGTATTTTTTTTATTTTAGAAAAAAAAAAAACGAGAATTGCTTATTTTTTTTAAATGAATTATAAATTTTAGTAAAATGATTTTATTTGAAATAATTGATATTACAGCACTTCCATTATCTACAAGAAGAACCATCAGTTACGATTGCTGATCGTTGTACTCGTAGTCGAATTAATTCAGCTATATTTGTATCATCCGAAGGTAGAGGATTTGATTCAATTGAATTTTTAAGAAGACATGGTTCACAAAGTGTTTTATGTCGTAAAGCAAGAAGTGCAGAAAATATTAGTAATGATAATAGAAAGGTAAGCAGAAAACAATATATACAAAATTTTTAGTAAAGTTAAATTAATTTAACTAATAACTTTGCTATATAACTTGGGTAAATTAAAATATTCTTCAATTTTATTTGGACAGTTTTGTTATAATTAAAATTTCACGTTGATAGATACTAATTTTATTTATATTGGAGAATTTACTCGTAGTAGACTTAATTAAGATTTTTTTTTTATCCTTTGTCATTTTTTATGTAGGTGAATTTGGTGACTATTTAGGGGGAATTTTAAATATAATAAAATTATCCAAACCAATTCCAAATATCTTTTAATTTGCCCAATTTATAGCAACTGAAGGAATTTGAAAGCAACTACAAAAATTACAACATCAAAATCTATACAAATTTGACATTTAAAATAAAATAAATATGTTTCAGATCGCCAAATATAAGATGGCCCTATATAGCCCAAAGATATGATTCTTTACTATATTTTCGTAAAACGACTATAAATCGAGTCAAGTGATAGTATGTACTATATATTTCTATATACAAAGGCTATATTTATATTTTACTATTTCTGTAATATTTCCACATAAATATGTATCTTGTTTTGATACCATTTGCAGTGAATCAATTTCTATACTAAAAAGTACTGCTCCAGAACTTCAACAATATTTGTATCATATTCATCAGAAAAAAACACTTTATATTCCAGAAGTTCAGAATATTCTGAAAGTTATAATAATGAATTACTGAATATTTTCAAATATACAACTTTGAAAATTTTCCAATTTACATTTCTTGTATCTTTATAAATGAAACTTGAATACTTTACATTTACATTATAATCGATCAATGTTTTATGTTTTTTAACAAATAAATCCAATTCAATAAAATGTATTGCCAAAATGTATGTCATCTTGTAAATAGTTCCAATTTCATTTAAATAAAGCTTTTTTCTGTAATTCTTGTTGATCTATATAGTTTACATACATTTTTTATGAAAACTCCTGTAAATTTAATTTAAAATCAAGTGCATCGTCGAATAATAAAATAGAAAATAATAAATTAGCATATTGTATAATTCATAATTGTAAAACCAAAACGAAATTTGAATTTATTCTGATTTGATTTTTAACATATTTAATTTTATGAAACTTTGTTTGTAGAATATTTTGAAATTTGACTCAAAAGTCAATTTGAATATATAATAAAATAAATATGTATGAAAATTTCCATCATATTATTTGAATTTATATTTTATATAATATTTTAAAATATTTATTTGTTTATAATAATTTAAATAATACATGGATTTTAATCATATAATGTTAAGATTTTTTACAAAATTATATTTCACATATTATAATGTTTTTTTTATGGAAACTTTGTGAATTTATTTGAGAAAAGTTTGTTATACAACTTCACTCTCAAACATTCAAAGCAATTTTAAATTATAAATTGGATAAGTAACATAACTTCAAAATCATATTTTTCAATTTATTGTATAAAATAATAAAGTATATATAAATTACAGAATACTAACCGGGGGGTTTCTGATGATATACAAATAGAAAATATGTCGATAGATTTTCCTTTATTTTACTATATATAATATTTTAGTTTCGAACTATTTCAAACATTGTTTATGTATAATAGTTAATTTGTAAAATATGTGAATATATGTACAGTCCCAAATTTATAGGAAATTTATACAATAGGAATAAATTTTAGTAAGATGATGTATAATATTTTTATATAAAATATGGACTAACACAAATTTAAATTATTTCACTCAATGCTACATAACAGTCATATCAGATTCTTGGCTAGAATAAAGGATATGTAATGAATGATAGAATTTTTGGTGCAATATATCACAGTTTTTCAAAATTATGACTATAAATTATAGTTTAAATATTTTAAATACTTTCTACTTAATTGCAATCATTCACATCAATTTGTCTAGATATTTATGGATCTTCTTTTCATTTGAATTGTCAACATAATTTTAAAATCTATTCATTAGTTTGCCTATTAATAGCTTCCAAACTTTAGATATGAAACAAAGTTTAACATTTAGTTCCTTTACATTCCATTAAATCATATGAAAGTTTTTAAAGTTTTTTTTAAAGAAAAATTAAAATTGTTTTGAAAAGTTTGTACGATCTTATAAAACAAATTAAAGTTTATATTTGTGAAATATTATCGCAAATGATTATTTCTTATTAATTTATAAACATTTTCCAAATAATTTTATTATTAAATATAAAACAATTTTATTATATTTTTCTAAATAACAAAAATTTAATTTAATTTTAATTTTTATTTCATGCTTTTTAATTTTGTTAAACGAAATAAAATAAATAATTATCTTCATATAAACATTCACTACCAGTTGATTTCTTTTAAAAATATATTTCAAACCTACACCACGAAAACACAAGATAAAATATAATAAATAACTCTCAACAATTATTATTGTGGTAAACAAAAATACCAACAGCTTCTAGCACCACCATCATTTTTATTTCTGCTATAAACAATTCTTTATTTTATTTTATTTTTAACAAGAAAACTCAAAAGAATAAGAAATAAATTTTAATCAAAGATCTAAATTAGCTTTTTGATTTCAATTAGAAATTTCATTTTGATTATTTTTTAGTGTTGGATTTGAAGAATTTCAAAAACAAAAATATATAATGGTTGGAAAATGTAAAAGAAAAATATTTTTCATCATTTTCAATTTTGATGTATATATATACAATAATTTTGTAAAAAGTTTCATGTAAATAAATTTTTTTATGTGAATTTTTCATAAAAAAATTTGTATACCAAAAACAAAAATATGAGATATTAATAATTTCTTCTTTTTTTTCCATTCGACTGAAGAGAAATATAAAAACAAAACAATTACGCTACGTATCAAGAAATAAGTTTATTGTTTTTAAGCCACGTAATATTAAAGGGTGCACATACATAAATCCATAAAGACTTTACATCACTTATCTTATATTTTATTTATAGCTATAATTCTTTTTGTAAAAAGAAAACTTAAATCCTAAGTTCTGTTTATTTATCCCTAAGGAGAGTAATATTTATATTTTTGTATATTATTTTGTTATAAAACGCATTTGAATTTGAAAACGTAATTGTAAAATATTTCTCTGTTAGAAATTTAATTGAAGATAAAAATATATTCAAAATAATTTTTTAAACAAAATTTGTAAATTTTTTATTGTAAATACTTCATCTATCAACAACAAAGTTAATGTAATATTTTAATTTCATGATGAAATATTATTTTTACTAATTAAATTTTAATATTCTACATAATTGGATTTTTTTATATTAAAAAAAATATTTCGCATTTCATTTAAAATATAAATAACGAAAATTATATTTTTAAATTATAGATCAAAAACTTTTGTATGGTTACTACTTGACAGTTACATTTCTTTCCATTCATTTCTCTTGTAAATATAACAATTTTTTTCAATATTCAGAATGTAACTAAATAAAATTTTCATTTATGCTAGCAAAACGTAATATTCGTTGCGAAAGTGTTCTTGACATAATTTAAAATTACTTTATATATTTTAATTTATATAAAAAAAAAAATATCTGAAAAATGAGGAGAACTTTTCATGTGGGTTTAAAGAAGTTCTATATAAATTAACTTCAACAAAATTTAGATATATAAATACTTACTTATTTTCTTGAACCTATTAAATAAATTCTCACAAATTTGACAAACATAAATTATTTAAGTATACTACACAAAGTCATTAACTTTTTAAAATATAATTTTCGTTAAATTTAAATTTACTTATACAGCATAGGTTTTAAATTTAATTATTTTTATATTTATTAAAATAAATTAATAAAAACAAATCTTCCCTCGAGTTTACTTAAGTTAGAAATTTAATATTGAAAATTAACTTATAAAATGGTAGTATACACACTTCATAAGTAAAAAGAAAGTATTTCTTATTTTTTAATATAATGAGTTTAAAAACGGATTAAAAACACTTTTTAATTAAATTTTGAAATCCTACATATAGCCATTAGAATATTTCCCATTAGTTTTAGTATAAATCCCAAAGAGGATGTGTATTACATTTTTTATTTCAAAATAAATTTAATTTCAAAGATTTTATTATACGAGTAGTATAGTAAATATATTTTAAAATCCATTTAATTAGAGTAAATATTATTATTATGTAGAAAAAAAAATTTACAAGTTTTCGAAAATTCTCTGTTGAAAATGAGTAAATCGAAAAGAAGCATGTCAATTTAATTTTATAAGTATATTATATATAGGGAGAAAATTGCAGTAATTTATGTAAAGAGGTTACCACATTGCATCTGATGATATATTTACATATTTAGAGACAAGTGCTCATTTGTCGACATTATAAATGTAAACGTGTTTAAAATATCAGATTTTTAACTGGAAAAGAACAATTTATCAATAAATTATGTACACACTATGCTTTTATCCTTGCAATTCAGTTGACTGTTAAAATTGATAGAAACATTTTTTTTTTTAGATTTTATAATAATTTCTCCTTCATACTCGTTCTATATACATACAGTAATTTATCTTTAAATTCTTATTTTTTCTTCAAATTTCGTTATAAAATTTTGAATATTTCTCTCAATTTCATTTAGGATCAATTTTCTGCTAATCGTCAATGGTACACTGAAGATGGTAATTCAAATGGACAAGATATTAGTTCACAAAAAACAGCATTACTAAATAATAATAATTATCATAATGAAACGATTGAATTAGCTGAATGCTATTCAATGCCATCAACATCACAATTACCGTCAGCAACAAATACAATTCAAGTTGCATCAACATCATTAGCAGCAGCAGCAACAACAAAATTTATAGGTGATAATAATATAACAATATCACCAGCACCAACAATTGTTACAACACAACATTTAGCAACAGTAACAACAGCAAATACTATTGTTGTAGGTAGTATATCAATAGAAACACCGCCATCACATATTCGTCAACAAGAACAACGTGAACAACAAGAAGCAATACTACGAACACAACAACATAAAGATAAACAAAAATTATTACAACATCAAGATAAAATTATTATAAATAATCAATCAAAATTAATAAATCAAAAATCTTCTTCCTCAACATCACAAACAAGTTATAATAATCAATCATCACCAATTGTATCACCAAATCATAGTCCAAAACCAATTTGTCTTAAACATTCGACTGGTATTGGTTTAGGAACACAACAACAAATTCTACCAAAAATAACAACATTACCAACATTATCTGTATCAGAACCATCACCACCACATGATGGTGATTTCTTGTAACATTTAGCCTCGGAAACTTTTATTTAAATTGAATTTTTAATATATGTACATTTATATATTTTTTTACATAAATTTTCAAAGAAAAAACAAAAATTTTATTTGCCTTTCTATATTAAAATATCGAAATTTTTTTATTCAATTTAAATGAGATTATCAAAAGTTATATTAACATTTAGTTTAAAAGTTAAAATTACTACATGACTTTTGCAGTTATCAACAAAAAATATAGAAGTGAATTATAAAATGCCATCAAAATGAAATGGTTAAATAAATATTTAAGTGTTAATTAAATTTTTTAATTGATTAATGGAAAATTCACGTATAAATATTATAATATACGAGCAAAAAGACCATATTTAGATAGGCTTTATCTCATTTTATTATTTTAACATGGTTAATTAAATATTTGATTAATTTTTATGCGGCATTAAATTATATCATTAAAAACTGAGTAATATAAAATAATTTAATGATGTAATTAAAATGCAATTTTAATAAACATGAATTAATTTTTAAAGTGGTTGTACATAAATGTTATCGAGCACTATTCTAATTTCAAAATTTATAATTTAATTCAGCTAAAAATTTGTTAAATTTAATTTAATTATACATATACTACATATTTAATTTTATTACGAAATTAAATTTGGATAAATTACAGACATATGAATTAATCTAAAATTAATTTATTAAGGCCCATTTGCTGATTCACATCATAAATCTACATCTTAGCTATGTTGAACATACAATTTATGATTAGGTTAAGTTATTTCCATTTGCACCATAAAATTTATGTCTATCATAGTAAAGTTTTAGCAAGGACACAAAAAAAATATAAAACAGCCAACTACAATTCCTAAAATCATCGAAATGTCACACAAAATCAAAATATTTTTTTTTTTTTTTTTGGTTAATGTCATGAATATGAAAATTTTTTATTTAATTTTAATTTTTTTACTCCATAATGATAAAAATTTTGTTTGGCTTTTAATTTTTTTTTTCCAGAAAAATAATAATTTTAATTGCCAGAAAAATAATAATTTTTATAGATTACTATGTTACTTCAACTTCAAAATAACCTATAAGCTCATCATAAATTACTTATGATCTACTAAATCCTCCACTTAAGTTATGTGAAACATAACGAGATTTATGTTCTACTTTTACGTTGGTGCAAACCGGTAAGCACAACTTAGACGTTTAAGTTGAACATAAATATTTATGATGTGAATCAGCAAATGGGCCTTAATATCTATAATTTTTGTTAGTTTATTTAATACTTCAAAAACTTTAAATTGCAAATTTCATTCAAATCAATTAACTATTTACTATCAGAAATATAAAACAATTATTTTAATTATTAAATGACTCCACAAACTAATTTGTTATATAATAAATTTTCGATATTTTAATAATTATAAATTACAATAGTTAATTTAATTTTACGTATATATACTAAGAATTATTTAAATTTATATTTTTTGGGGAAAATTTTAATTTATTGACAAAAAAATAATAATTCAATTTAAATAAATGATTGTTTCCGGTTAGGTATATTTAAAATTTAAATACATACAAATAAAAATTTCTATATATACATACATACATATAATTTTTTTTCAAGAAAAAAAATATTACATATAAAAAAGACCAAAAATTTAATTAATAAATTTCCTTTTCGACTGCATTATGGCCTGTAAATATAAATATATTAATTTTTATTAAAAACCATTATTTTTTCGTAATTCTATAATGGCCAATAAATTAGATATTATATAAAATAAATCTATAAATAATGAATAATTATTTATAAATATAAAATAAAATTAAGTAATAAAAAAAAAATAAAATTTAAATGTAGAAACTTAATAATGTTCTAAAACAGTCAATTTTAAAACTAATTTTTTTTACATAATAAATTAAAATAACTTAAATTTATATAACTAAAATAAAAAATAATAAACAATTTTTAATTTCATTAATACTTAAATTTAAATAAAAAGGAGTTTAAAATGTAAGTAAAATTTTGAAATTGTTAAATTAATTTAATTATAAAAATAATAAATAAGGTTTATTTTAGATAGTATTTTTTAAAGTGACATTTATATAGTAACTAAAATAAATAATTATATATAAAATAATTTAAAATATATAAAAAATATTAAATTTATATTTAGTAATAATAAAATAAAAATATTGTTTTGCACAAAATTCATTATGAAATATTTCCGTAAAACACCAAAAAATTTATACACCTTGAATATAAAACAAGAATCCTTTAAATTTTTATACTTCAATAAAATATAAAAAATATTTTTTTTTTATTTTGATAATTTTTAATTGGAAATAATTTAACATAAAATTAATCAAATTAATTAAAAAATGGATTTAAATTGATGAAATTTAATCAATTTATTATTTTTCAATAATTTTTATAATTACAAATAAATTTAATTTACGACTTTACACTTGGAAGCATTTATAATACACAATTTTCGTATGTAGGGTCTCTCAATAATATTCCTTAAATTGCTTCCTATAATTCGTTTTGAAGGATTTTTAAAGTAAACTTTAGGAAATCAAATATAAAATTTGTTGTCATTTTTCTTCTTTCTTTATTTATTTATAACTGAAAAATAAAAAATATAAAATCCTTCTGGGTAATTATTTCAAAAAAATTACTTATATCTTAATAATTTTTTTTTCTTATAAGATTTCATCAATTTTAATCTTATTTTATTTTATCTCTTCATTTTGAACACATTAAATTTCATAAATAAATTAATAATTATGAAATCATATAAATTATGTATATTACTTCAAATATGAATGTTTGTACATAATCAATCTAAATATGATAAAAAAAATGGTTTAAGCTTTATCAAAACTTTAGAATTTTTAGTATATATAAAAATATATAAATTGTATATAAAAAAATTGAATAATATGTACTACGAACCTACAATAAAATATCTCTTTCTTTTACGAATTTAGATTATCATCCAATCTACATACTTACTTATATGTATATACATATATGTACATATATATAGCAATGAAAAAATATCAACAAATTTAAAATTTGATTTACATTTATAGTTGTATTATAAAAATAGAATATATCAACAGAAATTGTAGACCAAGAGAAGTTAAATTATAAAAAATAGCTTTAAATATGCAGGATAAATAATAAAAATAAAATAAATTTTGAAAAACATTAATTTTATATATATTTAACTGACATACTAAAAAATACGACAAAAGCTTATGATTAATATGGAAAATAATAATAATAGCCAAAAAAAGGTAGATGCCACGATCCAATTAGAATACAATAAAATTCGAGATTTTAATCTTATTAATTATTAAATTACACTATTATTAATTATGGTAGTTATCAATTTCGATTCCTGAATAAAATAATCGGTAGTACTACATAGTTTCTATGTCTAGCATGTTTAAATCAATTTATGGTATATCTTTAAAAAGTAAATAAACTCAAAAATTTGATTTTAATTGAAACAGTCACAAAATTGCAAAAATATCTTTTGTAGGTACAATTTGTGCACGAAATATCAACTGCTAAATCCGAAATTCTTCACATTATTTCGACCTATATTTTTGACTCTTTCTATTTTATTTAACAAAATATTGTTATCGCTCTTGAATTAATACAATTACAAAAAATTAAAAAAAAAATTATCTCCAGGAAATTTACATTGAACTTCCTTATCCTTAAATATTTATAACATAACAATTCCATTTTCCTATATACATAATAAATATTTTCCTGTCGCTTATCATCTTGTACAGAACAGAAGGAAATTCCATTTTTAATTTAAAAAATGGTAAATCGATAAATTTTGTATTTTCCTCTTTTAAATTTTTATTAACTTAAGAAAAATTGAACTTTGTTAATAAGTTTCTCTTAATAATAAACGAGATAAATTTAATTTTTCTGTTGTATTTAGGAATTTGTCTTTGTTTTCTTAACAAGTCAAAAAAAAATTAAGAAATTTAAAATTTTATGTTGATTTTTTTTTTTCAAAAAAATTAAATATTTAAAACCTTTTAAAGCATATTATCTTCATCATTTAACTTGAAATCCAGTATTTACAGACAATATAAACTTTAGTATATAAATTTCTTCTTTTATCACTTATACTGCGGCAAAATATTTATTTCTTACCAACAAAATTTATGTAAAAAAAAAAAAAAATTAAATAAAATTTTTGTTTTTTCTTTTTTTTCGGAATCCTTTTTTCATTTTTACAGTATATTGTATTTTTTGTAAGGATGTAAAAAATAAAAAAACAATTTTTTTATTATAATATTTTTTGTTGCTGTTTGTTTTCCCTTTCGATACACTCAAGTGAGCTTTTATGTTGTTGAAAAAAGGCTCAGAAAATTTTTTTACCTTATTTTTTGTTATCTTATATGTTTTGTTTATATCAATTTTAATATATATGTATACATATAATATGTAATATGCTCCACTGATAAAAAGGACTAAAAAAAATTTTGTGTCATTCTTGTTTTTACGGATACGTTTTTAAGAATTTTTTTTTATACATTTTAAAAAAAAAACACATTTTATTCAAAGATGATTATAATTTTTAACATCTCTGATTATGCTTCATTTATTTTTTCCGGACTTCACTGGGAAAATCTTTTGCATAAATGTCTATTTATGGAAAAAAATATTTAAGGAATACTTTTTTATAGAATTTGAATTTCCATGAAAATTCTTATGTCCTCGTATATAAATTCAAATTCTAGTGTTTATATATGTATATAAATAATTTTCTAGTGGTAATCGTAGAAGCATTAAATTGTTTTTGTTTAATTGAAATGCGATCAATCACAACATTAGAATATTTAAAATACTTTTTACTTTTTCTGAAATATAGTAATCTGACTCCTCTAAGGATTTATGTAAAAAAAAAAACGTAACGATATTATGCGTCGTGATCAAGTTGTCGTTTCAACTTTTTTTTAATGAAATCAGGTTTTAGATATTATAAAAAAATTATTTAAAATTATAACCTACAAAAATTTTTTGTATACAAATTTATCGAATAACATTGTTTTCTGTAACTGACAACATAAATTTATTTTTCTAAATTTATTTACGACAAATTTAGTCCCATAAAATTAAAGTAAAAATTGATTAGGTAAATAATTAAAATTAGCTAATAAATTTTAAAGCTATATATTATTAATATTAAGTAATCTCTACTTTCTTTTACTACTATTTTAATTATTGAATGAATATTTTTATCAAATCTTTCAAATTCTATAAAAAATTATTAATATACTTTATAAAAATATAAATAATTACAATATATACTATAATAGTAAAATATTTTTAATTTGTTGCACTTAAAAACAAAGAAATAACATAAAAAAATACATAAATTTTAATTAAAAAAAATGCAGGTGATTGGGACCATATAGGTGAATAGATTTTATAAAAAAAAAATTGAATTAAGTTTTTTTTTAAATTTGTTTTTTAATTGATTAATAAGATAGTAAATTATACCATAAAATAAAAATGTATATTAACACAATAAATAAAAAAAAATCATCGAAACTTTATTAACCTACAATAATTCTGCCAGTTTTAGTTTCTATGACAATTTGATAGAAAAAATAATTACATATTCCTTTAATAATGTAAAAAATATTACAATGTTAAAGGAACAAGTTACAAATATTAGTTCAAATAATATTTACAAATTCTTCCTTTTTCATCATTTCAATTTCAAATAATAAATTCTCTTTATCTCTGCACTTAAATAATTCAGATGACAAAATTTTAATTAAACATTATGTAAAAATCTTACATATCCTTTTACATCTATTTCACCTAAAAAAAATACTATTATAACTCTCTCCTTTAACATAATAAGATTTGTTTTAAGCAAATATTTTTGTTTTCTTTTATAAATGTGCCTTAAATATGCATAAAATTAAAGAAATAATTTTATTCTATCATTTTCAGAGTTTCAATATATATATGTATAATAATAATAGTTTCATAAATTCCAATAAAAATATTAAAATTAATTAGAATAATTAAAAAAATAAGATTAGAAATGTAGAAGAACTGTAAAAATAATTATGTAATAATTAAACTCTATATTTACTATAATTATAATTATAAATATTAAATATATAAATCGTCCATGAGACTTGAAATAAATAAAATACCAATTAAAATTAATTTTTTTTAAAAAAAAAATATAATCAATTAAAATTAGTAAGAAAATTAACTTTGAATAAATTACAATTTTCAAATATCTTATAATAGAAATATTATTTTTTATTTAATTTTCAATTCTTCTGCTCTTATGCGCGGGACCATTAGGTGTCTTGTTCCCTTACTTAAACATAACATAATTAAAATATAAAATATAATATAATAATTATATAAAAATATAAATTTGTAAATGTTTAAAAAAATTGAAAAAAAAATATATGCTATTTTAAAATACTTTAATTCCCAAAATTAAATATAAAATCGATCGTCAACAAAAATTATTTTTAAATAATGAAATTTATGTAATCTATAATAATTATAAAATTATATTACAGAAAATAAATATATAAAAAAATTCAATAAAAAAAAATTCTTATATATTAAAGTAAAATATTTGTTTTATTTATATTTTACATTTTCTTTAGGTTAGATTTTTCGAAATAAAATTGGTTTTTACCACAGGGAGAGGACAAAAAAGTTTGCTGAAAAATTAATTGTTTTTTATTTTTAAATTGGCAAATATATTTTATATACCAAATTAAAACTCAACACATAGATTAATAATCAATAATTTACAGAAACATAAACATGATTACATATTTTCTGATACTTTGCCTTTCAAAAATGTTTTTAGTTGCATTTAAAATTTACGATAGAATTATTCTGTTTTAAAAATAGTCTAAATTTTAAAAGTTCTTCAAATCTATCTAAGGTCCTATAAATTTTTTTATAGAAAATCTAGATATACTCTTAATTTTGCAATAAAGAAAATATTTACCCTATCCTTATATAATTATACATACACATGTATATTTGTAAAGGAATGTGAAAATCGAAAATATGGGTATATTTTGGCAAAAACTAAAGACAGCACATGTGACAAAAAATTACCAGTCTTAGTTTTATTTTATAAAACATAATCACAAAACTTAAAAGCATTTTTACAAGTCATAAATATTTTATGTATATATGGAAATTAGGGGAAATTAGGACATGAAATTTCTAAGAATTATAATAGAAGAATAATTTCAGATTTTTTTTTTTTCAATCTCATAAAAAATTTATTCAAAACTTATCGAAAAAATTAATCACAAAATATTATTCTTTATTATAAAAAGGTTTTCAAATAAATATCTAAAGAAATATGATGATTATATATTTTAAATAAATAAGAAAGATAAATTATAATCCAAATATTGCCTTGACAATCCGTAATACTTATTCTTATACCTTAAACATAAATCTATATTCGGTGAGTCAAATGGTTTTATAAAATAAAATCTCATCCTTAAATACATTACAAAAATTTATTGCCATATTTTGCAACAAAGAATATTTACACTCACCTGATTTTCAAAATTCTGCAATTTAAACATAATTTTAATGGACTATAAAAATATATATACACAAAATTTGAGTCTTAAAATTGATAAGAAAATCGATAGACTTGGGCAAAGTAAATTTATAAGAAACACTTTGCAGAACGAACACGAAAATTATCGAATAATTTCATTTCAGTGATAACGTAAAGCGGGCAAAATTTAAATTAAATATAGTCGACCTACATATTTTTATTACATACGAAGGAATAGATTCTAAAAAGTATCACTGAAATATTAATTTCCTTCCTATTACATTGAATATCTTTTACTTATTTAAATTTAATTAATTAATTTGGAAGTAGAGAAATTGTGTAGCGCAACAATTTGACTGTAATCAATTTTATGTGAAACATTTTTATGAATTTTGTATTTGTCGAATTTGCTAAACAAAAAATTTAAAAGAAAATTTTAAAAATAATCTCAAATCTAAAGAAATAATATAAAATAAATCTGAAACAAATAAAAACCTGTGTCCTTAACAACAATAAATAAGGTGCAAAAAAAATTTCCTTTCAGAGCATATTTAAAATATCTCATCAGAAACATTTTTTTAATTTTTTTTTCTGTTGAGTAAATAGAATATTTTTTATGATATTTTAATGCTTTGTAATTTATTATTTTATGTTATTACTCGTACATAATAATATTTTTTATGTTGAAAAATATTTTGAATTTTTACTAAAATTTAGCAAGTCTTAAATTTGTGTAAAAAATTGTAATTAAAAATATATTTCCATTAAAATTAAATTATCAACTTTCAACGTTTTTGAATAGTTTGGGAAATATTGAAAAAATCATTTAAATATTTTAAAGAATTTGATTAAAAAAAAGATGTAGCTTACATCGATTTTTCAAAAACCTTAAATAAACTATATATAGGTATACATGTATTATTATATTTTTTTACGATCCAATGAAATTCTCTTCCATTCCAGATAATGAATTTACACAAAAGCTGAATTTTAATTTAGATTTTTCAAAGACAATCATCAAAATTTTATGTTTTTGAGCAATCTGAAAGCAGATTTGTGAAAAATTTTGATCAATAACTAAAAATATTATAAGACTATAATAAAAATTAAATGGTTTTTAGATTTCTATAGTAAATTTATAATAGCTTCATATTCTGATAAATCTATATACGTGGCATTTTTCTGTACATGTTATTAATGAGAAGCATAAATATTTTATAAACAGATTACGACAAAAGTTTCATATTGTCAACTACAAAATTTGTCATTTATATTTTCAATCGATAGGTTCGTAGATAATAATAATAAATATTGAAAGTAAATTAACAATTTTTTATATTCTCTATATTTTCTACAGTCATAGTTAGAAGTAAGATACCTACAAATACTATGCCACTGATCGAATAAACGTATTTTATGTCAAGTAATTGAGTATAGTATTGAGTATTATAGGTAGCAATTTCATTTAGTACACTATCAAATACTTTAGATTTAGAGTTTGGACATCTAAAAAGTACATATTTGATTAAATTATGATTTACTTTACTTTCTTTACTACTCAACAGAAAGTATTTAATAAAATCAATAAATAACTGAAATACAGATACAGCATTTGATTTTTATCCAATACTTTTATATGAAAAACGAATTTGTATTCGTATTGAAATACTTTTACTCGAGTATTTGTGTATTACTCATCTTTATGCCTACAGAAAATATATTTTATATCCTTACATGTAAATTGCAAAAAATTATATTATGAAATCTATAATAATTTATTAAAATAAATAACTAAATTAATTAATTAATGTTTTAGAGATTATTATCGTTTGAATTTCATTCTGAAATAAGTTAATATTCGATTAGATTAGGTCAAGTCCTCTCCTCTTCTATTATAATTAATCGATTCTATTTCTTCTCTTATTTTTTTAGTTTGATAAACACTTAAATTCTTAAATAATGTCTAGCCAAATTTTCGGTGAATGAACTTTTATTAATGTGTATATAACATAAATAATCTTTAACAAAATTACCTTAATTTATGTAAGTAAGTAACATGTTTTTCGTCCTTTTTTATTATAATTTTCGTATTGATTGGTAATATTTTGGTATATTGTCATTCAGCAAAAAAAAAAATTTTGATAAGATTTTTTTAAAAATCCAAATTAAGTTAATGGCTTTTATATCACATCTAAAATAAATTATTTTAATTTATTAAGTAATCCAGTAACGAATTTAATATAAATTTGGTATTTTGGAGTAGTTAATACATCTTTAATATTAAATAAGAGAAATCCTCTTATTTGAAATTATGAAAAAACTTTTATAAAATGAATCATAATTGTGTCACAGTGAATAAAATTATGCGACCTTATTTAATTAGAAGCTGTACGTAGTACGTACAATGATTGATAGTGAAATAATTTCAATTTAAAAAATACTTTCAGTAAATTGAACCAATTTTAAATTAAAGTAAAAAAAACTGACACAAATTTCAAAATGCCCTTAATACCAATTGAAGCTATTAATTTTTAATAACATTATACGAAATTTTTTCATTGATCCGAACTGAAAATTTAATTAAACAATGTTGGCTTTGAAATCCTTTATCCTCTTACGGCATTAACTGTGTTACGTTTAAAGATAATGACATATTAAATTAATA
This sequence comes from Empis stercorea, assembly GCA_949752835.1. Taxonomy (NCBI): domain Eukaryota; kingdom Metazoa; phylum Arthropoda; class Insecta; order Diptera; family Empididae; genus Empis; species Empis stercorea. The sequence goes on along the minus strand of OX457088.1, from coordinate 12,344,117 downwards.
AAATTTTAAAATGCTAATTAAATTTATAAAGCTTATAATCGTAGACTAATTAAAAAATGATCTACATTAATTGAATAAATTTAAATCATATCTTAAACAAACCTGTACTGATTATGAAATCATATACATTTGCTTTGAAATTGTGCAATTCAAATATTTTGTAATTGTTTCATCACTTTCATTCAATATTTTAATAAATTTTATAAATGAAAAACATGCGTTTCCAGTTAAATTAAAATTTTCAAGCTAATTTTGTGTACAAGTGAATAAATAAACATACATTTTTTTAAGGTAAATAAAAATTATTTTTGTCTTATTGTTTCACATTGTGATATTTAGTAATTTTTCAAAAATTTATATTTTATAATTATGTCAAATCACTAGATAACTAAAAAGTCATGACTAATGTATTTCAATATTAAAATGATTTATAATGAAATTTCATTAAAAAAAAGCACAACAAAATAAAAATTTATTTATTTAACAATATTTTCTTTATATATTTACTATATATACTCGTATAAAAAAACGATATAAAATTAACACTAGAACAAATAAAAATTATTATTATTTTTCTCCGGGGAAATAAAAAATAATAATATTAACCATAATAAAAATTGTGATCAAATTATCAAGGATAAAACATAAAAAAAAAATTAATGAAAAAATAAATCAATATACAAATAGAAGATTTCGTCACCTCAGTTTTTAAAAGATTTACAACTTATATTTTAAATTACATCAAATTAAATAGGGTCTTTAAAACTATTTCGGTACCATTTGCAATTATAACTTTCAATTATTCAATATTTTTCGTGCTCGACATAATCTTATAAGATATTGGGCATATTTACTTTAAAGAGGTTTTCTAAAAATATTTGTTGAACATAAATTTATTAAATATTAATGTAACTTAAATTCGTAAATACAAAATTTAATAATGACAAAAAAAGTATATATTATAAAAAATTAAGTATAATTTAAGTATTTACTATAAGTTAGAGCCAAAATTATCAATGAATAATTGATTATAGATTATGATAATTTTGATATTAATTTTTATGCAAAATATTTATGATATAATTGGTTAGCCTGAAAATGTTATTCTAAAAAAATATAAATATAGTTTTGCAAAATATTTCACCACGAATTAGTTACAATAAATAAGTCACAAAAACACTTTACTGACGATTTTCTCATATTACGAAGAACAACAAAAAATATGAAATTCAAAATATAGTTTTGAAAATTTTGCCTTTGGTTATACAGGGATTACAAAAATTTTTGTTTTAGAAATGCTGATTTATTTAGTTTCTATTTTTTGTTAATAAAATTTATTTACATTGAAATAAATAATATAATATGTAAAATACTTTCTAATATAAATTCACATTCAAATTTATTTTACTTTTTATAGGCATTTTTACAAATGACACAGAACGTATTATTGAATTATTATATATTTCTTCTTATTATTATGGGAATCAAAATTAATTTTAAATATTTTTGTTTCTTATTGATTTACAAAACTTTTTAATTCTGTTTTCAAACTTTTAGTTGTGTGTTACAAAATCAACATATTTTTTTATTTATGACGAGACGATAAAATATTGATAATTTTGTAATAAAATTTTACACCTGTTTATAAATATTTTGGATTTAGGTCATTTATTCTTTCACAATTAATCCGAAAACAAATTTATTATCGGATATTTTTTTTTACACAAATTGAAAATTTAGATATAGCTTTGGCTTTTAGATTATTAACTAAAATTATACAATAAAATATATGAAATTATCCTTGTAGAAAAGTTTTAATATTATGTATTTGCTATAATTCATTTTATATGTACTTATATAACACGATTTTAAAATTCTAAATATATTAACATTAATACTATTTTAGCACTTAAATCTTTCAAAGAGTATTTTGTTCCTTTTTTTTAAATTATTTATACACAATAAATTTAATGTCTATAAAGGTAAACACTATATTTTTTCACTTGTCATTATAATTTAGATTAATTTTGGCGTACTATTAATTTCAAAATGTTTTGCATATCTTTAGGCAAAACAAAAACAAAAATAATAATAAAAACATAAAATTATTATTTACATTTTTTTAAATACATTACAAACGTATTTTTATAATAAATATTTTCATAAAAAAACATATTTTTTTTTTCCTATTTTCATAATATGGTATATAAATGTTATATATGTATATATAATATTAAGTATTTTATGTTGCTTCATTAACCAAATTTACAATATAACTTGTTGATGTTTTATGTTTAATATCAACTGTATTAACAATAATATCACCATGAATCATAATATAATCAGTTTGATTATATGGTAATCTATGTTTATATATACCAATTGTTTTACTATTTATATTAAAACTATAATCATTAATACCAATTGTTATTTGTAAATTAAATGGTGAATTTTCTTTTAATGGAAAACGTTCTTTTGTATTTACTAATTTTTCATTATTTTTAAATTGCCTTGTATTTGCAATATAATGATTAACTTCAATTGATTCATCCATTAAACGTAAATCTAAGTGCATTTGTATATCACATTTACCAGTCCAATATGTTTTACAATCGCCATTTTGAAAATTTATTTGTGCCCTATATCAAACAAAATTAGTACGTAACATATCTATATGTAAATTTAAATTTATATTATTTAAAAAAAAAAGTTTTCATTACCGATCATTTTTCTTTCCACTTATTCCTGTAATTGTAATAATATCATCAATTGCTAAATTTTTATCAAATTTTGAAAAATATCTGACCTAAAATTTAAAAACAATTTGTAAATTATTTATTTTTTTTAAAAAAAAAAGCTTTAAATTTTCCTTTACCTGTGCAAAAATTATATCAACGTAGAAAATGAGATAAACAAAAAATATAATTAAATAAAATTTTAGGTTCATTTTGTAATTTATTGTGAAAATTATATTGTTTTTTTTTTTTTTTTTTGAATTATAAACTTTACTATTTCGTTTCAAAGTTATTACTGAGTTGAATTACGTATAAAATTTTTTTTTTTTTAAAAAAATTTATATTAAAAACAATTTTATTGAAAAAACAAAATAATATTTGTTTATTTTTTTTAATTATAATTATTAGTTATGATGTTGAGTTGATTTTTAAAAGACGTAGGTAATATTACAATTCGAACATGAACTGTCATTTCTTTAGTATTTATTCAGTTGGTTCATTTTTTGTGAGTTTCTTTTTTATTTTGGAAGCTTTCTTACAAGTATTATATATATTTTTCACAAGCTTTGAATATTTCAATTTTATTGTTCTTGTTTTTTTTGGATTGTAACTTTTTATTTTTTCAATATAATTAATATATATATATATATATAATTATTTATATTTTTATATAATTTCTTCTTCAGATGATGTGATTGCACTTGCACCCAAACAAAATTGTATTCAAAAATTTAACATACCTAATTTAAATTAAATCTTACAATTGAAAGATAATTATTTAAAAAAAAAAAAATATTATAATTTGGAAGAGCTTGAAAAATTAATGTCACAATTATTATTATTATTTTTTATTTTATTTTATTTTTTGATTATTTTCTATTTTTTTTTCTATATTTTGTCAAATATTGATATTTATATTAAAATTTTGCTTCCTTTTCCTTTATAAACTTGTATTATTACTTTTATGTAAAATTTGAAATACTGCAAACATATTTATTTTTCTATATATACAAATTTCCACAAAAATTTTTTTTTGTTTAATAATTAATCACCTAATTAATAATAATTTTATTGGATGATAAAATGATTGATAATAAAACAAACTGCCATACAAAATATGAATATATTATATACTCTTATGTAGTATTATAAATAAAAGTATAACGAAAATGTTTTGTTAGAATTTCAAAACTAGAATAAATATTTATTTTGATAACAATATTTTTGTTTTAAATAATAATATTTGAAAAATATGTAAAATCCGACTAATGACTCCGAAAAATAATCCCATTTGTTAATAATATATATCGATAAGTCATTAATTCAATATTTTTGTACTCTTTATAAGTAAAGTAGTATTAATAATTTAGTAAATTTTTTTATATATTTATGTAGTTTAATACTGGTATACAACAAAACACATAAGTATAATTAAGCTTTTTTGTTATTTAAATTAAATTGTATTGTTTTTAAAAAAAGAAGCTTATTTACTGCAATTGTTTTAAGTATTAAATTTAAGAAAAATTTCTCTCAAAAATTTTTTCAATAATTATAATAAAGCAAAGTAAGTACATTATTTTAATATTTTTATAGTATATACTATCAAAGATATATCATTTTAGTATAAAATTAATGTAAAATAATATGGATTATTGATTTAAAAATCCTTTGTTATAAATTTCATAAATATTACGCCAAAAATCAATTCTTTCTTTATCTGGATTCTGTTCCATTCTAATATTTTCATCAATTTCTAAATAATCTAGAACAAATTTCTCATTTTTATTAATATTTTTAACTGGTTTCCATTTAAATTCTAGTGAAGTATTATTATCTGGTGTTGGATTACTATATTTAGCAAAATTTGCCCACATTTTACACATTTGTTTTACAATTTTTTCATCTTGAGAACCAGCTTCTAATGGTTCACCCATCAATTCCATTTGGAAAAGGTAAAATAATTCATCACCATGACAAGCACCACTAAATTTTTGAAAATTAAACCATTTTTTGTACATGTTAAGACCACCATCATAAGAGAATCGATAAAAATATAATTGTGAATTATGTTGATTTCTAACATGCAACTCTGCTGCTGTATTTATAGCAATATTAAAATGATAATCACCCAGTAAATGTCCGAGTTGATAAAGTGAATTCTTATCAATTTTATTATTATTGAAATAAAATTTTCTTATTTGATCAGCTACTTTGAAGCAGTTCTTGTCCTCTGGATTTTGTAGATTAACACTTCTTGGTATTAGTCTTGCTAAATCATTTTCGATTAATTCTAATTTCTTATGAATATTTACTAGTAACATTAATCCCTCATTAGAGTTGTAGCCCATCATTATTGGCATATTAATATTATTGGATTTTTTTAATGTTTCTAATGGTGGTTGTGTTACAATAGCGTCTTTAGAATTTTCTTCAACGACCGGTTTAAAAGAATTTGGATAATCGCGACGTAATTCATCAGGAGTTAATGTATCTAATTGGTATTTTATCAAATCAATTGAATTTCGTTCTTTAAGAAAACTTATAATTTGTTTGTCTTCATTTGTTACTTTGCAATCTAATATTTCAGCTAAACGTCTTGCTTTAAATTCAAATTTTTTTTGGAGTACCCATTGCATATTCGCTGTGCCACTTTGTAAAATTGCTTTATGGAAATATTTTCGTGAATTTTCAGACAGAATATGGAAGTGAATTGAAGCTGCTCCGGCACTTTGACCAAAGAAAGTAATGTTTGAAGGATCACCATTAAAGTTATGAATATTTTCGTTAACCCATTTCAATGCAAGAAGCTGTAAAAATACGATTTTTATAATAATTAAAAAATATGTTAAAAATCATTATACCTGGTCTTTAAGTCCGGCATTACCAGGAACATCTCCATCGGGCAAACATAAAAAACCAAAAACACCAAGTCTGTAATTTAAAGTAACCACAATAACATCTTCTTGCATTAAATATAATGGATAAAATCTAAATCAAACATTTCTCAATTAATGACAAAAATCGATAATTTTTACACAACTCACAAATCACTATTTCCACTTCCCATTAAGAATGCTCCACCATGTACCCAAACCATTACTGGCAATGGTTTATCTGTTTTCAGTTTCGGAGTATAAACATTTATGTAAAGACAACTTTCTGAACCAGTATAAATTTTGTTAACAGGATTACGATGCAGTGATATATCTCGTTCAATACTACAATCCAATTCAATTGTAGCAAATTCTTTTAAAGGTTCAGGATTCTAAAGATATTTAATTTTGTATAAGAATCACATATACATACATATTTTTCCACAATTTTTTATATTATATACTTGAAATCTTAAATTTTCAACTGGTGGTGATGCATATGGAATTCCTTTAAAACTAAAAAAATCCTCCCCATTAGGAAGTTTCCCTTCTCGGCCATAAATAATTCCTTGATTTAAAATTATTGGTACTTTTCTGGTTGTTAGGAATCTCTTGAAATTAACCTTTATTGTATTCATGTATATTTAACTATATTATTTGTTGTAAAGTTAATAAGTTACCTGATATTCGATTAGAGGGAATAATTTTTTAAATAACAATTGATAAATAGCTTTACTAGTCATTAAACTTACTTTTATGAAACGAAGTTACAAATGAATTAAATTAATATTTGAAATATATAATTTCCTTAATGATCAAATACTAATTATTGCATTTTTGCATAAAAAAATTGATTGTTTTCGTTCTAGAATTTTGAAGGCTACGATCCGATGTGTTTAGTTTAGGTATGTAGGCATGTATATATTAAATACGTTTTGCATTAATTTTGAAGATTCGAAATATGTAAGTAGAAGTGTATCACTAGCTTTACCTTTTTCATTATTTAACTTGGCGTAAAGAATTGATGTTATGAAATTGGGAATGAGCAGAATCACAAATTCTTGATATAATTATATTTTGATACGGAATATAATAAATAACGATAATTTTACAGAATTCTCTACTTTAACCAACAGCTAAGACTTAGATGTTAGAATACACATTTAAATGATTTTATTATATATATAACGTATTGCCAATTTTAAGGCAATTTGAATCCATATAATAATACCTAATTTTTTGGTACAATTATTAAATAAAAATGGATTTCCATTTCAAAAATTTACAAAGACTGTTTGGAACGTAGAAAGTTATAAATGTAAAGTCCTTAGCACATGCCCATTAATTTGACAAAATACTATTCATTTTAAAATGTAAGTCACTGGGAAACTAATACAAAATTTACTTCGGCGAAAGACTGAAACCTAAACAAATGTACACAGTATAACAATGAAAATATAAATATAAACATTACACAGTTTATAACAAAACTTTGTTAACATTTTATTTGAATAATAAAAAATATATATTAAAATAGAATTAATTAAATAAATTTATTATAAAAAAAAAGTTACAATAAACAATATTAGTACAGTTATATAAATAGAGAATTATACAATTTCTTTTCTTAATTAACTTCAATAACATTTACATTTTTCTTAATATACAATTACTGTGCAACAAAAAAAAAATACTATAGATTTATAATTTTGGTTTAAGAAAATCTTTATTCCATGTTTTATAAATATCACGCCAAAAATCTATTCTCTCTTTATCTGGATTCTGTTCCATTCTAATATTTTCATCAATTTCTAAATAATCTAGAACAAATTTCTCATTTTCATTAATATTTTTAACTGGTTTCCATTTAAATTCTAGTGAAGTATTATTATCTGGTGTTGGATTACTATATTTAGCAAAATTTGCCCACATTTTACACATTTGTTTTACAATTTTTTCATCTTGAGAACCAGCTTCTAATGGTTCACCCATCAATTCCATTTGGAAAAGATAAAATAATTCATCACCATGACAAGCACCACTAAGTTTTTGAAAATTAAACCATTTTTTGTACATGTTAAGACCACCATCATAAGAGAATCGATAAAAATATAATGGTGAATTATGTTGATTTCTAGCGTGCAGTTCTGCTGCTATATTAATACCAATATTAAAATGATAATCAGTCATTAAATCTCTTAGCTGACTTAATGATTTCTTATCAATTTTACCATTATTGAAATAAAATTTTCTTATTTGATCAGCTACTTTAAGGCAATTTTCATCATCGGGATTTAAATTAACACTTCTTGGAATTAATCTTGCTAAATCACCATCAAATTGTTCTAATTTTTTTATTGCATTTATTAACATTGTTATTCCTTCACTGGATGTGTAACCCATCATTATTGGTATATTGATATGATTTGGAGTTTTTAAGGATTGTAATGGTGGTTCCACTACAATAGCATCTTCAGACTTTGCCTCCACAACTGGTTTAAATGGCATTGGTAATCCACGACGGCGTTCGTCTGGTGTTAAAACATTTAACAAATGTTTTAAAATATTAACCGGTTCCTTTATTTTTTCTAAAAAAGAAACAGTATCTTTATCATCTCCTTCAAAACCCAATAATTCAGCTAGACGACGTGCTTTATATTCAGGATTTTTTTGCATCACCCATTCCATATTTGCAGTACCACTTTGGACGATTGCTTTATGAAAATATTTTCGGGAATTTTCAGAGAGTACATGAAGGTGAATTGCAGCTGCTCCGGCACTTTGACCAAAGAAAGTAATATTTGAAGGATCACCATTAAATTTATGTATATTTTCGTTAACCCATTTCAATGCAAGAAGCTGTAAAATACGATTTTTATAATATGTAATAAATATGTTAAAAATATCATTATACCTGATCTTTAAGTCCGGCATTCCCAGGAACATCTCCATCGGGCAGACTTAAAAAACCAAACATTCCAAGTCTATAATTTAAAGTAACTACAATGACATCTTCTTGCATCAAATACAATGGATAAAAACTATAAAGAAGACATTATTTTTTTAAAATTAAAAAAAAATTCTTCAACATTTTCTACAACTTACAAATCACTATTTCCACTACCCATTAAGAATGCTCCACCATGTACCCAAACCATTACTGGCAATGGTTTATCGGATTTTAATTTGGGCGTATAAACATTGAGAAATAATGAATCCTCAGAACCAACTAAATCATTTGTAAACGGATCACGATGAAACGCAACATCTCCTTCATTTGTACAATCTAATTCATGGGTGCTAAATCTTTCTAGTGGTTGGGGTGCCTATAATTTTTAGAAATATATTTAATTTATAAATTCATTTTTTATAAACAATAACCTTCTACTTGAAATCTCAGGTGACCAACTGTTGGTACTGCATATGGAATTCCTTTGAAACAATAGAAAGCCTCACCATTTGGCAATTTTCCTTGTTTTCCCAGAACAATGCCCTGCTTGATAACTACTGGTACTCTAGTTGACATCGACATCTAAAAATAATATAAAAAAATTAAAATAGTTGTTATATTTAAAGAAAATTTTTTTTTTATTACAATATAATTTAGCCGGTAAAAATAATTTAAATCACCCTATAAATATCTAGGACAGTCACACTCACAGTACAAGGTGCAAGGTCAATGAACTATAAGGAAAGCTCTGTAATTGAGTGATTTTTCGGATTGAGTGGAAATAGTGAAAGTTTATTTAACAAATCATAGTGTAAAATAAAATCGCAAATCAATGAAAATTAATTTTTCACAATGTTTTTAACATGAATGAATCTAATTACATTTACTATATTACTTAATAACTAAGCACTTAAAAAATAAACACTTTAACTTTATGAATTTGATCACAAAAAAAAACACTACATACCAAACTTCTAACAAAAACATTACTACCGAGTAGATTTTGTAAAACTGCACGCCTCATCCTACTTTTTTACCAATTGAATTTATATTAATCTTTTTTACCTTTTTTACAATTATAATTTTCTAATAACAAAAATGAACTTTGATATGCGGCACAGTACGACACGACTTATACACGGTGGTAAATATGTCAGATAAATATTTATAAATTTATTTGTCATATTCGAACGTGAAGTAAGAATTAGAGTAGATCTACAATCATATTTAAATTCATATGAAAATTAAAGCAATAATTTTTAAAATTTCATGCAAATTTGTTATTCCAACTATAATTACTTTTTTTTAACATTTTGCAATCAAATTTTTATCCATTATTGCGAATTTTGATATATGCAAATTCAAATAAAGTCAAGGCAATAATTTTGTATTTTTATACCAGGCTCCAATTTTTTTTTGAGTAACGTCAATACTTTTTTTCCTATTTGACGTCTACACAAAATCGATTTTTTTGTTCTTGTGTGTGGTATAATATTTTTCCTGTTGTAAAGTTTTCTTCTTTATTATCTAGTTTAAAGTTAAAGAGAAAATCCACCCCATAATTAATTTTATTAATTTCAATTAAGCAAATTACGAGTGTCATAAATAATAAAAATGTTGAAATTTATTTCAATTTGTTGATAAAAGATTTATTACACGGAAATGTAAGTTTTTTTTAATCTTATCTATTTCCTTTCTTCTATTGATTTGAATCACTCTACATTAGATGTGCAAAAAAGAATTATCTTAAATAAATTATCAATTTTTCGCAGAAATAAAAGAATTTTTTTTATTCAAACAATAAAAGAAATCATTAAAAAAAAATGATTGGTGGTTTATTCGTTTATAACCACAAGGGTGAGGTTTTAATATCTCGAGTATATCGCGATGATATTGGACGTAATGCAGTTGATGCTTTTCGTGTCAACGTCATCCATGCTAGACAACAAGTCCGTTCACCAGTTACGAATATAGCTCGCACTAGTTTCTTTCATATTAAGGTAAAAAATTAAATTTATATATGTAATTAATTATAAAAATATCTTTTAAAAAATTTTAAATTTACAATTATTTTCAGAGAGCTAATATTTGGTTAGCAGCTGTTACTAAACAAAATGTTAATGCTGCTATGGTATTTGAGTTTTTATTGAAAATAATTGAAGTAATGCAATCGTATTTTGGTAAAATATCAGAAGAAAATATTAAAAATAATTTCGTTCTTATTTACGAATTACTTGATGGTATGAAAAAATTATAAATTTATTAGATATACATACATAAAAATGTTTATATTCCAATTAGAAATTCTTGACTTTGGATATCCTCAAAATACTGATACAGGTGTCCTTAAAACATTTATTACTCAACAAGGTATTAAATCTGCGACTAGAGAAGAACAAATGCAGATTACTTCTCAGGTATTACTGATTTTTTTTTTATAAATTGTAAATAATTCTTAAGAATGTAATTTTTTTTTATTTAGGTAACTGGTCAAATTGGTTGGAGACGGGAAGGTATTAAATATCGTCGTAATGAATTATTTTTGGATGTTCTTGAATATGTAAATCTCTTAATGAGTCCACAAGGACAAGTGCTCTCTGCTCATGTTGCTGGTAAAATTGTTATGAAATCATATTTATCAGGTATATAGAGATCATTGATAATATTTAATACTTTTTGAAATCTTCTATATATGTATCTACATATTTTTTTTGTAAGGTATGCCTGAATGTAAATTTGGTATTAATGATAAAATTGTCATGGAATCAAAAGGACGCGGTTTATCAGGTAATACAACCGAGGCTGAAACAACATCACGTTCTGGTAAACCAGTTGTGGTTATTGATGATTGTCAATTTCATCAATGTGTTAAATTATCAAAATTTGAAACTGAACATTCAATTAGTTTTATACCACCCGATGGTGAATTTGAATTAATGCGTTATCGAACAACTAAAGATATATCATTACCATTCCGTGTAATACCATTAGTACGTGAAGTTGGTCGTACTAAAATGGAAGTTAAATGTGTATTAAAATCAAATTTTAAACCATCATTACTTGGTCAAAAAATTGAAGTTAAAATACCAACACCATTAAATACATCTGGTGTACAATTGATATGCTTAAAAGGCAAAGCTAAATATAAAGCATCAGAAAATGCTATTGTTTGGAAGTAAATTATAATTGAATTTATTAAGTATTGTATAAATTAAGATAATTATTTTGTTTGCAGGATTAAACGTATGGCTGGTATGAAAGAAACACAACTATCAGCTGAAATTGAATTATTGGAAACAGATACGAAAAAGAAATGGACTCGACCACCAATTTCAATGAACTTTGAAGTTCCATTTGCACCTTCTGGTTTCAAAGTAATTACAAAAACAAAATACAATTTTTTTTACATAGAAATAACCGTAAATTTAATTTTACTTCAGGTACGTTACTTAAAAGTTTTCGAACCAAAATTGAATTATTCTGATCATGATGTTATTAAATGGGTTCGATATATTGGCAGAAGTGGTTTATATGAAACACGTTGCTAAATTCAAAAATGGAAATTGATAAAAGATATTAAACACGATCCCAATATATTTTTGCTGTACTCACGAATTTGAATTTTTTTTTACTTTTTTTTTTTTGTTAATCATCTTTACATTCTGAGCAAAGTGTTGTTTAAAAATAGAAAAAAATTCCTAAAAAAAAATTTTTAATTTTCATTATTTCAACTTTTATTATTCTCTATTTTCGCACAACCAATCATGAAATTCATAGTTTTGTATATTATTTTAAATATTTAATTTTACACATTTTTCAATAAAATTAATGTTATTAAAAAAAGCTTTGCAAACCGAATTCAACCGTAAAACCATATTTCACTTTATCAACAAAAAAAATCGGCATTTTATGCTCATTGCTCGATTAAATTTAACTATATTGAAATTATTATATAATTATTACTAATTAAGTGAAAAGAAAAAAAAATATGTAAAAAAAATTATACATAAATATATTATATTAAAATAATCTATGGATTTAATTAATAAAAAAAATATTACTTATATATAAATATTATTGAAAAAACCACATCCCTTTGTAATGTTTAAAATGTTTCTTAGCAAAATTCCATTATGTTAAAAAATAAATAAAAATAATATTTAGAAACAATCTCCACAAATAATGTGTGTTAAATAAGAAGTATATATATAAATATAAATAAATAAAATGAAAACTCCCGTTGAAACTTGCTAATATTGTAAAAAGAAAATCAGATTAATTATTAAAAATAATTTGTGTATATTATTAAATGTCTCTTTAGTAAACTCGAATATGGAATATTTCTGTTTTAATAATATATAATAAATAAAGAATTACAAATGTGGCTATTAATTATTCATTCAACATAAAATTTGAAATTTAATTAGGTGATGTGATTTTTAAATTCTTCAAAAACCATGATAGCAACATAGAAATAAAGAAATTCTTTGAAAATTATAGTTATATAGTATGGGGTTTCACCATATGCATTTAATGGATTGCCACCAAGAAATGATATTTATATATACTAAAAATACAAAATAAGCCTCATATTTTTTTGAGTACATACTAGAAAAGGTGAAAAAGAATGGAATAAAAATTATGTTTTTTTAACTGGAATATTGATTTAAAAAATAATAATTATAATAACTAAAAAAGGATATTAGTATTTAAAAAAAATCTATTCATTCCCTCCGCTAATCACAGCTATTTTAAATTAAATTAAAGTAATTATAATATTTATATTCTTAATTTAATAGTAATTAATCTTACAATGGTAAATTACAACCAATTTGTGTAATTACTTTACCAGCAACTGTACAACCATTTAAAATACAATTTTCTAATGATTGTTTTTTTAAAAAGAATTCTAAAAATCCAGCTACAAATGAATCACCAGCACCAGTCGTATCAATTATATCTTCTTGATTAATTTTCGGTACTGGTATATATTTTATTTCCAAATTTTCACTTTCATAATTACTATAACATTCAACATCTTTATTACCATCAGTAATTATAAGTATTTTACGTTTTTCATTAGTAAATAAATTTTGTGCTAAATGTTCAATACTTTCATAACCAAATTCTTCTATTAATGTTATATATTGTGCTCTATTACCAAATATTAATGTTGAATAATGAAATAAAAATTTAACCATATCTATATTTTCTTTAATTATATAAGAACCATTAAGATTTATAGCTAATAATTTATTATCATTAATATATTTATCAACTATAAATTTACAAATTTCTTGTCTTTCTGGTATAAAAAAACCTTCAATATAAAAAATTTGTAATTTATTTATTGATGTGGTACTACTACTTGTTAAAAATTCATTTTCTGACATTTGTAAAAATTCTTTTGTAAAATATTTGGAAGCACCAATATTAGCATATAGAGCACATTTATCACCATGAATAAAACATAAACACTGGCCTGATAATATTGATGGTATTATTTGTAAACTGAAAATAAATACAAATTTATTTAATATTTTTCTATTAACGAAATTAATAATTTAAAATTCCTTTTTTTTACCTTATATTTATATCATTTTCTATTAAAATATTTTGTAATATTTTACCACTTTCGTCATCACCAATTGCTCCAAAAAATTTCACATTTTTATTATTTAATTTATTCAAAATTCGTACTGTATTTAATGTTGATCCACCAGGATGACTATTCACACTAAAAAAATTTAATTTACGTTTATTTTAAATAATTTAAAATGAATCACTATACTATGTAATATATATTTACTTCAGATTTTGTTGTTGAATTTCTAATAAAATTTCTGATAAAACTTCAGATTTTAATTCACCTTGACAATCTAAACATAGTCCATATTTATCAAGTATTTTTGTATTATCAATTTCTATTGACATATCCAATAAAACATTACCAAATCCAATTAATTCAGGATCAGGACACATATCATCATAATTACTGGAACTACATAGAAATTAATTTATTTTGTAATATTTTATAATAATTACATTATTGATACTAACTTTGTTTGATTTGATTGTAAATCAGTTTCACTTCCATAGAAGAATTTGTTATAATAACTCCGGAATAATTCCATTTTAAATAGAATATTTTTTTTGTTTTCTTCTTGTGAAGAATTCAATAAAGAATCAGAAGATTGTTGTTAGTTGAGCTTGAGATGACCGTGAGACTGAGAAGGTGACATTGCATTGACTTGGTGAAGTTTTCATATTTTACGTTTTTTATGATGACGTTTTTATTTTTTATATTTTTTTTTTTCATTTTCTTTTTATTCTCATAAACACATAGGGCTGCCAAAAGCACAAAATCAAGACAGGGTGATTTATTTATATCATATATCAATACTTTCTGTTAAAAGATTTCTATCGTTATATCCTTGTTCTATATCTATACTATTAAGTTAAAATTAGTAATCCATCTGGAGTTCCCCTAATTAAGGATAGCAATGAAAAAATTGTATATAAAACTTTTCAGCAAATGCCTCAAGATATGCTATTACGAATGCAACTATTTTACATATTAAATTTAACTACCATTCAATAGATGGAGTTAACATTTGATTTATGAAATACCAACTATATAATCAAACTATAATAATATTTTTATTACAATATTATAGGGGAAATATTATTATTTTTTTAACACAAATAAAAAGTAATGGCATTTATAATAAAAATATTAGTAAATTATTGTATTATTAATGATAGGTATGTTTATTTATTTTTCAAAAATCGTTTTTAGTGTATTTTGATATAAATCTTTCTGTCTTTGACTGCACAAATAGCCCAACAAATGCTTAAGCATTAAGTTTAAGATAGATTAAGATAGATAGACTAATTTTCATAGTAAAAAATACTTATTTTGGCTCTTGGAAGTTTAGTAATTTTTAAGATTTAAGCTTTCAAATTTATAGTTTAATTTGATTATAAGATATACACTTTACAGAAATCCTTATTTTTAAAATGTAATTACATTATAATATAGAAAAAAAATGTTAATTATTATATTAAATTTAAATTCAAATTTTCGTATTTTATTTTAATCAAAACAGTTAACAGTTAATTTACAATTTATTGAATGCAAAATATCACGACGAGATCATAGATTGTAAAGCTCAATGTAAAATTATGTATATACCTATCTCATTCATAAGTCAAGTGCAAATAAGTATGATTTACAGCACGTGTTTTGTAGAAAGATTGTGTATAATTATTATCAGGTTATCATTTAACTATAAATGTTATCATTTAACTATAAATGAACATGTTTTCAATTATCACACAAGAAAGATAGTGAAACAAAACTGATAATAATTGACGTTTTTTTCCCAGAAATTTTTATGTTAATGCATTATCACTGATTTTATACTATCACTGTATTAATGTATACTGTTGTATAGCTTATATTGGTATTCCCTAATCGATATACGTAATATAATTTGTTATACATGATAAATTAAAGATCTGATAACAATATTTTGAATGAAGAATATTTCAATATATTATCTATCTATAACTATACTATATTATGAATTCCAAGTAAAAATATATATACTATGAAAGTAATTACTATAGAAGTACTATGTGGGTTTTTACTATGTTAAAAGGACATCCTGCTATTTACATTATCAGAATGGAGTTTAACCTTAACCCATTTCTAAAAGCAATCGTTTTCCGGTTAATTTTACTTAACCCTAATTTATCGTAGGAATATTATATTTAGGAAAATTAATCTACATAAATTATTGCTGAATATTATAACTACATACTTTATAGAATTACATTATAATACTTCACCGAAATCATAATACATATAGTATAATAGAAATAGAGACCATAGTAATTAATAGTATATTTTGTATTATCATATAAATATTTATAATAAACAAAAAAGAAATATAATAATTTATGAATTAACACAGTTTTATTGAATTATTTGATATATTGAGCTTACAATTTAATATTTAGAATTATCATTTAAGCGAGCTCTATCTTTTTTTATGCTATTACAAAAAAGAATAAGTTTAATATCTGCAGTCAATATATTGAACTTTGCACTAAATTTCATAATTGTTTTGGATGTATCGTATTAATAGATATAATGAATGTGCCTACGATATGGTATACAGATTTAAATAGATAAAAGAAATGTGACTACGCGATTGCCTTGAATCTTCTTTTAATAGGGATTTACAATTTTTTTTAATAATTAATATACGTACTTCATAATTAATTTCTATTCGAAAAAATATGCTCTACAAAATTTATATAAGCAAATTTGTATAAAGTAAAACAACATTTTTCTCCAAAAGGTGGTATTTTTTTTTAAAGTTAATTACATATTAGTCTGAGCAATTTTTTTTTTGAAAAGTACTGAATTATATACAATAAAATCATGCTTAAATCACACAAAATTTCATTCTAAGCATACCTTATTTCCGTGTAAATTATCAGATTTCAATTAAAAAACATGCAAATAAGTAATCTACTCCCGGTGAACTGATTGGTCTACTAAATGATTCATTCATTTAAAAATTATTATATTAATAATAAATTGAAATTTAAGGCATTGACTTTATTAAATGATATTAATATGAAAATTGAAAGTGAAAGAATATCTATCACATGATACTAATTTGACATGAAGATTAGAGGAACGATTTGTTACAATATTTTTTTTTGATTATTTATGGGATCAAGATAATTTCGTTGATAGAATTTTAATAAATCAATTCACATATATATAATTAATTTAATTTACCAGCAAACATAATTAATTATAAAATTTTAAAATAAATAAAATTTAAATTAATTTTCCAAGAAGAAAACGCTTAAATTGAATTTATGTGCTAAAATTTATGCCAAAAAAGGACGATTTAAATATATAATTCTTAATAAAAAATTTATCGTGATTTAAAAAAATTGGTCAGTATTTATATTATTAAATTTTATTTTAAGATTTCAATTTAATTAATTTGAATTTTCGTTAATATTTTTAAATGCGACATTTGTATTTTTAAGTAAAAGAAATTTATATTCCAATAAAACTTTTATTCAAAATCATCATGTGTTCCAATTATAATATTTGACTATATTTGTTATATATATTATCATTACTATCATAATTTGATTTTATACATGTTTTATAGAAAATACCTGGATAATGCAGAAAGTTTATAATATAAATAAATCAAATTTGCTATTAGTCGTACTTATGATTAATTAACATTATGTGAAAGAAATTGCGACGACAAATCAAAAATGTATAGTATACATACATATTAAAAATTTTATTTTTTGAATTTTCACGAGTCCAAAAGTCGCTTTAAATATGGAATTTAAAAATTGTTTTGACGAATAATAAATAATAATAATAATCCATATTGTCTGAATTTCAATGTTTTGGTAGGTATATAAAATAAAATGAATCATGGTTAAATTTTTGATGAACAAACCAGAAAAATTACTTTAAAAATTTATCTGCAAGAAAGCAGATATCGATTGGGTATGATATGAACATATGGTTTACTAAAAATCAATTATTTTATTCTTCCTCATATTATTGTAATTATGAAAATATTTTTAATAAGATTTATTTATGATAATATTATAGTTAATCTATAATCATCATGTTGTATTTTAAATATTAGTTGGATCAGAATTTTTAAAAAAAT
Organism: Empis stercorea; assembly: GCA_949752835.1. NCBI lineage: Eukaryota > Metazoa > Arthropoda > Insecta > Diptera > Empididae > Empis > Empis stercorea. The sequence continues at coordinate 12,325,828 of OX457088.1, read as the reverse complement.
ATATATTTACAGCTGAGTGGCGAATTTATTTCAGGAAATTATTATATTTATATGTTATACAACTGGAACTGTACATATATGAACTTAATTATAGAATTCTTATCAAAATTATCACAAGGTAATTTGAATATAATTTTTTGTATTCAAATGAAAATTGTTTCCGGAAATAAAGACCGCCTTTTTTTTTTAATTTTCAAAGATGCAAGCAGAAAATATTAAAATTTATTTTTATTGAACATCATTAAGCAAGCAACGCAGTTTTGTTACTATTTATATTTTAAAAATTAGAAGATGGATTAATTTTTTGTGGTGATTTAAGTGCATATTTAAATTCTGTAGAAATGATAAAGGAACTCTTATTTGATAGTTTAATTAAATCTTATTTATCATCAAAATTTATCATTAGTCAGATCAATTGAAAAATAAGTTATTGTAGGTGAGTTTGTGGTGTTATGTAATAATAATCCTTTTACTAAGGAAGTTATTAAGATTATAATTTATAAAATTTGTAATTAATTTTACAATTTATTTTAATATATTTTCGTAGAGATAATTGCAATAATAAGTTTCTAAAAAAGTTATTTAAAAATACATTTTATTATTCGAATTTACGATGAAATGAAATATTTATGTACATACATATACATATATGTATTAAACCGAAATGAAAAATGATGTAAGATTAACTCTAATTTAATTTAGATAATATTATTTATTGCTTTATATCATATAGTACATATTTGAAAAATAATTATTATATGTATGTATATATGTATATTTGAATTACATACAAAAAATTATTAATATTAAATATACGTAAATATCAATTTTCTTTAATTATTTTCTAAAACGTGATAATTTCAAAAGTTTTAAATCTTAATTTTACAATCGGGCTTTTATTTTTAATTTGCGTTCTATTTATACATATACATAGATTAAATATTTACGTTTTGTAAATTTATATACGTATGATATATGTTTAAATTATTTAAATTTAAAATATGATTATTATTTCTTATACATTTATAAGTATTTGAAATAAAGAAAGCAACAGGTTTTATTTTTTCAAGATAAGAAATTTCAAGTTCAATTCAATTTCTAGATTAAAGCCTGGAACAAATAATATCTGTTTTTAAAACCGTATTAATAGGAGATAAAAGGTCTTTCAGCAGCTATCTATAGGTTCTATAGGCCGTCATACGATATACTGAAGAAAATGTTAATGATCGCTGCTAATTTATGAAAAAAATTGATTTACTATTATTTTGTGACAATAATTAATACTTTTGTTTGTCTACTAATAAACTTATAATTCTGAATTGATATAAAATCAATATATACATACTTCTGAATGAAGTGTCAGGAATAAGCCTCACACTATCACCTAATTTTCTATAATTGATCTACATAGTATATCAACGTCCGGCAATTTATTATAAAATTTATTATATTTATGTAATGTTTAATACTTCAGCGGGTTTAAAAAATAAAACCTAGTTAATTCAGGTTTAATCGAAGCAAAAAAATCATATTTATTCAACAGATATAGTTGTCATTTACCCATTAACTTATACTATTTAGCTTTTAAAGAACATTTAGTATAATATTTGTTACCCCATTATATACTTCTAATATACTTAATCATAAAAAATTTATTTATTTATTTTATATCTGTAATATACTCAAGGACAAATCTGTAAAATTCTTTTATAATATTACACACATTACATTTACACAAAATTAACGCTTTAATTATACACCTATAGGTTTATAACCTGTTACCTATTATAAATCTTTTTAATCAAGAAATGATTATATACCATAAAGATAAAAGTATATTTCTAAAAACTAAATCTTAAAGAATCTAATAGATTTACCAAAATTTACCAAAAATAATAAAAAAAAATGTCAATTTTTTAAAAGATGATAAATTCTTAAAACTGGTATAAAATTAAATTTACAAAAAAAAAAGGAACATCGAACCAAAATATAAAAACACACAAAAAAAAAAAATTTAATAAAAAGATTTAAAATTTAACAGTACAAAACTAAAACAACAAATCAAATTAATTTTAGTATTTGTTTAAGTTTCGTTGAAGCAAGGCAGAATTTATTTCGTTTTTTTTTTAAATAAATCTAATTAAACTATATTAATTTTAATTTATTATTTATTTTTTGTGTGTTTTATAATTTAAATAAAATCTCATAAAAAAAAAAGACATTTTTTTTTTAAATTTGTTGGAAAAAAATTATGATAAAAAATCAAGTGAGTTTTTACTTCTGTAATAGAGTGTACAAACATAGATAATATAAATATATATAATTGACCAATTAATATAAAAAAAAACTATTGTGTAATTAAACAACAGTAAGTAGAGTTAAATTAAAATTTATCAGCACAAAAATAGAATATATTTTTTATTTTTATTAAACGGGAAATGCATATTTCATAAAAAAAAAATTATGAATTTTCATAAAAAAATCTTTTTAGATATTTTTAAATTAATATAATGAATTAAAATTAATATATGTAATTAAATAAGACCATTTACACCATTAATTGAATATTATTTGTTAAATATAAATCAAATAAAATTTATTGAAAGGGTGCGATATAATACCATAAAGCAATAATGTAAATATTTCAATTATGAATTTAATAGTCTTCTAAGGTTATATATGGAGATATAAAGGGGTTGCAATAATTTGGTTTAAATTATATTTGCATATAATGTCGTAAATTCGAAACATAAATATGTATATTTGGGACAAAAGTTTTATCATTTTATAAATTTTATAAAATAAATTTGGGAGTCCGGTTATTGATTATCCGGGGGACGTGTGGTTCTAAAATATTTATTCGAAATTTAATTTTATCCTTTCCAATATATGAACCAATAAACGGCCACTTATATACACGATTTTAACGATTTTCCATTTTTCATATATGCAGTTATACTTAATAAAAATGACGAATGTATCCGATAATTCCAAATTGGAAACTAAAGAATTAATTTCATTTATTTTTTTTATCAACGCTTTAAAAATTTTTATCAGTATTTTATTATGAAAGATTTGACTGACAGAAGATCAAAACATTTTGTTTTAGGTACTTTATTTATGTACAAAAAAATTATCAAAAATAAAAAATTCATAAATTATTAATGATTTCTTTTTAATTTTAAAATGCGCAAAAATAAGTAGAGAAAAATATTTAAATTTACAAATTATAAATTAAATACATTTAAAATTATATGTTTTATAATGAATACAGAATTACATAAATACATATATGTATATGTATGTACATACTTTAAAATAATTCAAATTTATTAATATAATTAAAATTATAGTATTTTTAAGATAATTATGTAATATAATATGGTTAAATAATAACGACTGGTGATGCTATGATAGATTATATTTAAAATATATTTCCTTGGCCAAAATACTGTTCAAAGTAGAACTTGTAATCTCTTATTCGTTACTCTACTGATGGAAAACTATAACAGTTCAGAAATTAATTAATATACAATTTATTTAAATCAGTCTATTCTGTCATACATAATAATATAATAATAAGACCAATTTCTTTCCTTCGAATTTACATACAAATTAGAGGAAACTAAGCATATTTATTCACTACTACAAATATTTATATTTGTTTCAATTTTCAAACGACTAATAAAATTTTACAGAAATTGTAAGACATATTAAAAATTGCATTAAAAATATGAACTAATTTCCTGCCAACTAAATATTTTTCACTAACTTTTAACTCAGCATCCCTATTATAAAATTATTAGTTCCAAATTACAATAGAAATTTCATAACTTTATTATATTCATTACAAAGATCAGGTCAATGCTCTAATTTTAAACTAAGCAATAATATTGAATTTTTAATAAAATTATAAATTACTATATAAAAATTAGATTGTAATAACCTGAAACGAAATAATTTTAAATAAAGCTAAAAGCACGTATTCATAATAAATAATTTTGATTTTGTCACCCTATTTTAATTCCACTATAAAAAATATTGAAAAATATGTTCAACAAATATTTTTTTCATAATGAAAATTTTATTATTTAAATTTTCTTATATTAATTGAAATATTAAATTGGAAAAATAATAATAATATACTAATAAAAAAAATCTGTGTTATTATTATTTATAATTATATTGAAAGTCAAAATAATGACTTTCAATTTCAATATTTTTTACTATGTAGACAAAAATATATATTAAACTCAACATTTATTTATAACAATCTAATTATAAAAATTATTATTTATACCTCAAACAATTACGATGTTTTCAACAAATTGTTATGGAAATAGATAAGAATTTCTATATAAACAATAATTTAAGATTTATGTCTATCTCTATCTCTGTTAATATATAAACAACATTAATTTTTATCTCTAACTCAAATACGGACCAAAATATTAATAAAATTAAAATGTTTAAAATGAAATTTCAGTTAAGAGAATTTTATAAAGTTTATCTTCTTAGATGATAAAGCACAGAAATTTAGATATAAAAAAAAACAGAAATTTAGTACATACATATCACCGAAATATTTAATTGTTTCAGCTGTTATAAATATTGGTACAATATTAACACCTTCGCAATCCGACTATAGTATAATATAAGATTTAAATTTAAATATATAAGGATGATTGCTTTAGCTTTTTCTCTATTTATTACAATACAATTATCTTCTATCTGTAGTATTCTTCCTTAGATAAGATATAAACTAAAACTTATATATTTTTCAATTTTTAATTCTATATAAAAACAGGAATGAATATTTTATAATTCCATATCTTAATTATTGCATAATAAAAAAATATTGTAGGTATAAGATAAATAACTAAAATTTTGTTTAAAATATCTAAATAAAAAACCGAATTTTAGTTATATAAATATTTTGAAACTGACTACATGAAATATAATTTATAGCACTAAATTAATGAATCAAAATAATATATGTACATCTATATCTTTTTTATATAATACATTTATAAAATATATTTAAAATATTTATATTTTTATTACGATTTTTTAATTTTTTTGGTGAAAAAAATAAATTCAGAAATCTGTCAGGTAACTTTTAAACACATGTTTTAATCATTATAATATTAAATAATTTTCTAAATGTATTTTATACAATACTTTATATAGTCAATGATTGATCCAATCATAGGCAATCGTTATTTTAAAAATGGTTTAAAAATTAATTTATTTAAATATTAGACAAATATCGTTTCATTTTTTGACATATCGCTTGCAAAAATCACGAAAGGTTAGAAAGGTATTAGTTGAAATATAAGTACATTTAGTATACAATATGTCAGTACTATGTAGATAAAACGTCATAGTAATAAAAATTAAAAAGGACATTAAATATAAATAAATTTAAATTAAATTAAGCAATAATAAAAATTTATTACACATAAAAAAACAATTTATATTGAAATCAAATATTAATTTAAAAAAAAATTGTTGGCCTGGCAAATGATTGAATTGTTTACCTTACATTTTATGAATTTCGTGAAAAAATAATAATAAATAGATATAATTATATACTTGTACACTGATAGTACTGATAAAATTATGAATATGATAAATATACAATTTACAATCATACAATATAAAATTTGATTATGAAAGCGTGTGAGCAACTTTTGTCAGACTGAAACAATACAATTTTTAATTACATTTAAAAAAATGCATTTCGTTAATTTTTTACCAAATAAACAATTCTCAAATAATATTATATGTACATATAGTACACCATGTCAGATATTATTCTGGGTACATTTTCATTACGAAACCTTTTGCATTGGAATAAAATTTTAAAACATTAAGTATGTACTGTAAACCAACTCCTAAATATCTTTAATAAAATGTTAAGATAATAATAATAGTATAATCATCTAAAAAGTTAAATGTTTAGCAACAAAAAATAACTAAAAATATTTGCTCAAATGTATATAAGATAGTAATATTTGCTCAATTGTTTAGGTTTAAGTTAAGGGACGGATTAACTAATTTAAGTATTGGAACTTCAATTGTTAATTAATTAAAATAAAATATATACCGTATTTATAAAATTTTATCACTGTTGCTTGTGATTTATAATACATATTTATTTTTATATTTTCAGTTCAAATTTTGAATGTACTTGCAATAGAATAGAATATATTGATTATAAAGTTTTAATTACGTTATTTTTATGTTGCTTTTTTAGTATTTTGTCGAATTTCTTTTTAATTATTCCTACATATATAATTTATAAATTTAATAATAAGTAAAAGAAAAATGTCTTCGAAAATCAGTATTATAATATTTATATTATGGATTTGTGGTATTATAAATGTAATTGAATCACATCCAAGTGTTCATCATCCTCGAAGATATATGAAAAATGAACAAGATAATAATAGTGAAGAAAATAGTAAACCTAGAATACCATTATTTTCATCAATACGAAGAAGTAATAAAAACCAAACTAAAACATTATCATGTTTACATGATTTTAATCATACATTTGAAGCTTTACAAGTTGATAAAAATAAGCAATTAGAGCTTGTTCATTTAGTGAGTATATATATAAAAAAGAACACATTCAAATTCATTCAAATTCATTTTTGAAAAAATATTTATTTAAGGTTTTTCGTCATGGAGTTCGTACACCTGCTGATACTTATCCAGCAGATCCTTATATAAATACAACATTTGCACCATTTGGATGGGGACATATAACAAATGTATGTATATATAAAAAATACTATTTAGAAAATAAACATATAATTAAATAATAATAATTTTCTTGTTTCTGTAGAATGGAAAATGTCGTCTTTATGATACCGGAAAATGGTTAAGAACGAGATATAATTCATTTTTGGGAGATGAATATCACCCAGACGTAATTATTTCTAATTTCTTTTTTACATTAATACTTTCTATAATAAAATTATCTTAATAGTTGGTACATGCACAAGCTACTGGTGTTGCTCGTACCCATATGTCAATTGCAATTATTTTAGCTAGTTTATTCAAACCGAAAGGAACTGAACTCGAATGGAATAAAGGATTAAATTGGCAACCAATACAAATTATTGCTGAAGAATTAGAAAAGGATACATTACTATTAGTACGAATTAATTGTCCACGTTATTATGAAGCTTTGAATGAAGTCCTACGGAAACCTGAAATAAAAAAATATTTGGAAGATAATCAAAAATTATATGAAGATTTAACAAAATTGACTGGAATGAAAATTAGAAATCCAGAAGATGTTAGTTCATTATATAGTACACTTCTTGCTGAGGTATGGTTCAATATAAAATTATATTTGCTTTTCTATAATGAAATATTTAATTCAGGAAAATTTTGGCCTAGTTTTACCAGAATGGACAAAGAATTATTTCCCTGATAAAATGAAAGATAACGCTGAATTTTCTTATATATTAAATTTATATACAGATGAATTAAAGCGTATTAAAGGTGGTCCATTTTTAACGAAAATGTCCAATGAATGGATACAAAAAACTCAAAATAAATTATTGCCAAAAGGGCGAAAAATTTATTTATACGCTGGTCATGATTCAACAGTTGTTAATATTTTATCAGCATTAAATATTTGGACCCAACAGGTAAATGAAAATTTTTTTATTTGATAATTTAATTGAAATTATTAAATTCCAATTAATTTAGTTTCCTGGCTATAATATTATGGCAATATTTGAGTTATACAAAAATATTAAAACTGGTGAATATGAGGTAAAAATATATCAGAAAAATGAGGGACAAGATCCAATTCCATTAATTTTACCTGGCTGTGAAAAAAGTTGCCCTTTAGAAAAAGTTTTAAATAGTATTCAACCAATGATTACAACAGAACCATTACAAAAAGAATGTACTGCCAATGATCCGAATGCAACTACACCAAAACCAAGTGGTCCATAATTAACAAAGAAATAATAATATTTTAAATATGACAATAAAATTTTAATTTGTGTTTTATGTTTATACAAATAAATTAATAAAGTTACTATATGTTTCTAAAATTACATAAATACATACCTAATGTTTCAACAATAATGGAATTAGTTTCTAAAACAAAAGCCACACATGCATTTTTTTACAAAATGTAGGTATTTTAATAACCTTTAATTCACGCCAGTATACGTGTCTATGCGACACTCATAGTACATACCCAATGAATAACATTAATATAAATATAGTATTTTTCTATTAATGATGAAAGTAAGTATGAGTTCAGTATGGCAATGCTTTTTACAATCTATTCGTATACTATACCAAAATGTAGGTATTTTAGTACTAGATAGAGCAGTAAAAATTCAATAGTCGTTCAGTAGAATTAGATATCCCTCAAAACACCCATTTATTCATTTTTTGTGTAACATATAACAATTTAGAAGAAAACGATATACTGAAAACGACAAACTTTCTAGTCTGATGTTTTTTTTTTTAAATTAAATTAAGTTTTTCTTCCGTAAAAATATTGTGATGCTCTATCTAGCATTTTTAAGCTAGATATATCTTTAGCGCTCGATAAATAATCGTTCAGAACTTTCTAACACGTTTAACGTTCGAGCCGCTAGTGCCCCTGCTAGATCCTTCTGAACGCGCCATTTTTTTTATTTTTTAAAAAATATAATTACTTTTTGTTTCTCTGTCCGTCCTAAGGCAAATGAATTACTCCAATAACTAAAATATATTTTAATTTGCCGTTGACTAATAAAAAGCTGAACAGAGCATTTATTATAAATATATATTTATAATGTTATCAAGAAGAATAAATAAAGAAGTATAATAATACGTATAAATAGAGTTAAATAATTTTGATTTTGATTTAAAATTCAATTATTGTGAATAGCTCTCTTGGCATTGGAAAGAAATAATTTTGTTAAGAAAACAAACAATAATTTTATGTATAAATTATACAAATTATATTGAATAAAAACTGACATTCGATTTAAATTTAAATTATAAAAAATTAAAAAAAAGAATAGAAATAAATGAAAAATTTTAAAATAATATATTAAGATCTAATTGAAAATCCAGAGGAATTTGTTTTAACATTTAAAAGTTATAAAATAAAGGTTAAATGTAAATAACAAACCAACCAACAATGAAAATTATAATCAATATTAAGCAATTATAAATTAATTAATTAGATGTAATTTCTAATAGAATTTAAAACAAATTCATTCTCTGCTTAAATTCTATGCTTTAATTAAATATAAGTAGTATTCACACAATAATTTACACACCAAATCTCAATATTATACATATCTTATTATAGTTAACTATGTACTTAAAAATGAATTGTTGATGATTATAGTATAAAATTATATATTCACGGACTTCTCATTAATTATTAAATCGATATACTGAAGTAATATTTACATGGAAGAGTAACATATATAATTTAAGACAAGTATTTAGCATGAATTCAAAACTAATTAAGTTATAATTTTGCATTAATTCCCTCATTTTATTGTACATCATACAATCTCCGATATTTATCTTTATATACGAAATTGAGGAATGAGGATTGAAATCTTTATTTTCAGAATTTAATTGGGTTTTTTATTGTATCTTAAGAATTGAGTAAACTAGAACAACTATTAGAAGGTGGCTCCCTAATTGCAGACTTTTTTCAAGTTTTTTCCCTATAAATTAGACATATTTAAAGATATTTGGAATTGGTTTAGATATTCTTATTATAATGAAAATTCCCGTCTATAAGCACCAAATTCACCAATTATTCAACGATATATCTTGTCCTCGTTAAAGTCTTCACCTAAAAATTTGCTATGTATTAAACCTATCATTAGTAAAGTTACTCAATCAATTTTAATGAAAAGTATATATGTATTTGAAATTATTCTAAAAAAAATTCTATTTACCTAAAGTTTCATGTTTATTGAAAAACGAAGTGAACTGATTTTTTTTTCATATATTTCAATCAATCATTCAATATTGAATGAACATTTTTTTAAGCTTCAATATATATAATAGGAAAAGTTGGACAATTTGTCTGTCTAGTAATTATATAAATAAAATAATTACAAGAAACACTATGGATTTTAATCATACTTTTAAAGCTGTGGAAATTGATGAAGATAAACAATTAGAACTTGTTCATCTTGTGAGTGAATATTAAACTAAATTAAAAAGATTTGGTTTAAATTAATTTAAAAAAAAAATATATTTTTAAAGGTTTTTCGTCATGGAATTCGTACACCAGTTAATACTTACCCAAAAGATCCACATGTGAATAACACATTTGCACCATTTGGATATGGTCAATTAACAAATGTGAAGATTAAAAAATATATATATATTTAACTTACATATAATAACTATTTTATAATAATTATAATATTATCTGTATAGAAAGGTAAAAATCGTCTTTATGAGACTGGAAAATGGTTAAGAGCAAGATATAATTCATTTTTGGGTGAAGAATATTTCCCAAATGTAATTTTTTAAATTTGGTTTTTAACTATAGCACTTTTTACATTAACAATTTCTAAATAGTTAGTACATGCACATTCCACTGATGTTACTCGCGCCAATATGTCACTTGGTATTATTTTAGCAAGTTTATTTGAACCGAAAGGAACTGGAATGGAATGGAATAAAGAATTAAATTGGCAACCAATACCAATTGCTTCTCAAAAATTAAGTATGGATAATTTACTATTAGTACGAATTAATTGTCCACGTTATCGTGAAGCTTACGCTGAAATCTTTAAAAAACCAGAAATTATAAAATATTTGGAAGATAATCAACAATTATATGAAGATTTAACAAAATTGACTGGATCACCTATCAATTCTCCAGAAGATGTTAGTTTATTGTACGGTACACTTACGGCTGAGGTATTATTTTTTAAATAATTAAAATATTTGAATAAAGTTTTTGAATTGCAGAAAGAATTTGGATTAGATTTACCGGACTGGGCAAATGAATATTTTCCTGATAAAATGCAAGATAATGCTGAACTGGCCTTTATTTTAAATGTATATACAGATGAATTAAAGCGTATTAAAGGTGGTCCATTTTTAACGAAAATGTCCAATGAATGGACACTAAAAAGTCAAAATAAATTATTGCCAAAAGGACGAAAAATGTATTTATACTCTGGTCATGATTCAACAGTTGTTAGTATTTTATCAGCATTAAATATTTGGACCCAACAGGTAAACGAAAATTATTTTATTTGATAATTTAATTGAAATTATTAAATTCCAATTAATTTAGTTTCCTGGCTATAATATTATGGCAATATTTGAGTTATACAAAAATATTAAAACTGATGAATATGAGGTAAAAATATATCAGAAAAATGAGGGACAAGATCCAATTCCATTAATTTTACCTGGCTGTGAAAAAAGTTGCCCTTTAGAAAAAGCTTTAGAATTAATTCAACCAATGTTAATAACTAAATTATTAAAAAGAGAATGTGCTCTCAATAATACAAATCTAGAAACAGCAGAACCTAGTGATGCTAAATGAATTTGACTAATACATAATATTAATATCATAATGTTGTTTTTAAGGTTTAGTATATAATTTAATTTAAAAGTATTTGAATGTCTACCAAGAATGTATATATATGTAAATATGTAAATATTATTTCGTCTAATCAAGACGATAATAATAATTACAATTTCCTAAAAATGTTAAAAAAATAATTAGACATTTTCACTATAATGTCGGATAACCTCGTCTTTTTATATTGTAAAATTATTTTGATTATTTAAAATTCATTAAATACTCAAATTAAATATTATAATAAGAATTATATGTAATTTAAAAATCTACAAAATTTCTACAAATAAAAATATAATTAATTTTATAAAATACAATATCAAAATTGCAATAATTTTATTGACCTGTGACAATCAGTATTTTTTTTTTCCAATTTTTGTATTTTCTTATCAAAACAAACAAATACTTGAACCTACACAAAATTAAAATAAACTTGTATTATAATAATATTGAAATTCCCCCATATTATTTAATATTTTCAAATTACCAAGTTTTATTATCAATAAATAAAGAAATTCCCGTCAAAAACTTTTTACGCTAAAATTTTTCAAAAACGATAAACGAACTCAATTCAAGATAATGAAAATAATAGAGAGCAACAAATTAAATATAGTAATAAGCTTTTTGCTCATCATAACTTAAAATGTTGAAACATGACACAGCTTTTAAAAAAGGTGAAACTGCAAGGTGTGTATATAAAAGCGTTATAAAGTATTTATTGATTTTTATATTAAATTTGTGATTGATCCCATCATACAAATTAATTATTACTCTGGGCTATTGGTAGAAAAAGTAATTCTAACGGAATACAGTAGCATGGAAAGATAATCTTTAGCAAATTAAGAAAATTACATTTATGTATATACATATAATATAATTAAAGAATTTGAACCGAGAAAATTCTATTACTTCCCAACACAATCAATTAATTAAATTGCCCAGCAATGTAAAATTAGTAATTATAGTAAAATTAATCTGTTATTATGTAAAATTATGTATGTTTATGTAAAATGTAAAATTATGTATCAATTAATCTTGAATTTTCACATTTGCAATTGAAGCAAATTAATGATGGTACACGTTAAAAATTGTCTCAAAAATTTATAAGACATTTTCTTTTGTATTTTTCGCTATATTTTATTTTTCATTCTAAAAATTAAAATTATATTTTTTTTAAAAATTTATTGAAGGTCAAAAACAGAAAAATATATTTTCCAGATAAATTTCTGAAGCAATTTTCTTAAAAAAAATCATAATCAGACAAAATTTCTACCTTATAATACTAAGAGTCATTGAGGTTTTCATCTTAAATCTAGTTTTGTTAAATGTTATAATTAAGAGTTTGTTAAAATATTAAAAATTAAAATAATATATTATTATAAATTTCCTATCATTAAATCTAAATTTTAACGACACTTTTATGAGAAAAATTATTAATATCTCATTTTACCTTGAAGAAAAAGTTCAATTTAGTTTTTATGCATACGAAATGAAACCACTAAGAAAATTTTCATTTGAACTCATTTTAAATGAAAAATTCACAAGAAAACTGCTTCAAAAATTGAATCGTTGCCAAATGGGCTTGACAAAAAGAAAATTATCTAGAACAAGTTTTTACGTAGATGATAAAAAAAAAATATAAGACTTTTCTTCGAAAACTTATCATTTTTACGATTTTCACATAATTTTCATTTAATCGTTTTTAATTATTTTCATTTATGTACATATTTTATGAAATTATAGGTTCAATAAATTTCATATAGTATTAAAAATATCATTTATGTAATTGTCGTCAGAATTTTAATTATATATAAATATTTAAATTATTTGTTATATACATACATATTTAGAATTAGTTATCAAATATAATGGAAATTTTTATTAGTATTTTGGAAGGTTAAAAACCTTTTACCAAAATATTTTTTATTTTACAAAATATAAAATTCCCACAAAAAAAATTCAATTTACATATACATAATACGTTCAGGTAGTTCACCTTTTTTTATTATTTATCACAAATGCAATCATAAATGTAACCTGACCTATTCTATCATACGCATATTTAATAAATGGAAATTTATATTATATTTTTATAAAGTTCAGCGCCCACAATTCTCAATTAATAAAATTAAAAATTATTAAACACAAGTTCAATTGCATTGAAATAATTTCTTTTATTTTATTCATCTTAGAACCACGTGAACAAATTTAAGTTACCTGTTAAAACAATAATTTCAATTATATAAAATTCATGAGTCTTTTGCATGTAAAACATAAAATATACTCCTATAAATTATATTTGAAATTTTATATAATTTTTTATATACATATATTTAAAAATCGCAATTAAATTTATTGACCCCAAAGTATCAAATTTTTAAATCGATAAGTAATAATTATGTTAGCACATTTATTTCATTCAATATTTACTATACAAATACTAAATTTGTATTTATTTGAAAATATATTAAAATTTATTTTGTATACAAAACTTTTTTTTAGCATGGTAGACTTTACAGAATTGATCAAAACAAAAACAATAAATATTTAGGAAATTCCCTTAATAATCAGAATATTTTGAACTCAAATTACCCTAAATAACTAACTAGCTATAATATTTTTAATAAAATTTCGGAAGTAAAAAAAATACCCGCCAAAAAGAAATATCATGCGAAAAGTTCGTCGAAATAAAAAAACCTCAATTCAAGAGAAAATTAAATTGATCTAAAAAATAATATTTTTCTGTAGAAAAACCAAAAATAAAATATGTAAGTGTTGAGCAAAAAGTTTTCGTTGAACTTTTTACTCAAAATTGGTAGAAGAGAATGTAAGGTATAAAAGCAGACGCCATACAAAACTTTTATTCAATTGTAAAATTACCAAGCAAACACAACGTTCTATCAAAGTGGATTATAAGAGAAAATATAGAAAATTATTGAAGATTTAATTATTTTTGCAAATAAATAATTTAATAGGAGTAATAAATATAATAATTTAATTTATTGAAATATACAGTGAAAAAAGTGTTTATTGATCTAAAAAACTAAAATTTATTGAAAAAATCAATTTAAAGTGAAAGACAATATTTAAAAATTTATAATAATTTATAAAAATAAATAGTGAAGCTAAATAGAGCAAATTTTATTTCAAGTTTTAAAATCAAATTACGAATTACAAAGAAAATGGGTTTCCTTGAACAAATCAAAATGAATCAACAGCAACAAGAAATTTTTAATATAGAAGATCTGAAAATGATTGGTATTGGACGTACAGATACTATCGGACGTACAGTTCAAACAGCCTTGCTTCAAGCACAATCCGAATCTCGTCTTATTATTGGAATGTCTGCAGCAATTAAAGTTCTTTCCAATAGTCCCGAAGGATCATTAATCTGTTTAATGGCTCAACCACAAATTGGTGACAGTGCCACACATATGCAAGAAGTTCTTTTGGAGGCGTTTTGTTATGAATACGACATTTATGTAATTAAAGTGGACAGTGCCAAAAAGATGAGTCGAATTTTGGGTAGAAAATCAATTGAAACCTGTTGCCTGATACAAAAAACATGGTCAAGCGATGAAAATTTGGAAGATTTAACAAAATCAGAAAATCTTTTAGTGGATCATTGTGAAGCATACTGGGATTCACCAGAACAACCAATTATTAAATTACCTGCAATGTGAAGAAATGTATTTTGGAGTTTATCAATATGGATTTATGAACTTTTATGTTGTTATTTCCAATTCGAATTATTGCAGCAAAAAGTAAAGTTGTTATTTTGAATGGGTTTAACATTTTTTTAAAAAAATTCTGAAGAAGAATATAAAATTTTGTTATGAGATTTTGTCAATTTTATACGAAGAATAAAAGAATATTCGTAATCGTTAATAAGCTTGCAAAGAATCTGAAAAATGTAATACATAGAAGAAATTATGTTTTAGTAGATTAAATAAAATGGATTATTTTGTAAATGAGATGATTGTAAAAATTGTTTAATTTATTAATAAGAAAGAAATTAAATTTAATAAAATTATTATTTGGAAATTGTAATTTTTAATTTATTATTGTTAAATGGAAAGTTTTTTTAACATATTTTAATGATAAATTATACATGTTAAGAAAATTAAGAAAATAAATTAATAATTTTAAAATTTTATACTGAAATTAAAACTGAAATTAAGAAAATAAATTAATAATTTTAAAATTTTATTAAATTAAAATTACCTGTTTTTTTTCTTTACATTATTTAAAGATAAAGTATTCTTTTTTTAAAGGATCCTGAAGATTCCATAAATGATTTTAATTAATTACATATTTCTGGTGTAATGATAAGCCAAAGTTGATTGGAAATATTTTGTAGCAAATTATTAATGCAAGATTTTTTGAAGAAGTTATTTTTTTGGCAAATATTTAGATTCATGGTCAGTATAGACAATTAGTCTACATAATTTTAATTAAATTCTATAATGACTAATTAAAGCGCTCAAAATATATCGAATTACTACTTCGCTGGCATAATATTATTACCTCGATTTACTACAAGACTAGAATTGTAATTAATGTATAATAAATTTTGAGAATCAAATTAACATATCTAAAATATACTTAAAGCATATCTCAACTAGGTAACAAAAACTTGCAATATAAAT
Source organism: Empis stercorea (assembly GCA_949752835.1). NCBI lineage: Eukaryota > Metazoa > Arthropoda > Insecta > Diptera > Empididae > Empis > Empis stercorea. The sequence continues at coordinate 12,309,577 of OX457088.1, read as the reverse complement.
CAAAATGATCCACTTAAAATTTTATTTAAATATAATATCCAAGTTCAAGTATACTTTTCTATTTACAATTAATCTTATCAAATTCCACAAAAATAAACTTTAAATTTATAATTAACATTTCAAAGTAACAACAAAATTAACAATTAAAAATAATATACATAATTATAGATTAATAATTTTGTATATATTTGTAGATATTTAAAAAAAAAATGAAAAGATTGTTTTAGAAAATTATTTATATTCGTACTTTAAATAGACAATTTTATATATTCCACAAAATTTTACATCCGCCTATTATCTATTAATTCAGACTGATAATCATTTGTCTGATATAAACATTTTAATAGTTTTACATAAATCTAGTCATTGCTCTTCTACTTATAATAAATGAAAAATGTCAACCACCTTACTATGTAAATTCACATATATTTTGATCCGTTTGCATTAATTTAGATATATTAGTAAATTCCATTTTCGCACGCCTAATGAAAATTACAGCGTCAGCGAAATTAATTACATTATATAAACAAATCAAGTTTTAAGTCCAACAAATTTCTCATTAATTTTTATTTCATTGTTGTTCAACCACCTTTGGTTCAACGCGTATTTTGGAACATTTTGTAATTTAATAACTTTTTAATAAAAAAAAATATATAATTGAAAGTTGCTTTGTAGTTAAAATATTGTATTACAATTTATATTTATTGGCGGGAATTTTATAAACTTGTAAAAAAATTTTTTAAATATGTTTAGGATGTTTTAAAAAAAATTATGCACTTATCTTATATGTACAAAAGATTAAAAATCCTAAAACAAAATTTTACGTAATTAAATTAAATTAATTTGAATAGTGTAATTAGGTCAAACAAATAATTAAATTAGATTTAAATTTATTTTTACTATGCAAATCTATTTTTAAATCAACCTTAAAATAATATCGTGCGTTTATCTATTTATGTAACTACAATATTTATTTATAACTTTTAGGTTTAATGTCATTTCTATAAATTTATATACCTAACAAATAAAGTTTTCTAGTGCAAAACCAACTACGTCACAAAATTTGGGAAATAAACAAGTTTTGGTATTTCAGAGAAAGATATTTTATATACTTAATTCACTCAAACATATATCGGAATAATTGCAGAAAAATTATCTGAACAGGTTTTTTGTATTATGGGATTTCCCTCATTAGGTCGTGTGCTTTCATGCTTTGTGATAATTTTTTATAACTTTATTTATATTAAATGTATGTCAATATAAACAACATTAATAAACATATAATGTGCAAAATTCCCTTAAATTTCAAGGCAATAAGAAATTAATTTTATATAGGATTTTTTTTTCAATACGCAAAGGATAAAAATTCCTTAACTTTAATAAATTTTTTGTGTTTCATATAATGTTACGAAAGTTTCAAGAAAATTTACTTTAAGAATATTGATTTTAAAGGATTCTTGTCATATATATACATTGTGGGGATATACTATACTATAACAAAAAATGGTTCATTATGGTGAGGATATTCGTCATATAATATGGAAGCTCTTGGAGAAAGCTTTTAACTAAAAATGACTCATTGAAAGGATGCAAAAAATTCTTAGAAATTATAATGACTAAGATTGTTATACGTCAAAGGGACTGAAAAAATCCTTAAAAGGATTGAAATTCTTAACCATCTGAGTAAAATAAATAATTTCGTTATACACATTAGGTATAATACATATATACAAGCAAGATACAACTTAAAAATTATTTCCACTGAATAATAACATCAAAATTTATTTGAAATTCAAATAATTATTATCAAATTTTGTGAATCACAATATTAAAATTATTTTATATGGTAAAAATATAATTTTAAATCAATGGAAAAAAATATTTTTATTTTCCCAAATTTCTAAAATCATATTAACTTTAGTTTAGGATTGTAAATTAATAAAAAATTAATTAACTTAAATCAATAATCTTTTAATATTACAATTAATTTATTATTATTTCCGAATTTTAGTTATCAATTTTATAATGGTAATTGAAAATTAATGAATTTTACTATCCTTTTGAAAATTTATTTAAAATTTTGTTAGAGAGAAAAAAAATTAATTCTACGAAATTTTAAAAATATAAAATGGCTTTTCTTGTGAATTCATCTGGGATATATGATAAAGACTTTGCTAATCAAGAAAAATAATAAGTATTCAGTTGAACGAATTTTATATTTTGCACGTTGTAAATCACATTGCGTTTAAAGAAACTTTAAAGATAAAATAAAAATTAAAGGGTTTGTTCAAAAACTTAATAATACATAGGTACTATAAATTTATTGAATATTTATTACTCAAATTACAAAATATATAATTATAATTACTAATGTTAATTTACTTTCTTCCTATATATTGCAGCTTTCAAATTCAGTAATCTTCAAATTAAAAATCTTGGCATCTGAAATATAATTTTCACTGTTGTTAAAATCATTAAAATGTGCTAATTAAAATTAAAATTTTGTGAAAAATAATAATAAAAAAGAAAAAACAAAATTATTTTTAATTCATTCAAAAATAAATTCGTAGAAAAGTGTGACCAAATTGAATCGCTGCCAAAATATGATGTGACTAAAATTTTATATAGCACAACAAATTTTCGTTGGTTAGTGGTTTATAGTGTAAAATTAATGACAAAAATCTTTCTTTATAATTTATTATGATTTTTTGATTTCCCAGGATTTATAAATCTATTCATTTTCTTTTTGATAAATTAATATGTATATATATATATATATTTAACTACAAAACTAAACATTAACTTATGATTAAATATATATATAAATTAACGTGAAATTATAATAATAGAAAATCATGTGGCAGTGTTCCAATTTACTTTCATGTTATCGTTTTATTTATTTGCCAATTAGCACTGACGCGTCTTTAATACTCCAATTTTTATATTTTATAAAAAATGGAACAAAATTTTGCGATGTTATATACTTAATACTTCCATTATGCCTGCCTTACTTACAAATAATTAACATATAGCTAATTATTGTAGCAAAAGAAACACATGCGTTTCAAGCCGAATTACAAATTAATTTTTAATTTATTTTATTTATACATTTACAGTACTTCGTCTTCGACAACAAAGGATATTCATTATGAATAAAGTAGGGTTGGTCAAATTTGTTAAAATAATGTTCCAATAAGACCATTAAGTTGCAATTTTCCTTCAAATCTAAACGCATAGATGAATATGGGAAAAGTTTATCTGATTATAAAATATTAACCAATATTAAATATTAAGTTTTAATTAAGTTAATTATTTATAACACTTGCATAACCCCAGATAATTATAATATGTTTAAAGCTTATAATACAATTTAGAGAAGGATAACCACATCTATAGTGGTAAGGATAAATTAATGTAATTATTATAAAATTGAATTACATTTTATATATATAAATTATTGCAAATATTATTTTTATCATTTAGTTTAGGGGAATCCGTGGGAATATATATGCGTTTTATCCACTTTTCTTTGTAATCAAGATAAATTAATACTAATACGAAAAATGAAATAAACCCAATTCTCCGAGATTTTCCGTAAATAATATTTCTGCGAAAAACTATAAATATTATTCGAGCTTAACAGAGAAAAAACTACATTGAGAATACTTAATTTTTTGAGCTTTTATTACAATTTTTAATAAAACTTTGTATATTAATGACAGAGAGAGTATAAGGTATAAAAGCAAATACCGGTAAAAACTTTTATTCAATTGTAAAATTACCAAGCAAACACAACGTTCTATCAAAGTGGATTATAAGAGAAAATATAGAAAATTATTGAAGATTTAATTATTTTTACAAATAAATAATTTAATAGGAGTAATAAATATAATAATTTAATTTATTGAAATATACAGTGAAAAAAGTGTTTATTGATCTAAAAAACTAAAATTTATTGAAAAAATCAATTTAAAGTGAAAGACAATATTTAAAAATTTATAATATAATTTATAAAAATAAATAGTGAAGCTAAATAGAGCAAATTTTATTTCAAGTTTTAAAATCAAATTACGAATTACAAAGAAAATGGGTTTCCTTGAACAAATCAAAATGAATCAACAGCAACAAGAAATTTTTAATATAGAAGATCTGAAAATGATTGGTATTGGACGTACAGATACTATCGGACGTACAGTTCAAACAGCCTTGCTTCAAGCACAATCCGAATCTCGTCTTATTATTGGAATGTCTGCAGCAATTAAAGTTCTTTCCAATAGTCCCGAAGGATCATTAATCTGTTTAATGGCTCAACCACAAATTGGTGACAGTGCCACACATATGCAAGAAGTTCTTTTCGAGGCGTTTTGTTATGAATACGACATTTATGTAATTAAAGTGGACAGTGCCAAAAAGATGAGTCGAATTTTGGGTAGAAAATCAATTGAAACCTGTTGCCTGATACAAAAAACATGGTCAAGCGATGAAAGTTTGGAAGATTTAACAAAATCAGAAAATCTTTTAGTGGATCATTGTGAAGCATACTGGGATTCACCAGAACAACCAATTATTAAATTGCCTGAAATGTGAAGATATATAATAGTATTGAAATTGAAAATAGAATTTTGAAATTTTATTTCTGAAAATTCAAGTTAACTTGAACGTTTCAACAACGCATGAAATCAAGAGTTTCACTAATTTGTATTCTGTATCTGTATAGTGAAAATGTTGCAGCAGGATCTGAATTTCAGAAACTGATAGTAAATGAATGCAGTATGTTCAACGATATTGAACAAAAATACATTATGAGGAATTTGAAATTAATTTTAAACAAATACTAAAACATAGTATAAATATATGAAGCAAAATTATTATGAAAAATTTATATGTTATTAATTAATTATTATTTTAATTATTATAAATGGTTAAAAAAATATATAATGTTAAAATTATTATTTGATTTGGTTAATTTAAATATGAATAATTAAATTAAGTAGAATTTTTCAAAAGAAGTAAATAAATATAATATAATAATTAGTAAAATTGTAATGGAAACTTTAATTTATTGCAACATATTTTCTCATAATTTTACTATAATTGGAGACAATAATTTGAAATTTTCGTAAAATTAAATTATTGGCTACGAATTGCAACTAAACATTGAAAATTATTCTAATTAATGCATCATGTGATATTTAACACAAAAAACTGTTATCATCATAAATTACGTTATCCTTTAATTAATTCATCTGAGATCTTTTGAGAATCCTTATTCCTTTTATTCTTTTGGACACAGCTCTACCTAAACGAAGTATCCCAAAATTATCATGTTGATGTTGTTATCTTTTTTAATTTAAAAGAAAGAAACAATTTCTTAATTTATAAACATTTTTATTTCATAATAAAGATAATAATTTATTAAATTAATTTTAATTATATATAAAAAAATTCTATAATTCAAAAGTTTCTTGTGTTTTATGGGATTATAATTTATAATTTACATTATATATTATATTATGCGATGACACCTAATTTATATTTTCTATATAATTATTATATATAGTCTTTGATTTGCTTATATTATATGGCATTTTGAGGTATATAATTTCCTTTTTTTTATACAAAATAAAATGGCGAGATAACGACACAAAAAAAAATACTTTAATAATAACGAATAAATGCGAAATAAAAAAAAATTAGACTAAAATATAAATTAATAATATTTTTTTTTTTTAATTTAAATTAATTTCTTCTCTGTTGTGATTGTTTTAATGCTAATCGTCTAGCTAATCGACCAATTGAACCAATTGGTACATTATATGATGTAATACCTTTATTATATATTTCTGATTCTTTTTCATCATCTTTAACTACATCTAATCGTCTTTGTGCTATTGGTAATGGATTAAATATAAAATTTTGATAATTTGATTGTAAATTTGGATTAAAATTATTATCATTTGTAGATATTGTAATATCTGGTAATATAACAGCACCTTCAGATAAATTATTATAAATATTAACATTTGTAGATGGTTTTTGTGTTGTTGAACTACCCAAAATATCATGACTACTAAAACTTTTATAATATGATTGCGTTAAATGTGGTTGTTGTTGCTGTTGTTGATGAATTAATGATCCACCATATGATGTTAATTCATGACCATATGGTTTAACTGTTGTTGCAACTATTTGATAACCTAAATTTGGATAATTTATTTGTGATGGAAATTGTGGTGCTGTTTGAAAATTATTTATATGATAATTGTTATTTTGTCCATTAGATTTTGATGTTAAACCAAAATTAATTTGTTGTTGAATTGGTGAAACTGTTGAAACAAATTGTGGTAATAAATTATTATTAATTTGTTGTTGTTGATTATATTTATAATTATTTGTATCTTGTGTTGCTAAATTACGTATTTCACCATTTAATGTATTTGTAATATATTCATTTAATGGTATATAACCATTTTTTTCTTTATTAATAGCTGGTGGTATTTTTATTAATTGCGGTTGATGTCTTGGATCTGAACTTAATATAAATGATGTTTCTTCATTTGATTTGGATATTTTAATATTTGTACCAGGTATTTCTGTATATGTACCTAATGGTTTTATTAAATTTGATTCAGTTTTTTGAATACCTTTTAAATTAACAAAAAAAAAAATTAAATTTTTTTAATTAAATTTTACTATAAATAATTAAATTAATTTTTTTTGTTACCTTGTTGTGTTCCAATACTATAATAAATTGATTTTTGACTTTTCAATTCTGCTTGTTGTTGATTAATATTATTATTAATATTATTATTATTATAATTATTATTAATATTCTGTAAATTAAATTTCAAATTATTATCATTATCTTTGTTTATTAAATTATTGCCAAATGGTACGAAATTAGAAATAGAAGTTAGATTTAGATTAGAATTAATTGATGGTGGTAATTTAGTTGTAGTTGTTGATATAATTGTTTTAGTACGTAATGAATATGTTGGTTTTGTACGTCTTAATAATGTATATCTAGTATTATTTTGTAATTTATTTGATAAACCATATGTATTTGCTACAGCTGTTAAATCATTTAAATCATGTTCAATATTTTTATTTAATATATTTGATTCAGTTACTGTATTTAATTCATTGTTACTATTATTATTGCCATTACTTAAACGATTACGATAATTATTTCTACGATTTTCTAAATATTTATATGGTTTATTAGTTGTTGTTGTTGATGATTTTGTATAACTACGTAATGTATATGGTTTTTTTGAATATATAATTGGTTTAGCTGTTTGTCGTCGATCTGTTAAATTATAATTTAATTTTCTAATTTTATTATTAATTATTTTATCTTCAATTTTTTCTCCATTATAATTACTTCTAGCATTTAATATTGTTGAATTACTTACATCATCTGTTGTAATTTTTTCTGTTACAATAATATTTTCTGTTACAATAACATTTTCGGTTACTGATTTTTCTGTTATAGGTTTTTCTGTTAATATTGTACCAATTGTTGTTGATGTAATTATTTCACTATCTGTAATTTCTTCAGTTGGTATATTTAAATTAATATTATCTGTATTTTGTAAATTTGTATCAGTTACTAAAATTGGACCAGCTGATAATTCTGTTGTTAATCTAAATATATTTTTACTTAATGGTTCTGTAATATTATTAATACTATTATTATTATATTTATTATTAATAATATTTTTATTTATATCATCATTAATATGTAAAATATTATCATCATTATTATTATTATTAATATTTATATCTTCTTCTTGTGAATCACCATAAACTCTTATAACCATTTTATTATTTAATTCAGTTGTATCATGAATATTATTATCATCATCAATAAATTTCCTGTTATTAATTATTATATTATCATCAGTTTTATCATTTTCATATAATGTTTGATGTACACCCTGTAATAAAAGTTCTTCAGCTCGTTTTTTTACATGTACTTGATCAATATTTGAAGCCGAAACTTCATCATTATTATTTATATTATTAATATCCAATAATAAATTTTTAAGATTCTCTTGATTATTCAGTTGTATTATTAAGGGGGAGTCCTTTTTTTTTAGTTTTAGTTAAATTTTCCAAAGTCCGTTTAAGGATTTTTTTTTTGGTTTTTTTTTGGTTTAGTAAGAGTAAAAGTTTTTTTTTTTCGTTAAGAAATAAAAAATGAAGAGAAAAGAGAAATAAAAAAAAAATAGTTGATACAAGATAATAAATAGAAAAAGTATTATAAAAAGAAATATATGTTTTTTTTTTCATAAAACTAAAATTAATAAAGTTGAAAATTTAAAAATATTAAAGTGTAAAATTATGTGATACGTGCAAATGATCTACTAACTACAAAAGAATATACTCAATATTTTTAATAATTATATAGAAATTTACCTTTGTCTTAGCTCCATTACTTCTTGATAATGTACTACTTAATAATGGTGGTAAATAACCAGTATTTTTTAAATTCGATACATATGGTTGAACAGTAATTGCTCCTGTTTCACCAGTTCGTGTAAAACCAGATCCTAAAAATTTAAATTGTCTTCCATTTCGAAAACTATTTGGATTTTGTGTTGTCGTTTTTATTAATGGTTCATATCCTTGAAATGATTGTCCAATTTTTGATGATGTACCTAATTTCGATTCAATATTTATTGTTCGTTGATAATTTTCTTGTTTTTTAATTGTTTCTGGTATATCAATTTTACTACTAATAATTTTCTTTTCCGAACTAAATAAACCAGAATTAATATTATCAGCTAAATTTAAATAATTATTTTCATTTGATTTAGTTAATATTTTTTGTGGTATTAATGTTTTAGAATTTTGTAAATTTGTTAATCCAGCATTAACACTTTCTGCAAAACTTAATTTTGTATCAGATTGTATTTGTAAATTATCATATTCTTCTTGATCAATAGATTTTGTTGTTGTTGTTCGACTTGTTGTTGAAACAATTTTATGATTATGATTTGTACTACCTAATAGACCTTCTCTAAGTTTTTCTCTTTGTTGATTTTTTAAATGATTTTTATATGCTTCGGAATCACCAATAACATCATCTAATGACTTTTTTGAACCACGTTTTATTGAATCAGCATCTGGTTGAATAATATATGATGTTTTTATATCAAAATTTGAACCAACATCTGTTGATAATTCACCTAATGTATTTACATAAATTTTATCTGGTAATGTATATTTTTGTGAATCAGTTTGTTCTTTATCAATAATTGTTATTGGTGTTGTTGGACCAGATAAATTAGATTTTGATCTTATATTTGTATTTTGATTATTACGTAAATTCCCTCTGCCTCTATTATCATTTCGTTGACGGCCTCTACTCGTCGTTTGTTGAATATATCTAGTTGGTGTTCTTTGGTTTTTATCATCAGCATTTTCGCCAATATCAGCACGTATATCAATACCAGCACTTTTATGTCGATCAGTAATTTGATTTCGTGATAATTTTTCACCATTCGTATTATTTGGTAAAATGATATTACTATGATTATTATTAATACTGATTGTTCCATTTTGTGTTTTTGATTGTCTTAAAATTGTTGAACCACCTAATCCTAATGCTTTTGATATTGTTCTCATTGGATATTCAACAATTCCTTTAACAGATTCCATGAAATTATCATGATTCATACTTTTACCAATTTCTTCATTTTTAAAATAAAAATTTTCACTATCATTACAATCAACATTTCTATACCAATCACATACAAAATTCTTTTGGCTAAAAAGTGTTCCATTTGGACAAAGAAAAGCAAAACCTTTAAAAAAAAAAGAAAAATTAATAAATATCATTTTAAATTAAAATCTTTTACATACCTTCACCAGATAAAGCTGTATTTGTACATATCCTAAAAACTTGACATCTAGCTTCAACATCAGCATAGTATCCTTAATTGGAAAATGAAAGTAAATTAGTATATTATCAAAATTATAAATTATGTTCGGTATTTATTAAAGATGATTACCTTGATGTCGACTATCACAACTAAAACTAGTTTTTATTGGATATGCATAAATTGGATAATCAATATCTGGTTCACCTGGAATAGTATGTCTTAAATCCCATTTTTCATTATTTCCATTAAAACTGTTTAAAAAAAAAGGATTTAAAAAAAAGTTAAATTATAAAATCAAAATATTAAATTGGAAAATAGTTTTTTTTTTTTTTTGATAATGTTACCTTGAAGAACTATAATCACTATCTTTATCGGCATCTTCAAAATTTTCTTCTGAAGCTGATTGAACACATAATATAAAAGTAAAAATCAAAGCTCCAAATACTATAAAAATAATGTAAACAAAATTATAAAATTTTCATTATTAATCAATATAAATTCATTAAATTCAGGCTTGTTTTCGCAATAATAGCTGGTATGCATATAATTTATATTTAATAAATATTATAGATTTACTTTGTTAACAAAAGTAAAATCTTTGTTTTATAGTACAAATTAAAATGGATTGAAATGATTACTTTACTTTATTTTGCTATATAATATACCAATACTTAACTAACTTTATTAGATCACTGGGAATTTTTTTTATGCAAACGAGCTATTATTTATTATTACAAGATTTTTTTACACTTACCAAAAGCTTTGAACTTATCCATTTCATATATTTTAGATAAATATTAAAATCTGTAACGAAATGAAAAAAAAAAATTAAAAGTTAAAAATATCTACTAAAAATGTTAAATATTAAATTTATACTACTAATATTTAAAAAATAATTAAAGTTAAAATTTTGACGGACACCCATAGTGTGCCGGACAAAAATTTAATTATGCATTTGTAAATAAAATAGTTACTTATTTTTCTATATATTTATTGAGTAATTTATATTTTAAATTATTTTGTTTATTGATTATCGATGTATATCTTATTTTTATCTGTAGATTGATCAGATTTTTTTTTTAGATCTGAAATCAGATTAATCTGACTATAGTGATATTAGAAACAATCAGTTTTTTCAGATCCAAAAATTGCTACAATGTTGCCGGGTAGAATGAAAATTTTGGTCGGTAACATTGGGATTTCCAAATTTACGAAATTATTTTTCAATTTAAACCACAATAACTTGAATTTTTTCAATTTTTTCCAAAAAAATATACTATGAATAATATGAATTTAATTTTTTCCACTTTAAAAATTACTTTTCATAATATATTTATTGTTATTGACTTACAAAAAAATATACTATGAATAATATGAATTTTAAATAGAAGATTATGTAGGGAAGACAAAATACAGGGAGAATGGAATACTGACGTTAGTGTATACTAATTGGGTCTGATTTCTATGCACATATTATCAGATCACCCTTTATGAATTATGGAAAGGATTAGTAGATTAGATTGAAAATAGATCAGAAAAATATAGTGATATGTCATAGCATGTATCATGTAAACAGTGTTAATTTACTGAAAAAAAGAATGATAAAAAACTTTTGACATTCTAACATAATAATAAATAAATATGTTTTGTATAAATTAGAATCTAATATAAAACTTATAATATCTTTGTATATACCAAAATTAAATTTTATAACTTTTGTTTGGAAAAGTCATTAAAAGTTTTCTAAATATATAACATAAACTAGATAAACGTGTTTAATTTATAGAATTAATCTAAACTAAATCATAATTTCCTCTTAATTAAAAAAAAAAAATAATTTATATGTATATTTATATATGCATTAATAAATCTAAAATCAAAATTATTAAAAAAAAAAAATATTCTATAAACCATAATATTTATGTAAAATATTCTTTAATTTATTACTTGTATAGATCAGTTATTATGTCAAGGTTATAAAACCATCAATAATAATAAAATTAAATTCCTCCTCAAAAAGTAATAAATATTTTGAAAAATAAATTTTAAAATTATGCTACCATTTTTACAGTTTTTATTACGATATCATCAAAATGTTTATAAAGTTTTTGACTTCTTTAACTGTTTTATATGTATATGTAATCAAATATAAATAATAACAAAATTTGAAAATATATTCTGGAATTATCATATCTGTCAACATAACAAATACCACAAAATAAAAAAGCTTGTCTTTTCTTATAAAAATCGAGCGAGCATATGTTTAAATTACTATATCTTAAAGATATGTTTTTTTTTAATTTATTTATTAATTTATTTATTCTTCTTCTTCTTGGACATACAAAAACTGGATTATAACTGTATTTAACATTCCAAATTAACTGCACGAATTTTTTGAATTTCAATGTTTTTTGTTTTATTTTTTAATCTTGCCAAAAAATACATAAATAAAACATCATAGAGACAATAACCAAGTCCTTGAAAAATAGTATTACTATAATATTTTGGTTAGACACCAGACCAGCGAGCAGGTTATAGTAGTATGCAAATGAACATGCTTAATTTTACTGAACCCTTTTTTTTATGGAAAGAAAAAAATTTGATAACATTGATTAATTTGAGAAGTGAATTAATAAAATGTAACTTTTCTTTATATATGCTAAATTAGAATTAGCGGCGTGAATCGTGAGTATTGGATATAGGGGTTTGTAACAAACTGGTAAATTAAAATCTGGTTAATTTGCTTGTTGTGTTTTTTTATATATTCAATCGAATATCGAAAATTTTCAAATGTCAAAGAAAAATAAATTGATTTATTATTCTTAAATTACTATTTTTTGGGTTTGGTATTTAATAATGAAATATAGTACTAATAAGAGGAATTACGCAAATTATTTATTAGTTTAATTATAGAAACTGAATCTTAATAAATGAATATTTCTAATTTAACAATGATTATTTTAATTCAAAATTTAATAATGTCCTTATTTGTCTTTTTATTGACTATTAAGATTGATTTAACAAAATAACAAAAATTCTAGTTAAATTTTTATATAAGTATATTTGTTTAATTCAAAATAATCAAGTGAAGATAATAAATCATATTAGATAGTATGTTTGATAACTAAATCATAAATTATAATCATAAATATATCACTAATTATTTCGAACAAATTATTTATAATTTAACAATAATTTGAACAGAAATAATGTTTCTTAACAGATTATAGTAGAATAAACTACAGAACCTTAACAGCTGTCTTCTGATTTAAGTTATTTATATTAAAAATTTAATTTAAAACATTTTGATTACTCGTAATTAAAATTATCTGCAAATTTGTTTACGGACATTTCAAACGTTAAAAATTTCAATAAATATTTTTAAATTTAACACTAAAAAAGCTATATTTAATATTCTCTCTTCACTGAAACCACATATTAGAATTGTTCTATTTCTATTTCAAAAATGTTCAATCAATTTTCAGGAAAATTCATATTTTAATTCTTATTTATATCAAAATATATTTTCAATTTTCGAAATATAAAAACACTGACAAAATATTTTCTAATTTTATTTTACTAAAAAACCACAATTTTTTTTAGAAAAAAGATTTCACATACGATATGTATCTATCCAGTTTATCTTTAAAATATAATATTAATAATCAGAAAATCGGAAATAATTTATGATTAACTTTAAATATTATATTTAAAGTTAATCATAGTATTTTATATATACATATTTTTATTTTATGTTTTTCATATTTAAAATATTTGAAATCATATTTAAATTTAATTTTTATATTTCGAATAAAAGTTAATCAAAAAGAAAAAAAATATGAAATTAATTTTTTATAAATTAATGATTTTAAAAAAACAAAAATTGCATAATCTCATCATAATAAAAATAAAATTTACATTTAATAGAAAAATTTCTCCTATTTTAAATATTATGATGTTTTTTATATAAAATTACATCAAAAAATATATATACATATATATATAAATAATTATACATAAATATTATTATAGATAAAAACATAAACTTTCTTTTTAATATATAATAATAATAATAAATTTATTAATTATTAAATTACAGAGAGTGTGATATTTTGAAAAATTAATTTATTTCCGACATCCGACTTCTTTTATATATATTTTTTTCCTTTTAACTAAATAACCATAACGAAACTTTCATCGAAAACTTTTTATGAAAAATTGATTTTTTTTATATATGTACACATAAATTATGATTTAAATTGAATATAAATATTTGTTTGTTTGTTTTTCTTTACAAGCTATGTATATTTATAATTTCATGCTTTAAAATTAATTTATATTCAAAAAAGGGCATATAAAAATTCAATTAATTTATTTATCCGTTTTTTTTTATATAGTCACGTTTAAAAATATGATTGATTTTTTTCTGATTTTTAAATAATTAGATACTTTATAAAAATATTAACTAATTAAAAATAAATTTTTTTTGGAGAGGCTCTGTGGGTAACGACATTATAAAAAATATGAAATACAAATATACACCTTGACTTGACCAGAATAAAGTTATATGAACTTATTGAGATGAGATATATATAACTAAAGGCCATGAAAATTAATAATGTCTGCACGATAAATATCATATCTTATATAGAAGGACATGATAAATATAAATAAATCGATCTGTCGTTTGTATAAATATACATTTTTGAGATAGTTTCATAAATGACAACATAGTACAATTTTCCGGAAGTGAAATGTCCAGGAATAAACACAAAATAGTTAATTATAAACTATTTAGGAAATTCATTTATTGGCATGAATAGTCCTGGCTGATGGAAGAACTAAGTAAAACTGGAAAAATTAATTCATTGTCATAAATAGTCCTGGATGATGGAAGAACCAAGTAAAACCAGAAAAGTACTCAAGTTCGACTGACTTCCGAAGGATTTATAAGATAACTTTTTTTTTAATTTAGAGAAAATATTTCAAATTTCCACAATTCTTAGTGAATTGTTAATATAAAAAATGTAAGTGAAGTTGATTATGACTTATTAGTTGCCAGAAATTTTACAGACAATCTATGATTATATGAATTTATTATACTAACTGTTGTGGTCATTACTCTCAGTCTAAAATTAAGGAAATGAAAAATCTGATTAATCATGATTGATAATCCTTTAGCAACAATAATAAGACATTTATTTTTGATAAAACGTAATGTATTTACTATTTATGTATTATACATATATCAAAACATTTTTATGCAATATTTCATATTAATCGCCTCCTCCAACTCGTATAAGTGCAAAAGTATGATGCCATATTTTTAACATTCCCCTAAAATTTATTTACGAAAGTTAATAAATTTATAACACATAATATATTTATAAATTATACTCCTATATTTTAAATAAAAATGATTAATCCAAATAAATTTTTCAATTTCTAATCTATCCAGTTTTAATATTGGTATAATTTAATACTCCCACAAGTTCAATGCAATTATAATGTTGTTGTTATTATAAGATGCTTCCATTTTAAGATTTATGCGGAAATTAAAGAATATATTGATTGATTAAATATCATATTATAGTATATTTACCTTCAATTATTTAAAGCAATTTACAAAAAAAAATTATGCTATCTACTAAAATATATTTAAAATATGTTTAGATGTAATTTAAACCAGCATGTCAGATAAATTAATTATTTATTAAATATTTTTTCGATAAATTTATGTATTATTAAAATACAATGTAAAATAAACAGTTTTCAAAATTTTAAAAAAAAATCATAATTTCGTACAAAATAAATTCAATATTAATTTTGTCAAATTTCTATATATATATACATTTTAATTTTGTCATATTAAAGATTTTTGTTTTAACGAACTTTAACTTTTAAAACAAAAATTTGTTATTTTCAAAAATTTAAAAAGAATGTTACTAAATGCCTATTTAAGTTTCAGGCTTTCAGGTAATAAATTATTTATATTCTAAATTAAAATTAATTTATCACTATAAAAAAAAAAGTTTCATAATTTATTCAAAAACATGTTATAACAGTTATTTCTGGTATTTCTGTAGTGATTAAATGACAATCATTAATTGACAAATTTGTATCACACAATATAAACACACAAAAAAAAAACCTTTTTGAACTTTTTGATAAAAATTTCGGACATTTTTTTTTTACAAGAAAATGAATATTTATAATATTTATGTTTGATATTGAAATTTAATGTTTTATTATTATATACTATTATTATTTTAATTTCAATTAATTATGGTTTCTTTATCATTTAGATTTTTCGTTGATAGACAATAAGCTCATAAATAACATTTATGCAAAAACATATTTAAAATTTTTTATTTATTAAATATTTAATTGAAAACATAAAAGGTCATTAGAAATTTCCATATGCTTAGGTCATAAATAGTCTTATAATTATGACAAATTCTAAAAATAAAGTTTTTCTAATTTTTGAAAATTTAATGTATAGTATATTAATTTTGGATGGCCCAAAGCTGAACCGAACCAAGTCAGAAAAACTTAATTCTGTAGTATTAATGGGTTAAGTACATAAAATTTTAATTAATTCCTCGACTGTTTTTATTGTTTATTTCTACAATAATTGGATTAATTATTAATGCAACAAAAACATTCAATAAGCAACAAAAAAATACGATGAATTAATTTGAGATTGATTAGAGTTGATTAATTAGACCCCTTAATATTTTTCAGACTTGGTTCAGTTGAGCTCTGAGCACTGAGCCATCCTATTATGCCAACAGTTTGCATTTAACAATCTGCTAAAATACTGTATATGATCTGTAGAATTAACAGCAATATCAATGCTTTTAGAATTTATAATATGAAATATCCTAAAAATCAAATTATGTTAATTTTTATATTAGAAATTTAATAACCTGTTAAATTACTATGTTTATTTTTTTTGAATCAGTCTAAAATACAGTGTAATTATAACAGCAGCAATCTGTTAATAATTGTGAATTTATTTGTTATATATTTAATAATCCTTGAAAAATACTTTAAATTTATATGATTTTAGTCATGACGGTTTTAAAAATATGTCCAAATGGTTAGTTAATTTTCGCATCAAATTTTTACCTATACAACATATAATTTGTAAAGTTTTAGTTTATTTAAACTATTTGACATTTTTCGGATTATAAAACTATATTATTACATATTATATTTGGTCTAACAAAAGCAAAGATAATGAGATATTAATTGTATACTAAGATATAGATTCGAAATATCTTTTACTATTGATATCATATTTTTGAAATTATATTATGTATTTATTTTCAAGTATATATCAATAAATATATCTCAAGATCATATAATTTTAGAAATTGTATAAATAAATGGTTAATAAGATATTGAGTGTAAAACTAACTACATACATATATAGATAACTACTTCACAGAAATTTTTCCCAAAATATATTTTTTGTTTCTTGTTTTCAAATGATTAATGACTTACTTATTCAAAATATAATACTAATAATTTTTAGTATTTTAATTAATTTCAACAATTGTTAATTCAATTCCTTTCTATATTAATAGTTAATTTGTTTAAAAAACTTAAAAAAAATATTTATGAATTTGACTTTGAATTTACAACACCAACAACAACCAAAAAAAGATCTTTACCTCTCGTTATTTTTTTTATACTATTATTAATGGACTTTACACGCAGTTACGCACTTCTTATTTTTTGAAGGACTAATCAACTAATAATTATCGAAAAATTTCAGACAGATTATTATTTATTATTATATGTTGATTTGATTTAGTTTTAAAAATTTACACTTTATTTAATTAATTAAATTTAAATTTAATGCGTGCATTTATGTATTTACTCCTACTTGGCGGACTGATGATGGTTCGAAAATGATTTTGGAAATTAAAAAAAGATATTATATTAATTTTATAATTATATAATCTATTAAGTTGTTAAGCTAATGAACTTATTCCACATATTTTTTTTTAAATTAACTTATAAGATTATGTTAAAAAAAATATAATAATTAAGAATTTCGTAAACTATAAATTTTTGTTTTTAATGATATCCAATAAATATTTGTGTATCAATAATTTTTTCAAATTGATTTAAAAAAAAAAAATTTATATAATTTCCTAATATTAAAATTTTCAATCTGAACTAGTTAAATAAATATATTTTGTAAATTATAAAACTATAATTTATTAACATAATGTCATTTATGCAAATTGCAACATAATTTTTTTTTTTTTTGGTTTTGTGAAATTTTATTAATAGTAAAATATAACTTTTTTTTTTATTTTAAATATCAAATTTGGTAAAAGACAACTTTACCTTTAAATATTTTTTATGTTGGTTAAATAATAAATTTTATTGATATAGATTAATCTCTACTTTGGTTTATGGGTTTTCTTTTTGTTTTGATGAAATCCTTTTACGACAACCACACAAATTTTAGTTTTTGTAAAATCATATCACAATAAATATTCAAAAAAAAAAAAAATTTTTTTTAAATTTAACTTAATAAAATTTAAAAAAAAAACTTAATTTAATATAATTTTATTTTAACTTTTTATTCACAAAAAATTTCATTAATCATGAAAAATCATATAAAAATTTATTTATTTTTTTGGTTTCGAAAATATTATCCGCAAAACAATCCAAAAACTATTTATAAGTAATTTTCGAAAAAAAAACTAAATTCAACTTTTTCGTAATAATATGCAAATTTTCAAAAAATAAAAACCGAAAATATTTTATTTTATTTTATTTTATTATTTAAGACTAAAAATAATAGTACTACACCGGTTAACAATCAAATCAAAACTGATTTAAAAAATCGAAGATTACCAAATTTCTAAAGTATATTAAAAAAACTATCTCGAACCCAATATATACATAAAAAGCATAACTATAAACTAACGAATCAAAAAAATATAAAAATAAAAAAAGATTATTTTTTAACGTTCACTTTTGTTTTTCAAATATATAATAAATTTTTTTTTTTTTGATGAATTTTGGATAGAAATATAATATTTTATTTTTTTATGGTAAGAGACATCTATATGGAGTTATTGGCTAGCCAAAGACACTAATAATATTATATTAAAATATATATTATTGTTGTTGTTTATTATGTTATCAGCTACAAACAGTATTTAAAAAAAAAACAAGGTAGGTTAAACGATGCTGTAATGATGATTGGACAATAGATAAACAGCAAAAGAAAAACTCCATTTATAAAAAAGCCAAAAAAAAAAAAATACAAAAGGAACTGAAATTTGAAGAAAAATAAAAAAAAAAAAAAAAATGTTGGCATTAAAATATAGTAAAATTATTTTTTTTAAATATTTTTTGTATAGCTTTCTTTCGCGATTGTTTTTAATTGATGACACAAACAACAGTAGAAAATCAAAGAAATACTTTCTTTATAATTACAAATATGATAAACCAGAAAAAAATAATGATTAAAATCTTAACTTAATAATAATATCTAATTAGTTTTATTTTTTATTTTTAAATAAAATGTTAAAGGGTTTACATAAAGAATAATATGCAATTGATAAATCTTATATCCAATATGAAATTATAGAAAAATCATAATTATACCAAGTCATTATTATATGTTATTAAAATCAGAAAAAAAAGGTATAGATTATCACTCTGCAATTCATCGTTGTATCAAAATATCAAACAAAAAAAAAATTAAAAAAGTAAAATACTTGAAGGGCATTTTTAGGCTATAGTGGCATGGCAATCATACGAGTATCAATCCATCAAATATCATAGGCAATTAAAATTGTTACAACAAATCTTATATTTAATATTTATAGTGATCACTAAAGTGACTTGCTAAGATCCTGCGGTCTATAAAGTATAATATTAAACACATTAATATAACAATAGGAAAATTGATGCTAATTTCTTAGTTATATATAAAGTGTAAACAAACACTTCACCGTCTATAGTATTTTAACAAATTTATTTGATTATATAATTATCCGGATATATTGAGTGATAAGGTCATTTATAAAATATTTCGTTAACCTATATATGTCCAGTGCCGGATTTAACTTGTTTTAGCCCTACGGGTAATTATGAAAAAAATATTTTTGCCTTAAAGAATAATCAAACAAAAATATTTTTTTATAATTTGTTTTTTTTTTCTCTTTTATTAAATATTTTTTTTTTTTTTAATTATTTACAACTTTCTTCTTCCGTTTGTTTTTTCATTTTATGATAAAGTCGTCAAATATTTTATTCAACTTCTTAATATTATTTTCAATGCTAATTCCTGTCAAGTCAATTAAAGTTTTTTTTTTAACATTCTTAAAACAATTTAAGGAAAATATTAGGTATAGAAATTCTAAGTATATAATAAAATTATCATAATATTATTATTTAGATCGTTGTGCCCTTCTCAAGAAGCCCTAGGTCATTACATAAATTTTATATCAGGTAAATCTAATGTTATACATTTAAATTTATCTTAACAAATCTTTAAGTATGTATATAATCCTTAAAATTATCATTTTCTATATCTTTCGGTACTTATTTTACTAAATAAAATAGCTGATAACCTTCGTAAGGTAATAAAAATAATTATAAATTAATTATTTAATTTTATAATATAAAAAAGGAATTTCATAAATGGAAAATCTTGCTTTACAAATCAAAAATAATTATTTATTTATATATTTTTGTGGTAATAAATTAATTATCTTTTCGTGCAACATAATAAAACGGAAATAAATTTAATATATATATATATATATATATATATATATATATATATATATTTATGTATACATATATATACATAATTTATATATGTATATTTTGATTTAAAATCAATAAAAAGAATTTCGTTTATGAGGAGTTTATTTAAAAAAAGTATGATTCTTTTATTATACTTCGCTATACATAATAAATATTTATATGCTAATATTTATGAATATTGTGTATAAATAATGCTTTTATTTTATAAGAATTATAAGACAAAAAAAAACCAAAAATTTATATAGAAGCTAAGCTACAATAAATATACAATTTTAATATGCAAATTTAAATTTGTTAAAAGTATATTAGGTACATTTAAATTGTAATTCATATCATTCTTAAGATTAATTTGAGTTAAATGTTAGTCGACTTGACATCCTTTTTTAGCACTAATTTAGATTTCGTAAAGTCATTGAAATGTTTAACATTAAAGTAAGGCTGTATATGGAATGGATGCCCCATAAAGAAGTAAAGGAATTAAAGAAGGTTAGTTTCCCTTTTCTGTGGTAGAATGAAAAGAACTATTTGTTTGTTTGTGGACATTTCATTAATTCAACTTGTAATTGATGATATAATGTTAAAATATTTTTATTTACTTATTTAAATTAAAAACAAAGTTGATTTATATAACAATTTTTTTTTTGTAGCCTTGGTCAATTTATAGTAAATCATTATTTTCTTGCATACACCAAAAATATGTTTATATCACATAAAAAATAGTATTTTATAAAACAAATAAAACTTCGGAAATTTTAATCTGATTAATGATCTTAATTTTATTAATACTCGTTCATTTTTTTTATGGTTAAATATTAAACAAAAAAAAACATACATAATAAAATCAATACGAGTAGTAGACTGACATATTTTGATTCAATAAAAACTATTAATGCATTTATTGATATAATTTCAAGATTTATAAGCCAATACTATGATAATTGTACTAAGTACTAAGGTAAAATTTCGAAATTTTTATACCATCAATTATCAATAGGACAACTTAGCTTTACAAACAAAATAAATTGTTTTGAAACATTAATGGTGAGAATTTTTTTTAAAGATTTATATCATGTCCACATTATTTATGTAAACAGACTGGAGTGGAGGAGGAGGCATATTGTCTAGTCTCTAGTGTATCATGCTGTAATGCATGAAGTCGTGGTTTCAATGATTTTGTCATTTGACAATAAGCTTAAAAATGATAGCAGTATCATTCACTAATATAAGAAATTCAATAATTTCTAGAAGTCGAACCCAATTTTGCTATGGCCACAAATTGACACTATAGTAAGAGAATATCGTATAACCATTTAAAAGATAGACTTTAGGTTATCATTGAGCTTTTAAGGAAACATAACTAAGTCAGTTGACTATATAAACAATATAGACAGTTAATTACAAAATTTAAATAAGTAAAATAGATATTATGTTAAATAAATTAAAAAATTTTGAAGTGCCAAAATGTCAGATAAAATTTATAAAAATTATATTTAATTAATTTCCACACCATTCCTTCACTTCAATAACAAACTGACGAGTCACTGCCATATTAAAATTAATATTCACATTTTTTTACAAAAAAAAAAAAAAACACCAAAATTATTGAAGGTATCTTTTTTTTTTAAATATTAGCATAAAAACACCTTATCCCATAATATTATCATAAATTAAAAACAGATTAAAAGATATATATATATGTACTTATGTACAACAATAATATAATAATAACAACAATAAAAGATAAAATATTTTTTTTTGTATGGTTCAAGCTTTCTTTAGGAGGCTATATTAATAAAAATGCCCAAAAGAAATTTAATAATGATTTTGGTTGGAATTCTTCTTTTGGGGAAACACTTACGTATTAATTTTTTTCATATACATACCTGTGCTATCTAGGTATATTTCTTATTAAATATTTATATTACATAAGCATTTTTCTCTCCAATTTGTTTTCATTAAAATAAAATAATAATAATAATAAAACAAACCTCTGCACACCATCGAAAATTAACTTTTTTTATAGGTATATATTATTATTATTATATTGATCAAATAGAGCTTAAAGGTTAAACAAATCAATTTCCCATATAATACCATTATTAAAAAGAAAGAAAATATTTCAAAGTTAAAGAAAAACTTTCTCTTTCATCCATTGTTCCTCTATAAATATTTAAATTTTTATTACATTATTGTATAATAATTTCATTTGAATATTAACAACACCAAAAAAAAAAAAAGTTAAATTAAAATTTTTGATGGTACAAAAACCGGCGAAAAAAAAATCAAAATTTATGGAAAAAAAATTTTTCATATACATTATGTCTGTATGTAATCAGAAAAACTTTTTGTTTTTAAATAAATTTCATTAAATAAAAAGTTTAATAAAAAAAAAAAATTTGATACTATGTCGGCTCTAAATCTTATATATACAATTTACAAAATGTTTATTCAAGGTTCAAGTTTAAAGTCGCGTTTTTATCCATATATAACGAATAATATCGTACTCTTCTCTAGGGAAAAATTCAAAAATGTAATCAATTTTAAATTTGATATTAAGTATGTATATCTTGTAGATAGTTATCAAAATTTTCACTTTTTTTCCTGAAAACAAAAATTTTTAAGTGAGATTTTAAGATATATATATATTTTTTTTTATGTATCACTTTGTAAGAAATATTTTAAAAAAAGATTACCCATATTAGTTTTTATAATTGATTAATTTAGATAAATTTATAAATAAAAAAAATTTAAATGTATAATAAACAGACAACGCTCGATAGTCGATTGTATTATTGTAACGAGCAATGAAATTTGAATTTAAATTTGGATTTAATTTGTTTTATTAGTGTATAAAATATATGAAATTTGGAGAAATGTACTGAAAAACTTTGGTTAATAATTTAGGTTGAAACTTCTTAAATTATTTTTGGTAAAATTTTATTTGATATATGTACAATAATGCAATGCGATCAAAAAAGTTCCAATAATAAAAGAATTTCTGAACAAATTAAACTTTTGTGTTTCATTAAATTCATATTTCTACATTTTGTGCATAACTTTAGGCGCCTTCATTAATTATCCTAGTGTTTACAGTTTACATAATTAAAGCTGTCTCATAGAAATTCTATTAAATTACAAAAATAAATTAAAATAACTATGTATATTTAAATTCTAAAAGATTCTATTAGAAAAGCTGATGATAAAACACATTTCTGTACATACAAATTTTAAAATTATGTAATAATTGTATACCGTTTTACATAACCTCCAAAAATTTTGAAAATATATAATCTCGTTTACTATTTTTAAGGAAAAAGAAAGGTTTATTATTTTATTGGCAAATTTCTCTTCAAATGTATTATTATCAGTGTGTTATTCAAAAACCGAGCTTTGCCTGTACCCTATAGCTATTAATTATAAAAATAAACGAACAATTGTGAGTTAATTAATATATTTTTGTCATGTAATTTATCAGTTAATTATTTTTAATAGTAAAAAAGAGTTTAAAATATTTTTAATTAATTAATATTTCAATAACAGTTATATTTTAATTATAACTTCATTAAGAAAATAAACAAATTGCACATTAAAATTAAATAAAGGTAGAGATACATAATTTTACTAAGAGAAGAACGTGTAGTATAACATTAGTTATGAAAAATTTCACTACAAAGTAACAACAATCTTTTTTTAAAAGAAATAATTAAATTTGGCATAGAAAAATTAGTTTTAATTAAACCTTGAAATTGAATTTTTTTTTCAGATTAATTAGTTACAAACATTAAGTATGCAGGCTTGTTAGTAATCTAAAGGTTATATACATGTAATTAGGATAATAAATTTATAATGTATATCGTTTCGAGATTAATAGTAATAATTAAAAAATTGTATTAAATAAATTATTATATTAGCTTAAATTTTACCTCCTAGTTCTGGATGTATATAACGAAATTATTGCTGTTTTCGGTCTTCAGCTTTTTCAATGTAAAATGTATTACAAATTACAACAATTCATAAAATATTTTTATTTATTTATATTGATATTCAAATTTCATTTTGATGTATGACTATCATAATTTTTCACACTTTCACAATATTTTTCTATCGAATTAGTCATATTCATACTTTTATTAAATACTCCTATAATTTATAATAATAATTATGTAAACTTTATTTCGCCATGAAGTAAATTTAATTATTTTAAAGAACTTATGCATATATTGTAAATTTTTAATAGAATAAATGGAAAGCAGTTACCAAAATTTAAATACTATTATATATACACATTGGAGATTTTGTTGTATATTTTGAAATACTAAATATGTTTGTTCAAAATTTATTAATCCAATATCCAAGATAATTACTTATAATACGTAGTGTTAAAAAATTGAATTATCTTCTTAATTAATATTTCTTATTTATGTTCATACAGGCATTATTTATGTCTGGTTTATTTGTCCCATTTTTGCAAAATCACGTTTGTCCCATTTTTGCAAAATCCAGTCAAATACCGAACTACTTGTTAGTTAATTAACTATTTCTCCAGTTGTCCAAACAATCCATCACATTAAACTCAGTCAACGTTAAAATCAGTTCACGAAACAAGACGAAGTCCTCTATAACTATAAATAAAGTAACAATTCTGGTGGTTCTCCGGGAAAGCAGGAAATTTTAAAAATACAAAAAAAAAAAAAAATAACTATGTTGGTTGTTTCTTTTTATTTCCATGATACAATTGCATTTAAAATCTATGCTTTTTATTTTTAAGTAAAGTTTATTTTTTATTTATTTTTTAATATTTTTATATTAATATATTTTTCGATCGATGAACAAAATAAAGTTAATAATATATTTTAAAAAATACACTTTAAACAAAAAAAAGAACAATATCTTTAGCATCAGGGCGTATGATTAATAGTACTTTTATTTAAAATTAAAAAAAAACTTGGGTATATATAACTTATCCTGTGAATGTTGAAAGGAATTTAGTGACAACATCTTTCAATTTAGCATCAGATGATTCTGAAATGCTACTCTCTTTGGCAATAGTAGCCAAAAGTTCAGTTTCATTTGTCTTAACGTGTTGTAAGAATTCCTTTTCGAATTTTGTAATTTTAGCTGGATCCATTTTATCCAAATAACCACGGACACCACAGTAAATAACAACGACCTGGAAAGAGAAATTTTAAAATTAGATAAATAATAAATCTATATAATGTATAAAAAAATAAATAAATTTACTTGATCTTCAATAGCCATTGGTACATATTGTCCTTGTTTTAACAATTCTGTTAAACGAACACCACGATTCAACAATTGTTGTGTTGATGCATCCAAATCAGAACCGAATTGGGCGAATGCAGCTACTTCACGATACTGAGCTAATTCCAATTTCATTGAACCTGCAACTTGTTTCATAGCTTTTGTTTGAGCAGCTGATCCTACACGTGATACAGATAAACCTACATTAATAGCTGGTCGAATACCTTTGTAAAACAATTCGGTTTCCAAGAAAATTTGTCCATCAGTAATTGAAATTACATTTGTTGGAATGTAAGCTGATACATCACCAGCTTGGGTTTCAATTACTGGTAAAGCAGTCAATGAACCACCACCTAATGCTGGTGACATTTTAGCAGCACGTTCTAATAAACGTGAATGCAAATAGAATACATCACCAGGATAAGCTTCACGGCCTGGTGGACGACGCAACAATAAAGACATTTGACGATAGGCAACAGCTTGTTTAGATAAATCATCATAAATAATCAAAGCGTGTTTTCCATTATCTCTGAAGAATTCACCCATTGCACAACCAGAATATGGTGCTAAATATTGTAATGGTGCAGCATCAGATGCAGTAGCTGATACCATAATAGTATATTCCATAGCACCAGCATCGGCTAAACGTTTTACAATTTGGGCAACAGTTGAACGTTTCTGTCCAATAGCAACATAAATACAGTATAATTTTTTGCTTTCATCTTGACCATCATTGAAACGTTTTTGATTAATAATTGTATCAATGGCAAGAGCAGTTTTACTAAATTAAATTTTATTATTGTTTATATCAAATATTTTTAAAATAATAAAAATCTATACCCAGTCTGTCTGTCACCAATAATCAATTCACGTTGACCACGACCAATTGGTACTAATGAATCGACAGCCTTAATACCTGTTTGCATAGGTTCACGGACAGATACTCTTGGAATAATACCAGGTGCCTTAATACCAACACGATAACGCAATTTAGTGTTAATTGGTCCTTTACCATCAATAGCATTACCTAAAGCATCAACAACACGTCCCTTCAACTCATCACCGACTGGAACATCAACAATAGCACCGGTACGTTTAACAATATCACCTTCTTTGATCAATTTATCGTTACCGAATACTACAACACCAACATTGTCAGGTTCCAAATTCAAAGCCATACCCTATTTATAGCAATAAAGTAAATATTATGTAAACTTGAAAAATTCATATACATATATATAATATGCTAACAATCAACTTTATGTAATAAAAAATTTACCTTCAAACCTGAGGAAAATTCAACCATCTCATCGGCTTGAATATTTTTTAAACCATAAACACGAGCAATACCATCACCAATACTCAAGACACGTCCAGTTTCTTCAAGATCTGCTTTTGGTGCTGCACCCATAATTCTTTCTTCCAAAATGGATGAGATTTCAGCACTACGATTTTTTCCGGATACATGGAATTTACGGGCAGCTAAGGATGCAGCGGGATAAGCACTTTTAATGGCTACCTACAATTATAGAAAAAGTTATTAAATAAGATTTTTTTACTTAAATATAAATCGACATCAAATAAAATTATTATATATAATATAGTATACTCTAAAAACTATAACCTCAAATTTTAAGATGTAAAAAATTATGTAACTACTTTAATTTATTTTATCGATTTTATCTATATAAAATTTTAATTATTTGTTTAAATTTAAAAATCACTTTTTCTAAAATCGTCTGTACAAAATTATTATTTATATATTAATGATATTTCAACCTATTTCAGTTATTTTAATTCACATGGTTACATAATTATTTAAAAGAACTTTTATGTACCACTTTACTTGCCAAGTTGCGTAATGACAAATCTAAAATAAAAAATATCAAATTGAAAATTTATAATTTTTCTGATAACAAATTTATCATTATTTTATGTTTCTTCTATTGAATTTTACATTTTATGAGAAAATTCATTTTTTAGGGGGAAAAATGATAAATTATCACGAGAATAGTCATAATTGGGTGCCATCATGGCGTATATTTTTTTACTACATTTTTTTTTCACACACAATTATTTATTTATATTTTAATAATTTTCACTAATTTTCTTTTTTTATTACCTGTGATACTGCTTTTGGAATTGATCGAGCCACCGAGGTAGCCAAACGTGCTGAGAGGTACGACATTTTCTTTTTGTTTAAAATAAAATTGCAACCTGAATTGTGTGGAGACGGATAAAAACTCTAGTTTTGTCCTTAATTTTTTAAGTGGATGACAGACCGGGCCAGGTTGCCAAATTAAATGAGTTGATTTGATAAATTGAAAAAATTAAGTTGTACTTGAAAATGATAGTACAAAGTACTTTTGTGCTTGAAAAAATCACTACGAATTACGAAATAAAATAAGCTGTTCGATTATCAAATTATACTTTAATATTTTAATTTATAATTTTTTTACATAGTTCTATAATAATAATATAATTCATTTTACTAAAATATGCAAAAGTAATTTCAAGATTTTATTAAATATAATCCACACGGTCAATCTTATTTGCTTCGGCGCCTTTTATAATTTTTCTCAAATTTCACATCCGTTAAGTAGATGGCGCTTTCAAGTTTAAGGAGAAATTAATGTAAGAAAATTATCTCCCCATATTCCAATGTATATTCCAATTCGGCATTGCAATTTAAAAATAAAAATCCAATTGTACAATCTTGGAACTTGGAATGCATTGTTTGTAATGGAAAGTAATTAAGCCATTTTTAAAATATGTAGGTATATGATTATCCAGAATCCAGCACTTCTTTGTTTTAACATATTCATATATAATATAGCCAATATTAATTAATATCTTCTACTTATATCCGATCACCAACATTTTTATATACCATCAATATCAATACCCTAACCATAATTATAAAATTAATTTAACTATTTAACACTAATTAATTATTTAATTAATTAAATAATAATTCGAACGAATATTAAAAAAGAAATATTAATAAACTGTCCGCTCACCTACACATTTTTGTGAAATATTATTTGCAACATCATCCAATAATTGCATGTATAATTATGGTGTATATAGTATATTATAAAGTTAATTAACTAATGATTAAATTTCAATTGCATGTAAGTTTAATTAATGATTAAAAAAAACAGAGGATAAATTTTTGTCTTGAAATATCTTTTAAAACAACAAAAAAGAGCTTATATATAGTATTTTGTTTTTATTAAGAATAAACTTTTTAAAAATTATTAAAACATGTTTATTAACGAAAAGAATCTATTACATAATTTTTTAAATTGTTCTTTCTTTCTTTTTTCTTACATACTACAAATATTTTATACTTTTATTATTTTTCCTTTTTGATTTTTAACATAATATAATAATATATAAAGAAAAAAAAATTCTTTAAAATCTAATCAAAAAAATATTAATTTTTTTCTTTTTTCTTGTTTTTAATTATTTTTTATTTTTTTAAATAATCCTATTTTATATGTGTTTATTTTTATTTTATTTACTTTTTTTTTTAAATTTTTAATTTTACCTTTTTTATGTATAATTTTTAATTCTTGCATTTATATAAATATTTCTTTTTAAATTTCATTTTTCACTGGATAATAAGTTATGTTAACGTCTGGTGATTGCTGTTGTTGATTATGTTGTTGTAACATATTACTATTGTAGCTTGGCATTGGGGGTAATGGTTGTTGTTTTGGATCTTGTACTGATAAAGGATTATAAATTGCACTGCCACCAATAGAATGACGATTATCATATGACTGTGGATGTTGTGTTGGTGGTGGTGGTTGTTGTTGTTGATGTTGATTGTGATGATATTGCGAAAAAGCATCCTTCTGCTGTTCAGATAAATCAGTTAATGCATGATTATGTTGTTGTCGCACAGTTGAATAATCATAATTTAATATAACAGAAGGCGGAACAGATGCTGCATGTTGTTGTTGTGATGCTGTCTGAATAGTATTATGCATATATTGATTATTATGCTGATGTGAATGTTGAACATTCATAGCCTCAGCAGCACTAGAATTATGTTGTTGTTCTGGTAGCATTTCGAAATTATTAAAATCCATTGATGAACTATTACCAATTGTTTCCAAATGTGTCAAAATACTACCTATATTATTATAATTTTGTTGCTGTTGTGCATGTGGCCACATATTCTTTAAATTTAAAAAAAAAATACAAATTTATTTATTGAAGAAAATATTTAAAGAAAATGGTTTTTAAAAAAAAGTACATACCTGGAAATTTAATAAATCTGAGTTCAATTCATGTTTTACAGTTGAACTACCAACACCCATATCTATTGGTCGCCAACATCTTTCAGTAGGTATATCTTGTTTCACTACATTTTGATTATCGACACCTACATCTATCGGAAGCCCTAAAAAGTCCGCCGAATTAACTTCAATTACTGAAAAATATTTATTATCTTGTTTAACATTTAATCCACCACTTGGACCACCTCCTTGCTGACCAATATTTGGTAAAATATTACAACCACTTTCTGCGGTATTGCCACCTACTACTACTGTTGGATTTGATGGTGAATTAAAATTTATATTACTCCAATCATTATTGGGCATAGAGGCACAAGGAAAATTTTGAAGTTGCTGCTGTTGTTGTTGCTGCTGATGATGATGATGTTGGTGTTGTTGCTGAACATGCTGCTGAGGCGGCTGACGATGTGGTGACTGAATTTGATGATGTGGTGACTGTACTTGAGGATTTGGTGATTGAATTTGATGGTGTGGAGATTGAATTTGATGATGTGGAGATTGGATTTGGTGATGTGGTGATTGAATTTGACGATGAGGTGATTGAAGGTGGCGTGGAGATTGAAGATGTCGTGGATTTTGTTGTTGTTGAAGATGTTGGTGATGTTGAGTTTGTTGAGATGGTTGTGGATGACTGTGGTGTTGAGTGAGTTGTTGATGTATTAAATGTGATCGTGGGCCAGCATTAGAGTGCTGCTGTTGTTGTTGTTGCTGCTGCTGTTGATGATGCAGCAGCTGTTGTTGGTGTTGTTGTTGTAGTGATTCTTGTTGATATATATTTTCATATTTTAATTGCTGTTGTTGGTTAGGATTAAAATTAACATTTTGTTCAAAATGATATTCGTCTGGTGTAGATTCATTTCTTGATCGTTTATTATGTCCACCAGCACTAAAATTATTATTGTGTGGAGCTATTATATTGTTATCTATTGAATTGGGATGATGTGGTTGTTGCTGTTGTGTTTGTTGTGGTCCTCCAAGTAGATTATCCGGATTGAAATTTTGAGTATTGAAATTATTTTTTTGAGATTCTATATGTTGTATACTTTGTATATTAACTTTATTGCCTTGCTGTTGATTTATTTGAGAATGTTGTTGCTGTTGTTGTTGTTGTTGCATTGATGGCATTTGTACTGCACTTGACATTGTTGCTGGTGGTGGATTTGTAACAACTACAGATGACCCGCCAGCAGGTATACCAACATTTTGTTTTGCTGGTTTAGTTGTTTCTGATAATGATATATTCATATTCGATTTTTTAGAGATTTTTAATGGTGGACCTGATAAAATATCGGCTGAAAATAATTCTGAAATATAAGTTAAATATTAACACAATTTGGAATTATGGATAGGAAGGAAAATTTAGTATATGTTTCAATAACAATGTGTTAAATAAAGTTTTAAGGACTTAGTAGACACTTTTTTTACCTTTCCAGGAAAATATTAAAAATTTAATACAAAAAAAATTTTACCGTCATCAATTTTAGCACGTTTCATTTTCCTTGATGTTGGTTCATTAGCATGTACGGTCTGTTTATGTCGTACTAAATGTGTTTTCCATTTAAATGTCTAAAATAATTAAAATAATAAATTTGTAAAAATATATTAGAAAAGATAATTTTTTAAACTTATACATACTTGGTCACAGTAATTACAATTATGTGGCCTTTCTTCTGAATGAGATGGTAAATGACGTTGCAGGGATTTAACTGAACTAAATGTTTTACCACATAAAGTGCATTTATTATCAGATGTTTCAGTGTGTGCATTACTGTAATGCTCTTTAAGAGCAGTATAAGTAAAATATGATGATCCGCATCTATCACATACATACGTTCTTTTTATTTCGGTATGCAACTGAACATGACGTTCTAAATTAGCTTTTAATGAAAATCTATTTTGACAAATATGACATTCAAAGAAATTATCTTTTTTATGTTCACGTATTATATGCTGAGCTAATGCATTTTTTGATTGTAATTCAGCTCCACAAATTTCACATATTGCACCATCTGGCTTATGGCCAGTTTTCTCTACATGTTGACGGTGAAATTTTTTATGTGGAAATTTTAAGCCACATTCGCCACATGAAAAATCTACAATTAAAACACAAAAATAAAAAAAAAAAGTTAAATATATGTAGTTTATAATTTATAAAAATTTTAATTACTTTTAACATCTTTTTTATTATGAGCCTCAACGTGTGCATGAAATTGTTGCCTCCTAGAATACGATTCACCACAAATATCACAAACAAATGGAAATTCTTTAGCATGAATTGTTTTATTATGTTCAATTATATCCTGAAAAAGCATATTATTATTATTTAATTAAATTTCAATTAATAATTTAATGTTTATTTAACACTATTATCAATATTTAAAATTTATTCATTTTATATTATTTTACAATTAAAAATAAATATTTTAATATTTTAAGAAAAAAACTCACTTCTAATGAATTTCCATTTGGCTGTCCACAATCATGACAATGTCCTGGATGTGTTTTATAATGATCAATTAATGATTTTCTTTTACGATATGTTTTTGGACACAAAAGGCAATCATATGTATTTTTATCTTTTGAACGATTTCTACCACTAATCACGTTACTACTACTTTCACCAATATTTATTTCATTTACATTTGTTAATAAATCTTTAGTAATTTCATATCCTCTTGTTAAAAGAATACTGTTTGATTGTGGACTTGAAATTAAACGTTTTTCATCTTCTGAACTTTCTTCAGTATTTTGACTATTTTCTTCTAATAATTCCATTGGATATTCACCACCTAATGGACTATTATATTGTGAAGAATAATCTAACATCATTAATCCATCATTTGAATTATTATTATTATTATTCATTAAACCATTTTCATTAAGAAATATTTCATTTGTATCAATTATTTTACCATCATTAGTATCAACAAATGTTATATCTTTAAATGGTATTATTTCTGTTGTTGCATTGTTGTCAATTATATTATTATTTTTATTATTAATATTACCATAATTTATTGGTTTAATACCATCAATACCACCTGGTAATATAAGATTTTTAAATATATTTCGTAAAAAAGGCTTTCGGTGATTATTTACAGCATCTATTAATATATTACGAAATTGCTGTTTAAAGGCTTTTAAATTAAATTTTGATTCGTAACATTGAAATTCAATAAAAAAATTCATTTCATTTGTAGTATAAAATGTGAATTGTGATGATAATAATGATGAACTTCCACCAAGAATATTATTTATATTAAATTTCTTACCACACGGTACATTTAATATAAATTTCTCACTCAAATTATTATTTATTAGATTTCTATTTGTTATTATATTTTTAATATCAAAATTATTTCTGCTTACTAATTGATTATCATTAATTTGTTTAATATTTAATTCTTGATCATTTTCATCATCTATGCATTGGAATTTCTCCTTACACATAATTTTTTCAAAATTTTGATTAAAATCAGCCGTTCCAGATGTTGTGCTTACTATTGAACAAGCGTTTCCTGTTCTCGTTTTTTGTTGTTCCTTATTAGAATTTTTATTATTATTACTACTACTGCTACTTTGTTGATTAAACGCCAATTCTTTTGCATAATAATCCCGTTTTATTTGTTCACATGAATCCCTAAATTGATTTTTCATGCATGATAATGCATAATTAATAGCTTTAATTCGATCCTGTTGTGATAAATTTTCTAGAATTACAAATGCACGATCGACCTGCAAAAATATTAACGCAATGAGTAAAAAAAAAAAAAGCAAAAACAAAAATGGGGGACAAGAGTCTCCATGCTTATTGGACCACAAAATATTTACTATACCAGTAGTTTAAAATCCAGAAGCAGTGTTTTGTTATCCATTTTGATAGCATCTGGATGCTTTATTTTATTTATTTAAGTTTTTCTTGAATAAAATCTTATTTTATTTACTTATTAAAACAAAAATTATCTGCACTCAGTGTTACCATTTTCTGAATTGACAACTATAGCAAATCTACTACAATTGGTTTTTTGAGGGATAAAAAATGAAGTAAATTTTTTTATCTTATATAAGTAGTAGATTTTGACGGAACGTAACGAATCAATCATCTTAAATTTTTTTATGATTCGGTTTTAAAGGAATATCAAAATATTTACCTATTTTCTATTTACTCATTCTTATAAAAAAAATTTACTCGTGCCTAGACATCTAGTTTCTCAACTACATAACGGAATATGCATATAAAATTAGTAGGTGTGAAATTCCGATATGAAAATGCTCCTTCCATATATTGTCTATTTCTAATTATGAAATGTCCGAGAAATACACTAGATTACTAGAAATGCCTACTGACAATAATTTGAATTTAACATTTTGTATTTGTCCTTTATTTTTTATATCATAATGTTGATCAAATTTCATATTAAATATAATTTCTTTTTCCGGTAAATTGTAAAAATGTCAAATTTTCAATAACGAAAAGGGTTATCTATGAATTTGTTCAACCCAGCCCCAATTTTCATTTGTCAAACTTTTTTGATTGGTCGACAAACTGTTTCATGATTTGCAAATGGTATATTAATATTTTATTGTATATTATATTTATTTCATTTTTGTATTTATAATCTGCATGTAGTACATTCCATTTGGTCTTGATACACTCATTTAGTATTTTTTTATCTATTCAATCGGAAATACGGAACGTAACCTCCGGCAAACAACGTATAGTTCCGTTTTCTAGCAATAGCAAATAATACTGTTGGATCTTTATAATTTCGTGTGATTTTCTAATTTAATTTGGCCTTATTATTATTTGTGATCAAAATATTTTTAAAGTAAAATAATTTCTTCATAAAATATTCAAGCTTTACGAATTTTATGTAATCGCGTCCATCGTTACCGTTCCAAATTTCTACATCGCAAAACATATATTATAATTTCCAAAAACAGAAAAATGGCAATACTGGTCATATGTGATTTTTTCTGAATATAATTTCTTTTTCCGGTAAATTGTCAAAGTAGGTAGATAGAAATTTTAATTATTTATTGTCAAAAATATTAAAAAAATCTGTGATAATCCAATGATTTTTAATATAATCTTCTAAATAAATAATAACAAATTATTAAATTTAAATTTTTATTTAAGGAATATCAATTCGTAATGGCCAAGTCAAAGAATCATACAAATCATAATCAAAACCGTAAAGCTCACCGAAATGGTATTAAAAGGCCAACAAGGAAACGTCAAGAATCAACTTTGGGTGTAAGTAATTTAAGTAATTATATTAGGGTGAAAAATAACAATAAATAAAAAAATTATGTATATCGGCTGATTTATAATTATTCCGCTATAGTAAAAAAGTCAATAAAAAATTATATTTCATATGATTTTCGATATCCACAGAATGGATACAAACTTAATTTAAATATAAAATGACCATATAACTAATTTGTTATCTTAATTATAATTACAGATGGATGTAAAATTCATAAGGAATCAACGATTTGCTCGTAAAGGAAATATTTCTGTTGTAGAAGGACAGAAACGTTTTAAAGAACGTATGGAAGGTCGAGCAAATAAACCAAAACCAATTAAACTATAAATTAACAAAAAATAATTATAAAGTTTATACACATGATGTTTTTTAAAAAAATAAAGAACTAAAAAAAACGGATTTGGAACAAAAATTTAAAATCGAAATTTTGTTTTTTTTTTTTAAATAAAAGATAAGTTTCCATATTTTTTTTATTTTCCATCATACATATACATATTTTGCCAATGATATAAATTCACAATATTTAAAAAAAAAAGTTCGTTTAGTTTTTTCTTTTGTTAAATTGTTTACCATAAAATAAAAATTGTGCATTTTATATTGTATAAAATTTTCCCTAATGATATTTTTTTTCTTTACTTATAAGATTCCACAAAATGAAAATCGCAAAAGAAAAAATTATCATTGCATCCAAAAAAATAATTATTTATATATAAAAAACAATAAAAAATATATTGCTAAAATAAAAATATAAATGAAAATAACTTGTTCATTTAACAAAAAAATATTACAGTAAAAAATATAACAAAACAAACACAAAATGAATTTACCGACTACCAATATTATTAGTAAATTGATTAAGTATAAATTTCTTATCAAAGGCAACTTCTAAAATTGATTCCCATTTTCGTAATGAATCGAATATTAATTTTCTATTGCTTTGGGAACTCAATCTGTAAAAATATAAAAAAAAATTATAATATAAACACAATTCCCTTTCTATTTTCGTTTTGGTGTTTTTTTTTGGTAACAACAAAAAAGTTTTGTTATTCAAAAAAATTGAGCATAAAACATTAAACAAAAAAAATCAAAAAAAAAAACGAAATTTCTCTCAGTTTTACTAAATAATTCTTAATATTTTTTTTTAATAAAAAAGAAAATAATTAAAATAGAAAAAAAAAACTAATTATAGAAAAAAAAATAATAATAAACGATTTTATATAAAAATATTTGTTTTTGTTGTTTGTTTTGTATTAAAGCAAAGCATTATTTAATATAATATTTTATAGTCTAATATTTATATCTGTACATAGCAACTCCAGCAACACCAATCAATACAGAACCCATTAAATATCCTAAGAGTTTTAGCTGTAAGTAAAAAAAAATTATAAATTAAAATAAATTAACTTAAATATTTATGATTTTTTGTAATTAGTATACCTTGGGAACATCAGTTTTAGTTGCTTTTACTTGTAAATTTTTTTGATCAAGTTTTTTAGCTTGTCCTAACATTTTCTGATACATTTCTTTTTCATTTCTTTCTTCACGACGTGATTTTATAATTAATTTGGCCAAATCCTAATTTATATTATATACAATATGTTATATTAGGGTGAAAAATAACAATAAAATATTTTTGAAAAAGGCAATTGTGAAAATTTGAACTGTAATTGATTTTCGTACAATTAAAACTCAAACCACCACAGCCTATCATTATAAATAATAAATAATCAAAATTTTAATTTCGGGTAAGATAATTCTCCGTGAATATATAATAAAATAAAATGTTTACCTGTTGAATTGTTTTGCTATCTGGCTCCAATGTAGCAGCTCTTTGTAATAATGATATAGCACCTTTTGTATCTCCTTTTGCATCAAGAATCTTTAGTTTATGGATTTTCAATTATTTTAATTTATAATAATTTGCTTTATAAAGATGTAAGAACTCTTACCCTTCCTTTTCTAAAAAGTGCTTTAGAATTATTCGGCTGACATCGAAGAACATTTTCAACAGATTTCAATGCCGCATCATATGCACATATTTTAATTTGTGCCATTGCCAAGTTATTATATACAACTAAACGATCTTCTAATAAATCTTGTAATTCACTATTAGAAATCTAAAAAGAATAAAATCATTATTTAAATAAGAAAATTTCCTAAATTAAAAAAAAAATTACTTCGCTTTCTACGCCATCAGTTATACCTCCATCAGTATCATCTAAATATTCCAAAGCACGTCTATAAATTTGTATAGCAATATTAAATTCATTTCGATTATACCAAAAATTTGCTTTTTCTCTTTTGCGATTTCTAATAATATTTGTTGTAATAATTAAAAGTTTTTCAAATAAAATTCATTTTAAATATATATACCCAAATTTCTTTCGAATTTGAAATTTTGATATGTCCGTATCTTCTTCTGTCTTACAGTCCAATAGTTCTAAATAATAAACTATCTGGAAAACGAAATTTATTAAATAAAATTTTAAATTGAAAATTATTTTTTTGTTGTAAAATACTTTTGCATCTGAAGGAATGTTGCCTATATTATTTTTCAAACCCAACGAACCATAAGCAAAACGTGAGTCAACAGAAATTTCCGCTAACTCACCAACTTTCATCAAAGCTATAGTCATATCTATACCTTGGACAACCTTAAAAAAATGAAAATTCATGTTTATTAAATTATAACTTTAATTTTAAATGAAATTTTACTTCAAAATCTCCAACATGAATTTCTAAATTTGTATATTCCTCTACTAATGTACCATCTTCTAATTTACCATTTAAATTAATTCTAACAAGATCACCTCTTTGCGGTTGTATATCAGAATTACCAATTTTTATAATTTTTTTTGTCAATTGACCATTTCCAATAACATCTAAAATTTCATCTTCATCTTTTTTTATTTTATCCGTTTCCGTTGTAATAATATTATTATCAGTATTTTCATTTTCGTTTAAATTGGTTAGGTCCTCGAATGAACTGTTACTTGATTTTTCTGTGTTATCCATTTTTCTAATTCAATATATTTTCCTGCAGTGGGAATACCTATAAAAAAATTAAATAGAACTGATTTAACACTATGCTTCTACATAAGAAATTGGAATTACAATTTTGTAAACATTTATAAAATAAAAAAAAATTAAATATGGTGCAACTATTTTGTAAAAGTTGACTTTCTTTCTTTGTAAGCAAGTATTACGAAAAACAATTTTTTTTTATAGAAATTTGTTATAAATGCAAAACATGGGAAAAATATGTAATTATTACCAAAATACAACAAAAATATCACTGAAAATTTAATTATTTACATAAGTATAATATATTATACTAATGAAGATATATTATTAGAAAATTATATTATTTTATAGTAAAATTACAAAAATTATAATTTGACACTTTCAACTGGCCACCTATATAAAGAAAAGAAATATATATGTATAAAAAAATATATATTCTGGAATAAATTACGAATTTAGAGTTAAATTTGTTCACGTAGAGATGACGCTGTATTTTACAATCAAAGTTCATATTCTTCAAATTTCAACCCTTTAAACAAATTGCTAGTTTTTCTGAGTCAAAAATATGATTTATAAAAATGAATTCAATTTTTTTTTCGGTAGAAGCAAATTGCCTGGTGAAAATATCAAAATTTGATTTCGTTAATCATGTCCCAAAAATATTAGGTTTCGCAAAAAAAAATGAATTACAAATTCTGTCCTACTTTATAGAGAATGTAAAAAATGTAAAAAATATGTTTCAAGGTATCTTGCAAAATATTAAATGAATAACTGAAAGAAATTTTTAATAGTTAAGTTAAATGTGATCGATTAACATTATAATCGTGGCTATAGTTTATCATACGACAAGTACATCGAATTATTGTATCAACTAATATCAAAAATATGCCATACGCGTTAATTTAGGGGCTCGAGTAAGTATTCGCTTCGAATTGAGATTACTGTTGGTTCATACTCATAATTTGTTGGGTTAAAATTTCTCAACATTTTTATTTATTTCTCAATCATATTTATAGATATATAGAAAACATAAGTATTTATCAACTATCAACAAATAATTATAAAACGTCCGTATAAGAACTCATAATCCGTAATTCGATTGATAGAGGGAGCATTTATTCTGTACCTTCGTTTCAAATCGTAAACATTCCTAATAGTTAAAAATGATCTGTTGGGGGAAAACTCCATGGAAATGGAAATAAAAGCACAGCCATCTTTCTAATATATTTTCAAGATACATTTGACATAACTACATTAATTTTAACAAAAACACGTGTCTACTAATTTTTTAAGTAATTGATTTACTTTAAACGTTTAAACAAATAAATTATTAATTAATTTATTAATAATATTTAATAATTTATAAATAAAATACTGTAAAAACAAGCATGAATCCTGAAAAACTTAAAAAACTTCAAGCTCAAGTTAGAATTGGTGGTAAAGGTACACCAAGAAGAAAAAAGAAGATTGTACATTCAACACCAGCTACTGACGATAAAAAATTACAATCATCATTAAAAAAACTTTCCGTAAATACCATTCCTGGAATTGAAGAAGTGAATATTATTAAAAATGATGGCACAGTTATACATTTTAATAATCCAAAAGCTCAAGCATCATTACCAACAAACACATTCGCAATTACTGGCCATGGTGAAAATAAATCAATTTCAGAAATGTTACCAGGTATATTGACAAATTTAGGACCACAGGATATTACACATTTAAAAAAAATTGCTAGTGAATATAATAAAAATGTTGGTGGTGGTGGTGGTAATAAATCAACTTTACCAGATGATGCAGATGATGATGTACCCGATTTGGTTGAAAATTTTGAAGAAGTTGCAATTGGTGGTGGCAGTACAAAAGTATCATCAGATTCAAAACAAAAAATTGAAGAAATTCCAGTTATTTAAAATTGAAATTGAAGATAAAACATGAAAATCCTTAAAGGATTTTTTCGAAAAATAACAAAGATATTTTAGTCGTTTATATTATTTTTTATTTCTTTTTCTTTATTCAAAGTTTTACTCAACACAATATAACAATAAAATATTATTCTAAATAATATACAGTATATATATAGAATATTTTTAAACGCTACGCCTAAAAAGCGAGGTACTTAACATTCTTTCTTTCTAGATTCCATGAAATTTTTTATTCTAGCTATCTAATTTTGAAATTAAAAAAAAATTAGTGTAAAAAACTATATATGAAAATAAATTCAATTATTGAAAACAATTTGTTGTATAAATTATTTCCAAAATATTCTAGAATGAATAAATTTAACGAAAGAAACAAAAAACGATCTATGCTGATTTTTATTGTTTTTTTTTTACACACGTTCGCTATTTTGTTATTTTGTTTATTAATTGTAATAGTCAATTAAAATTTGCCTCTGGACTTTGTCATATCCTTGGATAGAGTATATATGTATGTAACTCTAAGGTCATATCTAATTTGTTTATATATTTCAGTAACAAAACAAGTTTAGATGAATAATCCATTTTAGTATTTTGAAAATTTAGAGATAACAATTTTCAACAAAAAGTTTAATATAATAGAATTTTTTTACCACAATATATCCGATAGTTTGTACAGCAACAACTAAGATTTTGTTACTACTATTTATGTCCAATTAAAAAAAACTTTCGTAAGTTTGAAATTGAAAATCAAAATATATAAATGAATCCATAAGATTTAATTAATGTATGTATATGAGTGGCTTAATATTACGACATTACGTTTTTTAATACAGACTTTTTAAAAATAAATTTATTCCTATTATAATTATTTTTTTGCTATTTTCTTATTTGGTGGTGCTGAATCATCTGATTCATCTGAGCTCGAATCTTCGCTATCCTTTTCATCTAATTTAAAAAGTTAATAAATATGTTGTATAATAAGTAAGTTCATTGGAAGGCTAAAATTTACCTTTAGCTAAAATTTCTTTAAATTCTCTCACTGTAATTTTCTGTGGTATTATTTGCAATAAAAATTCTAAATTATCTTCTTCATTAACTAATTGAGATAAATGGTCATAGTTAAGAATATTAGTATTTTTTAAATAAATTGATTTTTGTGCTAAATGCTGAATAAACATTTCCTAAAGTAAATATATATTGTTAAAATTTAAACTAATTGAAATTATTATATAATGTATATTATTATATATACAGTTGCTTT
This sequence comes from Empis stercorea, assembly GCA_949752835.1. NCBI lineage: Eukaryota > Metazoa > Arthropoda > Insecta > Diptera > Empididae > Empis > Empis stercorea. Next base: position 12,267,826 of record OX457088.1, on the reverse strand, counting down.
AGTCATCATATGCAATCCTTCATTACTAATTTTTTCTGTATCTTCAGTTGATTTCATGATTGTTCTAATTCTAGTTGCTGATATTCCTGGTTCGGAAGATTTTTTTGGTTTTGGTACTTTTGGTTCAACCATTTTTAATTAATTAATTGAATTATTATGTGTTATTATTATGTTCAAAATAAATAATATTTTATCACTATCAAATCAACAAATAAAAGCGCGATTTGCAAAATTGGACTCGAGTAAACAAAAAAAACAACAAAACCGAATAACCAATAATTGACTTTGACAATTTGACGTAAGTACTGCCGGTGTTAGTTTAATTTTTAAATGGACAGCTGGATTAGACTTTTTTAACAAAAAATTAACCCTCGAAATAGTCTCAACATACGCAACGGCAACGCGCTACAGCGCGCTGTCAAAAAAAAGTTCAACCCATATAAAATGTATGGGAGCAGTTAAACTCAACGTAAACATTCACAACGCAAACATTCACAACGCAGAAAGTTCGAAAAATTGAAAAATAACGCGTCCAACGCTGAACTTTGACAAATAAATTTCATTTTTTTTTTTCGTTTTGATAAATCATTATGGAATCTTTCGATGAAAAATTAATAAACTTAGTCACCTAACACGTACATTTTAATTTAACAATTTTCACTTCAAAATATTTAACAGAAAAGCTTTTATTCCAAAAAATCAGCTGTTTTATGTCATTAACGCAACAACTGAACTTTGAGAGTAATTGCAACGCCGTTGTAAATGTTGCGCTGTAGCGCGTTGCCGTTGCGTATGTTGAGAGTATTCGGGGGTAAGGATAAATCTTTCAGAATTCAAATTTGAATACATATATAGAGCTACTCTTGAATATGAGGGAAAATTTTTTTACGGGAAATACTGTCAAAATTCAGAATTCCGTTCGAAAGTACAAAATATCATTCTTGAAATCCCCGCTGGAACTTTGAGAATAGTTATTTGTGTACAGTACACGTTAAGTTAAGTATTTAAATTATTTGATGTTTGACTAGAAAAAATGGCAGATGTTGCTTTTTTGGCGTAAAACATCGACATTCTTCAATATTAGGAATTTTAATTATAAGAATATTCAAACCAATTCCAAATATCTTTAAATTTACCCAATTTATAGCAAAAAAGACGGAAAAAAGTCTGCAATTAGGGAGGTACCCTCTAGATCCTATAAAAATGCTTAAAATGAACTTAACCATAAAATGTGCGATTGTGTACGGCAAGAAATGGTTAAAATGAACTTAACCATAAAATGTGCGATTGTTTTAGTAATAAATTTGCTTACTGGGAAAAAACGTTGACAAACAAATTTATCAATACAATTATTCGTTATATTTAAATTTAAAAAATACTGTATGTGTATAGTTTGTACAAATAATTATATAATCTAATCAAATTAACAAATGAGGTATTTGTTTTTTTTATATTTTGTTTTGTTTAAATATCTCGAGGGAAAAGGTATTAACCGTGAAAATCGTTTGAATTATGTTATTTTTTCGTTTTTTAGTTACTCCTTGTACAAGAATATTTTTTTTAACACCCTGTACTATACAAAACCCATAAAATACAAATTTAAATTATACATATGTTTTTTTTTATTTCGTGGCAATATTTTCATTTTTCTTATAAATTTACAACACTTTCGGTTTTTATTGTAATACATAAAAATTATTAATATGAAAAAATAACTAAATTAAATGTTGCTTTATGTCTTACGGACATGCAATACACATTTATGTATTTATCTATATAGTATATTTACAAAACAAGAAAAAAAATCTTTTTTTAGTATAAATATTTTAGTATCTAAAAGTCTCTGATAACTATTACAAATATTTTGTAGCAAGAAAATGGAGGGAAGATTAAGTGCAACGGATGTTACAATTATTTAAACCGTTTTAGCTGTAGATGATTTTGTATTGGTCTATATATGAAGAATGCATTTTCAGTTAAATCGTCCGACAACAAGCTCCATATGAAATACACTCTAAATCTAAAATATGTTCAGATTGTGAAGAAAATTGCAATGAATTTAATAATAATTATAAATAATATTTCTGGAAATAAAGAAAATTGAATTTCTAAGAAATTTTAGATCTATACTTACTGTAATGAATGATTAATATAGTTATAACTTTATTGATTATAAGGTAATCGGATAATAGAGTATATTCCTGAATTTTTAATTTTACATTACTTACTTTTTATTCTGTGTAATATAATAGCACATATATGTATATATATTATAATAACACATAGCACATATTTTGGCCGTTTTAGTCTTTACTTATGAATATAACTTCAGATTTTTTATAGATATCTATTTATTTAAAAATATTTATTGTCTTTCTTACCTTTAATATTTTAAGGATTTTTCTTTGTTCGTAATGATTGGAAGCTGCAAGTTTACCTTTAACAGAATAAAACTTGAATTTCAGCTTGATTTAACTATTGATCTTTAGTAAATAATTATTGATATACTCATTCATATGATTCCAAAATCTTGTTGAATGTGGTTGAAACATTTTTAATTAATTTGGTCGAAATTTTAATTGATATATGTTTTAGTATAAGTCGAGTATATTTAGTTAAAAATAAAATTTACTAGCTGATGCATTTTTTATATTCAGTTGTGATACATAATCTTGAACTTTTTATCCTATTAAAACTTTTATTTTAATTTTAACTATATTTCTTTATAAAACTACAAAATAATTTACCCATTTCTTTTAAGGAATGATGAATTATTATACCGTGTATATATAATGAAATTAGAAGAGAGTGGAAAATTTAAATAATTTAAATGAAATTTCCAATAAATGTCAAGGAAAAAAATATATTAATTTCCCTATGGTTTTGATTGTATCTCTATCTCCATGTAAGTAATTACATACAATAAAATTAATTTTTTTCCATTAAACGGTAAAGAAATATAAAAGTCAAGACAACAAAATTATTGACCTAATTACTATAAATTTTCAAGTTACCTCAAGATTTTCGCTCTGGTAATAATTTAATATATCCAATAACGAAAAATTATAAACTGTTTTCTTAATACATGTTTTATTTTATTTTATTAAATATATTGCAACAAACATTATTATTATGTATAAATATTTATTAAAATTATATAAATTTTTATTTTGAAACCGGAACTTAAAAATTCGTACACAGAACACTTTTTTTTATATTACATTTAAAATAAATTGAATGGAATTGTTGTAAAGCAGGAAGTAAAGATCATATTTAGAATTATTTAATAGCTTAACTTAATGCAGTTCCGGTTGAAGTAGATATAATATTAATCTACACTTTTCACTTTGTACTTAACTGAAATGATTTTTGGATGATATGTAAAAATGTATAATTTTAAACTATTTCGAATTATCAAAATTTCTATATGAATTCTTAAAAAAAATATTTCTGAGTTAAAAAATTACTTTACTGGAACTGAATATACTGGAACTGAGCCAAAATATTTAGAATTACCAAGTCAACAATATTTTGAAGATTAGGAAAAAGGATCAATTTAATTAGGAATGAGACCAATTTGAATTATGGAAAAGAATAAAATTTGATATGGAAAAGAATAAATTTGATAAAAATTATTAAAAAAACATTTCAAGTTTCAAACTCATTCAAAAGATATGTTAATTGTGTTACAGTTAACAAAATATATACTTTATAATTTATGTATAGTCTTTAATTCTAATGTAAACTAAAGTTAGGAGGATAGACACTAAAATTTTTATAGAGATATTTCAGTTTTCTTTTAAAAAATGACTTACTTTTTGTATAATATTTATTTCTAAGTTTTTGTTTCAATATTTTTATTTTCTCATTTGAATTTAAAAAAATAATAATTATAGTGTTGAAACGGTGTCGCGAGCCCTTATCAGTTCTCCGTCCAGTAGTAATTTATTCACACGGGGCGAGAGAATGATAAGGGTACGAGTTCACCATACTCATATTTTATTTATTCTATTTATATATATTTATAATTTTATTATAGGTTATACAAATATATTTTCCAAATTTATAAATTTATTTACTTTACGTATGTATATGTTCTTTACCATCACACTTACTAGGGAATTTTCTTAGAACCAAAATCTATAATAAGAAAATTCAATTATAATTATAAAATTTCCAAATAAAACATTTTAATTTTCTTTCAATTTTATTGTTTTTTTATTTTCTAATTAACTTTCAATTTATTTTAATTAAAATGTGTGATCATCTGATTATCTGAAAAATGTACAAGAATCATTAATATAACATATATTTAACAAAAAAATTTCAATTAAATAATATATACTGAAAAAAAAATTTCATTTCTGATTCATTTAAAAATTATTAACACACATTGTTGAAATGTCTGCAATGGGAACTAATTTTTTTTTTTATTTGTTAATTATTTCCTATTTAAGTATTTCTCTGATGCTGTATTCTAAAAATTCAAACCCTCTTGGAAGCCAGATGCTTCTCTACATTATAATAATATTAATCAATTGAATTATAAAAACATATAAAAATTTTATAAAAATGCTAACACGATTGGTGACCGAATTTAAAATTTATATATAATCTCTAAAACAAATGCGTCTATGCGTAATCCTTCTTCATTTATAAAATAAAATAATTTCCAACAAATAATTTTTTATTTGAATTATATTTTTTTTTATTAAAAATCTCAACGTCTTTTTAATTACAATTACGTGGCTTGACATCTAAAATTGAAATTCAATTCCAGTTGGTTTTTTTTATATACTTATAATCACAAAATTTTTTTTTTTGAAAATCAAAGTTGAATGCGCATATGAATAAAAAAAATCTTTTAAAATTAAATGAGAAATAATTAAAATAAAAAAAAATCAGTTGCATTTATGCTGGAATATAGAGAAAAAAAACCTCTTTTGTATTTGTTCATATAAGCGAGGAAATGTGGCCAACAATAAATCCTTTTTATATATTGCAGTTTCCTTATTTTCTAATAATAAAAAAAAAGGTGTTCAATGTTATCGACTTTGTTTTAATGAATTTTTATTATTATTTCATCGTAAAAAATATAAATTAAGTACTATTGAAATTTTGAGTACACAACACAATAAAAATAAAATATATTTTAAGTAAATTTTATGAAGTGATAAAAAGTATTGCACTTTTAAAAAATATATAATATTCATTAAGTAGTTAAGTATATTTTTAAATTGCAGCTGATCTTGAAAATCGGAAGCAAACATATTTATAAATGATTTTCGTTAATTTAAAATTTTTCGATATTTATAGTGCATTTGAGATTAAAAATAAATGTCATACAAAATTAATTCATGGCGAATTAGTTATGATAAGTAAATGCCTATAAAAATTCACTACAAAAGTAATTTTGTTTTTATATTATTCTATGGTATACGATATCCTGAATCTGAACACGACTAGTACCTGCTTATTATGATCTAAACCTAAATTTTATAATAAACTTTAATTTCTATAGTATTGCTTTAACTTTAGTCTGTGCTGCTAAGCTATTAGATATTAGTGTTTCTAAGTCATAAATGTTTACAAAATAATGAAGCTATGAATATCACACAATAACTTCCATTATTATGATATACTTCGGCCAAAGACTAAAGAATTATAATCCATTTAAGATATTAAAATATTATAAATGTAAAGTATGTATTGTCATTAAATGTAGACGTCACCAAATTCATTCAAACTTTGTTTTCGTCGCTTATCTACAAAAAAGATTACGTAACTATATTGAAATAATAATTTTGTATAAAATTTTCAAGAATTTTCATATCGATCATTTCAAAATATAATATATTCATTATTCATATATTACTTGCTGACCTGACTTCCATGGTTCTCAAAGCATTTTAATTGTTCATTTTATTATTTTATCAATATTTTAAATTAAATTATTTGTTAGAGACGCAATAGAGAAATAATAAAAAAAAATTGTGATTTTAATTGAAAAATATAAAGGAAAATGATTTTAATGCTCAATTATTTATAGTATATTCACGATAATTTTCAATAAAAACAATTTTTTTTTTGTAATCTACCATATGCTGACTTCATATATGATAAAAAAAACTCAAATCTAAAATATGGTAGGATCCAAAACGTTTGGAAATTAAAAATAATATAATTTTGATTAGTATTTCTAAATTAAATTGATTTCTCATACTATAATTCAAAATCAATTTTTTCTAAATAAAATTAATTTTTTTTTCTAAACTAGTATATTAAAGTTATGAATTTGAATGATGACCAATTTCAATTTTTATAAACACAATTTTTTTGGTCTGGAAAATGATGATCAATTTAATTTGGAAATGTTATAATAAAATAAACATTTTATATATACTTTATAATTAGATTTCTTTTTTCTTCTATACTATCTGTTCTTTTTTTTCATAATTCCTAAATAAACTTATTAAAAATTCTATCTTATATATTTTTTTTTTGCGGAAGTTATTCTTTTTAGCACTTCCATTTTTTAGAGTATATAAATAATCAAACTGTATAGTATAATGTACCTAAATAGAATAATAATTTTCTATACCCTACCAAATTAACAAAAAATAAAACGTACTATATAATAATAATAGTAAATGAATGTATGATGTATGTAATATGTATACTTACAAATTTGATCGTACAATTTTGTTGGTTCTTTAATTTAAATTCTGTCAAACAATTCAAAATATATATATGTATACTATGTATACTTATATATATACTATATATATTTAGACAACCAGCACATTTTCTAATTTATATACACATTATATGTACTTGTGTATTTATATTGAATGATATTTTCCATTAAAAAATTATTTAATGATTATTATTATTACATACTTTTTTGTTATCATATCACATTTATGGAAAAGAAGAGACACACCATAACAAAAATTATATATAAATATATATATATATATGCAGTAGGTATATATATTTATGAACTGATTCTAATTTTTTATTGTCGTTAATCAACTTTAATTTATTTTCTGGGACTCACTTAATCAAAAAGAACTCACAGAAAAACAAAAAAAAATTACAAACTAAATATCTCTACATAAAAAAAAAATTTATCGCACTTAAATTATTATTCTATTTTTTTTTTGTAAAAAAAGTTTAACTTTTTTTTTATATAAATAAGCAAGAAAAAAATTAACTTTTTTAAGCTTTTAGCTTTAAGTAGAAAAAAAAATTAATTTATGATTTATTTTTATATATACAAAAAAAATTGTAATAAAAATACAAAAACTTATGCAAAATCATTAAATCATTATATACATATATATATACATATTTTAATATACACTATCATCATACAACAATATAAATTTTTTATTTGTGGTGATTTTTTTTTGTGTTTTTTAATTAATATAAATGAAAATGAATCGAATTGCTATGCTTTCTTCAAATTTAAAATTTATGTAATTATTTTGTTATTGGCATATAATAAATTTTTCCTTTTTTCGTTCATATTTGAAAGTAATTTACTTATATGTATTAAAAAAAAAAGCAAAAAGAATTCAACAATTTATTTAATACCGAAAATTCAATTTTAAATTTAAATTCGACTGAAATTATTCGACTGTACTAAAAAAAAGAAGAAATAATTTTGTTTTACTAATTGAAGAAAAATACAGTGAAACTCAATTTATATTGAACAATAATTCGATTTTTCCTTATTTTTATGATTAAATTATAGAATTTAAAACGATATCATGATTGTAAATTCAAAAAAATATTCTATTAAATTTAAGCCAATAGCTTAATTTTGACAATTCTTTTGCTATCTAAATTAATTTTATCAAATAATCTACTTAAGTACATATTGTTATTTACATAAATTGATAATTTTTTCCCGCATTTTCAATGATAATGTATCGTGATGAGTACATATTTTGGCGTGCAGTGTACACACAAATTATAATAGAATATCGGGAAAACCCGTAAGAGGTGTCTAGGCCTAAATCGGGCTGTTGAACAAAGAACAGAGATCGAAAAAATGTATGATAGTATTAACTAATGATATTTTAACAATATTATTGAAGCAATAAGACCTAATCTACTAATTCTCTCTCCATTTATAATCTAACTGATACGAATACAAAATAAATAAAAATACTTTTTTCTTTACTTACTTCTAAAAACTTATCTTTATGATTCTTTTTTTTATTATTTCAATTTATTGATATTTGACTGTATATAAAAATAATCATAAATGTGTTGTTTTTGCGCAAGCGTAATCATAAATAAAAACGAAATTTTATTTTATTTTATTTTTATTTATACCAGCATAACGTCAGAGTCAGAGAGGAGTCAAATAAATTATATATATTTCATATATTTCACCATATCACAAGAAATGTACATTATAAAAAATCTTTTAAGTAATTCCAGCTAAAAAAAAAAACAATATGTTTAAGCACATGTTCGAAATTTGTTCGGTTTTTATAGGATTATATTATATATTTTTTTTGAAATGCAAAATAGAAATGAATTATAAGCACGAAAAGGATAGACAATTAAAAATAAAAACGATGTTAAAGTAAAACCATTGACTTAGTTTAGGGTACCAGATGTTTTGTTGTCCTTTCTAACAAAAAAACATATAGCAAAAAGGATATTAGTATAGTAGAGGTTGTTGTTTCTTTTTTGGTTTTACATTTTTGGGTTACATAGGCAAATACATAGATATTTTTTTTTGTATACCAACCACACATTTAAATATTTTATATAAAAATTCGCATATAGATGCAAATACTAATACGAAAAAAGCCGATTTATTTATGTATTTTTATATAAAATCATAAAAGTATCTGACAGATTCTTTTTTTTTTTTTTTGCATTTAATTAAATTTCTTTTTTTTGGAAATTTTATGTTTTATTTTTTATTTTTTTGCAATACAAAATTGCAATTTAATATTTAAATTTAATAAAATTTTGATATTTTTTTTGTTTTTTTAAATATTCACTTAACATTTTTTATAGTTTTATTACTTAAACATTTTTTTTTTGCTAACCAATTAATTTTACTAAAATATTTTTTATTAAATTATATTTATTATAATAATTTTTTCTTGCAATAATTTTATTAGATGTTGTTTAGTGCGCGTGCGATTGTCTACTGGAGTTTAATATTGAATTGAGTCATGAAAAAAAAAGTAACGACAATTTTCATTATATGATATATGAATATTATTTCTTCTGATAAAGTGACAAAAACCGACAAACACACTACTAACAACACAACATAAAATTGAAAAAAAAAATAAAAAAATTATGGTTCTCTTCTAACTAAAGGGATTATACTTTTAGTTAAATATAAACGTTTTTCGTTATCAAAACTAACACATATATATACTGTAATTATATGTATAAAAATTGTAGATACAGGATGGATAATAAAATTTATTTTAAAATTTAAAATCGCTGATTAACACAGTAGAAAAAAAAAACCAAAAAACTAAATAGTCAATAAGCACATATATAGCAAAAAATTTATTATAGAAGAATAATTTTACATTTAAATTTTAAATATTTTAATTTTTTTTTTATGATTTTATATTACATATTCACAAATAAAATAATCCTATATTTTTTATTACTGACTGTCCGAGAGACTACCCATTCAAAAACTATAAGATATTATTATTATTATATAAAATTCTGTGAAAATGATTTTTAAACCAAAAAAAAAAAAGTCATATCATTTTATCATTTATATATTTTTTGCAAATAAATATTAATATACGATAATATAGAAACGATTTTAAATATTTTATTTATTCATAGATAATGATTATATGTATATGTATAAAATAATATAGATATAAAATAGAAGACTTTTAATAGATAACATAAATTTTAATATGAAAAATTTTTTATGTTAAAAGAGTGTTAATTTATCAATTTATATTAGTTTAAATAAATTTATTTATATAAACATTAAAATTTTTTTAGAAAGTCTGTTAATTTTTTCTTATTAATTTTAAAGGAGATATTTATGATATTTTTGTTGTGATATTTCCTTCATTTTCAACAGCTGCTCTTGAAACAAAGACAAAATTGTTGTTTATAATTATACATATGGTTTACATAGTCATGAGCAAATGAAACACCAAAAACAAATTCTTTAAACTTGAACCATACCTATCATTTGTTTTATGTAGGAGAACTATAATATCAAGAAATCAATAATCATTTTAGGACTACAGTAAAATAACTAATAAACATTTAAATTCAATGCCTTCTTCAATACTCCGACCATCATCATCAGAAATATATATTTTTTTGTCTTAAGAAGTTCTTTAGAATCTCTGCGATAATTTACCATTGATATTCTGAAATTCTGCTTTAACGAAGATAAATTTTGGGTTAGTATTTATTCAACAGTTCTTAGTATATAAAGAGTAATTTTATTTTTTTTATAAAAAATTATATTATTTATTTAAATCAGGATGAAGATTAAAAGTTGAAATCAAAATGTAATATTTAGTAGATATTCGAATATTGCTTTTAATTTAATTTAAAATTAAAATCCATTTACGAATAAATTTGATTTAATTTTTTGAACTCATTTTCATTATATTTGAAATTATTCATAAAATATTTTAAAATAACATTTTTTTTTACATATTTTGTTGAAAAATAAATAAATTGTCTGTTCGTATATCGTTTTCTTATGCATATGAGATAAATAAAAAGTCAGCGCGATAAACTTCTACATAATATTTGCATTTTTTGTTTGTTTTCTTTTCAATGACACCCTAAAATTTTTTTTATTCTATTAGTTAGATGAAATTAAGGGGTATGTAGAGAAAAATGTATACATTCTTTAGATAAAATATGTATACTCAACTCAGCACGACAAATTAAAATTATGTATTGAAAATGTAGAGAAAATTATTGATAAAATATTTATAAATAACGACAAAATACTTTAACAGTGCATATATTAATCATCACTTTTAATCAAAAGATTAAATTTGTTGATTTTTTTTTTCAATGTTGAAAAATTAACATCTCCTCTTGTCCCGCAGCTTGTTGTGGTGCATACGATTTTCTACGGATTTTATCATGCAATATTGTAGTTATGACTATAGTGGAACAAATGATTGTAATTATTATATCAGATATGGTTATGGTTAGTTGTGAAAATCAAACAAAGTGCATATGATCGAATTTTGTTAGACTTCCTTAGGTACCATACTGATAAGACTTCCTTAGGTACCATACTGATAATTTTGAATATATTTTGTCCTTCCGATAGCAGACTGACTTGTCGAATTTAACTTTTCTGTTAATATTTATACAGAAATATGCTAAATATACATTTTTCTATTTATTAAAAAATACAAATTGAAATAAAATTATGTAAACAAAAAAAGGTGAAATGTTAAAAAATATTTTCCTTTAAATTAAACATGATTTTTTTAAATCATATAAGTATTCTCCCCACTCTTTTATAGGCATCGAAATCAAACAAGAAGTAGGAAATTATCCTCTTTTTCTCTCCATGGATAGAAAAAAATTAAATTTTTTGTAATCAAATTAATATTATCTCATTTCGATATAAATAAAGTTTTTATCAATCTCTACCCAATTAAAATTTATCGACCAATTTAAATGTTTTTTGTGCAAAATAAATTCAGCACATTATGAAAGTTTTTCAGTAATAAATTGGTAAAAAAAACGATGAAAATTATATTATTTAAAAAAAATATTATAATAATCAAATCAATGATAAGGCGAACATAGGTCGTTTTGTTCTATAATTATATTTTTGGTTAAATGAAGAACTGGAAATGTTTTTTTCTATATAATGTATAATAAATTTTTATATTAAATAAATTAAATTTCTTTTTTATATTTCATTATCACAAAATCCTTTTTCTTACATCCTTTTTTTTTCTTCTTATAATTTGTAAATTGCAATTAACGTTTTAATTTTTTTTTTCTTAAGAAGATTAATATTCGTTCATCATTAGATTTTTCTTGCTTCATTTCACATTATAAGTACACCAAAAAAAAAAGCAAAACACAAAAAATAAAAATTTATCACAATTATATATTACATGTTTTCACCAATAATTTTTTTAGGCAACGCCAGAAGCAATAGCAATTTTTAGTGTAGTAAATAACACAATTTTTAATTAAAAAAAAAGTATTTATTACACTTTAATGTTGAATTTATATTGATATAAAAGTGTAAATAGACGACACATAGGGGGTGACTGGAGACATGTAGACTTTTTCCTGAAAATTATTGTCGCCATTTGAACCTTTATGCTGCTCATTCATATACTGCTGTATAATATTATATTAAAATGTTTTCCTTTATTATTTAATCAATCGATATTTTTAGAACTTTTATTATTATAATGAAAATGATTGGATTTTTAGTTCAAACATAATTAAATTTTTGGAATTTACAATATAAATATAAAAGGAAGATATAATTATTGATGATGTTGATGATGATATAACAAAAATTTCATAGTTAAATTGTTTAGTTCAAATGCATTTTTGTGGGTTTTAATGTACATAAATAACTTATAGTATTATAATTTTTTCTTTATTTAATGTTTTATAAAATTTTCATTATTTTAATTAAAATGCATAAATTGTTCAATAAAAGGTAATTTATAACCAATTATCTGTTTACTTCTTTCTTTGTAAGATTTTATATCACCGAAATTGTCTAAATAGATTTAATTGATTAAAACGTTATTCGTACTGTTGTTAGTACGATTAAAACAACACACAAAGATTTTAAACGTTAAATATTGCAGTATTAATTTTTTCCTACTACGATTTTAGTACTTTAAAAATATTGGCTTTTGACATCACTGATCCTTAATGAAAACTCTTTTTCAATGTTTCCAACTCCATTGACCTTAGAGAATAAGTTTATGTGGATTGGAAACTCAGCGTATAACAGAAATTAGAATCGTAATATGCTTTTTTCAAGCCTCTTTCGTGATTTGTCATCTTTTTTTTTGGAAAAATACTTCTAGTGACAAAAGATTGTCAAAATTACCGAAGATGCTTGCAAAAAGGCTCATGAAAAACAGGTCTCGGGTACAAAAAGGAAATTAACCCAAGGAAAATTTTAAATTTTTTAAATCAAATGAAGAAAGAAAACTTAATTTTCTATACAACTTTCAAATTGTTTTAATAATATTTTTTTTTAAAGAAAGCTTTTTTATTATTATTATTTTATAAAATCAGAAAACTACAAAAATCCAGCTAAAAGAAAAAAATTCTTATTTTTAAAAGAAGAAATTTTCCTTGATTTTTTTCTTATAAACCAAAAAAATTATTTAAAATTATTAATTATTTTTTTTCACAAATATTTTTTTTTTGTTTTTATTTATTTATTCATTTTTGTTATTTTATGCGTCTTTTTATTTTGAGTTTTACAAGAATAAATATATTTTATTTTAATTAATTAAATTGAACAAGATTTAATTTTAATTATTAATTATTATTATTATTATTTTTATTTATTTTTTATACAATTAAAAAAGAAACTCAAAGAAAAAATTCTTAATATTTAAATCACGCCAAATAGCTGTAAGTATCCTTTTGTCCTTCCATTCTTTCTAAATATTCTTTTTCAATTAATATATCAATACATTTTTTAATAACAGGAACTTTTGGTTTAAATCGTGTTGATAATTGATTTAAAACTTCAGCAACTAAATTTGTATGATTTAATTTTTTTCTCATTTTCATAATACGAACAATTGCAGCTTGTATTAATAATTTACGATCTTCTTCAATATGTTTATGTGTTTGTTCCTGTTCAACTTTTAATTCAGCTTTTAATGGTATATTAATATTTATACGTAATTTTTTATTTTTATAACCAACAAATAAATTCATAATTGAATTTGATTTAATATTATTTTCATCATCAGTACTAGTTAATAATTTCGCTTTTAATAATATTTGTAATACTTGTATTAAATTTTCTTGATTAATACCAGTATTATCTTCCAATTGTTGTACAGTTAAATGTATTTGATCATTAAATTGTAATAATACAGCCATTTGAAATGTACTTGTTTGTAATGTATATTTATTTTTAAAACAATTTGTTATTAATTCACCTTTACACATATTATATAACCAATTTAATTTACGGCCAGAATGTAATGCACCATAAAAATTTGTAAATCGTTGTACAGAACGTTCTAATTCAGATGGTAATGAAAATGAAAAACTTTGATTAAATGGCCATGAACCACTTGATAATACTTGTATACTAAAATCAATTTCAATTGGTGTATTTGTCATTTTTAAATGTTCACGGAATTTTTCATTTAAATCTTTTGATATACCAATATCTTGAAACATTCTTTGTAATTTAATTGTATATTCATAACCACATGTTTGTTTTAATTTTGAGATCATTGATGCTTCAGCATCATCACTAGCAGATGTATGATGTACTAAACGTTTAGCTAACATTTTACTATAAAATTTTTGAAAAACATCTTTATCTTCAATATATTTAAATACAACCATTACTTGATTTAATGTATCTTCTAATTCAGCTTCTTCTGGATTTTTACTTGATTTTTTTAACAAAATATCACAATATTTTGCTAATAATTCGGGACTTTTACTAGTACTTTTACTAGTTACTGTAACTGAATTTGTATTTATAAATTTACCACATGCTTTATCTAATGCAGCAACAAATCCTTTATCATTACTAAATGATGTTAATACTAATGCATTATATTTTTTATGAACTTCTAATATTGTTTGTACATAAATTTTTGGATCATTTGCTTCACCTTCAACACATTTTTCAATAGCTGCCATACCTTGATTATGTATATGTTCTTCTAATATTAATTTTAATTCAACTAAACCTTCTGATATACGTGATACTAATGAATACATACGACCAAGATCAATATTTTTATCAGAATTTAATAAACTTTTAAATTCTGTACGAAATATATCTAAATGTTTTTCAATTAAAACTCTTTCACATGTTTTAGCTAATCTATCTAATGTACTTTCATGTAAATAAACTTGTACACGTTTTTGTTCTTCATTTAAACGATGTTCAACCCTTTTCATATATTCAGTAACTGGATTTTCTCTTAAAAATTCAGCACTTTCACGAGTATAAAAACGTTCAGTATCTTCTAAAAATAAATTTTCAAAACTATCTTTATATACAGAAAAATTTTGTCCTTTAGCATTTGGATCATCTTCATTTAAACCAAGTTCAACATAACAATTAATTACACCAGATACTAATCTTGAATTAATTGTATCACCATTACGTTCTTTTTCAATTAAATTTAATACAGCATTTGTTACTTGTTTATTTAAATGTTTAAATAAATGACCACGCCATGTTAATAATGCTAATTGATATATTTCATAAATATCTTTACGTCCTTCTTCACATTCTCTTTTTACCCAATGACGATTTAAATATGCACAAACACCATTTAATACTTTACTAGAAAATTGATATTCTTCCCATTGTTTAGTATAAAATGTTAATACTTCTTCATCAATTAAATCAACACCATTTTTTAATAAATGTATTAAATAATTTTCTAAAAATTCTTTAAGTCGTTTATATAATTCTTGGCCAACTAATTGTGCACCACCAATCGGCATAGATAAATTATTTTTTTTAGTCATTTTATTATTTTGTGATGATCGACTATTTGTTGGTTGATGTACACTAGTACAATAATTATAAACATATGTATATAATTCCATATAACGTGGACGAGATAAACTCATTTCTTTTTCATAAATTTGTTTAATACCTTTTTCCAAATCTGTCCAAATTTCTTCCAAATTGATATGTTTAAGGCCAGTGGACCCATATGAACTTTGTTGTGACATTTTTATTATTTTATATTATATTTTTTTTTTTTCAAAAAGTTCTAATTTATATTTTTGTTGTTATTATTATTATATATATATATATATATATATATATGTATATAATCCTTCCTGTCACTTGATAATTTAGAAATATTGTATGTATATAGTTTTTTGTTATTCTTATATAGATATATATGTGTAATATTCCAAAAATGTCACAATAATTTCACAAATTTTTTTATATTTTACCTAGAAAAAAATCAAATAAAATTTTGTAAGGAGGTCGCAGCACACTTATATCTTGTTTATTAGTTTAAATTTATAAAATAAGTAAAAAAAAATTAATTAAAAATTTATATTAAATTAAATTTACAAAAATTAATATAAATTATTTAATTAAATTTTAAAATCCAATATACAAAGTTAAAAAAAAATCTTTTTTTAGTATTACTTTTTTGTTTTGTTTTGAATATATTTCTTTAGCTCAACATCTCTTAAAACTGAGAGCAAATAAAATATAAAAAAATATTAATTTTAAGCTCGAATTTATTATTATTAATCTTCGACTAATTTTTGTATTTAGTTGTTTTTTAATGTACTAACGAGAATTTCTATCGCCAATTACGGAAATCGAATGCCATAGTTTTGTATGCTAATCTGATTCGAAATTCATTTCGTAACACTTAAGAAATTTGAATAGAAAATAAATACTGAATTTAAGAAATTATGAAGTACCTACTATATATTCATAAAATCAGTACTAGTTTCCGATTCGACTCCTTACATCTTACATGGTATGAAATAAAATTCGAAACTAATTTGACCTGATATCGAGATTTGAAGGATTCGAATTGCTTCGACAATAGACCCCGACCATTTTTTTTTTGCCACAACACAAATTTACTACCAGCAGTATAAGCGAATTTGGATTATTGAAGAAAGTTTTCAGTTTTTTTTTTATAGCAGATAATAATATTTTTTTTTAAATTGTTAGTGTGAAGCATAGAATTTTATTTTTTACTTATCTACTTTTTCATTTTGCGTTTAATTTTCATAAATATTCATGAATATTTTTTTTCTAATCAAATACATATAATGTTCATTTATGTAACAATTACAAAAAAACCTATTACAGTTTTCAACTAAAAGAATATTTTTTAATATAATTTTTTTAAACTATATTATTTCCCCTAATTGCTAAAATAATACTATTATAATTTTTTTTATAAATTTATATATAATAATATTGTTTACAAAAAAAAAAAGAAGACAATTTTGAACTGAACCCATTATTATATTTACCCTTCTATTATAGTTAATTGTATACCATAAAAGTTTAACACAAATTTATGTTGGTTTATCATATTAATTATGTACATTTTCATTAAATTATTTAGTATATTATATAAATATATTTATATACATATATATTTAAATACAAAAGCTTTCTCATTACTCAACGGTTTTTTTAAGTATATTTATGTATACTTATATGCTTATATTGTTACATAATAATATACCCCAAAAAAAAATGTCATATACTTATTTACTAATTCTAACTTTATATGAGCAAAAAAACAAAAAAAATTGCTGAAAGGCACACGACCAAGATACTTAATACAAATATGTATATAAACTTTACGTAAATTTATTTAGAAAACTTATATGAATAGCAGGATCGTTTTCATAAAAATTATTCATGTATTTTGCACGTTCTTCTTTCTTTTTTTTTTTTTTTTTACATATTTTCATTAAAAAGCACAATTTCTCTAGGGAGTAATTCAAACAAAAAAAAAACGGGCATATTTATATATGTTTATTTTTGGTTATGGTAGAATTCCTTTAATGTTTTTTTTTAAATAAAATTTTGTTATACAAATTTTTTAGTTGTTATACCAAAACTTTAAGGACAATTAGAACATAAAAAATAATCTAGAAGTTTTTTTTATAATGTGTAATTTTTTTTCCTATTGTTATCAATATTGTGCTATAATAAAGACGTCATCAACTATGACCGTACGAATGGAGGATAAATTGTACAACCGATGATAAAATGAAAAACTATTAAAAAAATTAATGATAGGAGACTTCTAATTAATACTAGCAGCAATAGAAGAGCAAAATGTAAATATTATGTTATCTATATAAGAAAAATCAGTAAAAATAATAAATTTGGACAATATTATTGGAAAAAACAATTGATTAAAATTGGGATTATTAAATTTAGAAATAATTATAATTTAATTACGATCCATATTTAAGCTGTTTACATTTTTAGTTCATCACTACCTTTAAGTTTTATTGTAAAATATCGTATTTAAAAGTATTAAACAAGAATTATTTTTAAAAATACATATTAATCAAAAATCATATTTTTACTTTTACTAGGAATTTTTACTGTCCAAATGTGTTTTATTGTTAAATTAAATAGAGTTCAGTAAATCAAATATTTGTATATGTTTGTTTATAGTCTACAAATTATTATTTTAATAATAAGCAATTTCTTAATCACATTTTTATTTCTAATATGAAGATAGATTAATAATTACAATATATATATCAACATATATATTTTGTTGATAACAAATATTATATTAAAATATTATTGATAACTTTGCATTAAAATTCCATAAATTATGAATTTTAATGCATAATTATTAAATGGATCAATAAAATAAAAATGAAATATACCATAAATTGACAAAATAATAAATAATAATAATGTTGTCACAGCATGAAGTGGCAAACAGATATTAAAAAGTTAATTCGTATTATAAGACAAACATTCGTATTCATATGTATATAAATAATAATTTTACTATACGACACAATTTATTACATTAATAATCTATTTCAATATAAAATTATAATACATATTTAGTAACAGTCAAACTATTACAACACGAACTAACCTAAGAATTAGGAAAATCTTTAATGAAATTTTACAAGTCTTTTAATTTTAATTATAAATTTTTATGAATTACAATAATTTAAGTAATGTAAATTGTGTTTTTCCAACAAAATGTCGGTAATTTTCATTTTGATGAAAATTATTTTACACATAAGAAATATTTTTTAATTGAATATAATTAATAATTTTGCAATTATTTCCTCGCCATTTTGTGATACAATTAATTTTACTTAATTATTTTGTATGTTATATTAAAAAATATACATATGTGTGAAACAATTCCAATTAATTAATAATTACTTAAGTATACTAAAAAATATCTATTTTTAACTTAAAATTTTTTTTCTTCGCAATTTGCAATATTCTAGTTAGAATAGGTCAGAGCGTTTTTTTTATGAAAATAATTTTTCCCAGTAATTTTAATACTTTGGTATCTAGAGTTTGTATAAATAAAAATAACGTGTACAATTTTTTTTAATAGTCCTTCGGACATAATTATATTTTTTTCCTCTTTGCTTTACTGCAAATTTAAATTTATTTTATAAAATTTAAAAAATATACTAAAATTTGTATAAATAATTGTATCTAAAAAGTTATGCCGTTTATTTACTAAATAAATTTTATATTTATCATTCGTATTATTGAACTTTGACTGTTTATAAATATATGTATGTACATATCTATACTATTTTCCTTGAATTGTAAATGGTTAAATACATACTATGATTTTGATCAATTATATATAGAATTTTCTATATTATTAATTTCTTTGTAGTATATGTAATATTTATTCAGAACTGGGTAAAATTAGAAAATAATATACACTAATATCCGTTTAATATGTAAATAATAATATTGTATATTTATGAGTTTTTCATAATATAAAATAAATTGATTTTTAAATATAATTCAATTTGATAAATTTATCGTTTAAAAATTTTGTTAGTTAACTTTATTATTACTATATTTTCTACAATCACATATTTATATTAAAAAAAATACTACTTTATTTATTTAAATTATTTCATATTCAAATAAATATACTCTTAAAATCAATATTTACCCAACTTTTGTCTATAATCAAAATGAGATTTTTTTCCCAATTTGTAAGCATAACAAAAATTTTTAATTTTCTGGTTATTGTCGTTGCTTGGTCATTATATTTTCATACTAAATTAATAACTAAAAATATCTAAATCTATAAATTATTATAATATATAGGATTATTATATGACGTCTGTTGTGAGTGTTATATGTGTATAATTTTATTTTTTAATTCAGAGTAATGAATAAGAGACTCCTACAGTCTCCAAATAGAAATTTAATTCTATATATATATATATATATATATATATATATATATATATATATATATATATATATATATATATATATGAATACCAGAAACAATATAAATATATATCTCTGATTACAAGAATTCGTAAAATTTCAACTTTAAGTTTGTCTACATATAATAACAAATAAAGAAAAAAAAATACTAGACAACTTTAAGATAAAAAAAAATAAATAAAAATGATTTCAACTGTAAGGGTGTTTTTCCGTTTTGTAATTCTTGAAAAATTATTTTCCCTTTTCTCTTTTTCCTTTTATATATAAATTTTACCATTCTTTCTTGACCATGTCACAACTTGTTGATTGATTTAAAAAAAGAAGACAAAAAAAAAACAAAAAAACAAAAGGAAATAAAAAGTAGATAAAAAGTAGAATATAAAAACTTAAGGATAATTATATTCAATCCATTAAACTTAGGATACTTGTTTTGGGAAGAGGAGTAAATGACTGAAACAAGACAAGAACAATCTAATAGCAATAAAAGTGAATAATCAAGCGCAACATGAGAATAATTTTTTTTTGTTTTAAATTGCAACCACTTCATCGCAAAACACCATAAAGATAAAATTTATGTTGATGTTGTTTTGTTTTTTCGTTCGTCTCGAGTATCTTTTATGTCTAAAATATAATAATTATTATACTAAAAAAACATAAAATCAACTATAGTTCTAGCTGTATATATACATAATATATTGAAAAAGACAACAAATAATTTTCTGGGTAATGTATGAGAAAAATTTCAGTCCCAAATTCCAATGAAATTTATGTTTTTTTTTAGTTTAGTTAGTTTAGTTTGTACTTGTTCTTTTTTTATATAAATATTGTGTAGCAGTTTATTATTATACAAGTTTTTTTACGTACGCCATCAATTTTGAAATTTGTATATGCTTGATAAATTTTATGTATAGTGTAGTTTTTTGTATAATTTTGGATTACATATTTGATTTAAAAAACGATTCTTTGCAAAAAAAATATAAATATATTTTTTTCCAACATATGTTAAACAAAAATAAAATTTTAAAAATAATTTTTATAAGTTGATTTTTGTTATTTTATTTCCATTTTAATTCTTATTCGTTTGTGATCATGTTTTTTGTTTTGGGAAAAATATTTTTTTCACTAATGATTTTTTTTATACTATAAACAAAAAATATTTTTTTCCACTAATATAGAAAAATATTTTGATCAAGTTTACCCCACGATGACAAAGGAATTTTATGTGGTGATGAAATAAAAATTTATTTAAAAGCATTATTTACAAAAAAAAACTTTTAAATTGAAGAAGATGAAAAAAAAAAAAAAAAAGAGTTAAAAAATTATTATAAATTTTTTTTTCCACTTACTTAATATTTTCCTTTTTTTATACAACTTCTCAAGAATGAAATTTCTGACAATTTTCCAATTCCAATAAGTTTTTTTTTAGATTAATTTCTCATTTTTTTTTAGATTACGCTTTTTACCCCACAATAAAAACGAACTTATAAAAATAAAAATATTTTTGTAAAAAAAAAAGAAGAAAGATTTCAAGTTAGTACTTTTAGCTATAGCTATTTTGTTTTTTTTTTCTTTTCAAAATTGTGTTACACAACTTTCTTTCTTTTCCCAACTAACCAAAAAAAAAAATATATGCAAATTTTATTTCTTTTTTATATATTTCCTTTTCCCCACAAGAATCAATACTAGAAATGTTCACTGTTCACATTATCTGAATAAACTGAAAACTATGCTGAAATTGTATATTTGTGTTGGCGAGGCGAGCAAAAAAAAAAAAAAATGAAAAAAATTGGAAACATTTTTTTCAGTATGTATCTTGAAATATTTTTTTGTCTTGTTTGCCCTTATAAATGGAGCTCTGACTCCATTTAAAACAACAACACTACACACACAGAATAAACAGATATTTTATATAAATTTTTTTTCTGTTTATCATGGCTGCAATACTGCATAATTAATTAAAAATGAAAAAATTTCCTGAGCCAGAAGAGAAAAGATTTTTTTTCTTCTTTGCTAAATAAAAGTGATTTCAATATTAATTTATTTGGAAAATGTTATAATTACCTAGTATTTTTGTTGGTTTTTTGCGAAATGTAGAAAATTCCCCAAAAAAATTGTACAAAAAAATAAGAAAAATTAAAGGAAATTCTTAAGTTTTATAAATATTTAAATATTTTAAAGGTGATTTTTAAGACAAAACGTCGAAACGTCGTTGTTTTTTTTGTCTTTCTCTAAATATTTGATGAGTTTCCGTGATGAACGTTTTAATTTTCGTTTAGAGTAGATTTACTCAATAATTGGTGAATTACACGTCCGTTTTTTTTTTGTAAATGCCAAAATGCCATATAATTTTTTTGGAGTACATTACAGAGTGTAATGGAATTTTTTCCAGGTTGAATTAATTTTTGTTTGGTTATTTTGAGTGAAATATAAATGTTATATTTAAATATAAAATATATAAAATTAAATAATCAAGGTTTTTTATGCCTTTTCCTTGAAAATATGTATATAAAAATTTAACTAAAAAATTACTCTAAAATTTAAGCTATTGTAGTTGAAAAGGATCTCCTAAAACTCTACATGTTAAAACATTTTATTAAAACTATATTGTAAATATTTTTATGGCAATAAATAAATAAATTGAATTGAATTGAATTAATCATAAATGTTTAAATTTGGGTTTTAAATTTACTCATATTATAGTGAAAAAAGTGATATAGCATCTGCTGCCACTTTTCTAACTACTATAAAAATATTTCCCTTTAAAAGAAAACTGTTTTTTTTTCATACAATCCTGTAAAACTAAAAACTAAAAATTTTCAATGGGAACGCTAGGTAAGGAAACATGTTCCGATGTTTAGACAGGATTGGGCAATTGTGGTTGAATACATACATTATACCATTTTTATGAGTAGGTTCTTTCTTGAAGGGTGTGAAAATGATATTTTACTTTTTACTATAGTGATCAATTATTATTTATTTAACTTACAAGTTATTTTATATTTTTTGTGTTCTTATCTTACAAATACCTAGTTTCCATGTACAGAGTTGAGTTGGGTTGAGTTGAAATGGGGTTGAAATGGAACCATCAATTATTCGTTCCTTCCAACTCAACTCAACTCAACCCCTGTTTCCATGCACGCTAACTCGAGTTGAACTCGTCATGGAAACAAGGTAAATTTGTTTTTTTTTTCTTTTCAAAATTGTGTTACACAACTTTCTTTCTTTTCCCAACTAACCAAAAAAAAAAATATATGCAAATTTTATTTCTTTTTTATATATTTCCTTTTCCCCACAAGAATCAATACTAGAAATGTTCACTGTTCACATTATCTGAATAAACTGAAAACTATGCTGAAATTGTATATTTGTGTTGGCGAGGCGAGCAAAAAAAAAAAAAAATGAAAAAAATTGGAAACATTTTTTTCAGTATGTATCTTGAAATATTTTTTTGTCTTGTTTGCCCTTATAAATGGAGCTCTGACTCCATTTAAAACAACAACACTACACACACAGAATAAACAGATATTTTATATAAATTTTTTTTCTGTTTATCATGGCTGCAATACTGCATAATTAATTAAAAATGAAAAAATTTCCTGAGCCAGAAGAGAAAAGATTTTTTTTCTTCTTTGCTAAATAAAAGTGATTTCAATATTAATTTATTTGGAAAATGTTATAATTACCTAGTATTTTTGTTGGTTTTTTGCGAAATGTAGAAAATTCCCCAAAAAAATTGTACAAAAAAATAAGAAAAATTAAAGGAAATTCTTAAGTTTTATAAATATTTAAATATTTTAAAGGTGATTTTTAAGACAAAACGTCGAAACGTCGTTGTTTTTTTTGTCTTTCTCTAAATATTTGATGAGTTTCCGTGATGAACGTTTTAATTTTCGTTTAGAGTAGATTTACTCAATAATTGGTGAATTACACGTCCGTTTTTTTTTTGTAAATGCCAAAATGCCATATAATTTTTTTGGAGTACATTACAGAGTGTAATGGAATTTTTTCCAGGTTGAATTAATTTTTGTTTGGTTATTTTGAGTGAAATATAAATGTTATATTTAAATATAAAATATATAAAATTAAATAATCAAGGTTTTTTATGCCTTTTCCTTGAAAATATGTATATAAAAATTTAACTAAAAAATTACTCTAAAATTTAAGCTATTGTAGTTGAAAAGGATCTCCTAAAACTCTACATGTTAAAACATTTTATTAAAACTATATTGTAAATATTTTTATGGCAATAAATAAATAAATTGAATTGAATTGAATTAATCATAAATGTTTAAATTTGGGTTTTAAATTTACTCATATTATAGTGAAAAAAGTGATATAGCATCTGCTGCCACTTTTCTAACTACTATAAAAATATTTCCCTTTAAAAGAAAACTGTTTTTTTTTCATACAATCCTGTAAAACTAAAAACTAAAAATTTTCAATGGGAACGCTAGGTAAGGAAACATGTTCCGATGTTTAGACAGGATTGGGCAATTGTGGTTGAATACATACATTATACCATTTTTATGAGTAGGTTCTTTCTTGAAGGGTGTGAAAATGATATTTTACTTTTTACTATAGTGATCAATTATTATTTATTTAACTTACAAGTTATTTTATATTTTTTGTGTTCTTATCTTACAAATACCTAGTTTCCATGTACAGAGTTGAGTTGGGTTGAGTTGAAATGGGGTTGAAATGGAACCATCAATTATTCGTTCCTTCCAACTCAACTCAACTCAACCCCTGTTTCCATGCACGCTAACTCGAGTTGAACTCGTCATGGAAACAAGGTAAAAATTATAAATCTTTTTAAGCCAGCACCATTTGTTATTACAGTGAGTTTAATTCAAAAAACTAACTCCACTCCTCTGTTGCAAAACTTTACTAAGTAGACTAAACGAGTTTACATTTCTAAATGGAGTACATTGTGTAACATATTTTTGGGGCGTATATACAGGAAAAAACAACAAACTAAAGATGGCAATACTAAACAATTTATGAAAAATTAGAATATATGGTTAGTTTATAAATTATAATCACCCTTTTTATATAATTTAATTAATAATAATTTTATAAATATAAAATAATACAATTTTTAATAGTCAAATATAATAAAAATATAAATTGATATGATGACGATGATGATGATTATACATTGCGGAGTAATCTTACAGGGAGAGTTTGCGCAGTTTTCAAATTCTATTATAGAATATTTTAATATTTTCTCGTTGTTAATTTTCAACGGATTCCAAATTCCAATCTAAATCTGGAGATTATATTAGATATGCAAGAAGGGTGAAATTTCTTTTGAAATTATTATAAATATTGAATAATTTTTGTTTTGGGGCGGAAAATCGTAGAAAAGTTAGAATAGTATTGCCATATTTTAATATTGTATTGTAATTTGTAGGTATTTTATAATTCAGCAATTAATATATATATTGAATTTTAATTATAAAATAAAGAAAATATTAGAAATACGTAATTACATTTCTATATTACATTGCATAACTAACATACAATAAATAGATATTATTAAAAAAATGTATGTAATTAAAATACATATATAGTGTCACAACAATTACTAAAATATTTGAAAATTTAAAGCATACGTATGTACATTTAGCATCCCGCGTTTTAATGTTAAATAATTTAAATTTCAAACACTCTAATAGCATTTTTAATAATGTTGCTTTACGTTTTAATGTAATAAATTTATAATATTTAATTCTATTAATATTATATTACATTTACATTAATAGTTAGATGATAACGACATTTTTATTTACGACCATTTAGGGTCTACTAGATTCTAGATATACTTTGCTCATGGTAACTGGTAACCGTAACATTTATCGAAAAAAGTAAAATTATCTTTTAGTTTTAGTGACTCAATATACATACATAATATTCGGTTTTTAGTTTTCAACTGAAAATGTAAATTTTCTATAATACGAATATCACAGTTTTTGCGCAACACTTTTATTTAATTAACTTATTTTAAAGACAATATATTTATTCTTGTAATATTTGCATATATTTAGGTGTCATACTATGAGATATATTACGAGGCGTATATACTATATATTTGCATATATTTAGGAATATAGATACACATACATAGTTTAAAATTTTGTATTTAAAAGTACTATATGTAATTCAAATACATACTTTAACTTTAGTCAGGAAAACTATTTTATATTCAAGATATGAATTAAAAAGTCAAATATGTACTTTTATTTTTTAGTATATATATTATCTTTCTTGTATTTTACAAATTATAACCGTAATAATTTATGATGATGTAATCTGCACTAACTAAAAACTAAATACATTTCAATTCAAAAGAGACGAGTTAATTATAAGTCTCATAGTAAGTAAGTAAACTAACTTTTTTTGTATAAATGAATAAAGTGAAATAAATAAATTAAAGTGAATAAATGAGTAGTAACGTAATATGTAAAATAAAATAAAAAATGTATTTATACTTATATCTAATTATAGTTAATTGAAATTTAATAAATTAATTAAATATAAAATACATTTTATTGGTCAATTATAATTATTAAATATCTCTTTCCATAAAATTACCACTTCACAGCATATTAATCGTCGTTAAAAGCATATCAAAATCTTTTGATACACATACATATATATGTAGGTATGTACATAAATTTTCTATTTTTTAAATTGCCTGCCTCCTGGCAATTAAGTATAAAATATAATTTTTATTATATCCTTTTAAGTTTCTTCATTTTAATGCAAAAATATAAATTTGCTCTTCATTATTATGAAAATGTGTGCACTAATTAAAAATAAAAATTTTCCATTTATAAGTGTTGATAATTTTTACAAAATATTTAAATAAAATTGCGCAAAACTATTTTTATAATATGAATTTTGGAAAATATTTCAGTGATTTTTCTTCACTAACATTTATTATTTAATTACATACACATTAACAGGAAATATTCTTGGTGAAAAAAGAAAATCTTTTCAACTTTAATTATTCGTTATCTTGTCTCATGATGATAAAATATGTTGTTATTTCAAGTATACTTACTTATACCTTGGAATTTCGTCAAAATTACACAGTTTTATAGTGACGAAAAATTTTGGTGTTGAAAATATAAAGTCCTGGAATTATTTCGTGCTTCTTTAAATTTTAAATGAAAATGATTAAACGTATTTTCCCTCTTTTAATAAAAATTCTGAATAGATTGTATTTTTTCAAATTTGCCGCCGCATTTAAAAAAAAATGTTTTTTCTATCTATTTTTCACGGCTTTTTAAGCAGGAAGCTAATAATTTTCCTTTTAATTTCAAAATGAATGCAAAAAAAAAATACAATCTCTGTCATTAAGCTTTCACCTCGGTGTTCTCTCGTAAATTTTAATTAAAGATAAGATGTTTTGAAGCATTTCTATTTTTTTTTTATTTTAAATCATAATTGTGAAAAAGTTTCCTGCTATATGAAATATAGAGCATAAATATTATTTCGAGCATAAACAGAAAACAGAACGGAATAAATATATCAAAGCTAAAAAAACAAAATTATATATAAATTTTTTTTTTATTAATTATAATTTTAATAATTGTTAAAAAAAAATACAAAATTAAAAAGAAAGGCAATTTTTTTTTATATATATATTATTGTATGAAACTGCAATTTGAATATATATACATATATTTTATGAATTTTAATTAGGAAATTTTTTATTTAAATATTTTAATTTAAAATATAACGAAAATATCAAAAAAAAAACAAATCTTTCGGTGCAGGCATAAAAATTTTCATGAATAAATTTTCTATAAACATAATTTTTCACACTATAATTTTAATGTATGTATATTATATACGGTAATATTAAATAATATCAAAATGTATGCCACTAGAGCTTAAATAGTTTTCACAGAGCTTTTGAAATTTGTCTATCTAGGATTTTTGGTTTTATATAAAAATTATTATAAAAGGATTTTTTTTTAATTTAAATAAATGTAAAGAACAAATATTTAAAATATTTTTTTTTTGGGTAAAAAACAAGTTTATTTTTAATTAAAAATTTAAATTAAATAAATGGCCATTTAATAATAAAATTTAGAATTGGGATATTTTAATGAATTTACTATATGGTAATTGTGTTTGATATTAAAATATTGGTAAATTTAGTTTTTGATTATAAAAATTGAAAATAATGAAAATTTATATAAAATAGAATATAAAGTCAACATAAGAATTAAATTAGGACAAAAATCAGCAAGTTTTATGTGTAAACATTATTTTAATTTATAAATCAATAAATATTTTTAGGTAATATTTTTTTGAAATTTGTGGATATGGTATAGTAAGTCAAAACTAGGTCTTACTATATGGTATAGTAAGTCAAAACGATATAATATAAAACTTAAAATAATATTTACGTTCATATCCTTTAAAAAATTAGAATTAGTTCGTTTGCAAACATCAAATGGGAATTGGTCGTAAGTGAATATTGAGAGGCAAGTAAGGTAATCTATTTTCTCACGATTGGAATAGATTTTGGGTTTCAGATTTTATATTTTGTAGCGACTATACAAATTTCTTTTCGATCCGATAAACGTAGAAACCGAGGAAAACTATATAGTTGTCCCATCAAATCATGCTATGGATTCTTTGGATCTAAATGAAGCTTAGCCGCCTCAAATTGGGGCCCACAATAATGTTAGTAGCCTAAATATAGTTTAAAAGAGTGTACCATTTTCACGATAAGTAATTAATTTCGATAAATAAATATACATAATGCCATCAACCCGCCAGGTTGTTAAATTCAACAATAAAACTTTTGGTACTAAAATTTTCAATTATATAATAGGTCGGATATAGACGGACTTTACCAACAACATAAATTTTTAAATAGAAAACTTATAAACAAATCTCTTTCCTATAGTCCAAGGATTTTCCATATTAAACAGATTTTATTTATTGTCAGATCTATTTTACATATACATATTTTTATATTATAAATGTACAACATTTATTATTTGATCTATGATGACCTAAGAGTAATCACAACTATTTTTAATCATTTCTCACAAATAATTGGATCATTTCCCCAAAATTGAAAATATATTTTACGATTCGTTTTTATTGATTAATAGACAAGCTACACAAAATTAAATGATTAAAAAAATTTTCCTTTTTTATTTGTCCTTTCGACAAAGAAAATTGATTACTTGAACAAAAAAACTTTCTTTTGGTTCTTAGAGTGACTTATGGCCTTTAGAATTATTTTGTTGTTAATAATAATGGTTCGTTTTTATTAGCATTCCCAATAATGAAGAAATGTCTTGTAAATTTTTTTTCTTTAATTAACAAAAATGTAAGAAAATAAATAATCATGAAAAAGGTTTAATTTATGTTAGTTTATAGGAAGATCAATATTTTCAATTTAAAATTTCATAACAAAATTAAGGACATTAAATATACGATGTCACTATACAAAGTAATGCAGTCTTAATATTAATGAAAATCGTATTTTTTTATTTGGTGTTCCCTCATAAAAATGCTCCAAGGTTTGAAATATTTGCAAAATTTTTAAATCTCAGAAAGATTTCTCCTTTAGATTGATTAAAAATATTAATTAACTGAAAGAGTAAGGGAAGTTTTAGTCTAAATATTTTCAAGTAGTTATAAAAAACTTTTTAATAATCATTTATGTAACATTTTCAAAGGCTTTTGACGGGCTATAGGTCCATGGAGTAGGTAGTGTAAGTAAGTTACATTTTTAGAAGTATTTTTCTTAAAAAAGGATATTTAAAATCATTTATTATTCCAGTTACTTTATTCACCTAGTATAGACTTTTCACCTGGTTGTATGTGAAAATAATTAAATTTGTCTTAAAAAATGTTATAATTATCTTGCATATTAAAAAATTCGAATGATTTAAACTTAGACTCTGGAATTTAAACAAAATACTACATAATTTGGAGCCTCCATTTTCCATCATTTGCCATCTCGTAATTTTAAAACTAAAAATTTAAAAAATAGCATAAAATTTTATATAAAAATTTATCGTTTTAACTTAATATATTTAATATATTTTTGTCTCCACTTATCAAACATCCTGGTATATATGTACACACTTCATAATATCACAGATTTTTAAATAATTATTATACATTATAAAATCTTTTTTTTTTCGCGAATATTGTCATGTTGCTATAAATTTTTTCTATATATATATTTCCACTTTCATTAAGATCCTTTTAAATGCTTTTAGTATATTTTTTTATATCTTAAGTTTAAAAGTCTCATTCAATGAAAAATACTCATTTTCAAAAAGGAAAAAAAAAATTACTGCTTAACTACACGAAAAAAGAAAATGAAACACTTTCCGTCCTTACTTATATTTCAATGAGTAATATACAACAAAAATGGGGGAATTTATTCTTCAAAAAGGATAAAATCAAAAATTTCAAGTATTACATAATATAACTCTTCTAATACTCAATATTATAATCCTTTTTTTTTTTTTGCTTTTACCACGCGATATCTTTTAACAATGGCATTAACTGGCTTGTAATATGTTTGTTCATTTATTATATTTAGCGTGTTGTATATACCATGGGTTAGAAGGTCTTTATAAATAAACATATATACATATAATAATAATCCTGTCATTATACTTATTTGGGTCACGTGCTCATAATAATGTCTGATTCGATTATGTTTTGATGGAAATTCTGTTGATATTTATTTAATTTATATATATATAATAATATTTCACACTTTATAAAATATTTTTTTTTTTTTAGTTGCCCTTGTATTCGATAATGTTGAGTAAAAATATGGAAGTTCAAAAATGATAAATTATATAATATTTTTTCTTCAGTTTTATATAAATTAGACAAAAACATATTATAAAGAGCCTTGACATGCGGTCAATAATATTGACATTGAAGTAATGGCCTTATATGCTGAGATATTGAATTAAAAAAATAAGGAACTTTGAAAATTACATTTATTGTCAGTGTAATGTGAATACTGCAGATTGAATCGTCAGAGTTTTATTGGTGTTACTTTCACAGTAAAATTTTATAATAAATTGAAAATATTCTCATGGCTCCGTTCGTAAATCAGTAATTAACCATTACGATCCTAAAACGCAAAATTGATATACTAGTATATGTTTTGCCCCCATCGTTGGAAACTTTACAATTTATCAGTTTTTTTTATATCGGAATAAATTTGGGAAAACTTTGGATGTTTTTAATACTAATGTGAAACAATTTGTTTAATAATAAAAAAAAACCTATAACGTAATTGACTAAATTGACTCAAAGTTATTGACTAGTGTTTATTCACACCTAAATAAATCTGGTATAGTATCTCATTACTTTATTTTACTAAATTACCAAAATTGAAATGTTTGATCATCGGAAAAAATCCAACCAATATTTGTAAAAGTGAATATAGACAGACGTCTAATAATATTGATTTGTATTTTCGACATTGAGGTAAAATATTATTATTAATATTCATTATTTTTGTGGTTTCTATACAATTTATGTTAAAAATTATGATAATATTTTACATTTCGAGTGATCATATAGTCACAGATAAATCAAAATGATTAACTATACATATTTTAACATTTCAACACCCATCAATAGAGAAAATTGGAATTTTCTTTGATTCATATATATATTAAATAATAAAAATAATGTTTATTATTATGTCAATATTTTTTTTGGCTAATCAAAACTATAGTTTGTAATCCTTTTAAATAAAATTTTCAATACAATATAAAACTATACAATAAAATATTATCTAAAATTTACAGACCGATTTTTAATTGATCTAGCTAGAGAACCAGGAAAAAAAATTTAATTACTTTGTCTAATATGATTATAATATTAGTCTTCCTCATAAAAAAAAAATTGTTTGAATTTCAAATTCTATAAAAATGTAAATTTTTTTTTAATAAATTTTCTATTCTTTTGAATAGCCCAAATGTTTATTTTACTATAAAAAAAGACCTCAAAATTTTTTTTCCCCATTTTACTGACAGTATCACAAAAATTCCTTTATAGTACTTTCTCTACTTTTTTCCCTGATTTTTTTTTATGAAAATTTACTTTTCATCTTATTTGAGGAAAAAGAATATTCATGCAATGATAAAAGTACAAAAAAAATAAAAAAACAACAAGAAATAAGAAAGAAATTATCTTAAAGATTTTTCCATTTTTTTTTCTCATTTGCCGCTTAAAAGTCGTGAATTAGATTATAAGTCTCTGTGAAGAATAATCTATGTATAATTCACAAGTAAAATAAAAAAATGAATAAATATTGTTTTTTTTTTCATTTTAAATCCTTTATTAAAAGAGAAACTATTTTATGAATTTTAATGTTACAGACATGTAAAAAAAAAAGGAAAAAAGTAAAAAAATTCTTTTCTTCTTATTCATTGTGTGTTTATTATATAACATTTCTCTTCTCCTTTTAATTATGCTCATATCCTACTTTATATACCTAAACTTATCTCTACTTTTCCTTCACAACATAAACTTTATGTTAAATAATTAAAAAAAAAAATGAAGAAGAAATTATGTATATGAAGAAAAAGAAGAAAAAAAAGCAATGAATTCAAAAATACAAGGAACAAAAAAAAAAAAAACTGAATTCTATATAAAAGGATATAAAGAAGACTGGTGGAAATTTATAATGAAAAATTAAAAGCAAAAAAAAACTAGGTTTCTTCTTCTTTCTAAAAGTTTATTTTAACTGTTTTCAAAAAAAATTTATATATTTTAATTTCATATAAAATATTATTATGAAAGATATAGTTTTCATATAATAAACATAATCACAATACCATAAAACATAACACACAAGGAGAACGAAAAAAAAAAATGGCATTTGAAACTTTCATATTGTAGATGAAAATTATTGTAGTTATAACATAATTTGTTTTGATATTTTTTAAAGGGTGTTTTTCTCGACGAGAATATTTTTGTTTTGAAATTTTCTTATTATTATTTTTCCTTATTTTCAAAATGAAAATATAAATAAACTAGAATAAAGTATTTTTTTGGAGTTTGATTTGGAAAATCTTATTTGTTTGTATAAAAACTTGTTTAGTGGTTATATTTTCGTCTTTAAATGTAAAGAAAGAAAACATTTTCATAAATTTTTGTTTCTTTGGCCCAGAAATATAGATTTTGAAATACGTAAATTTTCAACAAAAATTTTCTCTGTTTATTTTTCACACTTTTTGAAATTTTTTTTTTTAAATTAATATAATTTTCATATTTTGGGGAGAGAATATATCTGATGGATATATTTCTGCAAAATATTAATATGATTTATTTCTAAGGAAATCTAACTATTTTAGACTCTTATACTCTTGTAAATTAAATATAATTTTATATAATTTTACACTGCATTGACGTTTTCTACCACACCTAAATTAAAATGAAACCGTCTGTCACAAAAGATAACTCTATCAAGCATATTTTAATAATCAGATCAAATTTAAATTATTTTCATTTATTACTTTAAACATTTTCATCATAAAGATTTTTTTTTAAATAGTGTTAACAGAATAAGAAAAAAAATTATTGTCAAAAGAAAATTATAAATTTAATCGTTCACAAAATTAAATAAAAAAAAATGTATTTTTTCCCTTTTCATAGAATATATAATATAATAATTCTAAAATATCCTGTGAAAATCCTTGTCACATAATATTAACACGGAAAGTATATCATAATAATATTATTTTTTTTTTTGAGGAATAAATTGTATAAAAGGAAAGTAAAAAAATGGAGATGAACATTTTTTGACATTATTTATTTATTTATATTTTTTTAAAGCTTTAAAACATTTTTTTTTGTTATTTTCTCAATTTTATATTTTAAAAGAATTTTTTTTATCAGATCTACTCTGGTATACAAAACGAAAATTCTTATATGTGTACAATAGAAAGTTTATAGTTTTTGGATTATGACATATGTATTGTATGTTATTGCTTTAAAAATATTATAGAATAGTCAGTTTAATTCTTTTATGTTTTATGACGTTTAAATAAATATGAAAAAGAAGGTGGTTTTTTTTTTGTTAAAAGATCTTAAGAAATAGAATCAATTTTATTTAAATAATATATAAATTTTATATTGACATAAATTTTTGTTATACCAGAAGAGAATTATGAGATATTTTTAATAATAAATAATATAAAATTTGTTATAAAGAAAAATTGAATATTAAAAGTCTAATCATTAATTAACTCTTGTTGGATAATAATTTAACTCTTTCAGATTATAAAAATATTAAAAATATTATCAATTACTTTGTTTTTGTTACCCATAATGAATATGTGAAACATAAGATTTTCTTGAATATTTATAGCGACAACGATTTAATCGGAGTTGTCTGACAAAGTGAAACCTTATTCAATTTTATTCAACAAAAGTTGTGAATATTTAAAAACTTTTGTCTTGTATTTGGAAACTTTAAAAGTTTTAATCTTTATTTAAAAATGTGTAAGACCAACCAGAAAATTTACTAAAAAATTTGAAAAATACTACACTTCTTACTAATCTGATAGTAAAAATCATCAGAAGCTATCAAAATTTTGTTCAAACTTACATCATGACCATTTATGTCCATTTGCAATCGCAATAAATAATAAATAGTGGAGGTTAAATGCAAACGAATAGTAGAATAAATTTTATAATTCTATAAATATTCTAGAAATTAATGGTTTGGTCACTATTTATAAAATTGTACCACAAAAATAATATCGACAAAACAGACGTAATCTAATCTATATCAAGTTGTTAAAACAAAAAGAATTAGAAGATTATACAAGTTAGGTTTTGGATGTCTATTATATATATCTGCTATAATCTTTGGTTCAAACATTTAATTTGAAAATAGAAATCAGAACTGCAGAAAGCATTGAAAAATTCTCATTAGACTAAGAACAATTTAATTGACGAACTTAAATGTAATGAGTAAATTTCTTATATAAGGACGAAAACGAGTATTTATAACAATTCAAACACATTAAAAATGTCAAAAATTAACTCTTAATTAAACTTTTTAACTATTCAATTATAGATTCTCACTGTTGTCTGTTTGGTAAAAATTACTCTAATGTCTATAAATAGTTAAATTTTTATAAAACGTTTTAAATTAGTATATATCGGAAAGTTTTTTCCTTTCTTTTATGTTTTATAATCTTAATTTTTCACACATAAAATAAAATAAGAAAATAAAAGAAATTATATTAATAAAGTCAATCTAGAAAATGGAATGAAATATATACATGCATATATATATATATTTTTATGTATTTTTAAGTTCAACTGAATAACACGTTTTATTCATAATATTTTATTTGAATTTATTTATTTATTTGTATTATAGAAGAAGGAAGAAAATAAGAAACATAAAATTTCACTTTATTTAACAATTTCTTATATATACAATAAAAGCATATATATAATAATTTTATTTTTATGTAATAAAAAAAAATATGAAATTAATTTTATATGTTTGGGGTTTTTTTTTTCTTCTACTATATTCTAATATGTTATTACTTATATCGTGGTAAAAGACGTGACATTAAAATATTTTAAATGTAAATAATTTTTTAATAATAATATTAAAATATTTGTGTTTGGTATACTAAAAACGAACATGTTAAATTGAAAATATTAATGTAAATTATCCTTTATCAAACCACGACCACCACGAAAAATAAAATCTTTTAAATTTCCTTTTGAATAAATTTGTTAAAAAAAAGAAAAGAGAATTGGTTTCTTTTTAGGGCTTTTTAAACTTTAAAATCAAAAATATGTACGAAATTTGTACGTGATTTACAAAAGCATTAAAATCATTTCAATTATACATACAATATTTTTGCCAATATGCTTTTTACATTTTATTAATAAGAAATTTCAATATTTTCCAATTCTCTTAGGTGGTTTTTTTTATATGACATTAGATTTATAATTATAAAACACGAAATTTATAAAACTTTCTTATAATTATTAGATAATATTTTTAATCATAGTTTATGATTTTTTAAAAGGATATAAGTTTATTGTATGAAAAAGAAAATATGTCAAATACATGTAATACATTTTTAGTTTAAATTAAAATTTGATCCTTTGCCAAATCAACAAGTTCGATTTTATTTTGGGAAGAGATAAATTTGAATTGTAAAAAGACTACCCTGAACTGAAAATGTTATTGTGTGTTATTAAATGTTAAATATTTATTTAAAATTTTCTGTACTATATGTAAATATTTTGTCAAAATCATTATGTACTTTAAATAATTTTTTAAAATTGTAATGCTATTAACAGAAATATACCAAATATAATTGCATTTTCTCCTCTTTGTCTGATCATTTTGAATTTTAAAAGAATTATATGAAAAAAAAGGATAAAGTAATTTAAACAAGTGCCTAATATAATGTAATATGTGTATATGTATCTTCTATATTTATACTTTTAATGTTGTGAACACTTTAAAGGAAGTAAAAGGACTTCGTTTCTTAATAAGAGTAATAATAATAATTTTCAGTCTATTGCAATTATTTTTTATGTGGATTCTCCACTGAATGTCACTTAAATATTAAATAAAACTGAAGAATTTAATTTTTGTATTTAATTAAATATTTGCTACCGTTTTTAGTATTTTTGCAATAATAATTATTATATTACGATAATTAATATAAATTGAATTAATTTCAATATCGACTATATTTTACTTTGGCTATATAGTTGATATTGTAATTCGAATGTAGTTCAAAGTTTTTCTACTTATATTTCAATTATAACAACTTCCCAGAAATCAAATACATATATTATACATATATTTAATTTGTTAAATAGAGTTCTGATATCAGTAACGTTTTTATATGATAAGAATCTAGTCAAGCGTATATAAATGTGGTGTTGAAAAAAATAATTTGTAGGAATTTTGCGTATGTGACTGTTGAAATATGTTTGAAATTTTTTTTTCTATAGTCACTTAGGACAAAATCAGACAAATTATTATTTTCAACCAGAAATGTATTCGCTTAACTAAACTATTATCATAAATTCGTCATACTGATATCAGGATTCTATTTAACAAATGAAATATAGTTTGTATTTGATTTCTGAGGAATGAAAAAAAAACTATGATTACTTTTTAAACAGTAGAAAAAATTGCGAATTGCATTTTAATTTCAATTCAATTTTCATATTAATCGATTTTGTATCACTTCATATTTGACGAGTTAAACAATTTTTGAAATATACATAAAACTAAATGAATCATTTTTTAATATTCATAAAAAATGGTAGACAAGAATTTTGTTGGTGATATAAATTTCAATATTTTAATAATCAAAACTTTTGAATATTAAATTATTAAAATTTTCATAAAATATATTTATATGCCTATATCAATTTAGATAATTAGTAAAGATTTTATTTGTGGCTCAGGTTTATCTGTAAATTGACTTACAGTATATATTTTACAAAATTCTATTAAGGATTTAAAAGTTTTTCGTTTTACAGTGTTAAAAGCTTAATTAAAGTTTTATTTCCTGAAGGTATAAATAAAAACATTTTCATTTTTTCTTGTTTTATTTTGGATTTTTTCAAAAATTGTAAAAAAATTTCTATTTTTACTATTTTTATATTATAGTATAAATATATATAGAAATAAATATACATTAAATGGTCAGAACAGAATGATAAACTATTTTTTAAAGGTATTAAGGTAAAAAAAGAAACAGCAAAGCATAATCTGATATGAGACCGAAATGCAATAAATCATAAATTTTTACGTGTTTTGTGTTCAGAATATTATTTTATTTTTAGATTATAAAGTTATAGTTTTTTTTGTGCAATTAAAATCTCTTGTTTTTTTTTACATAGATTTTTGGAATCTTTGTTATTTTAGTAAAAGCACGAATATTTTCATTTTTTCGTATCAATATTTTATACTTTTCAAGTACGAATATGTATATATCCTTAATCTATATACGTTATAAAAAATATTTCAAAAACACGAAAAAAAGAATCTACATTTTTAATACAAATTTTTTTTACTTAAATTTCTTTAATATTAAAGACATATACATAAAAAATGATGATGAGTTATGCTATTCAAGTTTTATACATATAATTTACAAAATTCTGATACACAAATTCCGAATCATATATGAAATCCTTTTTTTTTCATAGCAAAGGCAACAAAAAAAAAAGGATTTATTAGAGGAGGTAAAAAATAGTTTGTCAACAACATTAAGGACATTAAGGACAAGTACAAAAAACAACGATTATTTTTTATTATGTGGATTAATTTCAACATGTACTACACATATATACATAGTTTGCTTCAGGATTTACAATGTTTCAAATTCATTTATTTGTTTTAACATTTTTAGTAGTTGATTTTAATAACCAAAAATTAATTTAGCAAATAATGTTGGCTGTCTGTTTTATACTCTTGTTAAGCTTTAGGTTATAATTATTTATATGCCTATATACATTACATTATATACTTAAAAAAAACATCTAAAACTTAATACAAAATTCCATTAATTTTTTTTTTTGGTAATGTTTTAGTTAGTAATCTTATCCAAATAGGCAGATTAAAAATGAAATTTGTCGCCAATTATAAATCTAATTATGGTGTAATAATTATCATTGTAAATGGATTATCAAAAATTAAGGTTAAATTTATTTGTCAAATTATTGGTACAAAATTTTAAATAATGATTTTATTTTAATAAGGATCAAAATTTTACAAGAAATTTCGTTAAAATATTTAAAAAGATCAAGAAAACTTTTGATTTTGTGTTTTTTTTTTTTGCAAGAGAAGAAAATAATGATTAAATCTTAAATTTAATAAATTATTTATTATATTATTATTGGAATTTATGAATCTCATGTGTAATCAATTCTCCGTAGTTAGATAAAATTTAGTATATAGTTATACTTATGATTATATATAGTTAATACATATATGTATAGTAATAAATATTCTATAATATAATTATGAATTATCATCGTAACTTATCTTCATATTGTATCATAAATAAATAATTATATTTTTATGATCACTTAGATATAATATTTTATATATTGATATTTTTCTTATAAATATAAAATTGAATAATAATATGTAATTAATTAAAATGTTTTTGTATACTTACAATTTGATATATAATATTTCATCGCAAATATATTTTTAAATACGTATATATTAATTATGTTAATTAAAAATTAAAAATATTCATAGCATATTGTCAATTTAACACCATGTCACCGTATAATTTCGATTTAAAAAAATTAAAATTCTGGTTTTGATTAATTTTAAAAAAAGGAGGATAATTGAAAAATTTAATTATAGTAAACGCCATCTAACTTGCCAATCATAATTTCGTTTTTTTTTATTTATTTCATAAATGAATAATATTGACTATCGAACCATTGTATATACATATATAGTATAACATATAGACACGTCATACTAATAAATGTACTATCGATACTATAAATGTTTTGTACATATCTATGTGTCTTTTAAAATTAAATTAAATCAACTGTCAAAATTGCACCATCACAATAATATCAGATATTTTATTATGTTCTAATAAAAAAATACTATATGTAGTATATATATAAAATCATATAAAAGTATGTTTCAATATTATACACTAAAAGTTAAAGCTAAAGTTTGGTCCTTTGATAGGAAAAATATATAATTTTGTATTAGAGGGAGAGTAAATAGCGTTTTGATTTGATTATAATTTTTTTTTATCTTGTTTTGTTGAATAAAAATCCAATGAATATTATAAATTTTTTATTTTGTATGTTCTCTATAAATATTTTTGTATATTTATATTTTACTTTTCTATAAAATATCACTTTATTTTTTTTTGTACTATATGACTTGCAAACACAAAATGACACACTCTGAACAACAATATATCCAATTTTGAACGAATTTAAAACTAGTCAGAGACTTTTATACCAGGACGAAAAAGATGCTGTATAAAATAAAAGTATTTTCATATAATATTATATACAAAATATATTTTTTTATTTTGGGTGGGGATTCAGGAATTGCAGTGGGAAATAATAATGAATATATGATGAAAATTTATATATATACATATAGTATTTTTTTTGGTATCAAACCGGGAAATAGAGTGCACAAAGCTTATATAATTATACAATTGATAAAGTGTCGGCGGCAAAAATTAACATGAAAAATTTTAAAATTAAAATACATACTTCAAAATTATAATTTCAATTAATTATTGATTATATAAAGAATTGGGAAACTTTTAAATATAGAATTTAATTTTTTATGTTACAAATATTTATTAATCATGTATTTTACATCTCAAATAGATTACATATTTGATAATTGTCCAAATGTTAGAGTTAATTTACAGAATCGAGAAAAAAGGGGAAAATATTTCTCCATTTCTATTTAAAATTATTTGTTGTTCATAAATATTTTTGCAGAAATTAATAATACCAAAGCGTCGAAGCACTCTTAAAATATTAGATTTTTTTTTATTAACGTTTGGTATTAGTATTTCAATTACCTCATCAATATTTGACATAATGTCAAAGATCTTATATTGTAAAAGAATTTGGTTTTTTACACTATAAACCAAGATTGAATTTGTTAAATTAGATCTAAATCCTAAATGTTATCTTCTGTTATCCTTATTTCCTGATTAATTCGAATTTAAATAATTAAATTTTTTTTAGATCAAATTTTATGAATTTTAGAGTTTTCAATTTTTCTAGGATTCATTTTAGTTGAAAATTTTCAAACTTTGCAATATATTGTGATTTTATGTTTATAATGTCCATTAAATTTTTACAACCAACTTAATAAGGATCGTAATATCCATTTAGAAATTTGGGATGTGATCACTTATTAAAAATATAATATTAAATAATAATTTGTCAATTTTAGGATTTGGGAATTTTAATTAATAATTCAAATTTGTTTACTTTAGACTTTTTGTAAATATATAATATTTATTTATTTATCAATTATATATAATTAACAACATAAAGTATTTTACACTTTCTCACTTCTGTGCTTTTTCTACATTAGTATTCTAAATAATATTATACTCGTATATATCATTATCAATTTTATTATTTAAATTAGTTTATTAATCCAATAATTATTTAAAAAAATTGATAGCATATAATGTTTGAGCTTTTTCCTAGTCTTAAGCTTTGATAACAAAAATAAATTTATATAAAAAAAATTTATTTAAAAAAAAAACTGTTAAGTAATTTTCGAGATGTGAATTGTA
This sequence comes from Empis stercorea, assembly GCA_949752835.1. NCBI lineage: Eukaryota > Metazoa > Arthropoda > Insecta > Diptera > Empididae > Empis > Empis stercorea. Next base: position 12,226,294 of record OX457088.1, on the reverse strand, counting down.
TTGTAATAGAAATAATTGTATATAGAATTGAGATCACTACGAAGTATATATAACAAAAAATATCCTGATCTAATAATATTAAAAAAAAAAAAAGTACATTTCATTTCATATACTTTACAGATTCCGACATAAAATTCTATCGTTAAAGTATAATATATACTAGCGAATATATTTAAGCTTTTTTCTGTAACTGGCAAAAAAAAAGGGGTTTAAAATTCCGCTAGCAAGGATTTTCTTTCAGAATTCAATAAAACGTGAATTTCTGTAAAGGAAAATATAAATTTCAAGACTCTGAGAATTTTATCCTGAAATTTTCTCTTCTAATCATGCGCTTTCCAAAAATATATGTTCCTGATTATTTGACAATTCAAAAATATTTTCAATCAAGAAATTGAGTATTGTTCAGGGTCGTTTTGAATTTTAATAAGGATATTTTTCAGGACATTGAAATTTTGATCAAAAATACTTGTTGTTATTCAAATGATCTTGATTTGGTTCGATATGTAGTTAGTTAACATTTTAGTTTATGTTTTGAATGTTGCTGACATTTTCTAGGAACATAAATATGGGAATTATCTACGACCAAAAATTTATCTATATATGTATTTAATCTTATAAATATTTGATTCCGAACTTACAAATCATGGAATATCACAGGTTTCTGGACAATTCAAGTTTTCTGAAAATATAAATTAAATTATTCATTTATTATTTTATGGTTTCCATTAATTATTTAAATCTTTTCTTTAAGTACCATATACTAAAGTATTCAAATGCTATATATAGTTACTGGACTATATCACTTGGCAACCTTGAAGAAATATTTGATAATTCGTAAAAATATTTGTACTTTTATTTCGAAAATTTGATTAAAACGATGAAAATTAATTTCAATTTTTATTCTCCCCTAAAAGATTGTATATTTAATTCTGATTTGTTTTATTTACCTTTTAGATATACTGAATACTGTGTAATACTTGCAACAAAACATAGAGATACTATATCTATACATATTTTTTTTTTTTTGCAGAAAGATACAAAATCTTTTAATTATAAAAAAAACACCCATCACCCGCATTATTGATTGTACATATTGATTTTGTAAAACAATTTGTGAATATTAACATTCTTCCCTTTAACAAAAATCTAGAAAAAGAAACCAACAAAAAAAAGGTCAATTACCAAAATTTAGGAATTTTATTTCAACATAGAACATACATATAGGTAGGTATAAGCTACAAAGGGCATTCCTCAACATGTTACATACTCTATGTGTTATTTGTTTATACTTTTTGAATATCCTGTAGATATATAAAATAATTCTGTTTATAATATTATTAATTTTATAGTTGAATTTTGTATTTGAAATAATCAGGAATTTTATGTACCTATACATATTAATAATTTTCACCTAATTATGCAATAACAAATTTGTAATTAATTTATTATAATATTCAATTATTTTACAAAATAAATAAACAAAATATCTAAGTTATAGTTAAATTGATTATAAATTATTTTTGGAATTAGGGCTGCAACCTAGATAAAACAATGAGTTAACTGGTGAATTATTTAAGTATAAAATGACATTTATCAGGGAATGAAAACTAGTATCTATAATTATGGTTAATAGTTCCAAAAAACCAATTACTTTGTCCTTTAAAGTTGCTATATGTCCACGAGAATGAAAGCTTTAAATATTGACATTGATAAATTTTTAATTCTCCTTGTCTCTCGAGCAATATCATCTATCACTAATATCAGATAATGATTATAATATTGAATAACAATAGCTTATCTTATCAATCACTTTCCTTTATTACATTTATACAATTTGGATATATATAAATAGCCTGTAATTGTACGAAAATATTAGTTTGAAACTGTTAATTAATGTATTATATAAATTATTACATTATCAAAATGAAATTCATTTTATTTGTACCCATTTTTTTGAGATTGTATATTTAATAAATTGTCAAAAAGTTGGAGTTGGTGCTAGTAATTACTAAAAATAAAAATTTGAGAAGGAATTTATTTAATTTAATAATCAATTTTTTATAGAATTATAAAATTATAATTTAATTTGAAATAAACTTTTATAATTTTTAACTAAACTATGTTTTTTTCGTAATTTTATTATTGAAGTTAATTTTCTTTTTGCAAATCGAAATAAGTCTATTTTATTTCGATTTAATTTTGGAAAGTAAAGGTAGCTAAATGTATAAAATAAATTGCTAAATAAAATAAGTAAATTAAATGACCGTTTAAGAATATTAGATAGGTTTAAAGTATTTGATCCAATATATGTACTTCTGTCAGCAAACTAATTACAGAAATATAGTTATTATAATATATTATATGTATATATATATATACTATATATAATATATATGATGTATATAAATACTCTTAATTGTAATGGTTAAAATTATATCTACATATATGTCATAATTCGATTTTATATCGATATAAGGCAAAGACTGATGAAACATAAGACCAATCAATTTGACATAGTATGCTATCTAAAATTGTGACAACAATAATGTTTTTATGTAAATTATATGGTTTTTTTTTTTGCAGATGTTTATCTATTTTTTAATGATAATCAAATCATTTTTTGGAAATTAAGTCACACCAAACGATAAGAAATTAAATATTTCATCAGAATTTTTGATAAACAAAATTATATCAAACGAAAAAGTGCGTGCTCTCGTCAAAGATCGAATAAAAATAAAAATTTTGGATTTATATCAATTCCAATAAACTATTACTATTATATTGTTAGAAAGAAAAAGTTTAAAATATTATCAATATTATATTTACATAAATGACAAGAGTTGTATAAATGATATTTTCGATTGTTCTTTCTATTGATCACATTTTTTCCATTTCTTGTTAGTTTTAAATACTTCAAAAATTATTTTATTGTTAATGATGATCCATAATTTAAATAGTCTGAATATTGAAAAACTTTATTAATTCCATTAATTAACATATAATTAATTACATAATATGTTATTAAGTATAAATAAATATTCGATATTTATTAATTTATTTAACCAAGAGGTATATTCATTCCGAATTAAAATGTATCCGTAAAAAGGATATTTTGCGAAAGAACTTAAATTATAAATTGAAAGTTTTATATAAATATTGAAATAATAATTCAAAATCCTTGACATTTTTTCTGGGCTAATTGGAAATAACTAGGTTAGATACTTTCGTAACTTATATAAGAGTTTATAATATGAAATATTAAAAAAAAAATAGTTTTAAAAAATTGTCTCCCTTGTTGAATTTTAATAAAAAAAAATCCTTATTATTTTTATATAGATGAATCGATTATCGAGTTTCCAGTTTGCCTTAAGGATATCTAATAAATATTTTTTTTTATCATTTATATCGAGTTGAATACTTATTTCAATATAATTTTTTTTTTTGATAAGTGCTATCATTAAAAGTATTATAGGGATTTAAATAAATATATTAACAGCCAGGAAGTTTTCAAATGAATTTTTGTCTCATTTAACAAAAAAGTATCCTCGGGTTATGCATTTTGTATATAATATAAGAATCAATATTGTGACCCGATTATATAAAATGAAAAATGATAATTTGAATTTTTTATTCGATTTTTCTATTTTAATTATTGTACTTAGGATTCAGTTGATTTTTTGTAAATTATTTTCATAATTTACAAAAAATTCAAAATAGTTTAAAATTTCCATTATTGTTTAAAATTAAATAATTTAAGATAATTAATTTAATATGTACTTATAATTTTTCACTGTCTGTCCAGTTATCAGTTCGATATTCCTTTGAATTAAATTAATGAAACGAAGAGTGCAGACCTAATTCGTTTAAGGAAACGAATTAGGGTTGCATGCATAACTTAAAATAATGTTGGTCCCTAAAAGATCGTCAGGTCAGAACTTAAAATATTCACATTGGCAATTTTGAATTTTCCTTATCTCATGAGCAATTTTGATTTGATATATTGATTGATTATATAGTAACGAAATTATCTTATCATACAATTTCTTTGATTATAATTTGGATATATAATTTTGAATTTATTTACAATTTGGGTATATAAATAGCCAAGCAATTGCAGAGTAATATTAGTGAAAAACTAGCAACTCAAGTATATTTATATTTTAAAAATGAAATTCATTTTATTTGTACACGTTATTTTTGCCATTATATATTTAATAAATTGTCAAAAATTTGCGAAAAAATATGGAGTTGGTGCCAGTAATTACATACAAAAATATTAAAATATATTTTATTATATTTCTAATTAGCTATTATTTATTTACACAGTGCATTTGTATCAAAACATAAATTTTTTATATTATGATATTCGAGATAATGTAAAATGCTTAAGTTTTAGTATGCGATCAGTAAGTCAGTTCGACATTATTTTAAGCCAAGAGTATGGTGTTAAAGATTTTTCGGTACAATTTAACTTAGGATTAGCTGGACAAACAAAAGCTAATATAATAAGATCACATGTGGCTAATGGAACAATTGAAACAGAACATATTGATACTCCAAATATTCTGAGTGAAAAATTTTTCCATACTTTCTGGTTATCATGGAAAGATGATAAATTTCAACTTGGAGCCATAGGTGACAAAAATCCAATTTTGGAATGGATAGAAGAAGATGAATATAAAGTTAATTATTTTGGTATAAGACATTCTAGTGGATGGGCAATATTTTATTTTGAAGGTAATGAAAAATATATTTGTCTTTAAAAAATACTAGTTCTAAAGAAATGTTTTTTTTTTCTTAACAGAACCAACGTGTCCTTGAAATTGTCACATATGAGGATAAATTGAAAAGATGGCATAATGAATTTCAACAGAAATAAAAATCTAATGTTAAATTTCTAAAAAATATCTAAATTTTATATTAAAAACAATATCATGTAAATAAATTTTGGGCAGATGTACAACTTTTACTAACGACAATAAAATTATATATTAAAGGGTCTCAATAAGAAAATTAATTATCACAATTATAATATATGTATATGTATGTATACCTAACCTTACCCTACGCACTTAAATTTTTATTCAAATAATTATAAGGACTTTTATTCAATATCTGATTAAATACTTAAAAATAAACATTATTATCTTATCAATTTTAAATTTACCATAATTTATTTTAGATTTTACAATTAGATTTTATATAAATAGGATTTATTTCCAAATTAGTATTTAGTTTGGAACGATTATCTGAAGTATTTGTTGGTAAAATGAAATTCATTGTTTTTTTACACGTTATTTTTGGCCTTGTATATTTTGGAAATTCCCAAAATGTTGAAGTTAACGATGGAGTTCATGCTAGTAAGTCGCTAAAAAATTTTATAAATTACTTTTTGTGTTTAATAATGTTATGTTTAGTACATCTCTATCAATCGAAACTATTTATATATTTTGATCTTCTGAAGGGCGTAGAATGCTTAAGTTTTAGTATGCGATCAAAGGATGAGTTTAACGTTGTTTTAAACAAAAATCGAAGCTATTTTGACTTCTCGGTAGAATTTTATTTAGGATTTGATAATCATAAGGGATCCCGTATAAAAAGATTACATTCTTCTAAAGCAATAATTGAAACTACAATTCTTAAAACACCAAATATTTTAAGTGAGAAATTTTATCATAGTTTCTGGTTATCATGGAATAAAAATGGTATATTTAAACTTGGTGCTAAAAATGAAAAAGAACCAATATTGGAATGGTATCAAAGTGGTCCATATGAAATTAATTATTTTGGTATACGAACACCCTATGGTTTGGATGGAGATTTTTACTTTGAAGGTGAATTATATATTTGTGTATTGAAAATATCAGATCTTATATAAATATTCTTTTTTCTTAATAGAACCAGTATGTCCTTGAAGTTGAGAAGGAATTAATTTTAGCAAGCAATCTATTTTTATAGAAATATTAAATGATTAAAATTTGTAATAAAAATTTATAATTTTTGACTAAATTATTTGTTTTTTGTGATTTCTCAAATAGCATTTTACCATTAAAATTCTTCTTCTTAATATTATTCTTCTAATATAATTCTGCTTCTTAAACGAATAGCATTTTACAATTTAAGTTCTTCTTCTTAATCATTGTGTAGCAAGGATTTTCAATAATATGTTATTATTTTTATGGAATTCTTGGACTAAATATTATGTTTTTTTAGCAGATGTTCTATTTTCTAACAATACTAAATTCATATTTTGGTAATTATGGTAAATAACCAAAATTATCAATGTTTCGTTCGGGGCCTATTTTTTTTAATCAAATAAATTTAAATCAAGTTCTAGCCGATAAGAGTATCATATTAAAAGTGTTTATTGAATTCGTAAAAATCAAATGAGAACATTATGATCTAGGAATATTTGTTTACTGGGCAAATTTGAGTTATTCCCACTAGTTTTCCACAAAGAAAGATTTACGTGTTGTTGGAATCATTCGAATGCTGACAATTAAATTTAAATTTTTAGTTTTTTGTAAATATTTTCATGAATTTACAAAGTTTTTTTTTTGTGTTTTAAGGATGTTATTTTGTCTGTTAATTTTTGAAAATATATATAGAAAAATATTTAAATGGTAAGAGAAGTTTTTACAAGGATATTCGATTTAGCAAAAGTGGTTATAATTTTTTTTCTGCACAATTTTATATATAATTTGTAATATTATAAATGTTGTCTATAGGATGACCAAATACATTCTTTTTAAGGACGTTTTTAAAACATAGTAAAATTACATATTTCTGTTGGTGGGAAAAGTTGATAAATCTAGAATCAAAAGAAAGGTAACAAATCTTGAAAATTTAAAGAATCTAAAAAATAGAAAATTAAAAAATTTGAAATTAAAGGAAACATTTATGAAATTTTACGAACATCAGTAAATAATATTTTATTATAAATTATATGTAACCTACGGCATCAATTTCTTTTGACCTAAACTTTCTTTCACATTTGACTTTTCTACATACCCTCAATATAAAAAGTGTAAGAAAGTATTACACTTACAAGAGTTAAAAATTCCTTTTTCAACATTTTCTATTAAAGTGTTTTTTAAGGAGAAACAAATAATATACATCTGGTCATCTCTATAATTCTTTATAAATAGAGGTTAGAGTTTACAGACAATTAAGTGCGAAATAGAGTAGACAAGATACGAAAACTTTTTGTGATTATGTTTCCATTGTTTTTATATTTTTGTTTCAATTTTTTTTTTGTTATTGTTCGTGGTGATCAAGAAAATGGACATTTAAACACTTTATGTTTACAATAGAACAAAAAATTGTCGATTATTAGTCTTCACTTTTATTAAGTATATAATTAAAAAATTTCTTTAATAACTAATTAAATTTATTAAATATCCTTAAGTAAAATAGTTTATGATCAATTCAAATTTAATCTAGTTTCCTAATATAAAAACTAATTATAAAATTTGCCATATTAAAAGGTTTTGGATAAAATTGAAATTATTTTTTTGAATTTAAAGTTCACTTTCGCTGAGATGACTATATTTAAAATTAAATTTATAAATATATACAATTAAAGTAAAAATACAAGTAAAAAATATTTGCTTTTAAATCAATTAATAGTCGTCCATCTTAACATATTACCAAATGTATACAGTCTTTTTTTTTTGAAAAAATCTGTCATTAAAAAGATTAACACACCAATTTTATCAAAATTTATTTATTGTATAATATTTTATTTATTTTTAACCAAAATGACACTATATTTTTAATCTTGTAAATTAACATTGACTAAAATTTTTTTTTCATAAAACATAAAAAAATTATACTCGTATAGAAACCAACAAAAATTTAACCAGCAAAAATAAAAAAAAAAAATTCAATATACATTTTTTTTTATTATATGTTACACTCTTATGGGATAACCTTATAAGGACCAAGACCAAGCAGTATCCTTCTCCTTCTCCATTGATATTACAAAACGTATTTTAAAATTATCGTATTATATCTTTATTGTATGATCTCAAAACAACATGTTTTCATTTGTGCCAGTATTGTGGTTTTACATGACCACAAAATTGGTTACTCTATAAATCGATACGATTAAACTACATATATGTATATGTAAACATGTTTATATATTCAAGGATAATACCAGGATTCAGTAAACATATTATAATGGTGTTACATATAAGTATAGAATGTGCTATATTAAACATAGTTTTGCTATAGTGCTTATACATTTTATTATTACTATAGATATTGGATTTAAATGGTATGAGATTAAATCTTTGTTTATCTGCTTTGGATAGATTACAACTTTTCATCACAAAAATATTTTATATACATATATAACACATTTTTGTGGTGTAGGCATATCTTTAAGTAATTTATTTCCGAAATGAAAAAAAAAACACACAAATTTTATTTAAATTCTTGTTTTTTTTTTGGTATCCCAAAATAATTTTAAGGATATTTAAAATATTTCAGATTGTATAATTGAATATTAAATAATATTATACAAATTAAAATATTTTGAATATTTTCATATTTAGTTTAGAATTTGTGAAGATATTATAGTTTGTAACAATATTTTAATGTTAATTTTAAATTGATATTTTACCTTAAATAGTGATTTTTATATTATATATGTATATTAGGAAAGATTTACATTATAACAGTATAATCGTAGAAGCAAATATAATTTCACAGAAAAGCTTATTATTAGATGTAAGATAACAGTTCATAATATCAGTTGAATAGAAATTAATAATTATTTGAGACAAACTATAGTACTTACGACACACGAGAAATGTAGCAGCATTGAAAATGCATAAATTACTTAATTTCTCAAAAAATTGATTTAATCACTTAAAATAGCTTAATTTTATATTTAAGTAGTACACAATTTTAGTTTACTTATAATAATACAAAATTAGTATAATAAATGTACAGCACTTCCAAAGTCCATTTTGGTATAATAATTTATTTTCAAACCTTCAGTAATTTAATTTGCCTTTATTTTACAAATAAAATAAGTAACTTATTTAAAATTCAATTTGAAATTTTTCCACTGATCTACAAAGAGAACAAATTGATTTATAAGGACGAAATTTATTAGACGCTCCTATTGAAATTACCAATTTTAACGAATATTTAATTTTTATTTTGATAAATTCTAATCAATTTTCAATGCATATTAATTTCGCTTCTGTTAAAATTTTCTCTAAACTAAATTATCTATAATAATTTTAACATTGTTTTTGATTAAATTTTAATTTTAACCGATATTTTATTATCGAATTCTAAATATAAAAATTTAAATCTTACAAAAACTTCTGCTATTATCAGAAACTTACAAAGAATTTTTTTTTTCTATTTGAATTTTGGTAAGATTTTTGGTATGGTACAAATAAACCACATTATCTATTCTGTTAATGTATAAAATTTTTATGATTATTATTTCTTCTATATCCTTTTTAGTTAATATCCTCAACAAATTGTATAATATCAATAATTTATTATATATATTTTCTAGAGCTGCTCTAAAAAAAACTATTACAACATTTGATTACTCTAACTCTATAATTCATATTAAACCCTTTTTTTTACATATATCTACTTACATATATATATATGACCACACCTTTTAAATATTAACTAAGTATCTTTACACCAGGTATTTTTCCCAAAAAAAAAAAAATCATATTATGCTTTTTTGCCGTACAATATTTCGCGCAAGAACAAAGCCAATATTACTGTATCACCACAAAAAAAAAGCATCCTACATTTATACGTTGTCTTTTTTATTTTATTTTATTGTCTTTTCTCCGGAAAGTCCCAAACATTTTCGATTACATACTTTCATTCCTTTTTTTACGACATATTGGCTAAAATAACATATAGTTAGTAGTAGTACATATATACGTATAAAAAGATAAGTTCGATTTTTTTTTTTTGGTTCATTTCAGATCATTTATAGGTGTTTGGTCTGAAGATTTAGGCATACGAGTATTATTTTTTTTTTCATTTTAGGGCTGAAGGAGGTGTGAGACTACTGCTTAAAATACCACATAATGCCCATTTCCAAAAAACTTTTTATAACTTCTCGGGATCTTCTCACATAAATGAAAGGAAGAAGAAAATATTATTCAAGCTGTTTTTTTTTTCGTGAAATATTTTTGATGCCACCTTTGTCGTATATTTGTGTATTATCCTTTTTTCAAAAAAAAAAAAAACAAAAGTACTGAAAAATATCCTGTAAATGGGTGGTTTTTGATATTGATAAAAAAAAACGGATACGATTTTTTTTTTTTGGTAATATTTTGTGACTCTCATAAAATTGATCCAGTCTAATGAAATTCGAAATCCCTATATGCCAGATACTATATATAGATACGAGTATATGTATATATATAAATATGTGGAGATGGTGAAATCCTTGTGAAATTCATAAGTATTATATGTTTGGTTATTTTTTGTGATTCTTTTCATTTTGACCTTTTTTTATATATTTTTCTTACCTATATGTAATATTTTTGGTAACAGTCTTTGGAATTGAAAAATATGCAATGGATAAAATTAAACTTTGGTTTTTTTTTTTGGTATATAGAAGATTTTCTTTTTGTCATCATAAAAACTTTGGATTTATGAAAAGAGTTTTTTTTGTTGTTGTTTGAAGGACTTAATTCTTTGCTCTGTTGTTTTTGGTGGTGATATATAACCTATTTAATATGTCTCAATAATGAAAATATTATTATTATGATTTCAAAATATTGTTTTAGAAGAAATAAAATAAATAGTCAAATGAAATATTTGAAAACATAAAAATGTTGGTATGTATTAATAAATAAAGATTTAATTATATTTTTGTAATTTATAAAAGATCCTTTTTTAAATCTCAATGAAATCTTTTAAAAATTTAACAGAAAGAACTATCGAATAAAATGAGTCACTTCACAGCTAAAGTTATAATTATAATACATCCTGAATTTTATTTGATTCTTTGATGTCTATAATTTGGATATCCTATAAATTTAGCATTTCACTACTCACATCTCAGGGTTATGTTTCACGAAATGTTTCGATGCCCCACAGTTCAATCAATTATTTTTCTGTTAGGTTTATTCCACAGTTGTTACATGGATTAGTCCAGTGCCAGTCTATGTTTGTGGTTTTGCGAATGTTTTAAAATTTCATATAACAGACTGAGCCATTGGATCAATATAATTTCTCTGGTATTTAAAACGCTTGATTTGATACTATCTTTTGTCAGTAATAATAGTTAAAATATAATTTAATATGCATTGCCACATATTTTTTAATATCTACAAATCTGCCAGTACAAATTTACACGATAATATTCATTTTAAGTTTAATTCATCATCATTTTATTCATTTCGTATTTAGTTTATTGGAAATATCTTAAATCAGACAAAAAATTACAAATATTTCAAGTAACTTTTTACAAAATTTAGAAAATTCTTAGTTATTTAATTTTCGTTTATACAATTTTCTGCTAACGATAATTTAATAATTTGCGTTTTGGGGTTAACTTTTTGATTTTTCTTTTTGGAGAACGAAAATTAATAATATCAATTAATCAATAATTTTTAACTAACTCAAATTATTCATTTAAAAATATAAATAATATTAATAACATTTAAATTTTTGAAAAGAAAAATTATTCCATAAATATTCTTATTTATGTATTATTGTTATATAACTAAACTAAATATTTTATGTTTAACAAAATTTATATATCCTTTCATATACATATCCTTGTTTAAAAGCCGCACACAATGATTTTATATCTTTATATAATATATATGTATAGAGAAATATAATATAATATAAATTTTTGGTAAAAGGCGCACACAAATTATGACTTTTGTATTGATGATATATAACATAATGCAATGGCAGTTGGCATTTATGGTTATTTTGTTTGTTCTTAACCCGTTTTGCTACTTGTGATATCCTTGTCACCCCTAAGAATATAATACATATATATATAATCCCAGAAAATTATATACATATAGATGTATATGTATGTACTACTCAAAAGAAAGTCTAAAAAAAAAATGTTTGATTTTTTTTTTTCAGTTTTATACTTGTTGGTTTTTGGAAAATATATTTTCTTTTTTCTTGGTGTTTATAATATATGTCGATATGTATATTGAAATCATACAAACCCCACCACCATCTAAAGTCTAAAAGTATATAAAATATCAACAAGGATATAATAAAAGAATATATGTTTGTATAGAATTTTTAAAATCCTCCAATATGTATTCCACAATTTAATTGAATATGGTTTATGGGAAAAAGAAGCTATAAAATAACTATAATAATATTTCATATACCTTTAACGTATTATATACACGGGGGTTACATATGCCATGGAAATCAAAAAATATCAATTTTAAAGGTTATACATTTAATTTAACTTTTTTTTTTGTGTTAAATAAAAATAATTTTATGTTTGCACAATTGCAATATTTTTTGAATTTTTTATAGATGATTGAATAAGATTTTGGGGAATAAATGATTTTTAGGAGACACAAAAGCGTATAATATAGTTTCTGCTAAACTTTATATTCCATCAATATAGTGAAGAAAATTCAATACTCCTGGAAACTTTAATTTACGCAACAAAGGATAAAATACTTTTTAGGATATTGCGAATTTATGTATAAATTTTAATTACAAAAATTAATTTTAAATTAAAACGGGTAGAATATATTATGAAAATATCAAATATTTTGTAGGCTATGACAAATAATTATAAAATTTAAAATAATTAAATTGAAATTTTCATATTGTTGAATCAAAGCTCTACTAAATGACACTTATGTATATGTATATTGTTGACGTGCTGAGTACAAATTTTGTCAAGCTAAATTTGTACTGTCACAGAAAAATTACAAATTTATAAATATTTAATTTGAAATATGCATTTTAATTAGAATACATATAAAAATGTTAATTTTAATTATATCATTATGGTGTATTTTTAAATAATTCAATTGATTATTATTATTATTTAATGAAAAATTTGCTATATTATAATAATTATTTATTTTATTTGTAAATTTGACTAATTCTATTTGACTAATTTACTTGAAAATTTAAATATTTTTTGAATCTTGTTTAATATTTTCTATAAAAATTGTTGAGTTTTAAAATCAACGTTATCATCGAGCATATTACTTATATAAACTTGTTGAATATTAAACTTTCCTATTTCCATTTATTTTTCTTCCAAATATTTTTATAAATCAAAAATTCAAATATATGTATATACTAATTAAATACTAATTCAATTTTTTATTTAAATAATAAAAATCTGGAAAAGGTTTTTTTTGTTATTTATTATTCCGACATTTTTAAAAATAGGATTTATAACTGAAAAAAATTATAAGGATGTGCATAAAGAAACAGTGAAATACAGGAAAACAATCTCTTTTATAGATATGAAAAAAAAAATCACATTTATATGTAGGCAAGTTTTTCTCTTTTGAATAAAAGTCGGAAATAAATTCAGGAAATTACATGTCGTTCTTAGTTTAACATATCAACATACCATTTCATTTTTATTCAGCTACAATTCTATAATTTTTTTTTATGATTTTGTCCATTACGAAATTATGTGTTTCACCAAACAATTGCTTGGTAAAAATTCCATATAGACAACAACAACAAAATGTTAAAAATATCCTTTTTTCCTCGAACGCTTTTCTCTCGATTCGTTTTTTGTATGTATGTATTGTAATTGTAATAAATAAAAAGATATGTCACACAAAATTGAAAAACAATTAACTAAACAAGTAAAAAAATATCATTGAAAAAAAATAAATATTGTTTTTGTTATCCTTTTAAAAGGATTTAAGAGTTATTACATATATAGGAAAAAATATATATCGTATAATATTAATTGCCAAATTTTCTACATGATTTCATTAAATTAATAAATTCTTTGATAAATATTTTTATATTGTACGGTACGCTATAAATATATATATACATATATGTAGTAATATACATATATAATAATGCAAACATTTAGTAATATTTTCCACTATACCATTTAACCTAAATTTTATTATATAGAAATTATTATGTCTATGATGTCAAAAACAAATTTTCTAGTGAATAAATCGTCGTCCTGCTGAAGTGATATACGTTATAATTATATATGGATGGAATCAGACCGTATATATTGTTATATTGATGTTAAATAGAAATTTAATTATATAATTTAAATTAATATTTTATAGAAAATATTTTAGATGTCCTTAAAATAGTTTTTGTATATATTTGGACACAATTGAAATTTCTTCAATACGAATCAAAATTAAAATTCCAAAGTGACTAGGCGTCTATGGAAACCAAAGTCACTATATTAAGTAAGTATATATGGACGAATTAATAAATTATGCTTCAGTTTCATTTACTTATTACCAGCATAAATTGAGTACATTAGAGAATTTAGACGGTGGTTCCCTATTTGCAGACTTTTTTTTCAAAAACTTGGGCAAATTAAAAGATATTTGGAATTGGTTTGGATATTCTTATTATAATTAACATTCTCCGTCGATGGGCACCACATTTTCCTATATTGGAGAATGTCGATGTTTTACGCAAAAAAAATGGCAAGGGGTACCCCCTTTGAATTTTTTCGACAACCAATTTAAATTCGCAAACATAGACAAATTTGGTATCTGTCGACGTGAAATATTAATTATAACAAAACTATTTAAGCAAAATTGAAAAATCTTTTAATTTACCCAAGTTTTAGCAAAAAAAAACTAATAATAATTTTTTTTTTATTTTCAAAAGGACTCTTTTTTTTCAGGTTGATTAAAAATATAGACATCTTTGTCTGATATTTATGTTTTATATATGGAAATTAAAGATTAAAATCTTAAATCTCTATTAAATAAGCAAGCAATAAACGATCGTAAAAAAGCACATAGGTATTGTCAACTTAGTAGAAAACAATTTGAAATCATATAAAATATATATTGCCGATCATATATTTTTGAAATTGTTATAGAAGAAGTATAACAAAACGAAGTACACCATATAACTTTACTTTTTGGTCAAAGGCCTCTTAAGAAGAGTTCAGTCGAATTAACTATAAACCATAAAATCATATAAATTTGAGTTGTTTAAGACAACAAGCAACAAACAAACTATATTACGTCTCCATATTGAGTAATTTTCTTCATAATACTTGTATGACCAAAAAATTTATATAATTTTATATAAAACCATATTTAACTTTAACCACAAATAAATATTTACTAAATACTTAAATTTAACCATTTAATATAAAATGATATTTTAATAATATCAAATTTCATTTTACCATTTACACTTACACATTATATCTTGAAAGTTATACGAAATATTTCAATTTATTATAATAATTTTTTGCAAATAAAAATGAGTTTAATGTTACTGAAAGGACAACAATTACAGTTAAAATGCGATTAGAATCTTTTAAGATTTTTCGGCCTATTGATGTATACTAGACCATAATCTAATAATAAAAATGGTATTTGACAAGATCAAAATTAAAATCTATTTGTTAACATATATAAAATTATATCCAATAATTTTGCAATTTTTATATGTAATATTATGTTATTTCATGCTGAAAATTTAATTATAAAAGTATAAAAAATTCTAAAGAAATGCATAAAATTTCAATTGAATTTTCTGTTTCGGAAAAGGAAAATTAATTATAATATTACCTATAGATAATTTTGTAGATTAAAGATAATTTGGTATTCCTAGTTTAGGTTTAATTTAAATTAAGATATCGTAAATTGCATTTGTTCGAAATTTTAAAAGTGTAAAAAAATACTAACTTTTGGTGTGTATCTTATTTAAATATGTAGATCGACTAGATTTTTTAAAATCTGAAATCAGATAAATTTGTCTAGTGAAATAAGAAACAGTCAGATTTTTCAGATCAAACAATATTGCCGGGTAAAATGAAAATATTGGTCGGCAACTGTGCAATTCTCAAATTAACGAAATTATTTTTCAATTTAAACAACAAGTTTTTTAATATTTTTCAGCGCCCTTAGATCAGAAGTAGGTCCATTGTACCCCTCGTGTAGATATCCTCATGTCACTCCTGCTGGAGCCACTCCCTTTTGCGAATTTAATGATTGGTTGTCAACTTCGAACCCCTGCATCACACATTTCATTCAAGAAGAAGGCACCTCAGCATTTATTCCGAAAATGCATGAGTTGGGGACAGTGGCACAGGACGTGTTCAACAATCTCCCTTTCGAAATCGCATACTCTACCTACAGACATTAGTGTCTGTACCTTTAGTGCCTTTTTTTAATTTGGAAAATATAAATTTAGAATTAAGATAAAATTACTATACGTTTCGTATTACCAAAAAAAATGTGGTCAATAATTAATCAAATAACATTAGGTTAGGTGGCTAATTGGAAATAGTGTTAAAAATATACAAAAAGTTTCTCAAAAATACTGTAATTTAATTACATATTTCTATAAATTAGATGTGACTCGAATATTATTGAGTAAAACATATTTTTCTTAAGTAACTAATATTTACGATATGTGATTAAATTCATTAAAAAACTCCAACAGGTTCCATAAAAATTAAACAAATAATTCACTTAAAACCGATAAAAAATTTCAAAATAAAATTTGCATAAAAATTTATTCAATTTATTAAAAATTAAAACAAAATAAAAATAAAATTCTTAGAAAAAAAAGGATATTTAAAGTAATTTTAAAATAAAAATCTTTTTCTTAATTTGTTGTTGTTGTGAATTCTATGAATTAAATAAGAAATGGAAATATTTTTTTTCTTTTTTTAATAAATACATTGGAAAAGACTAAAAATGTAATCAAGATACTAACAACAACAACCAGAGAAAGAAAAAAGGAAGAAACATTATCAAGTTCTTTTTTAAAGGGTACAAGGGTATTGACACGTAATTCGTTTTACCCAACTCAGACCACCACCCCATCCTTTTTCTATATCATAATATAAATTTCCATTCTCATGGTTGTTATTTGTATTATGTCATCGTATAAACATATTTTTTTTTTCTCTTTTTTTTTTTTGTATCTTTAGGATTTCCGATGGACCTTCACAAGGATTTAGGATTGATGGGAATCCAAGAGTTGAAATACAAAAACAAAAATGAAACAAAAAAAATGAAACAAAGGATAATAAACGAAAAAAAAAATGAAAACTGTGAAAGGATGAGTGTTTAATAGAAAGAAAAAAAAGTTAACAAAAAAAAAAAAAAAAGAAAATATTGAAAATACGAAAATAATTTTCAGGCCTTTTGTGTGTTATAAATTTTAATAATAAATCCCGTATAGCTCAGAGCATTAACACGAACCAGAATATATATCTATATATATGTATATAAATCGTATTCTGTATATATATGTATAAGAAAAATTATACTTCTCTATATAGATAATTTTTTTTTACTATAATTTTTTTTAACCAATTTTTCTGTGTGTGGTGAAATGAAGAAAAAGAAAATGTTCTAATTAAATTTCATTTGACTGTTCGAATGTCTAATTTGTTGAAATGGTATTTGATAATATCTTTATAATTATTATACCTTGTAAAATATCAATTATATCTTAATTTCATAATAAAACTTAAAATTTCATATCTTTGAAATAACTAATCCGATACCTTATACAAGATGTCATATAATTGCACTACATGTGACTATCCGTCTTCCAAATTTGTATCCTAATTAATTGTTACATAATCTTTTATATAAGCAATAATATTGGTGAAGTAATTCTTCTCAGACAATTTTTCTCAGACAATTATTCTCATCATGGCTCAAGTGCAAGTCTTCCCAAGCAAGTCATTTCTCACTAATAATATTTATTAGATGACTGCCCTTTCAATACTTAATATATCATTATAAAGTTCTCTCATATCCGTTACAGATGTTCGGACCTGATTTACATTTATAAATTCGACAAAATCTAATTTTTTGTTTCACTATATTTATAAATGTCTCATTATCCTCTGAAAAATTGAACTTTTAAATAAAATTATAAATTAAAATTATAAAGTGATCTCTTAACAAACTTTTGTTTATCAATTCTTCCACTTATAATTTTTTTTATATTATATATTTTTTTGTTTCAAGGATAATTTTTTTTTTGTGTGATCCTGTAAATATACATACAGATGTAATTTTTTCTATGACATCAAAATCAAGAAATCGAAAGATAGAAAATTCGAATTTATATATTATTTGCTGAATCCTTTTTTCTAAAGAATTTAATTCCTTTAATGGGCCACAAATGGATACCATCACACATATACATATAGAGAAGGTGGTACTATAACAATTCTAAACAAAACATTTTTGGTGAGATAAATATAAATTCCTATAGTAGTTAGTTTTTTTTTTAATAAACTAAATATTATATAGAAGGTAAAAATTATTTTGATTAAAAAATGTGATTATTATTTTTATCTTCTTGGTTTCGAAGAAAGAAGAAAAAAGAAAGAACGGATATAACAATTTATTAATATTTAATATAATTTATATTCTCTCTATATAAAGTGTTAAGTCTCTCTAAATCTTATTTAATTCAAGGAAAATATTTCCATTGATAGAGTTGTATAGATTTCCCTTTCTATATGATATCTGATAAGCTCAAGTTTCAAAAATTATATACTTAAGTAGCATAGTAAGAGTAACGAATCTGTTATAGGAAAATAATGTTGGTCAGAAATATATAACACATACATATATGGGCAACATATTATTTATTAAGAGAAAGGATACAAATTGATTTATATTTTATTTTTTTAAGAAATCTTTTATTTATTAATTTATTGTCAAGATTGTAGAAATTTAGCAAAAAAATATATCTAGGAAATACGAAAATCTGATTCTGAAAATTTACTTAAATTTGCACAGGGTGGGCGTCATAAAGGATGGCATAAACTCATTTAAAAATTGTCTAAAAATTGTCAAAAAATTGGAAAATATTTCTAGAAATTCAAATTTAGCAAGGCAGGAGCTCATGAACAAATATAAATTATAGAAATTTATTAAAAATTAAATGGTCCAAGTTGAGAGTACAAGGTTTCTAAAAAAATATCTAAACATGATAATAATTATCCTTCAATTATTACCGAATAATGAAATCTACTAAATATACTAAATCTTCAATATAAATGGCTGGAGGAAAAAAGGCTGGAGGTAAAATGGCTGGAGGTAAAGGATGTGAATCAATAAAAAGTTGTGGTCGCATTACTATGATGAAAAAATTAATGGTGCTGTTAAGTCGTTTGTTTTTGGTAAAATTTAAAGTCTTTATACTAATTTTACTAATAAATTAGAAATAATTTAACTCTAGATTATTAATTTTTGCATTATAGAAGTGTTAATTAAATTAAATTTAATATGTATACTGAATAATGTAACCGAATAATGAACTAAGAGCAAACCCATAAATATTAATTTCATTTTTCTGTTGATATTTTTTGAATTTTAATCTTTTTTTATAATATTTCATACAAAAAAACATAAAATTCTTTAAATAAAAAAAAAGAAGATGTTGTTTCTTTTTTGTGTTGTTCATACTTATCCGTGTTTTATTTTTATTGAGAGCATAATATTCATAATCATATTTTTTTCTACATTATATTTTATAGAAATTTTTTTTTATGTTTCTAGATTAAAATAAATAAAGAAGAAAAAATATAAATATAATATTAACAATGTTTTATTCATTGTTGTATTATGAGATATTTAAGAGCGGGTGAGTAGAGATGAGGTTATGATAAGAACTTTAAATCAGCAACAACAGCATTAGGCTATTTTTTTTTTTTTTTTTCATATTTAAAAGTTTTGCTGAATCACATATTTATTAGAAATTCATTTTTGTTCAAAAAGGCTCTCGATTCAAAAGAAAAAAAAAAAGGAAATACTCGTAAGCTCCATTTAATCTACAAAATGATGACAATAAATAAAATAAAATTTATGGAATATATTAAAGGAAATATTAGTTAATTGCTAATAAAACAATAATTTGTATTTACATACAAATCTTTTTTAAAAGTCAAATTGGACTTAATTTAAATTCTTCATTTTTTGTTTATAGTAAAAGGACGAATTTGATTTAAAAAAAACATGAATCAGATTAACAAAAGTTTGATTTTTTTTTTTGAAGAAACGAAGATGATTTATGAGTTAAAAGGATATTTTTACCTATTCGTAATGTTACATTACTGATTACTGCCATTGTTTAATTATACATAATTAAAATTAAAATTGTAGTAATTTATTTGATTTGTATAAAAATGGAATTTATTGACTGATAAATCGATACACGAGTCATGTATCACAATTAATTTTATTTATTGATATTCGCACTGTATGATATTCACTCAAATTCCCAAAAATTAGAATGTTTACGTGAACAAATTTCTTAAGCAAAATATCAATTAGTGAATAGATCTCAAATTTAGCAATAGACTTGAATTGAAGAAGACAACTTTTGAGTGTACCTGCCGCAATAATCAACTATAGAATATCTACTCTAGTAGATATTCTACTAGAAAATGGCATTTCACTTAACAGTCTCCTTCAAATCAAGTCTATCACACTTAATTATTTCACTTCTTAATTTTATTGATTTAATTATATGATTTTTTTTTATTTCATTTAGTTTATTTATGATTTAATATAAGTTTTCGGGTTAATTTATCTGATTTAATATTTTTTTCTCATTTATTTGGTACACTATTCATTTACATAACCTTAAAAAGGATAATCAGCATGATAAAATATTATATTTTTTAAGGAAATATTATATGCCTACCCCATTATGCACAAATTAATAAACTCGAGGCAAATTTTATACAAGAATGCAAGGGCATATTACATACATACAAATAATAATATAAAAAAAAAGAATGAATTTATGCTGACATAGTGGTTTTCACAAAATATAAAAAAAAAATTCTACTTCCTCATACTAAAAATAAAAAATTAAACATTAAAAGGGGTGTAGATTATGAAATAAAAAAAATGAATGATGTACTACTATGTTGTATACCAAAAGTATAGTAAAAAGTCAACATTTTTACTCAACAGTGCACTTGAGCGAGCGAAAATCTGAGATGAATTGGAAAATGTATATATATGTATAAAAAATATGTATAGATTTCTTTATAGCTCGGTGAACAACAATACAATATAACAAAAAAAAACCTTCTTTTTTTTTAATATCCGATGCTCTACAAGTTAAAAATCTTGTATAATTTTTTTTTACAACAAACAGCAAAAAAAAAATAAAATTTATTTTTATTTGGAGAAAAACTTTAATGAAAATTGCAAAAAAGTATTTAAATATATTTTCCTTTTTTTTTGCTGTTAACACAAATATAAAATATTATATAAAATTTTGTTATTAACAATAGTGTTTAGGACCAGTTGTACACGGGCAAGTTTTATCGGGCCGAAAACGAAAAGCAATGGTAAGTTGAGTTGACATAATATGTACTAAGATTTTAAATACTCCAAGAACAAGAGTATACAAGAGTATAAAATATCTCATAATGCTATCATGATTACTGTCATAGGCTTCAAACGCCAAACACTGCCAACTAGTAAAACTTAAAATTATCCTTTAGTTTGAAAAAAAAAAAAAACATAATAATTATTAACAGATTTTTACAATTTTTGACAGTTTTTTAGAACTTTCAATTAAAATTATAATTTAATTCTATCTCTCATCTTTCACCTCGTCTTTGCTCCATCAGATCGAATTTTTTAACTAATATAAATAACATTAATTTAAATTATATTATTGAGTAGAAAATCCGATCGGTGTAAAACCATTATCAAAATTTATCAAAACTTTTATGTTAAGATTTTTCTTGTTCCTCAAATATTAAATAATATAATTTTATTGTTGACAAAGGACTATAAGAATCATCAGAAAATCATATATATATATATATATATGTATAAAAAAATATAAACTATACACAATGACATTTAACATAATGATGTATTGTTGCTGTTTATATATAAAATAAATAGATCCAGCATTAAAGCATAAATGTCAATATACTTAGATTAGTAAGCAGAATTTTTATATATGTATATTTTATTTTTACCTTATTAAATTACAATTCTTATTTTTCTGTTTTCCGCCTAACCAACAACATCGTTTATTACACCGAATAGATAATATATGTACATATATGGTTTATTTTAACGATTAGATAGAAATGAGCAACATATCAGCATAAATACATAGTATATTTAAATTCATATTTTTTTTTTGTTAATTTGTTATGTTGAAAATGATTTTTAATAATTCCTTTTTTTTATGTTGCAATGCTTTAGGAAAATAATAAAAAAAAATTAATTTTGTTATATTATATATACATTGTGAAAGTTTCAAGGACTTTTAGTTCAGATTTTTGCAATTTTTTTTTTAAATTTCTTCCATATATAAAATACATATATGTATAAATGTATGGTATAGTGTAAAAATATAAAAAAAAATTATTTCATATTTTTGTTTATTGTAACTTGTTATATTTTTTTTTTATATATTTTCATAAATTTTGCTAATGTATTGTCTAGACTTAATATGCTGGAAAATATGGGAAAGAAATATCAGCTAATTGAAAAAAAATGATGATTGTATGGTATTAAAACTTTCAGAGCTTTTTTGTTTGGTATAAAATTAGCCGGAAAAACCATATAAATAATGTGAATAATTAAAAACTATTAATTAGCAATAATTTTATACAAAAAAAAACTTTTAATTATTTATTTAATCACTTTTTTATATTTATTAAAAAGTGATTTAATATTATATCGCATTGACCTAGAATGGACCTCTGTACCAGAAAATTACTATACATATATATGAATAAATGAAAATTTTGTTTCGAAATTGATTTGATTTGATTAAACTATTTCTATAATTCATTATAGGGATTTAATTTTTTTGTGGTATGTTTTGTGGTACAAAATAGAATTTATGTTTGTGAAATGAATATTTTTTGACAAATAAAGGTTAGATCATCAAATGAATTACTTGGTATTTGTTAGAATTTTTGTGAAAAGCTTAGATGTCTATTAGAAGTCCTTTGGTAAATAAATTTATTTTGATTATTCAATTATGAATTTTTTGTTTTGAAATCCAATTACTTAGTAAATTGTTGCCATAATAGAATAAAGTATTAAAATCAGTTAAAAGCCGGGTTTAAGTAGCGATTACTACGGGTAGTCACAATATAAAAGATCATTCAATAATTATAATTACAAATTAAAGTTACTAAAATTGAATATATTTTCAATTGGTGCACATATGGATTTATATATGTCAGTTTAGCTAATTTAGTATATTCTCAAAAATAAAATGAAGTGTTGTACTAAAGGATATCAAAGTATTGTATACTCGTATATAAATTTTTATGTTGTAAAAATAATTTGTATATTTTTTTATTTTAATCCTTTTATTATAATTTTATTATAGTTCAGTAACGCCCCAATTTGAAATAGTATCAATATTTATATCTATGGCCTAAACCAATATTTCTATGAAAATTTAATTTATATATATGAACGAAACCCACATTTTCGTTATAGGAAAGCTTTATTACTATAAGTTCGAAATTAAAACAAAGATTCAATTTAAATTTCTATCCTTCAGAATGATATACACTAAAAATGTAACCACTATATAATAAGGATTTCTATTCTTGTAAAATAATATTAACAAAGTTTACCATTACAGAAATTTTACTATTTATATGATTTTAAAGTTTACTAATTTAAATTTTAAATATTTGAAAGTATTGTGGTTTTTTTGGAAGATATTCATTATATACATATATGTATAAGAAAGATATATATTAAATTATGTAAAGTCTAATGTTGATAACTACTGGACTAGTATTAAATTTTTTGGCAAAATGTCCTTTTTATATACCTAAAAACTTTATTTATCCCGTATGAAATTATATTTCATTTATCATTTTAGATATATGTATATATAGTTAGAAATAAATATTTGAAAAAGGTGTAAATAAATAAACTTGAAATATACACAACATTTATTTATTATTTAAGACTATGATATAAATTTTAGGAGAATCCTAAATCTTTATTGAAATAATTTTACCAAATAAGATTATACAAAAAAATACTTACAACTATACATACTACATTATAATGTTAAGGTTGAAATTTAATTGAGCATCAAGATTTAGGAAAATTCTTTTATAAAATTCTTCTTAAAGGACATCTAAATCAATATTTTTCAAAAAAGAAAAAATTTTTACTTGTGGATTTTATAGTTGTTTTCATATTTTTTTATTAATATCAGATACATATTTATAATTTTATAATAAGTTCAAATTCAAATATCAATATACTAATTATTAATTTAAAAAATTATAAAATAATATTACCCGGAGACAAATTATATTGCAACTAAATTTGTTAGAATTACAAAAATATTCTCAATGTCTTTTTTTGAATAAGACAAAATGTCATTTTCAGATTTTTTTATAGAAAATCTCATTCTGTTTTTATTGGATGATAATTAGACATTTGTGGATTAAAAATTGGGAGTAAAAAAGTTATTTTATATGTTTAGTATTTTTGAATTCCAATGTAATTCGTATTGATATTTGCATATTATACGTACTTTAGCTTTAATTAATTAATGTCATCATTATAAGCTTGTAATATTGACTTCATCTCAAGTTTTTGTTCAGTTAGTATGAAATGGAAGATAAATTCAATTATGTTAAAAAAATTATCATTTGTCATCACTTCGTACTAAATGATATAATTAAAATTCATTTATCAAATTTATGATATTATGAAATGATATATTAGTTATCATTATAATTTTTTTGAAATTTGGTTTAATTTTATGATTAGTAAATACTTTCTTTTATTTTTTGGACAAATTAGAAAATTTAAATAGTATGTATATATGTGACTAATACTCGTATCTTATATTCAATAATTAAAACTAAATTATTAGAATACACAACAATTTGAAACTTATGTTGATAAAAATGCCAAACAGAAAAGGAATTTTCTATAAAATAATGGAAATAAAATATTGTCCAATATATTTAATATATATATATGTATATATTTAAATAAAATCAATCTCATTAGTTTAAGATAAATCTATCACTAATGTAATCACCTTGTTAAATACAACAGAACAGATTGCTGTCATAATTCACTGTACATTTACAACATACTACCAAAAGAATAATATATATATATATATATATTATTATGTATATATAATAAAAAAGAATTCCCAACATTTATATTTTTATAAGATAGATTTACAAAATTGAAATCTGAAGCCATTATTATATTATTTTTACCATTCATATATATATCGTTTCAATTTTTTTTTAAATGTACTGGCGCCTCCCTTGCCTCATTGATTCTATGGTAAAGAAATCATATATTTGACTTCCAACAAAAGTTATAACTTTAAGGAGAGTATAATATGAAAATGTAAAATCGATCAATATAAATGTGAATACATCTATTATCCGACACGCAATCTTAAATCATCACTTAAAATCACAAAAGAAAGCAAAAATGTATAAATAAATATGTACCAAAAAAGAAAGAAAGAAGGAAAAAACGAAAAGGAAAATCAATCTAAACCACATATCAATTGTTTTTACATATACTGTTATATTATATTCTCTGTTAAATTACATACTCAAAAAAAACAGAGTCAATTTTTTCCTTGTTTTCGTTATTTATGGAAACAGGATAAAAATAATATGTGGGGGGAATAATCCAGAAATTCATATAATTTTTTTGGTATTCATAAATTTATTAATATACAATTTTTTTGTTTTCATTAAAATAATAATTTGATACTTTTATAGATTTTTGGTGATAGTTTGATGAAATTCAAATATGAGCTTTTAGTTTACTGTGAAAAATTGTTTTGTAAAGTAAATGCTGCAGTTGTTGTGTTATGTTGTAGTGTTGGACTGTTGCATTTTGCATAAATTCTTTAAATAACATTTTGAATTCGTATTTTATAGTTTTAAAATATGTATATTCTTTTTCTTTCCTACTGTATATATTTTGTAATTTTGGAAATTAACGAAATTTTTATTGTAGAAAATTGGCCTAATTTAATTACTTTTCTCAATCACGTACGAAAAAAAAGAAGAAAATAAGAAATTATATTATTATTGTTGCAACAGCGTGTAAATACAATGTTTATTTACTACCCAGTAATATAATAATTTTAATGCTGCAAAAAAATAAAATTCAAATTCAATATTACAGGGTTAATTAACTTAATTTTAGGAAATGAAAAATAATATTAATATTACTAATATGAAAGTTGAATAATGTCGGAATCCAATATCTGAAATATGCTATAATGACGTTCGGGTATAAACATTGGTATTATTGCTAAGGCTAGATATTCAATATGATATTCGATTGCGTTTCTCGTTTGTATGATAAATTTAATTCAATTGATTATAATTAAATCGTAGAACTGGCAAAATTTTAATGATCAATCCTCAATCCATCTATTCAAAATAAAGACGTTTAATTTAACATTTAAAAAAAATTTTTGTCGGTGGACAACTTTTAATTTCTTAAATTTTACTTCATTTTCATTTTTCCACGCTTAATCCTTTTTAAAAAATTTGCTATTTAGAATTTTAACACCATAAAACCTTGAAGGTTTTTTTTAATCACCCTGTATAATTTATATTTTAATAATCAACTAAGAAATGTTTAAGTATATACGAGTACATAGAAAAAAAAATAAACTGCGAATTTTGTAACAACATTTTTTTTTGTGTCCTTTCATATTTTATGTATAAACAATTAAGAAGGGCGTCATTTAAATGTTGTATGTATATACCAGATATTACATATTTGTTGCACTAAGTCTGATGGACCAAATGGCCAGTAAAAATTATTATTATTACATTTTTTTTTAAAAAAAAAATTACGAAAGTACCACATAAAAATAAAAATTGCTACAAAATTTTCTTAAAAAATTATTTTTTATTGAAAAAAAAAATTAACCAAAAAAGTTTCGAAGACGTGGAAAATGACTATTAAAGCATAACAAAATGCAGTACACATAATATACTATTTTGTTAACCAGTTACCAGACTCCGAAAAACGACAACGAAAAAAAAAATAACATCAGGATCATAAAACATTTTGTTAAGTGAAAATAAATTTTACAGTCGAAAAATATATTTTTTTCTATTTTTGTAAGATGGAAAAAAAAGTGAAATAAGAGGTAAAAAAAATATTAAATATTTGTACAACTTTATGATTTGCGCAAGGATATATCAGAACCCAATGGACCAAAATATATAAATATATATATAAAAAAAAATAATAATGTCGTATACGACGAGGCAATTCGTGGATAGATTGGTATGCAAGTAAATTATTTGAGAAACATTTTAATAACTCAAAAACATACTTGCAGACATTTTTTTATTTAGAAATTTATTTTGTTGTATATAATATTTTAATTGAATTATATTTTCCCGATTGTAAAATTTGGAAAATGAAAAGAAATTTAATTTATATAGTGATTTGGCTATATATAGTTAGTGTTAGTAAGTATATATATTAAAAATATATTTTCATTTAAATTCAAAATTCTTTTCTATATAAATGAATATCATTTATGGAGTAGGAAAAATTTTTAACCCAGACTTGAGATGGATATACATATTTGTTAATAATTTTAGTGCTAAAATATGTTAATATTTATCCTTATTTAATACTTAAGCTACAGCACAATCTGAGAAAAATATATTCTCACATTGTGCTCTATAATTGGGCTAAAAATTTACGTTTAAAATGATTTTAGAAAAGTGGTTACAACATTTAATGAGCATTATTATAATGACAAAAATGCATTTCCGCAATAAAAGTAAATAGTTTAATAAATTTTGCTAAATATTTTAGTTTAATTTTTAGCGTTTTAAAAAAAATAAAACTATTAAGAATCTTCAGTAGGGAGTATAGAATGACTTTGAAAGTAAAATGGCTTTTATAAAAAATAATTTAAGTTAAAACTATATAATTTTTTTTTTGTTATAGTTTTTTATTATTTTTTATTTTTATCATCCAAAAAAAAATAATGTATATACATATGTACATATATGTATATACGATATTACAGATAGATAAATGTTTTAAAGTGCACACGATGCACACAGCATCTCATTAATTATTTAGTAATTTTCACTTTGTTCATTTTGTATCTATATACAACATAAAATGCATAAAAATACTATATATACATTGATACATATAATTTTCCAAAAACCTGTGTTTTGTGCTTCATTTAATATGTATTTATATCTTTACCCAATTCCTAAAGATTTCATCTTGCAAGGTGGTTTTTTGTTGTGTATTATATTTTTTTGTTGTTGGTATATTTTAATCCTCTTTAAATCGTAAATGGTCTAAGATGTAGTTGTGTGGTCTTCCATCAGATGGTGGTTTGTCCGTTTTTAAAACTCATTGAATATTTAAAAGCTAAAAATAACGAAAACTTTATATTGTATTAGACAAATTTGATTATTTCTTTATATATATAGAAACTATTAAAATAGTCTCAAAACTAACAAAAAAAAATTTTTTTCAGGTTTTTTGCTCAATTTTTTTTTTATTGTAGTTGGTTTTATAATTCGAATTTGTTTTTATTGAAATTTGTGTAAAAATATACTATACAAATTTCATGGATTCTAAAACTAAACCTATAAAAGTTAAAAATTTAGTTAACTCGTGTCCGTTGTTTTTAAATATTTTATATCGTCTTTTATGTTGGAAGATGTTTTGGTGAAAAGTGTAAAAATCGTAAAAAAGATTAATAGTAAATCTTTAAAATAGTGCAAGAGGCACTAAATTTCTGAATTTTAAGATATATTTGAACTTAAAACTAAGAGTGTCCAAATGCTTAATATTCAATGAGTTTTAAAAACGGACAAACCAACCTGCACACTTAATTATATAGATAGATATCACAAACAGAGGCCTTTATCGATTTTTTAGTGACCCAATTAATGCTATTAAATTAAATTAAATTAAGTTACATAATTACTTTGTAACAAATTTAGATCAATATATTAATCACTTACATTTACATGTTCTATAAATAATCTATCCTTTAAAAAATTTTATGTTACACATATACGAGTATATAAAAATTATGATTTAAGCATAAAAAATAAAATTTACATGATTTTATATATATAAGATAAACGTTAGTAAAGTACATTGGACAGTCAACATTTAAAACATTAAATTCATTTTTTTTTCGTTCTGTTTTTGTTTAAACATGTGTTTTTATGATAAAACATTCTGTATCATTTAGTCTCACAAAAACAACTTCTCTAATATCCTATGAATATTATAAAATATCTATAGTAAAAAGATCAACTATCATTTTAACTTCTGTATAAGATATTTTTAGTTACCATTAAATTTGTAATATTATTTTCACTATATATTGTTGTATTATAATAGTGACATAAATGTAAGATAAACATTATAATATCGGGATTATCATGCCAGTAAATAAAAATTAGTATTACTACATTGGTTATTGTGAAAATCTCATTAATAACTATCAAATTATTTTGCGAATTCTTATCAATATTTAAAATTATTATTATTCAAATCGAAAAACTTGTCCATGGACCCAAAAAATATTTTTAATTTAGATATTAATCTATAAAATTATACGAAAGAATAGTTTGCTCAGAAAAGTAAGTAAAATCTTCCAGTTTAGAAATTTTCGTAGACCACATTATCAATTTTACTTTAGTACTGGCTTCATATCAAGATCAATTATTACTGGTATTGAACAAAACTTTTTGATTTCATTATCGTGAAATTCGTTTAATTCATTTTTAATTTATTAAATACTATTTCCATAATTTCAGATTAATACTATCTTAACAATTTTTGTTCTTAGCCCGTGTTAGCTCAGTTTTAAGGGCTTACATTGGTCAGAAAGCTGTCAGTGATAAGTACCAATATATATAAAAACGATTTAATATTAAATGTAACCACAAATTAATTTAGAAAAAAAAAAAAAAGATTATGTAAGTACCTATATAATTCGAATCTTTGATCATGGATTCAAATCAAAATTATTTACTGAACAATTAAATCTATGCCATAATATTTGAAATATCAAAAACTAAATATACAAATTTTCTTCGTTTTTTTTGTTAAATGTATATATGTATTTATAATAATAATATATCTACTCTCTGTATATGCTTTTTAGATACATATATAAGTAGTCATTGTATATATTTTAAGTTTTTCACGTATAAGTGTCGAAATTCAGCCAGAATATTTAAACATGCTTTTAAAAATGAAAAAAAAAAAAAACGAACGAACTCTTTTTTTTTATTTTAGGTTTTATCTATAAACTCTCTCACGTAAATTTATGTTTTATGTAAAAATATATAACAGAAATAATGTAACGAATAAAATATAAAATAAATAAAAAATGAAGTTTTCTGCATTCACAAATTGATGTTACCACTTTTGGTTATTGGATATCCTCGTCCTCGGAAATAAAAAGCCATGTACATACATACATATTCTTTTATACACATATATTATTTTAAATGATTATAAAAAATAAAAATCTATTAAAAAATATTTGTTTTTTTTTTTTTGGTAATATTTCGTTTATATTTATTTGTTTCGTATCAATGTTAAATTTGTTGTTAGCATATAATATTTTATTTAAATATTTTTATGAAAATTATCAGTTTGTCTAAATATTCGTTGTTTGTGATGTACTATGTTTTTGATTCAACATTTTGTTTAGTTCTAATATAGTGAGGCTGGTATTTCATTCTGACAACATTGAGTTCATTATTTGTTACTAGTTTAGAACCAGAGAAACATAAAATTTTGAAAATATTTAGAAAATTTCGAAAAACAATCGAATTATGTATTAATTTTTTTTAATAAAATGCATTTAAGTAGGATCGTTGAGAAAGTATAAAATAAATTTAATTAGTATATACCATTTACTGTGATTGTCACTAATTGTCATTAGGGAATTGTCCTTAGTTGGTGGTAAGAATTATATTGATATGATTTCAAGGATCATTTCAATCTAATGAGTGAAATTATATTTTGTATACACTAAAATTTTTATTCCTAATATAGTAAAAATCATGTTAAATTATTATGAAATTTCACTATCCTTTCAGATGTATTGAAGTATCCGCGAATTTCTGTAATGTGAGTAAAAATTTCTGTTAATCAAAATTGGTATTTTACAAAGAAAGTTCCAAAATTTAAAATTTCAATCTACAAATTGTAAAATGTGAATTTTTGTTTCTAAATCTTGAATACCATTAAATTTGTACTTTATACAAACGTCAAAATTTGTGTATTTTCTTCCAAAAAATAAAATAAAATTATTTATATATTTGTTTCATATTATTATGCCCAATTGAATAAAATATGATCTGATCATCATCATCATATATTTTGAAATGGATATAAGATATAAAAAAGCATATGTATATCTAAATTTTAATGTTGTATATATAAAAAAATATTCTGCGTTAATAAAAAAGAAAGACATTCTAAAAGTTTCTTAAAAAATAATATTTCAAGTCACTTGAAAAAAATATATTTTTTTTTTTAATATTTTAAATGTTTTTCTGCGAACATATTATGATTGTACCTATAAAGGACATTTTTAACAAAATATATATAAGACCTAGATAATTCAGTATGATTTTTTTAAAAAAAATTATGATTATCATAAATCATTCTTATTATTATATTATAACAAATTGTTAAAATTTTCAATCAACTCTCATGTTGATTATATAATTTTCAAAATTAATCTTTAAAATAAAATTTTCTAAGATTAAAATTTTCTTCTTATACGAAAAATATGAAAAGTCCTGACGTGATTTTGGTGTAAAATAAAACTAAATTTATTATTACCAAGGGTGCTATACCTTAATGTTCTGTTCTAGATATCCATTACTTTAAATTTACCATACCTGTAAAAATTAAAGGATTGAAAGTGAATGTAATCGATTGCGAAAAAAAGGGTAATGGATTTTATATGACTTTTTATTTTACCAACATATTTTTTTATTAATAATAAATTATATATAAAAAAAAAAAATTATAAAATTTTATGTAATATTCATAAATTTACTTTTTATTTTTTGAACGAAAAATCAATTGAATAAATTAAAGTCAGGAAATTTTTTAATTTTATTTCATTTATTTTAAATGTGGATAAATATCAATGGAGAGAAATTCAGAAATTGAAGAGTTTTTTTAATGAAGTTATGTTAAAATTATGTATTTAGTATACAAAGGGAAATTATAGTTATTTGAATATTCAGCTAAAGGTTTTTGTAATGATTAATTAGTATAATTTCAATTAATTGGTTTTGATTTTAATTTAAGTGGGTGAAATTTGATTTAGAATTTTTCATTTCTTTAATCAGTTAAAATATAAAAAAATAATAATGTAGAAATCTTTATTTACGAATGTTAAAGCATTTATTTCTTATACCATAGTCTCCGGTACAAATAAAGTATATAAATAATTGGAGAAGCCAGACAGTTTTCTTTTTATTAAAATGACCGAAATCTTGCACAGGACTAAACAGGTGAAGTTATTGAAAGAATTATGTACATAAAATCAAAAACTATCATGTTCCAAAGAACTCTCAAGTTGATTACAATAATTACCAAAGTTTTTTTGTTAAAATAATTAACTAGCTATTTTAACAAATCTGGCGAGAAATAAGAATTTACTTTCTAAAATAGCTTTTTATGTATATTTAATAGTCATTATAAAATTATTTAACCAACAGAAATTTTATTGTCATCTAATTACAGAAAACTATTTTTATTTTTAAATTATATACATAATATGTAGTTCTATTTTCGTATCCAATTACGTATACATTAAGTTAACATAATTCCTTGTAACATTTTATACACCATTAACACAAATTAAACTGCGTAAATGATATTTCTTCTATCATTTTTCTTGACTATATAGAATTTTTAGTTTTTCTATCCATATAAACAAACACAAAATTATCCTTTTTGTATAAGAAAATTTTATTTTTATTTTTGTTCAAACTTAATGTTGTTTCTCTCTCAATATATAGGATAAGAAAAATACACAAGGGAGATATTCAATTCGAAAGGCGGAGACTATAAATTGATTGTATAGGGTTATAAAAATGTCCTTTTTTAAAGGGTATATATAAAATGAAAGAAACACAACAACATAGAAAAATGTCATAATTTTTATTTGGCATAATGAATTTACATAAAAGGATATAAAAAGGTATATAAAATAAAATAAAATAATATACCAAGGATATAATATCAAATATTTTATAGTTAAATGTAAAATGTGTTTATGCTGGTGTGGAGGTGAAGGTTCATAAGAGATCAAATCAAATTATGTAAATTGGCTTAGAATTATACCAAAAAAAAAAAAAAATTGTCAAAAAAAAAAACGTTCAACAAAATCAACAAGTTTCATACTCTTTATAAAGGTCAATTTGTGTAAATGAATAATTTTATAAGTATATTATATGATTTCTTTTATGAGCTATATGTATATTAAAATATATTTAATTGATTTAATTTCAGTTGCCATTGTGGAAATAAAATATAATTAAATTAAATTGTTAAATTAATTTGCTATTAAATTGAGGTATAAATTTTATGAGAGAATAAAAATAATTGACAAGTTGTTGGTATAATTGGTTAAATTAATAAGCTTAAAATGTCTAATACTTAGTAAAATGTTATGTGGTAAAATTTTGTTTAAATTTTAATTTTGTACGGTTTTTCAGATGATTGAATTTCATATTGAAATTTAATTTCATATTGAAATTTAATTATGTAAATTTAAGTATAATATGACTTTTATTTTACAACTTATAAACTTATTATATCTAGTTGACAAGTTTAACAAACATTAGTTGTGTCTCTGTTAGTGATGTCTGCTAATACATGCTGAAATGTTATCAGCAGAAAAGTGAAACTAAAAAAGTCAAACAAGGAAAGTTGTTTGTTAACTAAATTTCTTGAAATCTTTTTCCTCGGAACAGTATGTCAATTGAAATGTCAAATGAAAAGCATTATTTAATTTTCAACATTTAAATATTGAATTATGAAAGAACTTGTGAAAAATCAAATTATTTAATATTATTTTAAAACAAAATTAAAATTTGAAAATATGATCGAAATTAAAATTTCGAATAATGTTAATTAATTTAAGTTTAATATTTATTATTTTAATTTACGATTTTTTCAGAAAAAA
This sequence comes from Empis stercorea, assembly GCA_949752835.1. Taxonomy (NCBI): domain Eukaryota; kingdom Metazoa; phylum Arthropoda; class Insecta; order Diptera; family Empididae; genus Empis; species Empis stercorea. Next base: position 12,191,857 of record OX457088.1, on the reverse strand, counting down.
GCAAACATTTATATTTGTTTAAACAGACGGCATAGCATTAACAAAAATATCAAAAAAAAAAAAAAACCATTCTGTCTATATCAAAAAAAGCTTAATTGAAATTTCCACACAAATTAATTCAAAAATTAGCAATTTAAATATATTTATTAAATTTATTCTCTTCAAAAATTCATTGAAAGTGATGTTTCTTATTAACTATGATAAAAATAAAATACTAGGCAAGCGGCACAGAGATTATTGTGTCTTCAAGTTCTCTTGATTTTTTTTTTTAAATCAATTAAATTTTTGATTCATTCTCCCAAACTAGGAACAATGTATGTAAATTGGGACGGATTTTTAGTTCATTAACTTTAATCACAAAATAAAAAAACCAATAAAATTTAACAATTAATTTTAGTCTCACATTTGTATTTATAATCAGCTTGTATAAAGTTCCGATTAAATTTATAGTAAACGAAAATGTTTTTATCACCAAATATAATAAAAATCTTTAAACGTTCAATTTTAACAAAAAATTCAGCAATAAATATTAATAAATTATTTACAGTAACGACGGAAAATCAATTTTTATTAATTAAAGAAAATTTAGAATTACCAAAAAGAATTATGAAATTTCCAAGTGTATGGCTTCGGGATAATTGTCAATGTGATGATTGCTTTCATAAAAGTTCTAAAAGTCGAAAAATTGATTGCAGAAAATTTGATCCAAATGTTGAAATTCGTAATATAAATGTAAATTTCTTAGTTTCATATTAAATTAGATATGATTAACTTTAAATAATAATTAATATTTTTATATTATTTGGTATATTAGACAAATTATGACAATAAATTGATTACAATTAATTGGAGTGATAATCATATTTCATCATATCAGTTCGATTGGCTAAAGGAAAGAAATTTTAGCGAAGAGAATCGAATAAATTATTTAAATAAAATTTATCGTCCAAAATCAATTTTCTGGAATAAAGATAAATTTAAAGAAATATTAAGAGAATATGAATATTCCGATATTCTAAAAAATGATGAAGGTTAGTAAAGACAATTTTTATTAGTGATCTTAGTGATGAGGTTAAGCAGATCAATCGGTTCCAATTTACGAAACTAATTTGTTCCAAGTAGCAGGAAATAAAAACGAAATCAAATATTCAAATGTGAAACTTCTTGATTTATATAATAATTTTTAATTAATTTAAAAATTTTTTCAAACGTATATTAATATATTTTTGGTGTTCATTTTAGTTTTAAAATCCTGGCTACATGATCTTGCAGTCTACGGAGTTGCCCTTGTAAAAAACTCGCCAGCAAACAAGGAAGTTGTTAGAAAATTAAGTAATCGTGTTGGTTTTATACGAAAAACAACTTATGGGTAAAATTTATAATTCAATTTTAAATTATTTATTTATTTTCTTTATTATTAGTGACGAATTTATAGTTCAATCAAAACCGGGTGCAAAAAATTATGCTTATTTATCATCTTATTTACCATTACACACTGATTTACCATATTATGAATATAAACCAGGAGTTAATCTTTTACATTGTTATGAACAATCAAAATCACCAGGTGGTAGTAATATTTTAGCAGATGGTTTTTATGCAGCTAATAAATTAAAAGAATTAAATTTAAATTATTTTAATATTCTTGTTAATACACCAGTTGATTGGAATGATATTGGTGAAGATGGTAATCAAAAATTTCATAATATTTGGATATCACCGGTTATTTGGTTAGTTTAAATATTTAAGTAATATTTCATTTTATATGAATCTCTATATATTTTATATTTGGTTTTAGTCTTGACGGAAATGGAAATTATACACGAATAAATCATAGTATACCACAAAGAGATAGTCATTTTTCAATTAATGTAGATGATGTTCAGCGTTGGTACAATGCTTATTCGATTTTTCAGAAAATTTTACAAGAAGAAACGGTAACATTGAAGACTTGTCCTGGTGATGTTTTAACATTTAATAATATTCGACTTGTACATGGCCGAACTGAATACAATGATGAAAATAATAATCTAAGATGTATTATTGGTGCATATTTAGATTGGGATTTAATTTATTCAAAATTAAGAGTGTTGAATGATGACAAATCATAAAATATATTATCAATATAAATAGTAAAATTAATATAAAATTTAATATATATACTTTCATAAGTGTAACAATTGCAATATGTAATAACAACTGTAATAATTTTGGTATACCAACTAGAACGACTGTGGATTTTATTAGAAAATATTGTACTATTTACATTTCCAAATCCTCAAAATCAAATTAATACCGATTTACATGGAAATATGGTATATATAATGACCGTCCTATTTAAATTTTGGCACAGTTGATATACAGTATTACTGATGTATATCTTAGTAGGTGGCTCCCTAATTACAGACTTTTTTTCAATAAACAAAAGGTTAACCCTTGAGCCACCTAAAAATTGAGTCTAGATCTAGAGCATCTAGATTGTATACATTGAAATAAGGTTCAAAATTTTCAATAATTTCTATAGAAAAAATTACACCAAAACTTGATATTTTTTCATTATTCATTAAGCTGTTGTTCATTCTCAGTGCCACATATGCGACAGCAACAGTTTTAACGATGAATATAATTGGAAATTTGAACTGATCTCGGTCTCATAAAATTCTTAAATTTATTGTTTTGTTTTCATAACAGTTACTAAATCTGATTGAAGCGATTGATAAAAAGAATATGGTTGAATAAATATCGTTTATTTTTTTTGAAAATTATAGCTTACCCATGATTTTCATATCAATCAAAATTTTAAATAAAATATTCTATAATTTTTAACTTTAAATTCAGTTTACTTTTTATTTTGATATTTCTTATAAAAAAATAATGAAGTATATTTCAATTTCTCAAAGTTCTACAATTCTTATAATCTATTTAATTCAGGTAAATTAAATTAAATTATTTATTTATTTCTAAAAACATTATTATATAATTCTATTAAATTTAATATAAATTTATAAGTTTACTTTTTAAGTTCATAATTTTTCCAACTTTTACTTATTTATTTTTGAAAACAAAAAATCAATATTAAATAAATTTGAAAATTTCTTGGATTTTTCATTCATAAAAAAAAAAAAAAAGGAAATCTAATATCAACAAATCAAATTAATAATTAATATTAAAAGTCAAAAAATTTTCCATCATGAAATTTATATACCAAGTTCATATAATATATAAATTGGACTGGAGTTTATAGTATAGTCTGGGTATACATTTTCAATATATTTTAGGTTATTTTTTTCTTACCTTTTTATTTTTAGTTTTCGTTGTTATTATTATATATTTTTGAATCTACTCTAGACTTAAAGGTTATGTTTGCTTATATATGTATATGTGTTTATATATATATATATATATATATATACAATAATAATATCTTATATCTTAAGATAATAATTTTATTACCTCCCCTGAACATGGCACGAATGTAAATTTGTTTATCACTCTCTTGAAAATACAATCTTTATATTTGTGTTTATTCACATATTTTCCTGGTTTTTTTTACTCCTGGTGATTGTTGGGAGGAAGATGACTATTGGTACAAGTATAAAAATATAAAAATACTGCAACAAAATCAACTCAAAAATAGTCTAAAATAAAAGGATAACATTTTTTTTTTGTACATGAAAATATATAAAAGAATTCTGAAAATTCCCAAAGATTGGTTTTCTTTCCTCATATTTAATAATATTTTTGGAATTGTTAAGGATTTTACTTGTATATAAGATTCCGCGACATTTGTTTTTTCTGTTGTTGTCGATAATTTCTAAGCATTTTCTTTTATAAAAAAAAAATACATAAAAAATATTTGTAAACCGATTTATAACAGATAAAGCACGTTTACCTTTATTTTTATGCAAAATTGTAGCATAAGTTTTTTTTTTGTTCCAACCAACAAAAAATAACAAAGTTTGTTTTTTTTAATCGAAAAGAAATACAATTTTTTTTTTTGCACATTTTATCTTAATTTATTTTGCCTTATTATACTTTTTTAAATATAATTGATAAGATTTTTATTACAAAATTGGCAGAGAGGTGCCATTATGAATATCAAATTTTGGTTCCGACGAATTAAAATCGCGGATGCATGCGAAAAAATTATCCTTTTAATAGGAAATAACTTAATAAAGGATAAATTAATTATCTCGCTCTTCTTTCGATCTTAAAATTATTAGAAGCACAAATAACTAACTAATGGTGATCGCTGCGAAGTACTGTAAAATATCCAAAAAATTTCGCTAAAAAATTTTCTGCCTTTGTATATGTATTGCCCTTTCATAATGCAACTTCTAAATATCATTTTATAAATCCTTAACCAACCAACAAAAAAAAAAAACCATATTTATTGACTCTTGCTCACCTCAATCTAATACTAATTAAATTTAGCCCAGGAAAACTGAATAAATTTTTGTTTGTCTGAATCCGAAAACATTAAATTATTATGTTATAGATATAAACTGTTTATGTAAAAAAAAAACAACATTACCACAAAAAAGAAAATATTTAAAATAATAAAATTTTCTTTTAAACACTGTAATGAAAAATTTTGTCAGTTAAAGGCGGGAAAAAAACTCGAATATAAATTTACGTAATTATTTAAGATTAATTGATTATAAATAGAGAAAATTAATATTTGCTTTTAAAAAATATATAATAAAAATATTGATTAGAATTTTTTTTTAGAAATATCTTTTTAAATTAATTAACCCAATTTTTTTTAAATACAACTTTTTACAGTGTAAATTTTTGGATATTGGAATAAGAACAAGGACATTTTAACTAATTCAACATCTTTACCGAATCCTTGTGATGTTGTTGTTGGTTTTTTTTTATATATATTATTTTAGAACCGCAGATGGTTTTTCGAAATATTAATTTAGAGAGTTTTTTTTAGATAAACGATTTTCTTTTTCTTATATAGTTGGAAGATTCCCTGTTCTATTTTTTTAAGTATTGGCTTTATTTACCATCAGAACTTTTTTTTTTCCTGTTTCAAATTTAACTCACACCATTTTTTTTTTATAATTTGAATAATTTTTTTTTTTTTTTTGTTTGTTTCTTGTAGAATTTTTATCTTAAAACATAATTTTATTGTTGTATCCGTTTTCGACGTGATTTTTTTCTTTATATTAACTACATGTAAATAATTTGAATATATTGAATTTTTCATAGATTTACCAAAGGGAAAATAATCGCGTCTAATATTATTCTCATTGTCTGCAACTATAAAGAAAAAATAATCATAAGGCACAAGGATTTTTCTGTAACAAGGATTGCAAAAACAAACAAAAAAAAAAAATATTTGAAAATAAATAAGAAATTTGTTTGAAAAAACCAAAAATGGGAAAATGAATAGTTTAACTATAATTTTCTTACCTGGGTGTAAGATTTTTATGATAATTTTAATTTTATTTGGAAATGATTTTACATGTTTTTGTTGGTAAATTGGTTAAGCAAGACCAGAAAAAATAGCATTTTACTTTTCAATTTAGTTAATTTTATAAAATTTCGGTAGCAAAACAAAATTTATAATTTAAAATTTTAATTTCATGATATTTTCCTCGAGATATTCACTTTAGCTATTATTTTTTACCATAATTTGACTGTTGCAATTGTTATAATTTAAGTAGTAGTAGTTTTTGTTGTAGTAGTAGTAGTAGTAGTAGTAGTAGGTGTACTAGTAGTAGTATAGTAGTAGTAGTAGTAGTTGTAGTAGTAGTAGTAGTAGTAGTAGCAGTAGTAGTAGTAGTAATACTACTAAATAAATAAATAAATAAATAAATAAATTATTTATTAATAAATAAATAAAGAATTCCTGGAAAATAACAATAAAAACTATATCAGGATCACAATTAGCCTCAGTGGCCGAAGTGAGGAATACGAATTTTTGTATATTTTATAATAATTATTTATGATTTTACCTAGTTTTTTAATTAATTAAATTTTAATATTTTATTATTTTTAATTATCAGAAACATTCACATTCATTTCCTTTCGGTTTTTGATCGATTTTACAATTTCTTATTATATATGTGACAAATAATTGTCTTACAATTTCCATTTATTGTGATTGAAAGGCTATTTACCTTTAAAGTGACTCAAATTCAATTTCAGATTAAGTAATTAAAACAAATTTAGGTAATTAAAACCAATTTTACGTAAATATTGATACGATTTACTTATTCATTAACAATTTACTATCAAATCTGTTATAATATCAATGAAAATTCTATATAAGCCAGGCAATTCAATCAAACATGTTAAATAATTTAAATGCATTTTCAAAACATCATTCAAAATAACCAAATAAATTAGAATTTAAAATACTTCTAATTTGATTTTATAGATTTTTTTTTGGAATAATAAAATCAATTGAAGGAATGTCCTTATTCCTACAACATAATATTTTTTAAATGTATTAAAATTTAAATCATATATTCATTTAATTTAATTTTTTTTTTAAGTAAACTAAGGAAAATGAATGTATAAATAGCTCTTGAGGAGAAGCACATTTGTTATTGATTATACTGATCAATCACAAAAAAAAAAAATTATAATACCAAAAAATAAAATAACATAGAAAATATAAATCAATATTTTATTCCTTACAAGATAAGACAACAAGAAAAAAATAAATAAAAACAATCAGGGTTTAATCATAATTTTTTTTATATGTTTATTTACATATTCTTCCTCATCTTAGGACTATAATATACATAGATATAGATAGAGAAAGAAATGAAACTACTGCCATATTCAAAATTAGTCATAAATAAAAAATTTTTGTCTAGGCGACAAAAAATATATTTTTATTTTTGAACTTTTAATATTTTGGGTTTCAACTTTGTATGTCTACAAATAATTTAAAAGTAATTTAATATTTTTTCATATTTTTTCGTTCTAATCACAAATTACATTATTAAATTACATAAATGCTATATATGTATAAAAATATGATAAATCATATTTGACTAATTTGTTTTAATAATAATTTACATTAAATCTATAATCATGCTGATTAATCAATTTAAATGTACCAAAATATATTTACTAGTATATAATATAAAGAACAGTGGATTAAAATATCAGTTCCTGATAATGATACATAAATAGTCCTTTGTTGTCTAATGTCTAAAAAAAATTGGTTTAAAATAAAAATTATTGATAGAATTATTGCAATATGCTTTGGCAAAAATTATTAAATTTTCATATGTGAAGAAACTTACACTATAATACATAATATTATTATATATTATTTAGTCATTCAATTTAAAAAATTTATATTTATTATTTGTATTAATTAATGTCCATCAAAAAGCTTATAAATAAAATTCAATTGTTTTTAAAGAAATATTTTTAATGTTTTCTTTATATAAACATAAAAACTACAAATAAATTAAGAAATTCAGACAATATCTTTTTCATTTCTTTTAAAATTATATAAATTTAAGAAATAACAGATCCTTTTCCATATACTTAAAAATTCCTTATAATATAATTTTATACATATACTTAATACTATATATATATATATTATATATGTTCCTACCTTATAAGTTTTGCATGAATGGTATAAAAGTTCATTTTATCTTTTTTTTTTACTATATCCTTTTTTTTCATCTTAATTTTTACATCTTATGCAAGGACAAGAAGAAAATGGATCTATATGAATTATTAAATAATATTTTTCTCCTTGTGGACATAGTTGGAAGCAAATAAAAGTAGAAAACTTATTGCTTTTGTAGCTTTTCTCGTCTTGACCACATATTTAATACACACTCATATAAAATATAGCAAAAAAAAACTAACAAACATACAACCAACATATTCCTTGGTATCTTTTTTATATAGAAAAAAGTAATAAAGAAAAAACTTTCCGGAATTGTTATAGTGCCAAAAACAACAACAACCACTATGAAAAAAAAAAAAAACATAAATAAAACAAAAGAATGAAAGGATAACAAGGATAACAAAACGAAAAAAAAAACGTTTTGAATAATAATTTTGACGAATCTGTTATTTAGAATTTTTGCTTTTAAGTTAAATTGAAATACAGAGAAAATTTATATATTATATATTTCTTTTTTTGTGTGTTGGTATATAAACGTTAAATGGACTGTTTTCGTCTTTTTTTTTTTTTTTTTTTGGTCCTAAAAAATAATAGAAAATAATTTTACACTGTATCGGATTTTTCCATTTATTTTCTGTTTTCATTATTATGGAAAAACAATTTTGCAAAAAAAAAAACAGAAAATATTTATGGGAAAAAAAAATTACTTTGGCGAAATTCTTTTCTTTTTAAAGTTTTTAATATTTTTTTTTTTGCTCAAAAAACTTCTTGATGATAAATATTGGGATTTTTTAAAATTTTGATGAACTGTTTCGTAAAACACTTCAAAAGGAATGTGTTAGGAATTAGATTAGAAGAGTTATGGAGTATGTTTAAAGCATAAATTTCGGTAATATTAATGATTGAAATTCTGTTCTCGTTTTGAAATGTTTGAAGATTTGAAACAATGCTCGAATAGGATTGAAATTTTTTTTTAGTAATTCAATCAATTCACTTATAAATTCGTAATACATAGTAGGTAAATGATGATATGATTCTGTGTTAGGTCAGAATTCCAATGTTGGTCCATAAATTTAATTTTTAAATGATAAATATATCCAATATGTTTAAATCACTAGTAAAATGTGAAATGTGTGAAAATATCTTCTCATAGACTGTAAGATTGGATATTTAAACTCACATTTCTTTTTTTTTTACTAATTTAATTAAAATTTAACTTAAAAGTAAATAACATTATTTAATGGTTTCAAAAAAAAAAGATAATGTGCAGCACTTAATAAACCGAAAATTTTAATAACATTTTCTGAAATGATGTTGAAAAATATATACATAATATATACAAATATTGCATATGCATTAATTTAAATCACCATTTTTACTATATACAAAAAATGTTAACATATATTTAAGAACTTAATGCTTTTTGACACCATATTAAAAAAAAAATGATGTGATAGCAAATAGACAAGAAATTTTTTGACTTAAAAAAGTCTGTGCTGTCCTCATTTGAGGAAAATTCGTAAGGAACATATATGTACGATAACTTTTTTCCCCATTACGAAAATTTTCACATATTTTTTTTTTAGTTATCAATTTATTTTTCTTTTATTTTTGGAATTTTTCACGCTTTAAGGATTCGATTTAAAAAAAAGTCTACTAAAATTAATTTCATCTTAAAAATAATTTTTTTTTGTATCTTCTATGTTTTTCAATTTGGAATTTTATGTGTTTTTTTTTTGTGTTGTGTAGGTACTTCATTAAATAAAACTTTGAATTTGAAGCAATGTACATATTTAATGCCATTAACATGTTTTTTTTATGTTGATATAATTAAAAAAATAATAACCATTAAAAAAATATCATAGTCTGTAAAAATAAAAATTTTTTTGTAATGGTGTGAAAGATTTATTTTTTTTAGTAATAATTTGGTTAAGATCCGTACAGCGCGATGGAAGATAAGTAAATTTAATAATTTCAAGTTTAATTTTAAACGCTTTAATAAAATTTTAAAATTTATTGACAGCTATTGGGCCAAAGTATAGGTGACAGATTTTAGTGACAAATTACTTTTCAAGTAATTGTCTAGTACATATATTTTAAGTGGCACTAAAAAGCTGTTGAGCTAAATTAAAACGTACATACAATATCCTATAAATCAAGGTCTAATATGCATGCTTGGATTTTTAAATTAAGTCGTATAAGTGTTGTAGTTACTTTATTGTGTATAACTATAAAATTCTACTAAGAAATATTCCAAAAATTGATTGACATTTATATATTGGTTGGTTTGATAGGGGGGATTGGAGCGGCCAATCCACGTACCTAGACCCTATTGTCCATTGTACCCCCTTACGAAACGTTCCTCAGAAGATTCGCCACGAATCGTGCCATCCTACTTTAATAAATTTTACCAGCGTAGCAGGTTTTCCTTGGGTTTTTTTACCTAATATATATTACTATCTATGGTCTACTGAATATTCTTCACTAGGTCCATAAATTTAGTTAATGGTCAGAATTTCGTCTATATGTAGAAAATCGTCCTTTTTCTTTAACTGGGTATATGGATCTTAGTCTACAATTATGTATAATATAATTTTTATTATTCATTTTTAAGATTTGAAGTGTCCAACGATTTGGACGAAATTTAAGATAATTTATAAAAAAAAAAACTAATTTAGGAAATATAAAAATTTTTTCCCATTAAAATTTTAATTGAAAATTATAAAAATCTTTCCTTAAAACGATTTTTTTTACTACATGAATTTGCGAAATGCACTTGTCTATTTTTTTATTATAAAAACAATTTAACCAATAAATTCGATTTCTTTTAAAAAATATTATCAATTTTAATGAAAACTTAAATTAAAAAACTTTTTTTGTATTTTATGTTAAAATTTTCTATAGACTTTAAAAATTAATTCACAAAGCATAAAGAACAAAATATTTTTTTTTTAATAAAAAAGACATTAGTAAAATGAAATAATCTTAATTGACAAATGTTTTCCATAGAGGAAAAACTAGAGGCGATTTTGTGAGCGACAAATCAAAGGAAAAAGTCCATTCATAACAAAAATACACTAAAAATATATAAAATATTTTTTCTATAAATTAAACATAAAAGATCAGAAAATTAAAAATAAAATAATATTGTATAATATAAAATATTAGTATATAAATTTTATAGTATGAATGTTAATGTAGTATTTTGTGACATTCATAGTATAATTTCAGTCAAATTTTTGAAATAACTTGAAAAAAAAAATGATTATTAAAATGGTCCTTTTAAAGTTTTTGTTTGTCGGTGTACCAAATTCGTGAATTACTTGCCTAATAATATTTACGAATTGTCTTACTGAACTTCTTATAAAGCATATCATATACCATCAGTCATATATGCATAGCTATAGTGATGTTTATCGCCCCTTTTCTTGTTCGTGTAAGTTCATAAAAGAACGATAACCAGAAACTCAATTGAAGTGCATTTCCATTCTATATTTCATTCTATATAATAGTATATGTATGTATGCAGAAATTAAATTTTCTCTGATATTGTCTAAAAAATTAACTTAATTTATTTAAATTGATAATTTTACATTCAACAGGAAAATCTTTATTAGAATAATAAACAATTTTTGAAGTTTATCTCTTCAATTATTTACATTTCCTTTTCTACAAGTGGCCAATTGATTAGCATATGAAACTAAACCATAAAAATTTCATAAAAGAAAGGACACGAAAAAAAAAAGAATTCATATTCATCATTATAAAAAAAAAATAGTGTGTAGCTGATATCCGTTTCTAAATGCATTTTTTTTTTTACTATTCATCCTTTTTATAAAAATACAAAAAAATAAAAAATAACCAGAAAAATCCACAAGACATAATAGAAAGTACAATAATAATAAAAATAATAAAAATGTCCTTTTATTCTTTTATGGTAATGCGGTGGTGACTATTCGTTGTGCTTGTTTAATCACTCAAAAATGTCAGCGATCTGTCTCCATATTTTTTATGTAAAAAAAAAGTCTACTCATTCCTTGAAGCCAAAAACTGGTCGTTACCATGATATTAAACATACTTTTTTATTCATCCTTATCATAAGTGTACATAAACTAACCACAAACAAAAAAAAAAATTTTACATAACAAAAAAAAAATTATGTAGGAAATTATTTTGGTTTGTTTTATTTCTTTTATGATATAGAGAAAATATGTAATGGATATCTTACGCTATTAAATTATGTTTGTTTCAAGGTATATTTTGCGTATATAATTTTTTTTTAGTTTCAAATGGGGAAAAATATTTTTATTTAATATTATAAAAGGACAGACACACAATACCAACCATCTGTCAGGAAAATTATACATATAATTTAACTTGAAGGCAGTAAGAAGAAATCTCATATTATCTTTAATACATGTAAATATGCTTACGTAATGCACTGCCTTGTATATGTATTCAAAATATTTACACCGGCACTTCAATATTTCAGATCATTTAAATTCTAAATGAAATAAAGTCGCTGTGCACTATGCCAAAATCTGTTCTCGGCACGTAAAATAAGTATAAAGTCAAGTCTACTATGTTAATCATCACCAACCATCAGTAAATTTTGGTATTTTTGTCCATTTTATTTTCAATTGAGGATGTTAAACTGTTGATATATGTATTTTCTTCGTTTTCGTGCATAGTTAATTTAATGTGATTAATAATGTATGCCAAATGATTATTTTTAGAAATATTTTGACAACTAGCAAATGATATTTATAAAAGAAGTACAGATTTTAAGAACTTTATAAATTAACAAACTAAGGTTACCTTACCTCTTTACAGTTCCTAAATTCATAACATTTTGTGACCATACATTAAGTTAAGCATTGTTAATTCTTTCTGCACATACATGGAACTTTGATAGAAAAAATTTAAATTATAAACTTTACCTTCAATTTCTGAAACAAAAAAAACTTTTTCAATATTATAAAACTATTTCTACATTCTTACATTTGTATATTGTCAAGGAAATTTTATTGTGAACGTTCAAACACCGCGACTCTCGACAATTAAAATTTTATTAAAAACTTTTCTAAAAAAAAAAACAAATCCTTTTATTTCCATAAGAAAATTTTACTAAATTATTATTTTTATTATGTTGCATAATTATCGCGTAATTTAAATCCCATAAATACAAATTTGAAATTATAATTGTTAAATATAATATTTTCATATACACTTAGGTATTAATTTTGTTAATTTATATATTCATAATTAACTCAAATCAATAAAATTTTGTCAACATGTGTGCGCTCATTCTTAATTTAACTTTTTATATGACTTATATAATTAAATTTTGAAATATATATATAGAAAATTTTAAATTGAAAATTATTTTATAATTTACAATAATTATTTATCCATTTTATGAAAATGAAACAAACAAAAAAATTTTATTATTAAAAATCATATAATTTTCAGTTCTTAAATCTTAAAAATAAATACTCTCTCTGTTAATATAATTTTCAATTGATCTTTTATATATAATCTAAGGATATTTAAGTACAAATATTACAAATCAGATTTTCCTTGTGACAAATTCTTTTATATTTCCTTTTTATTTCACTTATTTTTTTTTTAAAGCAATAATTCATTTGGTGTGTAATTTATCTTATACCCTCCATTAAAGCTCCTTTTTTCCTATCTATAAAATAAAAAACGAAACACAAAAATATTATAGAAGAAATAATATAAGTACCATAATAGAATGCAAAAAAAAAACAAAAAATTATCATAAAAATAAAGTGCTTGGTACTCAGGTGGTTTTTTCTTTATATAAAATAAAGCCAATTCGAAAAATTTGTTTCACGATCTCCAGGACTCTTCTATATAGTATTATACTCTGTTATTATATACCAAAGCAACAGAGCAATACGATAAAGTTAGCTATAGTAGATATATACAACAACAAAAAAACATGTCCTGTTCTTCGTAGAGCTTATTAAAATGTATTCAATATGAAAAACTAAAAAAAAATATACAAGAATATTAACAAATTTTGGATAAAAGTGTATAAATACTTCTCTGCCTTTCCTAACCATAAAAAAATTTTACCATATAAAGAGAAAAAAAAAATTAAGTGAAATAAAAAAAAAAATTAAATATTATTTAGTGCTCAATTAGGGGACATTCCGAAAAGCTTAAGAATTCCCATAATTTCATCCGAAATCTTCTCTTTCCCAATATAATAATAATAATATTGCACTAGTACTAAATTTTTTTTTGTTGGGTTCTTCTTAGGTTTTATATTACCTACTTAATTATATCTAGCCTTAAGGACATAATTTTTTTTTTATTCTGTCTCATATTCTTTTTTTGGTATACTATAACAATTGCAATTATTATTATTAGCTTTTGGTTAAATACATTTCATATTTATTTAGTATAGTGAAATAATATTAATAATTATTTGTTGGTTTTTTTTTAAATAACATTTTTTTTATTTATTTTTTTGAAAAGGTGGAAAAAATATTATTTAGTAATTGTGAAAAATAATATTTCCGGATTTGTATTATTATAATTTTCTTGTGTGTTTGTCATTTTTAACAAGGAAATGTTGAAGATTTAATGTTGCGCGACAGTTTAAAATGGGAAAATTTTGAGATTTTTTTTTTTTGAAAAATTTTTGTATGAATTTTTAATTTGTATATTTTTACTATTATAGTGAAGAACGTTAATAAAATAACCAAAATAATGACTAGCCAATTATTGTAAGGAGCTAATGTAAAATGTAAAATAAATTTAGAATTACAACACATAATTTGGCTAAGGATCAAAATTTGAAAGAAAAATTCTCACTCACCATTCTAATATGAAATTTTCTTCTAACCATTTTTGATTATAGCAAATTACGAAATAAATCTATACTAATTTTTAGGAAAAGTATGTTAAAATGGATATTTTTCCAAATAATAATTATATTGTGAAAAAAAGTTTTTTTTTTTACATTTACATTCAATTCTAATAAGAAAGTCAAGAAAGCAATAAAATATTATTTAAATTTGTAAATAAGTTTTTAAAGGAACCCTTAAAATAATATTTATTTATTTTTTTTCGGTCCATACCAGAAAATTTATAAAGTTTACTTAAGTATACAGAAATATATTTATTATAATTTATCAAAGCACAATTATTGCCCCAAAAAATAAAAATTTGTTGTTAAGAAATTAAGAAAGAAAAATTTTCCTTTCGCTTTTACAGTTAAACGAAAATGTTTCATTAACATTTCCTTTAACATCCGTCAAAAAATATAAGAAATTTTTTGAAGGAGTCAAAAACTCATTAAACACTGTATGTTGCTATTTTAAAACATAGAAAGAAAAGTTACACATTAAAATTTATAATATAAATAACAAAAATTTTACTGATTTTAAATTTTTTATAATAATTTTCTTTTAGAATTTATATTTTATATACTTTCTATTTACAATATTATATTTTATTAGGGGTTTGTTTAGATATATTTTACTTAACTTATATGCTATTATATTAGAGATTGAATGGACATAATAGGATATTTTTTATGGTAGTTTAGTTAATTTATATTTTTATTAAAGGTAACATTTCTCAATTTTGTAAACATTGAAGAAAAATTTGGTCAAAAAGAATTACTGCATCACCTAAAATAATTAAAAAAAAATTAGAAAAATGTGTCACATTCAATCAAAAGTTGCTTATGAAATAAAATTATAAATCAATTATAGTCATCAATCTTTTGTATTGTTACTACCAGATGTCGTTTCAACTAAAAAATAATAAAATTTAAACAAAATTTAAAATACTAAATCAAATACATATTAATAAAACTATGCTGAAAATATGTTGTTAAATGTTTCACACGATTTTACAATCATTTCAACCTAATAATTCCATTTTTAACAAAATATTCTACCACTAACAATTACCAACAACAACAGCCAAATATGAAGAATTTCCATATAATACAATATTTCACTATTGATTTACATTATTATACAAATGTAAGATTAACAAACAGACAGTCAAATATAAATTTTTATAATTCTATTATTCAATAGTAATATTAATTTTATATATATATTTTTTTAATTATGCTAAATATTGTGACCCAACTCAATTCCTATGAATATAATAATGAATTTTCTTCCCTATGTTTCATTTTCGTTAATATTATAAGACTTTTGTGCGTGTATAATTCATTTTATGTTGATTTATCTTTATGTTTCCCTTTTGGTATAAACAACCAAATGGGATTTTTATTTACTACACAACAATATTTATATAAATAATACTCGTTATATACCATTCTATGTATATATATGTTTATAAATATTAAAATGAAATTATATGCATTTTTAATAGCAATTTAAAGTTACAGAAAATAAGTTAAAGAAATATTACTATGTACAATATAAAAAATAAAATTATAATTATTAAGAATATAAAAATATAAATTTAAAAGAATATTAAAAAAATCTCATAATTTCTTAAAAATTATATAATATAATTTTAATATTATACCAAGTTTGTTTTTCAATCTATTAAAATTTTGTATTTTATAACAAACTTTTTATTAGAAAATTATTATTTTCGTAAATTTGTCAAAAACTTTTTTTTAGTAAATGGCATGAAAAAATATAAGTAAAATCAATAAAATAAACAAATGAAATTTTAGAGAGGATTTTTTGTATTTATTTATATTTTAAGACTTTAATTGGATTAGGCAAAAAATTAAACAGAGTATTTTCCAGTTTATTTGTATATAACTATAAAGTTCAGAAATTTATTTTATTTTATTTTTGTTACTGATGTGTAAAATCGTAAGACTAAATTAAAGGGTGATAAAAAATTATATAATATATAATAAATAATTATAATATTATAGTGTTTATTGAAAGCTTCTTGTTACGCCTGATTAAATGGGATTTTAATTTTATTAATTTAAAAATTAATAGATTTTAAAGAACAACAATTTGGATTTAATCTCCATTCAACATAAATTTATATTATTTAATGTTTATAATTAAATTAAATCTGTGGAATTTTTAACAAAAAATGATAAGGATTTTATTTAAAAAGAATAATTATAGTGTTGCATGTACGTATAATACATAGATATGTATATATATATGGTTTACATCAGTTTATGTTTAATGAATTCTGAAAAAGTTTATAAATCTGCACAATGTAATTTAAGACAACAAGCTTAAGAAATTTCATTTTTAACTCGAACTGCTCATACGAGTAACTTTAGTAAAGGGAATTAGGTAAGAAAACCATTCAAAGGATATAAAATTGTGATTATTTGGGCTATCTGTGTATGATTGACGACTCGCAATTCCCTCTAACCTTTACTTTAGTTTTGTGCATTAATTTTTCTTTAATATGAAATTTGAAATTCATATATTATTGATAAATGATTAATAGAAAATCATTATTCAAATATGTATGTACATATTTAATTACAAAAATCGTTAAATTTGATGATAAATGATATTTTGTCAATATACTTAGAAATTTTCTTCATTCTAAAAAATAAACACAATTCTTCTGTGTTTATTCATTAATTTACAAACAAAATTATAAATTCTCCCTTATATAATTTAATATAATTTAACCTTTAAATTTCCTAAAGTACAAAGTTTAATGTTTTCCTGTAAATAAACAACAGCAAAAAAAAATGAACCATTAAAATTATACAACAATATTAAATAAGACTCTATGATTTTTTTTTGTAGATATCTTAATTTCTGGCCATTGTTTTTCGCACCCAAAAAAACATAATTTTTGTTCTTTTTTTTCTTAATTTTCCTTTGAAACTCCTTGTAAAATTTAATAGAATTTTATCCATAAAAACTTATATATAATAATAATATTTAAGAAACAAAAACCAAAACAAAACTTTAGCAATAGCATAAACTTCATCATTATATTTAAAAATGGGGAAATTCATCATAAAAAAGAACAACAAAAAGAATGGAATTTGTAAATTGTATTTTATGAGCTCTACTGGCACAAAGTTCATTTAGCTATTACATCGAGTATATTTATAATATGTACATATATAGTTAAACATTTTCAAGAAGATCGTAATGAAATGTTAACCCAAAAAGGCACTTAAGTGGAAAATAGAGAAAATTTTAAATGACCTCTAATCTGGTATTTTCACTGTACTTAATGATGGAGAATAATTTACTTTTCAAGATTGAAATCAATTTGTAATTGTATATAATATATTTTTTTTTCTAGTTTCTTATAGCGAATGTAATAATTTTACCTTAAATAAAATATAAATGGATAAGTTGAAGAAATTGTGTGTAGTAAGTCAAAATTTCCAAGGGGGGCACAGAATCGATTATAATTTATAATTGCTGGTATAATATTTAAAGTAATAAATCTACGGAAAACAAGAAAAATGGAATGAATTTCTATTCGTTTTTTTTTTGTCGTCCTTTTGTCCTAGGAGATTTCAATGTGCACATTTTAACTCAAATTGTAAATACTTCTGGTAATTAATATATAGCTACATATAACATTTATTCAGTTTCCTATAATAGAATTAATTTGCATCGGAAATAATAAAAAGTAAATCTGTATTATATTATCTCAATTACTATTAAATTACTTCCCGACATAAATACACGATAATTTTGATTTATTTATTTGAATGATTATCTCTCAATTACTTTTTTATACCTAAAATTAATATACATCGCAATCTGATTCAGATACAAATGAATTATCAATCTCTTAGGATCAAAATAGACTCAAATACAAATCTTTATCTTTAATTTAAAAAATTTCTTATCTAACTATATATAAAATTATTTTCATTTTTTTTTTGTTCCACATAGACAATTCTGGTTGATGTTGTCCAATGTTCAGAATATTTAAGTAAATTTTTAAAAACTGTTGAAAATGAAATGTTTGATGATAATAATAAATATGGTGATTCAAATTATGATGAAAATCATTTAACAATTTTAAATGATTTATTAGCTAGATTTTCAACAATACAATTATATGATGAAAAACCACAATTAAATGATGAACAAAGTGGTGAAGAATGGTATAGAAATTTTCGTTCAATTGAAACAAATACTAGAGAACAACTCAAATCGAAAATATTTTCAAATGAAGAAATAGTTATGACAAAAAATGTAAGACCTGTTATCAAAAATGTTATACTTTCTACAATTGTTCCCAATAAAGATAATAAAAAAGAAGTAGTTAGTGTAACAAACTATGAGGTTCCATTGAAAACTGATAATAATATTGATAAAACTAATATGGAAAAATTAGTGCATACAGATAAACTAGAATTATATTCAGATCATAATTCAGATGCAAATGATGATAAACAATATAATAATATTAAACAAGATGAGAATAGTAATAGTAATAATAATAATAAAGATAATGACAAAATTGAATTAAAAGATCAAATTGAACAAACTAAAAATGATTTATCACATGAAGCTAATTATAAATTATCAAAAATTGAACAAGATGCTGGTGAGCATAATACAAAAATTGATCATTTAGATATAAATGTTAGTCCAATTAAGCATCCTGATTATGCAATACCACTTTTAATGGAAAAATATGATAAAAGAATTAATATTAATACAGATACTGAAACATCACTGCCACAACAACAGCACAGAAAAAAAAGAAATAATCAACCAGTTGCACAACTTGACAAAATCCAATTAAAAACTTTAACTGATAAATATGATAATTTCTATACCAATAAGAATATTAAAAAACGTTCAACTAATAATGATCAAAAGAATAATAACAAAAATATTGAATATGAAACTAAAAATATTCAAGATGTTATTTCCCAAGATGATGATGATTATCTTGAATTAGATGATGATGATGATGTATTAAATGAATCTGAATTTAAAGGAAAAATTGACCGAAAAAAAGTATATACTAAACAAAATCCATCACAGAAAAAAGGATATATGCAAAAAATTGAAATCCATCCAAATGAACATAATAATATAAATAGCTATTTGCAAGATTTAAATCACCAAAAATATGATAATTTATTACAACATCAAAGTTTTTTTGATAAAATTATAAATGATGAACCAACTGATAATATTATTATTAAAAATACTGATAATAAAGAATTAAATCAAAATTCAACTAAAAGTATTATTAATAGAAATGTATCATCTTTACATAATGATTCAAATATGAAAAAATATATTTCAATTGATGATTCAAATTGTAAAGATATTAAAATTAATATTGCATTTAAATTAAATAATACAAATGTAAATAATTCAAATATTATAATGAAAAAAGTGGTTAAAATAAATGGTAAAGATTTGAAAGTTTCTGAAATTAAAAAACGTGAAATTCCAAATGAGTAAGTGTGAACAAATTGTTTTTTTTTTCATATATAATTAAATAGGAATTACTTATATTATTTAATTTTCAGTTACAGTTTATTAAATGAAAAAACAAATACTGAAGATATAATTAATGGTAAATTACCATCAAGATTAGTTGATGTTGTTTATTCAATGGTTAAAACAAATAATCAATTTCGTAAATATTTATGGCCACAATTACAAAAGAAATCACATAAAATTCATAAACAAAGTTTTAATGTTGAGGTAAGAATTTTTTTTTAAATTTCGTTTTACTATTTTTTTTTTTTAAATTTCATTAATTTGGAATAGTCAAAACCAACTTATCCAAAACAAGAAATACTTCAACAAATTGTTGATAGTATACAATCAATTATTAATGATGAAGTTCAAACAAAATCGTGTATTCAACTTCCAACAAATTTGCAACATTTTTATAATAAAATTTTTGAATTTCATAATCGAAAATTACGACAAAATAAGTTTGATCAAAAAATACATACAAAATATATTGATAATAAAAATGATGAACATCAAAATGGTGAATTATATAAACGTAATTTACCATCAGATATTCAAAAAAATAATTTAAGAACAAAATGTAGTGTCGTTAAGAAATTATTAAAAGATTATGATTATTTGCCAAGAGAAGATCAAGAAGTAATTAGTGATGTTAAGGATATGCTTCAAAAGGAATTAATAAATTTAAAAGAAATGGAATCAAATGACGACAGTGATGATTTTCAAATAAGAAGAAGACGAGATGAATTAACAAAAACTAGTGAACATTTACCAATACGAGAAGTAAATATTAATAATTTAAATGAACGTTTTTTAAAATTAGTTAAAACTGTTGAAGATCTTAAACATGTTCCTGTAATACAAGAATCTGATTTTTAATTTTTTATATATATTTTTAAATTCTTTTTTAATTTATATATTTTTAAGAAATTTTTTGATTTTATATTTAAATATTTATTTATATTTTAATTTTACTATCGATCAATTCAATAATAAATATTTATTTATATTTTAAATCTTAGATCGAAATAGTATTCATTTTGATAAGATGGTAACTATTTAATTAATTACTAGCAACATTGTCCTTTCAATTAAAGCTGAAATATAATTCCCTTAGTTCCGGTAATTAACTTCCTCTCAAATCCAGTGCCATCACTTCCAGTAACTAAACTTATAAAAATATTATGGAGTTTTCTAAACCAGCGAAAATTTACTTAAGTGTGATAAAAATAAGAAATTGTAGAGTGCAAACACAGCAATGTGAATTACAAAAGGAAACTCGTACGTAATTATTTATAATCCACTATAGTTTCTAGTCCACAACGAAATTATTCAAATAAAATTTACTTACTACTATAAATAGAATTACATAGTTTATCATTCATTTAAATATTACCAACTTTTTTATGGTATATTATTTTAAAATAAGAAGAAATAATTCAGCGCACGAACCATTATGGTATATTGACTCTCAAAACAATTTAAAGGATAATTTATTTATTTTTCATTGCTGTCATTAATTCTCAATACGCTTATGTAAACTTTAAACAATTATTTTAATTAATCGATGAGAAAATACAAGAAGGGACGTGAAAACTGTCAAAAAAAAATATTACAAAAAATTTCACAAAAACAAAAACCAAAAAAATATTGAAAATCGCATTTTAAAAAACAAACACTTTATTAATTTGTATATCCTTGTATATTTTTAATTTCACAATCCCTTCTTTATTATATATATATTCAGCATAAAAATAAACTCGAAAAAATCATACGAATCATTAATCATATTTTACTTCTCTTTATATAATTTTTTTTTTTATATCAATCACAATTAGATTAGAAATCGTCTCCTTTTTTTGTATATGCCTATATACTTTCTTTCCGTTTTATATCCCTTACGTTACAAAAAAAAAGGAACCATAATATTTTTTTTCTCTATAAGATATAAATCACAATATTGGAGGTTTTATCTTGTCAAAACAGCGGCATTACCAGAAATATATACTTATGTATGTTATGTACATATATAATTTTTTACCAATATTATAATTTAATAATAAAAAAAATTCTATCAACTTTTTATATTACACAGAGAGAGCTAGGCTATAACAATAATAAATTTTGAAATTGAATGTTCTAATAAGGACGACACACACTATAACTTTGAAATAAAAGGAAAACTATATATGACAAAAATTGTATCTGGATAACAAAAATGACACATACCGTACTAGAAAAAGTTTTTTCCATTCTTTTTTTGTTCATTTAGAAAAGATAAATGTTTCCCTATTGGTATTCTTCTTTTTTTCCAAAGAAAATACGAAAACGCGCATCAGGTAGTTGAGTATATATAGCGTTAAGGATAAATATGTACACGTAATATTTATAGAATATAAAAAAAAAACGTATCATACAAGTGCCCATTTGTTACAAAAGTTTTAGTAATACAAATTGCATTAAAGTTTTTTTTTATTTTTAAATATATTTTTAATAATAATCTCATTTAGAGTTTGAAAGCTTAGTTAAAATAATAGTTTTTTTTTATATAAATTCTCTAGTGAATATCTTAACTCTGGATATAAATTCTTGTCGTTTTTAAAAAAAAAAACACAAACTATTTTATAAAAATATATTTTATATCTAAATCTGAGATAATCTATAGAAAAGGTAAACGAATTTATAAAAAAATAAATTAAATATATGAGTTGATAAATTTCAATTTTAAATAATAAGTAAAGAAACATTTCATTAAATTTATTTTTGTTATAATTATTCAAAATTTTATTTTACCTAAGAAATTATAATATAATTTTCAAATCAAACTCTTCTTCATATACTTTCGTCTTTAATTTGGGTAAAAAGCGAATTTAATTTGAAAAAATCCATTGACCATAAATCATTTACCAAGATAAAATTTGACTCGAAAATGGTATATAAATTTAAAATTTTAAAAAATTTAATATAAAAATATGTTTTTCACCCAATATTTACGCTTAAAGAAGTGTAAATATATTAATTGGGTATAACAACTATAATACACATAGTGTACAAACTGATAACGTTTCCAATTAAATAAAATTTTCGAAATTAATTATTAATAAATAAAGTTTTTATTTGCAATCAACAAGATAATGATGATATCCAATAAATTCGGTGTAAATTTATAAATTTGGTAAATCGTAAAATACATTTTATTGAATTTGGTAATTGGTACATATTGATTTTACGTTACAATAAATTTCATTTATCCTTTTTTTAGAATGAACTTCTGATCACAGCACACATCATTGTGGATTATAGTATTTCTAGTATTGAATTAGTTTAGTTGCGAAGATTCCGAAGGTGATAAATGTAACTTTCAAGGTATCGAAATTACCTCTAAAATCCTGAGCTACAAATGAATCTGTTTGACTCTTTTTTTTATTTTTTTTTGTTGGTTTGTAGAATAAAATTTATCTACTAATCACTAATGTGTAATATATGTATATAAATAGTTGTTCTAAAATTTACAGTGTCCTCTCTCCTCTAAGGAAGTTTATCAGTTCCTTTTTGACATATTTAATTAAGCTTAATCTCTTTCCTTAGATCCATCAATAATACCACTAATCGAAATAAGCACACAATTGAAATTAGATTCCTCCGAAAATGATAATGAATAATTTCTTACAATTTATAAATGAATCCTGCCGGAAAATTCTAAATTGTTATATTTTCATTTTCAATAGGTAGACAAGACATATTAAATATTAAAATATTTTACAAAATATTTTCCAATTGAAAGAATTATCCATTATAGAGAAATTACATGTACTAATGTACAGAAGTCGTTAGTAATTGCGAAATATGTACAATTAAACATTAAAGTAAATAAATTAAAAATCAATCTATGTCAATTTATTTAAATAAAATCATAATTTTTGATATTTTTCAAAAAATATAAACGACAAAAACAATCATACAAAATAAACACAAGACATCATTTATTAGTTAAGGATAGTGTTGTTATCAGAGAAGTAATGGGATAACAAATAAAAGGATCACATATATATAAATACATATACAATATACAAAATAAAAGATAGAAACTGAAAAAAATCTATTTCCATGTGCCTTCCTTCCTCTCAAAAAATTGTCTAGTTGGTCATCATGGGAATAAAATGCTATAGTGCCGCCGGTGTAAATTACTTATATTCTATTTTCTTTTTCAACTATAAAAATGGAAAAATTATGACCAAAATGAGAATTTAATCGAAATACGTGTAGAAAATAAAAATAGGGGTTGAATATGTTCAATTTTTTTCTTTCTTTTCGTTTTGACTTTTCTTTATATTTTTTTTTTGGCCAAAAAAAAAATGTTACAGAAGAAATTGAATATCCTCTCATATAAGAAAAAAAAACATGTTTTTGGGAAAATTGTTTTTGGGGAAAAAAAGGGCGAATAATATTATTGGTGTGGTATTGGAACGAAAAGTATTCCCAACTGATGTACTGTTTCAGACTTCTTTCCAACAAAAAAAAAATAAAGACGGAAAGGTAAAATTATAAGAACAAATGTTCTTCTATACATTTAAGATAAAATAATATTATTTACTTAAGTGAAATTATTTTATTATATCAAAAGCATATAAAAAAAAATTTTTATACCAGAAAAAAGGGAAATAAAGAAACATAAATTCTTTTGCTTCACTATAAACATAATATACAAAAAAAAAATTATTAGTTTATGATGAAATTTTTTTGTTATAAAAAATTAAGTTAACATTTAAAATGTAATTTCATTATTTTTTTTTTATCATTTCAATAGTTCAAATTTATAATAATTGATAGAAATCTTATTTTTTATAATTCATAATTAAATTCAGGGGCAATAAATTTTTTTAACAGAAATATGTATAATATTGGTTGCCTTCAAATGGCTCTAGCGTTGAAGGATAATTCTCATATTAAGTGGCTCTTAAAGGACAATTGTCATAAATATTATAGGTTCGAAATTTAGAGTCCTCTAGGATGAAGTAAAGTTGTTTAAAAAAGGATCAATACCGTTTTCAGATTAAATCAGTTTTCAAAATGAATTGATCATTTTTGAAAATATTTAAAACATTTTTTAAATTGAATAAATCTAGTAATTTAATAAGAAAAATGTATATTTTTATTATATAGTCATTTTTGAGTTTTCTACTTAGTCTTAACTAAATATATTTTAGTTAGATCTTTTAAGTACGTGTAATTTTTAAGTAGTTTAAGCAATGAATATGCTTGGTCTATGATGAAATTTTCCCCAATTTATGTACTACTTAAAAATAACAAAAATTTTAATTTTATGGAAAAGGAATTTTTACTATTGCTTGGGGACTCAAATTATTTTTTTACTATTCCTTAGAGATTTTGTCATCGTGTCATATTTTGTATACCTGATAGAAGATTTGTTATGAATTTACTTAAAAAATTAAAATATATAAATTACATAAGTTTGGATGATTCGGATTACATAATTATATACTTATCATCAAACTAATACAGCTTGTCATTAATCATTACAAAATTGGCTTTAAATATTGTTTGAACAGTAATAAAATTCCATGTACTAACTTACATATCTATAGTAAATTTGCAAAAAAAATTATTAACATACATTTTATTAAAATACTTAACTTTCAATTTTTTACTAGTGAAATTTAAATTTATTATACAAACAATTTAAGTATATAACAAAGATTTTATTATAAAAATTACTTATTAATATTTTCTTACTCTCTAATTTTTATAAATAAATAAATAATCCATTCCACCTTCAGTTCATAATCCACCATCAGTTGCACAAATTATTACTATTATAATTATTATTTTTGTATCAAAATTATGTAACTTTTTGTGTGTATCTAAAAATAAAAAAAATATGTATAGTATAAAAAACTTAATAAAACTAGAAAAAAGCGCAAATTCATCCCAAGAAATTGTATAATATAAATGAAACTATGTAAAAACAATTTTCAGAATTGATTTCCAGAATTGATTTCCAGAATTAAAGACAAATAAATATCAACCAATTGTACGTTAGAAACATTTCTGTGGCCGAATTATGAATTACTCCGAAATACCAGTAAAACAAATTGTTTAATTTTTGTTGGGTACAAAACCTAAACCTTATAAGTTCCTAAATTCAGAAATTTTATTATAGTAAATTATATTTTTTAAACACATTCTTAATATGATCCAATCATTTCATATAGAGTAACACATATATTATATATATATAATTATGAAAGTATATGTTTTTCAATGTCGTTTTTGGTCCTTTAATTTTTCTTTAGTTTGGAATGTGAACATAGAAAAAATTTGTTTGTCTGGTATAGGCATTCTAATTCCATTCATCAATCAAATGATCAATGATGTGAAAATTAACAAAACAAAAAAAATTAATTTATAATAAAATATTATTTTAGTTATGTTACAACAAAATATCTTTAGATATACTTAAAAATTTGATTATTATTTGATTATTTAAAAAAAAAAAATCTGTTGATATATAATTCTTATAATATTTGAATTCCATATCAAAGTGAAGTTCTAATACTTCACCATATTGACCTGGGGAAAAATACATCTTGTATTTGCAAAAGAAAAACTTCACTCGTAAAAAATGAATTTGATTTGAAAAAAAAATTCTTTCTTAATTATTAATTCAAATTAGTAAAAGTGGTTGTCTATAAAAAAGGACGAACTATATTAACTTCAAATTTACATCACGACTTCTAGTTTAAATCAATGCATGTGTCACGGATAATATCGCAATATGACATATTATAGGCTGATGTGGTAAAACTATAATACAAATGTTCAAATTCTTGATTTTATAGTATCATCAGATTCAATTTTGTCATTATAATGATTTTAGTATTTAAAACCTTCATTGTTATTGTTAATATTTTCTTATTATTTCATTTAAAAAAATAAATTCACTATCTATAAGATATGAAGAACAATAAATAAAAATGTCTATAAATAATAAAAGTACATATATGTATTTAATTTAATATTATTGTAAAAACTTTAGATATATTATTTAAAATTTTTGCCTTTTATGAATGCTTATATTTGAAAAATATATTTTGTATAACTTTTGCGGATACGGAAACATGTACACATGACAACAACTATTCTTCTATTCATTATTCAATATCAGTTTTTACAGTCTAAAATATTGTAATGGTAAAGACAACCTGTTGCTGATATCATCATCATAATTTTTTTTTTTTTGAGAAAAGTCAATCCAAACTTTTTTTTTCAACTATACGTATAGTACGTAACGTATCAGCACAAAACTAAAAACAAATGATTTTATTCACTTCTCTGAATTATATTTAAATGTATAAAAGCTAACCATATTTTACAATGAAATATTATTTACAAATATTAATTTTTTTTCCATACAGCTACGATACGTTTTTATAACCAATGATTATATGATAAATTTCTTTTCTTGATAATCTGATTGAAACTTTGTCGTTATGAAATTGGAAAATTCATTAAATTAAATATATTATTTTGCTTATTTTTACTTTATAAATGAAATTAAAATATAAAAGCGAATATTTTTGTTTTTAAATCCAAAAATTTGAAAGTTTTGAATACAAAATAATAAAAATTGTTATCAACAATAATGAATAAAACTAATGAAAAAGTATTAAATATAATAAATTATAATCTTAGAATCAAAATAGTATATATTTAAATGTATATATTACAAAATTAAATCTTTGTAATTAATTTAAAAATGAATTTATTGAAAATTTACGATTTATAAAAAAAAAAATACATTGTAAATATAGATTTTAATTAAATTATTTGTAATATTTTTTTGATTTGAACATGAATTGCTTGCAATATCCGGGCAACGGGCAACTCATTGAATTTAAATCGTATAAACTACTACAAAATACCTATCTATAATATATGCTTATAAATAAATTACTGCTACTACTGTAAAAAACATTAATCATTAATTTACAAATAAGAGCATATTATTAATTTAATTTAATTAAAACATGAGGTCAAGCTGAATATTAGAAGTTAAATTTTAAAACATTAGAAAATTTGTAATGTTAAAGATTACAGAATATGAAACATGTTAATTATTACAATTATGTTAAAAAGATATATCAATTATAATATTTAATTTTAACTCATCATATACATGCAATGCATAGCCTTGCATAAAATAATTTTATAATGAATTTCAAATATATCGAGTTATTCTGAAATGATCATTAATTTCAAAATTACAATAAATTTAAATAAATTCTTCAATAATGAATTTCATTTAGTTAAAGAAGTATATACATAGCTATATAGTAAACGTAAAATTAACAAAAATCGTTGCCACATAATTTTTAACATAAATTGCAAAATACAAAAAAAATTGTAGTACAGATAAGATCATTACAGATAGTAGATAGAATATTTTGGTTTATTTTTTTGCTGATTCTTTGCAATTATACGAGATAAATTACAAAATTTTAGAGTGTGTTATGCACAGTGTGTGGAGTCAGTCAGTTTTTAATGATTTTTCGTAATTGCATTTATTACTCAGTACTATTTTCATTTTCAAGACAGAACAGAATCACATATCATTATTGATTATCATGTCAGTTAAAAAGATTACATTAAAAATATTATAATAATATTAAATTGAAATCAATAATTATCTAGGAAAAAATATAAATAAGATGAATAATAAATTAAATTATTAACATAAATCAATTAATTATTTTAGTATAGTATATTTATAATAGAAAACTTAACTTTTTTTATACCTAAAATTAAATATTTTATAAAAATAAATTTATAAGTGTCTATAATCATTGTTAATTTATTAATTTATAGACATAGTTTTATAACAATATTTATATTAATTATGCATTTGGTTTTAATTAAGTTATTAATTAATTATTAAAATGAATATTTATCTAATTTAGGTAATTTGTGAACTGATTATAAAATATTAAATAGATTCAGTAAAAAAATTTAATTTAATATAAAACGCAAGAATATTTACTACGATCGTACATTTCACCGCAGTGAAAATTATTAATTAGTGGTTAATTTTAAATACCCCAAAATATGATAATATTAATTATAAGTAGAACAATTTAGCACCCCGAACCTTAACCATGTTGAATTTCAAAATGTTTAATGATATTTTTTAATCTCATATGTAAAATGTATAATATAATATAATGTCCATATACGCCAAGGGAAACCGTTGAAATTTAGGTAAAATAACGTAAAAAATGAGGGAACCCCCACTTAACCGATTTTAAAAATTTTGATGCTATAATTTTGGACTAATTAAGGACTAATTTCAACCCAAAAAAAAAAAATTTGTACTATTTCCTATTCACCAGAAGTAACGATTTAAAAAGCGGGGTGCTGTAAGTATGAGTTGAGTATGGCTATACTCATTACCATCTATACGTATACTACTTGAAAATGTTGGTATTTTGATTACCTTTAATTCAAGATAGTATACGTGGCTATGTGACACTTGTAGTCCATACCCAGTTGGCTCCTAGCTATAACATTCATAGATTCATATAAATATAGAATTTGTCTGTTAATGATAAATAAAAATTTATCAAAAAAATTTAGCCAATTTCTATTTAATTTTACAAAGTTTAATTTTTTCCCATACATTTTGTATGGGAAAATGAAAAGGGGTAGATTTTTATATAGGGGTAGATCCAAAATTTTCTTGGTATGCCATTGGCGAATCATAACTATATTTAAGGATTTGAATTTTTTTTTTTCAAATAATTTTAATTTTTAATTCTAGTAATTATATGACTAGAATTAGAAATTGTGTTAAATTTTTCCTAAATGTATGCAATTTTCTTGCCAGTAAACTGTGTTACGGGTAAAATTTGAGTTAGGGGTTGAATTTTGGACATTTTGTGATGCCGTTATAGAGTCTTTAATTAGTCCAAAATATATTATAGGGTATTTCAATTTAATGTAGTATAAATATTTATATAGTGGCTTGCTAGCTTGAACACAAGCCAACCCCTTTTTAAATTTTTATTTCTGTGAATAGGGGATGGTACAAACTTATTTATTTATGGTTTGAAATTAGTCCTTTTATTAGTCCAAAATTATAGCATCAAAAATTTTAAAATCGGTTAAAGTGGGGTTCCCCCATTTTTTATGTGGTCAAATAGTTTATAAATTGTTGCTCATATTCCTGCCCATATTCTTAAAAGCCTAAAAATATGCAATATTATATACGTATATCATTTAGTGATGAGATTACAAGTTTATATAAATGTGTACAAAGTACATTGCTATTAAAAATATTATTAATCTATTTATTATGAAGATTTTCAGATTTCATCTGGAAATATATACCTAAACGATTAAAATAAAATTATCAGAAATTATAGTATTTTTTCAAAATTAAATTAATAGATTAAAATAATCAGAAAAATTTCCTTAATTACATAGGGTATACGGTATATACCTATTATAGTATATACTTAAGGCCAGTATGCTACTCGCGATTAGGGAAGATTACCATACAAAATTTAGCTCAGTTAAATATAAGATTACGATTTATCTCGAAATTTCGGTGAAGTAGTACGCTACTCAAGATTACTAAAAGCAGGAAAAATCGGCGCCTAGTCAAAAGTCTCCCCTAAATATTTCACGTGAAATAATGTTCTGAACATTATTTCGCGTGAAATTTTGACGTTTGAAGAAAAAAAAATCAAATTTTCCAAAAATTAAAATATCAAAATGAGTGAAAAAATTTATTTAGACTTGGAATATATCGATTCCGAAACATAGACATAGACGTCAAAATTTATCTCTACACAATATTTTTTCACAATATTTTATCTCTACACAATATTGAGAGTTTGGAGATCGCGTTAAAATTTAACTAATCTTGAGTAGCATACTATACTTTAAATCTGAAAATACATATACCTTTTCAGATTAGTTTTTCATTTATCATGTTAAATAATATTGTAATTATTATTCTATTTCATATTTAATAATAATAATAAAATATTTAAAATATGTATTAACAAAAAATTTAATAGAAATAATATATCTTATAATTAATAATATCTTATAATAATATATCTTATAATAGATAATATCTTATAATTAATTTCTTATAATATATAATTAATGTAACTAATTGTTTTATTATTTTGTAAAATCATCGCTACACTCCAATTTTTACATGAACACAAATTTTCCATTTAAGTATAATAAAATTGAGTAAACTATTCTGATTTGTTTAAATATAAAATAAACGAACAAAATATTTACTTACAGTAAAAATTTCTAACTAGAATATAATTCAGTCGACATCCATCAACCGTTCGTTGAGTATATTTAGTAATAAGCTTTTTTAATAATGGTAATGATAATGTATACTTGAAAAAAAAATATTCTATTCATTTATGTAAAATACTGATAATTTTTATAAGAAAAATTATGTTAGTTGAAATGATTTTTTAAGTGAAAATTATTAATACATATTTTATAATATATTTTATTTTAAATAAATTGATTGTGTAACTTATCTTTTTTATCAATAAATTCATTTTAATTTTAGAATATCAATAATTTTATTTTTATATTAATTT
Organism: Empis stercorea; assembly: GCA_949752835.1. Lineage (NCBI taxonomy): Eukaryota > Metazoa > Arthropoda > Insecta > Diptera > Empididae > Empis > Empis stercorea. Next base: position 12,160,145 of record OX457088.1, on the reverse strand, counting down.
CTACAATATTTTGTATGAAATATTCAGAAGTAAATGGTGCACGTATTTTGGTTGTTTTTGTTTTTCCTGGTAAAAGTCATTTTATAATGACAAAAGCTTTAATTAAAGAATTAACTAGTCGTGGTCATGAGGTATAAATATTATAACAATTTTAAAATAATTACAATTTATAACATAATTTTTAAGGTTACATTTATTACAAGCTTTTCAATGGACAGTAAATTAAATAATTATACCGAAATTTTAATAGATCCTGTTTATAATTTTTGGAAAGATAGTAAATATTATATACAAAATAAAATTATTTTAAATATATAACTTAAAATATTTTAATTATTTTGAAGTACAAGAAGAATATCATACAAACAATCTTTTTGATTTAACTGAATTAAATATGTTTGATTTTATGAAAATGTTAGAAATAATTGGTTTACAAACAACTAAATATGCATTATCACAACCAAATATACAAAATATTATTAATACAAAAGATACAAAAAATAAATATGATTTATTAATTGTTGAACAATTTTATCAAGAAGCATTTTTATCATTAGCTATTAAATATGAAATACCAGTAATATCAGTTTGTACATTTGGATATGGAAATTTTATGAGCCAAATGATGGGTTTAATAAGTCCATGGTCACATGTACCACATGCATTTACACCATTAAGTGATAAAATGAATTTTTTCGAAAGAATATTAAATACATTATTTAATATATATGAAGATATTTATCGAGAATATTATTATTTTCCAAAACAGGATAAATTAATTAAGGAATATTTTTCAGGAATAGGAAGTATAATTTAAATTATTATATGTAGTTATATTTTATTTTATAATTATTAATAATTTTTTTTTTTTTAAATTTAAGAAGAAATACCATCAGTATCGAAAATGGAAAAAAATATATCAGCAATTTTATTAAATAGTTATGCACCATTAACAACACCTCGACCATCTGTTCCAGGTATGATTCCAATTGGTGGTGTACATATAATGCAACCAAAATTATTACCAAATGATATAAAAACATTTCTTGATGGTGCTAAAGATGGAGCTATTTATTTTAGTTTAGGTATGAATTAAAAAAAAAATTAACTAATTATAATTTTTATTTCTATAAAATATTCTTTTCCGATGTTTATTATTTTATTTTAAGGAACAAATGTTAGAAGTGCTGATTTACCATTAGACAAACTAGAAATGTTTTTAAATGTTTTTAGCTCAATAAAACAACGAATTTTATGGAAATGGGAAGATGAGAATATACCAAAATTACCATCAAATGTAATGGTTAAAAAATGGATGCCACAAAATGATATTTTATCACATCCAAATGTTAAAGTATTTATAACACATGGTGGTTTATTAGGTACACAAGAAGGTGTATACCATGGTGTACCTTTACTTGGCATTCCAATTTATTGTGATCAGGTAAATCATTGAATTTAATCATATCATTTCAAATTCATATAATATTTAAATGTAATTCTATTTTTTTTAGTATATGAATATGAATAAAGCAAGTAAAGCTGGTTATGGACTTACATTAAATTTTCAGACATTTACAAAAGAAGAATTAAGTTATGCACTTAAAGAATTACTTTATAATCCTTTTTATATGAATAATGTTAAAAGAATTTCAACTATATTTCGTGATCGACCAATGAGTGCTATTGATACTGCAATATATTGGATAGAATATATAATTCGATATAAAGGTGCATCACAAATACGATCAGCTGGTGCTGATCTACCATGGTATCAATTTTATTTAATTGATGTTATTGGATTTATATTATTAATTTTAACAACCATTATAATGTTGGTGGTAATATCTTGTAAGAAACTATTTAGGAAAAATATGATTATTAAGAAAAATGTTAAAATTGATTAAATGTATTTGTTTCATAAAATTAGCCTGTAACTATTTAAAAAGTTAGTTTTGATAGTAAAATATAAAACTTGTTATTGTTGTATGAAATAAATTATGTAAAAAAAAAAATTAAATAAAATTAAATGAAAATAATCCAATAGTACTTTAAAAGTTAAATTTTTTCAACGATTGAAAAGTTTCGACTGCGATCTATGTAATTCACACAACATAAATTCCATGTTTTTGGACTGAATTTTCAATTCATATAAAACATTTATTGGAATTAATATTAATTTATAACTAAAAAGACTTAATAATGGCTAAAATAATAATTGAAAATGTAACTCGTGCCACCTCTGAAACGTAAATCGGAACTCCGAAATAAAATGAAAGTTTATCTAGACTTGTGTCTTATGCTTTAAAGTATAGCGCATACATTTTGGCTGACAGCTACATTGACAGTTCTTAGCATTATTTTTTAAATTGTTCCAAGCAAATTTTTTAACCAAATGTAACAAATAAAATAATGAATGTAATTTGTGTTTTGCAATTGTAATTTGTTTGTTTAAACAATAATTAAAATTAAAATTGGATCTCAAAATGTTTAATTGGTAAAATAAATCATTAAACATTTTTTTACACCATTACCAATTATCAAAACGATAATTTATAAGTGAATCTCTTCTTAAATTGTGTTCGAAATAGTTTTGAGAAAAATTTTTAATAGTCGATAAATAATAATGACCGATAATTTCATAAATGATTTTATTAAAGAATATCAAAAACAACCATGTTTATGGCAGGCAAGTTGTGTTGATTTTAAAAATCGTAAAAAAAGACAAGATGCTTATGTTAAATTAATTGAAGTTGCTAGTAAACATGGTGAAACATATAATATTGAAAGGACAAAACAAAAAATAAATAATCTACGATGTGCATTTCGTGTTCAATTAAAAAAACATCGAGATTGTAAAAATAATCCAAAAAATGGTAAAGAAGAAGCATATTGTCCAAAACGTAAATATATGGAAAGTTTAATGTTTTTAATAAATGAAGAAACAAAACCGGTAAGAAGAAAAAGTAATAGTACAATTGAAGCTGATGATTGTCAATTAATTAAAAGGAGAAATATTGATAAAGAATTAGATGCATTAACAATGTCATTGGAATCTGAATCTGAAGATAATATTGAACAAAATGATGTTTTAATTGATACATTTGAAACTAATGAACAACAAAAACAAGATTCCAATGAAAATAATAATAATAATAATAGTAAACAAAATAATATAGTTTGTAATGAAAAAGTTGTAGAAAATATTAAAATAGATGATCAACAAATTTTATTAAAAAATGACGATGAACCACATAATGATATTGGTGAAATTTTATGGTCTGGTTCAATTTCAGAAATAAAAACACCAACAAAATCACCACAAAATATAACACTTCGTCCTAATGTCCAAGCACGTGTTGTACATGTAAGAACTGTTAAACCATCATCACAAACAATTCGATTAGAACAACCACAAATACTAAATACAACAAATAAAAAATTAAATAATAATGTAATAAATAATTCATCAATAATTAAACAGCCAATTCAAAAAATAAGAAGATTGTCTGCTGTAAATACACCAGGACCACAAACAGTTCAGGTTTCTTCACCACAAGAAAAGAATTTTCAAAAATTAATTAATGCAAATAATACTTCATCACAATCAACAACAATAGCAACAACATCGATATCTACACAACCGCCAACAGCCGCAATATTATTAACAAATAATACCGAAAATAAATCAACTATTAATAATACAGTTTCTAGTTCAAGTGAACCAATTAAAAATGATTCAAATAATTTTGAGAAATTATTATCTTTAGCATGTACACGTATAAATCAGATAGCTGATTCGGAAGATGAATTTGGTATTTTTGGTAAAATGGTAACATGTAAATTGAGACGAATGGATTCAGATCAGGCTTTAATTGCTCAAAAACAAATAACAAATATATTATTTGATGGACAAATGAAACTCTTACAATTAAGTACACAAAAACCAAATTCATCGTCTGGTGTTGCCCAACAATTACATTCAACAACAATTCGGCCTATTCGAAATAGTACAGGCGGTGGACAATCATTTTTTATTTCCGATTTAAATGGAAATAATGCGATATCATCTATTAATGAAGAACCATCTATACATTTTTAATTATGTTAAGGGACAAACGCAAATTATAGGAACATAGATTTAATTTTTAGGTTTTTTTTTATATATAAATTTTTAAATTTAATTGTAAGATAAGAGTTTAAATTTTGTCATAAAAATTTCAGTATAGTTTCATATAAATATATATAGTTCAGGTTTATATATATGTATATCAAATTTCGGTAAAATTGAAATATAAAAAAGACATACTGAAATTTGAATGATTTTATAATATATAAATTTCAAAATACATTATTTTTATTCTGTTTTCTTTTACCACTTTTATTATTAACAATTTCCATTTCACACTTTAAAATACAACAAAATAACATTTTTTTTTTAAATATTAAGAAATTCCAATTTAAATATTCATTTTAAAGTTTTTAACAAATTTATATAGTTGTTTATATTATATATGTGTATGTATATATTACAATAATAATAATAATAAATTTTCAAAAGTGGTGAATAAATTAAAATTACCTACAGTCTAATTTTTTGCATTTGAAATTGCTAAAAAATATTGTTAATATTACATTTAATAAATTGTTTTTTTTTTAATATAACAATTTGTTTTCAAAACATATTCATAATATCTTTGCTCAATTTGTTTTAAATAATTTCCATATAATTTCTATTATTTTTATTTACTATTTTTGCAAGAAAAAAATATTTATATATTATATATAATTCATTGTACAATATTTTACATTTCTAAATACCAGTAAAGAATAAATGACATAATAATATAAACCACACAGAAAAAAAAACAAACTAATGTTTAATAATTGAATATATAAATTTATTTGTGAAACAATTTCAAAGAAAACTTTTAATATTATAATCTTCACTACATTTTATTTTTTATTTTAACTTAAAATATACTTATTATTTATTTCGTGTAGTGTTTGTTTTTAAAAGAATTAAATTTAGTATAATTTATGTATATGAACATAAAAATTTTTTTTCTGAAATATAATTGTAATCAATTTATTTTAACATTAATTGTGTTTTTCTTTGTCCTCTTGTTTTTTATATTTTATACTTCACTAGTACCAGTCGCATCAACTGATGTTCTAGTTTGTAATATTGTATTTACTGGAATAATATCTGTAATACCATCATTAATATCAGATTTTTTAATATCAATAGAATCTAATATTTTTTCTGATCCATTTTCATTATAAATACCATTACTTAAAATTTGTAATTGAACTGTATCACCGACCATTGGAATAGCTGAACCATTATTTATAATTGTACTATCAGATTGTAATTCTAATTGTATTGATGTACGATTTATAAAATTTTTATCTTTTCGTATTGGTGGTTTTGGTGGTATACTAATTTCTTTACCAGAATCTGTACTACCACTACTTTTATTATTTGATGATGTTGATGATTTTGATTTTTTAAAACCAGCTATAAGTGCTTTATGAGCTTGAGCTTTAATATTACCAGTAACACTACTACTACCATCTTTACTTGAACGTATACCACTATTACGTGGACCAATTTGATTTTGTTCTTTTTCTGTTTCTTCTGTAATACTCATTAATGGTGTAGTAGAATGTTCATCTTGTATTGGTATATCATCTGGAATAATTTTTTTATAAATATTATTTTTTTTTTGGTGGATAAGAAAAAAAATTAAATTAATTCTTTTTTTTTTGTATTAAAAAAAAGAATACTTCCTGTTTTCAACACTGAAACTATGTAAATTTTTTTTTGTTTATAATAATTAAGTACTTCTTTTAAAAAGAAAATGCAAGCAATAAGTTATAATTAATCAAACAAAAGCCTCATTCATAAACCTTTTAAATTTATAACAATTTTTGGTCATTTCAATATAATTTACTTTACAATATAATAAAATTTCAATTTAATTTCAAAAATTTTTATTTTATATTTGTCAATACATGCAAATTTATAGCGACGAAATTATTATATTTAAAAATATTTTAAAGTCTACTATTAAATATAATAAAATTTCATTAATTTCATTTTAGTTTAAAACTTTTGTTTAGCCTTATATGTTTGTTTGTTTTTTTTTTTGTTTTTTCTTTCAAATAAAATTAAAATGTGCCATTTAAATTGAAAATGTGGACAAAATTTATTATTTTATTTTAAGTAAATGAAGAAAATTTAAATAAATTTATTTTTAATACCGTTGGTTCCTTTGTGAGCTAGCTAACTATTTAAATGAACTAGACTACAATCGAGCTGCCCTCAAAATTATAAAATCTATTTAAAAATCTATTAACTATTACTAATTTAGTTTGGTTAAAAAATGTAGCAGTTTTTTACAGTATTGCAAATTGAAATTCGAAACAAAATAAAAATTAATATACCTAAATACGATTTAAAATAATGTCTTAAAAATTAATTAAAACGATTGTCATGAATTTGAACGTTTGCAGATTTTGTAATCCTAAAATTTGCAATACTGCACTAACTCTGCATTAAGAACGTATCATTAATTTTAATCTATAGTTTTAGCTTAACAATTATAAAATAATTTTTAAAAGGCTCTACAAATTAATAGCCTATAATATAATAATAGCTTAATTTTTCCTGATAATTTACGCGAATTTTTATTTTTGAATTTTCTTTAGGATTACGAAACAATTAAGATTAATATAGCTATTTATAAATATCTTGGGGTAGCTCATTTGTTCATCTAGGATTATTTATGCAAAATAGTATAACCGCTTGTCGTTTGAAAAACATGAATACTAGCTGGCCTTCCATTAACCAATAATGTATCATTTTCATCAGCTGAATCATCTGGATTATCTTCTAGAGCAAGTCTTGCACCAGCACTTGAACGTATATCTGATTTATTACCATGATAATTATTAGTTGGATTTTTCTTTCTTCTAATTGCTGCTGGCATTACTAATGTATTATTATCATCATTTGATTTTATAATTACAGCTTGTGGTGATGTTATTAATTTATTTTTTATTTTTGGTGATGCATTTGGACTCGAATTTTTTGATGATGATAATGATTTTTTTGGTGAATCTGGTTCTTCTTCAATACTTGATGTCTTACTACCTGGATTATATTTCCAACCCCATGTTTTCCATCTGCGTGGATTTTTCATCATAGCATCTAATTTATTTTTATAATCTTTTTGATTTGGTGTACCACTACTATTATTAGAATTTTGTTGTTCTTCTTCTTCAATTTCTGGTGGTTCATTTCGTTCAATTGTTGTTGATAATTGATGTGGTAAATTTGCCAAAAATTCCATATCCAAATCGTCTATATTATAACATTTTATAGTTATATACAATCATAATTTAACGAGCAAATGTTAATTATATTATTTATATATAGAGTTATTTGTTATGTGAAATATGCAAATTATTTTAGATTTGATTGAAACAATTAAAAAAAAAATTCTTCTAAATTATATTTGCCACAACAATAATATCAAAAATATTTATCATAATAAAGATACTTATAAAGGCAATTTTTGCTTTTGCACAAAATTAAAAAAAAAATATATAGTAATAAATTAATTAATCTTGTGAATATGTATAGAAGCAAATAAAAGGAATATTATTAATTTAATCATTAGATAATATTGTTTTCGTGTAAGGATAGAGAAATATAAAAATAGCACATTTAATTATTTTTCTTGGTGAGTCTCCTTTCTAAAATTTTATGGTTATTTGTTAATATTTTGGATTTAAATACAATATTTAGTGTTTTATTTTCTATATACATATATATATATATATATTTTATATATATATATATATAGAAAAAGCATACACACATTAACTAATAAAAAGATTCCAATATTAAACACAAACAAAATCACAAAAAAAAATTATTAAGAAATAATAGAAAAAAGACGGAAAATTAAAAACTTTTGTAATTAAATGAAATTATAAAAAAGAAAATAAGAATATTTAAAAAATAATTTGGATTATATACCGAATCGGTTTATTTTTATAAGAACAATCAATCGATTTCTCTTTATTTAGCACCTGTAATTTATTTTAAATTGAAAATTAATAATTTTTTTTTAAATTTAGAAAATAAAATATTAAATAGAAATTATTTATTAACTCTAACACCGATCGGAGAAAAAAAAGCAAATTATAGTTTTTTTTATAAAAGTTTAATTTTATAATTTTAATCCTCAATATAATTAGTAAATATAATATTTAATTAATAAGCACTTACTTAACCAGTGAAAATAATATTTATTTTATATTGTGAATAAAAGTTATATTTAAAATTTAAATAAACTTGTTTTAAATTAATTAAACTATAATTACAAAATAAAAAAAAAGTTATTATTACTAATAAATTATAAATTACTTAAGCTAAATAAACTAAGCTTTAAAATTATAAGAGCAAATAATAACTAAATCATTAGTAAAATCGTGTTTTCAAATTTGTAAATACATTCAATATTTTATTTTACTTTGTTTTTAATTAAATTTTCTTTTGTAAATAATAAAACATATAAAAAAAAATAAAAATATTTTTACTATTAAATAATTTTACAGACGTAAATAATTTTACAGACTAAAAAACTTAATATTTAATTACAATATTTTATAAATGCACTCTTTATATAACGAGTATTTTTGCATTCAATTTTTGGGTAATTGGTAAGTCAACTTAAAATATTTGGGGTGACCTTTTTTTGTATAGAAATACATTCAGCAGAGTTTGCTGAAATTTAAGTTTTTTGGTCCCAATAAACCCAAAAAAAAATTAAATTAAATTTAGCGAATATTCATAAACCAGAAAATTTGTTTCTTATTAAAATACTTTAACCAAAGACCAATTAAATATTATTTAAGTATTAGTCTTTAATTAAACCAATTACATATTCAGTGTAATGTTCACTTTTGAGAAATCAATTAAATCAGACTATATCAGGTAAATATGTGTTTTTCTTTCGAAAACACATTCTCCAACTTACTAATTAGTATATCAAAATATTGACTACATATTTTCAATGATTTATATGGTTATGTAATATAGTTGAATATGATTTATATAATATCTGAAATAATTTAAAATTAATTTAATTTTATAATTAAACTACATATATATATTCATCGATGATTTACAATAAATTCATTAAAAATTAAGAAGGAAAAACCAACAGAATTCAGTTTTATAATTGGCTAAAATAAAAATTCCCAAAAAATGGTTAAAAAAAGGTAATCTTTACAAATTAATGGCCACCCTGACAAGGTAAATAATAACTATTAAAAACATGTACGTACTAACGACTAAAATTCAAAATTACATTTATAATTAAAATAAATAATTAAATAAATACCTGGTAATTTTTTAGTTCGAAATGATGCATTTGTTATCATCGATTTTGATACAACAACTGTATTTGTAGCAGGTGATAGAGCTACACTTAATCCCATTGGGCCATCACTTGGTTGACCTAAAAAAATTAAAAATATTTTCTACTCAATATCAGAAATTAATATATATCAATTACCAGATGGATTAGCATGTAAAGAATTTTTTACAGCATTTGTTACTAAAATTAAATCAGTAAACATTTCATAACAAGCTCTTTGATGAATATCATCCATTGTTTGTATAGCAATTGATCCAAAATCATTAAACATTGCAAAATATATTGAATGTACTAATTCAACAAGAAATTGTGATGATAATGGTATACGTGGCAATGGTTTTGGTACAATTGCTGAATTTGGATCTGTACCATAAGATGAACGATGTGCATGTGTTGGTTTTGAAAAACCTTGATTAACAATTTGTGATGCTATTCTACATAAATGAAATAATGCTGATTTTTGTATTAAACTTAATTGTTGATTATATGCAAATAATAATGCTGACATAACTTTTAAACGATTTTGGGCATTTATAGATTCAATTTGTGGTAATGGACCCCATTTAACATCACGATTACTATGATCTTCCCATCGTCGTAAATCAGTTGCATGTAAACTTTTTTCCTATACAAAAAATAAAATAAATTATAATTATATTACATATTATAATAAATTATTTTATATAAAAAATTATTTACTTCATGATAAATTGAAGCTTGAGCCAAAACTGGCATACGAAATGATACAGTTTTTTGATAACCATCTTCTGTACTAACTTCTACATTATATATACAAATAAGTAATGTTTCAACACTTCGACATTTCTTTTTATCACCCATTACTACAGAACTTAAATATATAAATATTAAGACTGGTACAAATTGAAGTGTAAAACGTTTAAGTTGTTCTTCATTTGATCTGTAAAAACTAAAAAATTGATTGCAAATAGAATGTACCAGCTGTAAAATATAATAGAAAAATTAAATTTTTTAGTTACAATATTTAAATTAACATGTGTTTTTTTTTCTTACATCTGGATATTTTAATCTTTCATTGAATATTGTATAAAGAGCTTCTGCTATTTCATGATTATGTTCATGCATACTAGCAAATGTTTGAATTTCATATGGATTTTCTAATTGTTCATATTCAGCTAACCAATCACTTACAATTGCTTCAGCCATTTCTTTATATTACATTTAAAATAAACTCTGAAATTTTATATATATATATTAATTAAATTTAATATTGATTTTGGCAAATAAAAAAAGTAGTTTATATTGCTCGTATACCTAAAATGGATGAATATTTTGTAGGGGGATATATGATTTAAAAATACACCACCAAATTAATATCACATAACAATAACATGAGACTGTTATTTCCTATAATAAATAATAATAATCAATAACAGAAAAAATTAGTAAATTATTATTTCAAAAATATTTAACTTATTACCTTGGAAATTACACTTTTCTAGAGATAGATTAAATTTCTTTTTAAAAAATTGAAATATTTTTTCGTGACAAGAAGATTGAAGTTTCACACAAACTTCATTAATTAAAGAATATATGACATAATACAGATTGTATCGCTCGAACGAATGTACTCGACTCGTTACTTTTAATTTATACCTTGTTTATAGGTTGAATCTTGAAACCTTGAATTTGAATGTGTAATTGAGACTGCTAAAATGAATCGCTTTTATTGAGATGGTAGTTTGCCCATTTATAAGAAAATCAGCTAGGTATCAACAAGAAATAAAAAATAAATAGAGAATTTAATTTACAGATCTATTAATTTTATAAAAAAATGTTTTGATCCGATGAATATGATAATATATTATATCATGATCTAAAAATATTAGTAGATCATGATACAACTTTTACAACATTATTTTGCTTCTCAAACTCAAACAAACGGTTTGTATTTTATCTTTACCACCACGGTCATAAGCATATAAGTAAAGAGCCGGTATCTAATTTTCCCATTTAAACATTTTTCCATAGTTTTCTTATTGGAAAAAGATTTAAAATAGAAAAATAAATCTACTGCAAATAAATTACGATATTTGGTATAACCACAAATAAATTAACTTGAATTTTCTGTGAATATGGAAAAGCAGTGTAAAAACAATATATAAATACGACTATACTGGAAAATTTGTTTTACTAGACAAACACTACAAATACAAAGTCGGCTAACAACAAACAACAAAAACCACTTTTTTAATAAAAAAATATTCTTACGATAGCGTCATATGTGTCGCATCGCATCGCATCATATCTATAAAAGTAAAGTCAGACAGCGAACTGTTGATAATAAATTTTCTATTAATAAATCTTTTTCAGTTCTTTCAATTCGTTCATCATTCATTGTAATATCGTTGACTGAAATTCATCGTATTTAATCATTTGTATATTGATAGATTACGTGTACGTGGAAGAATTATCATCATCATTTAATTTCTAATAAATTGACGATTATAATTTAATTAGTAACCATGAAATTTTTGGTGATTTTATGTATTGCATTTATTGATATTGCCCTAGGCAATGAATCGGCTGGACCTAAAGTAACAGATAAGGTAAGTTCAATTAACTTGTCCTCAATCTTTTTTTATTTTATCGTCTGTTAAATTTATTTAATTAATTATAATTAATTATAATTGAAAAAGCTTGTAAAATAAATTAAAATTTCCGGTTCTGATTATAATAGGTTTATTTTGATATTACTATTGATAATAAACCGGTTGGTCGTATTGAAATTGGTTTGTTTGGGGCAACTGTACCAAAGACTACACGTAATTTTAAAGAATTAGCTGAAAGACCATCTGGAGAAGGGTAATAAACTAATAAATTATATACTTTTTTTTATTTATAAATATTAATCTTCTTTGTTTTGTTAATAAATACAGTTACAAAGGCAGTAAATTTCATCGTGTAATTAAAGATTTTATGATACAAGGTGGTGATTTTACTAAAGGTGATGGTACTGGTGGTCGATCAATTTATGGTGAACGTTTTGAAGATGAAAATTTCAAACTTAAACATTATGGTGCTGGTTGGTTAAGTATGGCAAATGCTGGTAAAGATACAAATGGTTCACAATTCTTTATTACAACTAAGGCCACTGGCTGGCTTGATGGTCGTCATGTGGTATTTGGAAAAGTATTAAAAGGTATGGATGTTATTAGAATGATTGAAAATGGTGGAACTGATCAAAGAGATCGCCCAAGCAAAGATGTTGCTATTGCTGATTCTGGATCAATTGCAGTTGATGAACCATTTTCAGTTTCAAAATCTGATGCTACTGATTAAAAAAAAAACAAATATAATAAATAAATACTTGAAGAATTTTTTTTTTAAATGTCAATTATTAAATAATAATTTTCATTTTAAGTTCAAATAATATTATATTTTTTTTATAACTTTTGCATTTTCAATAAAAAAAATAATAGTAGAAAATATATAAAATATTTAAAGAATAATCTAATTCTTCCATTTAGTAAAACTCTGCAACTCCAGGTGCTTAGTTATGGTAAAGAATAAAACGTTTAGAGAAATGGATATATAATTAATTTGTTCTTAAATATGCCAAATTCATCTAGTTCTAGTAACAAATTTTCGGTTCCCTCGTGGGCGTTAATATAGTTGTTTTTTTTATTAGTTATTCAATTAATAACCATCATTTGAATTCCATCTTCGCCCACATGATATTCTATCTTTTTCTGCATATTTTCGGCTTCAATAAAATTACTGCTGGATATATTTTGCAAAATGTTAATTTAAATATTGGATTAAATTTTTACTTATTGTTCAAAATAAATAAAATTGATCTTCGTCGTTACTTAAAAATACAAATATTTATAGTATAAATATTATCCGGTAAAAATGAATTTCAACAAAGAATTTTTTTTGCATAATTGCTGTATAAATAGTCTCTGAAAGAATTCGCGAAAAACATAATTTATGTTGTTTACATTCTGAATCTGATATTCTACAAAATGTTATCAAAAGAATTTATAAAAAAATATGCTGACATAAATAATAATTTTACTATAAACTACATAATAATAAAATTATGATTCCACAAAATAATTAAAAGATTATTATTTTTTTTTACAATTTAAGAGCGTTTAATTTGTAATTTTTCAATAAATACATTTATAATATAATTTTTAAAAATTTTTAATGAAAAAATCTCACTTTTTTTTATTATGTTTTAATTCTTTTTAATAATAATAATAATTTTTTTACACAATAAATTTTGTGTATATTTTTTTATTGCCTTTTTTTTAAATTAAGATTAATTTTAATAATTGCGTGCCATTTTTTGTTTGTATTTTTTTTTTATATAGAGTGGTTTGATTTTTTCTACTATTCATTGAATAGTTTTTAAAAAAAATTTTTAATTTATGTTTTTAGATATTGTTTCATGTTGAAGAGCTAAAAGGTAAAATTCATTTTTTTTGGTTTGGAAAGTTAAACAAAAAAAAAATTAAAATATGTTAAAAAATTCAAATATATAAAAGCAAAAATTTATTAATTTGAAAAATTCTCTATATACATTTTATTAAATAATTATTAATTTATTTATGTAAAATTTTATATAGTATAAATGATTAAAAAAAAATTATCGATAATTTTGAATAATATCAATGGATAACAACGATGAGTCACGTTTATCGGTTTTGTTTAGATCCACCTAATTAGGTAGCTAATTATATTTCTAGGAGAATTTTGAAGAAGTGCGAAAAGAATACTTCTCAGGAATATTTATTAATATAATAAAGTTTTAAAATCATTTAATTTTTGAAGAAAAAAAAAATGGAAATTTTCGAAATAATTATAAAAAAAAAAGTTTCAATAATTTCACTTAATTTAGTATAATTGGGGTGGAATTATATTCTTCGATCGCGCAGTAATTTGGCTGAATTAATTGATATAGATAATTCTTCTTCTGATCCCTTATTAAGAGATCCTCATAACTGTTAAATAATTGATCTTTTGTAAATTGAATTAGCTAAGATTGCAGCCATCTATTTTAGCCATATATGTCATTTTAGAATGCAGTCATCTATTTTACTTACATTTCCATTTAATATAATATCTTCGCCTTTTTTTATCCCTGACATAAACCAATAAAAACGACTCATTAAAATTCATCTTAAAAATTAACTCAAAATAACTAAAAACAAAAAATATTATCAACAACAAAATTTGGAATTTGAGAAATCGTTTTTTTTTTTAAATATGATTTATATAATTTTTGTTTTTAATTTAAATTGTTTCTATTTTACTTTAAATATTTTGTTGTTACATAATATTACTTCTTTTGTTGTTGTTTAAGTTGTGGATTGTATTTTAGCTGAGGTAACAAACTATTAAAATTTATTTAAAATTCTTTTTTTTTATATATGTATATAATTTTATTATTATTTTTTAATTATTTAATTATTTAATTTTTTTAAATATATGCAAGAAAAGATGTAATTTTATTTATTTTTATTATTTTTTTCTTTTTAATAATAGTAATAATAATAATAATAATAATAAATATTTTTCAAGTAGATTGTCAACTATTTTTACTAATATCTTTATTTTTTAATTTTTTACTAGAATCATTATCAATATCATTAATTTCATCTAATAGTCACCTTTTGGTATTATCATTATAATTTTTTTTTTGGGGTTGTATTTTATTTAGGCCGTTAACATTATCATCTATTAATGATGATGTTTCATTATCATCATCATTATTATCAATATCATCATTATTTTTATCAATAATTAATTCATCATCATTTTTTTGTATTAATTGGTCCATCATAATTGGTTCTATTGAACTGCTTACAATTTGTATTTCATTTAAATCTTCTTGTTGTTGTTTTTGTTGTTGATTTTGTTGTTGTTGTTGATTTTCTGTAGTAGTTTTATAATCATAAAAAACTTTAGATGTATCACCTTTAATATTAACATCGATGGGTGTATTTATATCAATTACAACAACTTGATCTGCTGATCCAGGAGATGATTTATTTAATATATTTTGATTACTATTATTAATAATATTATTAATACTACTACTACTAGTTGATGCTGATGCTGGTAATTGTGTTCTAGGTGGCACTGGTGGAGGAACCGGTGATGTTCTTCTTGATTGTTCTTTTGATGTTTTACGTGGTGATGATGATGTTGATGGTGTTTGTGATGATGATGGTGAATCATATTGTTTTTGTTGTTGAAGTGGTATTGAAAAATCACCACTTGGTGGTTCTTTGGGACTTTCAACCATTATTTGAACAATTGGTGATAATTCAATAGTATCATCACTACCAGTTGTTATTTTTATTTCCGGTGGTTTTTTGGATTTATCTATTTTGGAAATATTATTTAATCAATATATTGCACATTAATTTCTATTAAATAATTAATTAAAACCTTACGAACTAATGTTACTTAAATAAATATTTACCTAATAAACTACAATTTTCTGTATTGAAATCATCTTCATCATCATCATGTTTATATTCTTCACTTTCACGATGAACTAAAACATGAACTAATGTGGAATTATCTGGTCGTAATGATGGTGTTTGAGCATCTGGTGATGGTTTCGTTACTAATATACTAACTTCCGAAGATGGTCCTTCCGCTAAATATGGTTTTATATGTTTGGTTTTTGTTTTGTGTGTGTTTCGTGTGCATCACGCAAAATGAAATCATAAAAAGAAAATAAAGAAAAATAGAGAACAATAATACAGAAAGAAAATGGAAAAAAAATAATTAATTATTTTTTGTAAAATTATATACACCAAAAGTTTTTTGGAAGCACACATACAGACAAAAGCATTTTTGTTAACTCTTAAAGCGCTTTGTGCTGACAAACCTCTTTCTAGTGGTGGTTTTTTACGTATAAAGCTGGTTGCACGCTTTCGAATTGGTGTTGTTACAGCTACCGATGCAGTTTTATCTTCACTTGTTGTTGGTGTTAGGCCTTAAATATTTTTATTACAATTTGTTTCGGTTTGTTTCGTTTTAGTTTTTTACTCTAATATTTATATATATTTTTTATACTTTGACGAAAAATTTATAATTTTTCTTTTGCTATAAAAAACTTTCTCGTATACTATAAAAATACCGGAATTTTGAAGGTATAATTTTTATGGTTAATTTTGAAAATCAATAATGGCATTTAGTATAATGGGCAAAAATTATTTACAATTATATTTCCCAAATCATTTCTGACTTGAAAAAATGTAATTTCTTGTTATTTGATTTTTGATTTGAAAAAGCTAATTAGTACCCTAAGATACTTCGAAAATTAGTTATAGAAAGACATATTGTAATTTGGAATATTAGCCATAGCACCTTCAAAATTATATAAAGAAATATTTCTAAATTAATTTCATAGTTTGTATTTCTTAAATATTGAATAATCAAAAATAGTTATATAAATAAAATACATAGGGTTCTTTCCATAATCGAATAAGTTTTGCCAGTATATATAAGAAATTTTGTATATTCATCGCAATTTTCAAATAATCTTTAAATCAACTCGACTTCATCATTTTTATATTAAGACTCTAAATACCACTATGGACTATATTTTTCCAATTAGTGCATGTTATTTTATTTTTTCAAATTCTTTGCAAACCAATCATAATTTTTTTCATAGCAAAATATTTAGATATATAAGTATTACCATAACCATAATATTAATGAAAAAATTTTTATTTTTATATAGATATATGTATGTAAGAAAAATAAATGATATTTTTTTTATAAAAAAGTGTTAAATACAAAATTAAATAAAGATAAATAAAAACGATTGATTTGATAACGTACTCTTTCTTTGAACTGATGGCGATGTTTGACAATCGTCAACAGCATCTTGATGACGTAAAAAAAAGTTGTAAAAACTTCTTCGTCTACCAGATTTTTGTGGTTCGACTAGAATACTGCCACTTTTTTTTTTTTGATTTTTGATTAGCATAGATATAATTAAATGTTAAATTTTTTTTTTAAAAAAATATTTTGTTAGAATAAAAAATATTTTGAATAATTTTACTATGATCAGTTTTTTATTTTTAGATCTTTGAAATCTTGTAAAAAACTTCACGTAACAGAAAAGAAATAAAGAAAGTTTAGTTATTCATTAATCAAAAAAAAAAAGAAAAATTTTATCTATAATATAAAAATTTAATGTGAAATATTATTTTGCAAATAAATTAGCATAATCTTTTGATTTCTACATATTTAGTTTATATTATTTTAAAAGACACAACATTAAATTAGACACCAAACACAATTTTAATTGAATATATACATTTAAATATATATATAAATAAAAAAATTACATTTTGGGTTTAGGAGAAATAAAATATAATAAAAAATCGTGACCTCAATTCTTAATTATTCTATATATGCTAATTTCATTATTGATACCATAAATTAATGCCAAAAAATTATTGAAAACCAATTTATGATATTCTTTTCAATTTTTTTAGAAAGGCAACTAAACTAAGATTAATTTTTACCAGAAATTTTGCATTAAGAAACGATTTATCTTTATGTAAGAAATGACATTTTATGCAAAATAAACAATTTAACATCAATTATCTGTGGATACCCCAGATTTGTTTTTTAATTTTCTGTCACTAAATTAATAATAATGGAAATACATTTATACTATATTATGGCACAGTAATATTCTTATAAGAAATAATTGAATAACATTATATTTATATCAATTGCTAATTTAAGAATTGAGATTACGTAATACCCTTTTTTCAAGAGCCTTGACACTACAAGTCCTGAAAATTTGTAATTTTTCAAATTGTCAGGACTTTTAGTGTATAAATCATGAAGAAGGCTTGGAAAAAGGCACATGAAAAAAGGGTTTCAGAGAAATTTGAATTACATTTGAATTTTTATAAATATTTTATTTAAAATTTTTAATTTAAATTTAAAATTTTGAAAATATATAAATAATTAATTTAAAAATCCAATATACAAATAATCTAAATCACAACAATTAAAAAAGTTTTACTTTATCTACATACAACAAGTTTTCTAAGAAAAATATATACTTACTGTGAGTGATAATATTTCAATTTCAATTAAATAGTTTTGTATATATTAAATCATATTCTACTATAGTTATAAGATACACTAGAGTTAAGTGGACTTTTACGTTTGTTAATTAAATATATTTGAAATATTTTTTTTATTTATATACAAAATTTAACCATCAGGATTAATTATACAAAATATTATCACGATGTTACCTGGTAGCTGTAAATGATGCTGATCGTCATTTATTATTGATGATAAATATTTTAATTCAGCATCACTTCCAGTTTCAGAAATAATTGTTGATGTAACTAATTGTTCTAATAACATTTCGTAAGATGATGCTAAGTTTTTCATATAAATTGTAGGCCAAAAATTAAAATTCTCACTGTTTTCATAATATATAGGTAGTATATATAAAATTAATTGATTTTAGATTTAAATAATAATAATAA
Organism: Empis stercorea; assembly: GCA_949752835.1. Classification (NCBI taxonomy): domain Eukaryota; kingdom Metazoa; phylum Arthropoda; class Insecta; order Diptera; family Empididae; genus Empis; species Empis stercorea. Next base: position 12,141,157 of record OX457088.1, on the reverse strand, counting down.
TAATGGAATTTTAAACAAGATTTCAAAGAAAAACTGAATTATTGAATAAATTTTCATTAATTTTTTTTTTTTTTTTAAATTTTATTTCAATTTTTTTTTAGTTATTTTGTTACCGTTTTCCATTATCTTCATTTTGATGTTTTAAATCTTTAACTAATTCATCAGCACCGGAGACTAACATTAATGGTAAATTTAACCATGGTCCAGCTAATTCACTTAAATCAGATGCATCTGATGCACGTGATGATTTACGCGATGATGCACGACTAGAACAAGCAGTGCCACGTCGTCCAACCTAAAAACATAATTAATGTGAATTATTAGAGAAATATTTGGAAAATGGATTAATTTTTTGTTGACTTTTTTTGGACTTGAAAGTGCTAAGAGACATAAATATGTGGCTTAGTCCTATATGGCTTGAGCCTATTTTGCGATTCCATATATAAAAAAAATGAAATTATATTTTTTAATGAAACAATCGCAATAAAAATCACTTTGTTCTATACATAATAAAATGCAACAAACATATTTCATCAAATCAGTAAAAAGATGAATTTTGAAAAAATTGGGGGAAGCTTAATTAGATTACCAGAAAAAACAAAAAAGGCAACGGCGAGTAGAAGTTACCAACAAATTATCCCACACAAACATCAGGTTTAAAACATCATAAGAGTAAGTAAATAAAAGCTATTAAAATTTTGTTAATTGATTTTGAATCCTTGAACTAAAGTACCTGTAAGTGAAGAAAATTAAATGCAGATAATTTAGCTTGCCATCCACCAGGACTTGAATTTTGTGTATTATCATCATCAGTTAATGATCTTTCTTTTTCTTTTTTCATTCTACAAAATAAAAATATTTGTAATTTGTTTTGGAAAATTAGGAAAAAAAAACAAAAATTCCATTTTCTTTTTATATCTTAAATTTCAGAGAAATAAATAAATAATAATTATGTATTATTTTTTTATTATACCGAACAAATTCTTTCCATGTATTTTGTATTAATCTGGCAGCTTTATCTTGGCGTTTCCATATTCTTGTCGAAGAAATAATTTCCAATTCTTTACGAGTTGGAAATTGCTTCTTAAATTTACCATCCATTTGTTCTTGTAATTGTTTGAAATTATCTGTTTCTTCAACATGCCCAAGAACATGCTTAACTAAGGCATGTAAGATGTCCAAACAATGAATTTTATTGCCTTTTGAGATTGGTAAATTGAATGACACCAAGGCTACAGTATTTGGTTTTGGTATTCCTAATGGTGGATCTAATGATGCTATAAAATCAGCTAATTGACCAAATGGTATAAATTGTGTAGCATGTGGATCATATCTTTTCAAAAAAAAAATAATTAAATTTATTAATAATAAATTAGAAACAATTTAAATGCAACTTCATTTTTTTTTTTAAATATAAATATATTAAAGTAAAATTGATATTCATACTTTGACCATCTGATATAAAACATTTCTAAATCATCTTCAACAATACCAATTTCTTCTTCTTGATGTGCTTGATTAAAATTTTCCAATATAATTGCTATATACATATTAATGACAATCATATAACTTATAATTATAAAACTTGTAAAATATGTAATTGCTAATAATGGATGACCACAATCACCATTTGTTTGACGATTATAATATGGATCACAATCTGGTGGTTGTATCATTAATGATTCTAATACATCATTCCATCCAGCTGATGTCATTAAACGAAATAATAATTGCATACTACGACCAAATGTTTGAAAATTAACCATATCATCTAATGCACCTTGTAATTTAACATGACCAAATAATGACATTCCTAATATTGCATATATAAATGTTATTAATGCTAATAATGCTCCAATATTAAATAATGCTGGTAATGATACAACTAGAGCAAATAATAATTTACGTATTCCTTTTGCCGCTTTAATCAATCGTAATATTCTTCCTATGCGAAACACTCGTACAACTCGTAAAAGTGTCGGTGATATTGGTAAATCAATCATAATATCTTCCATTAATATTCCAAATATTGATGCTAATACTAATAAGAAATCAAATACATTCCATGGTACCGTGAAATAGTGATAACGAAGACCTATGATTTTTACTATAGCTTCTGTAATTTGATAAAAAAAAACATAATTTTAAAGAAAATAAAACATAAAATAAATACAAAAAAAAATTTTAAAATGAAAAACCAAATTTTTTTTTTGGAGGGAAATTTTTTTTTTAAATGATTTTTTGATTTAAAAAAAAAAATCAAATATGAAAATTGAATTTTTGTGTTTCATATGTAAAATTATTTACAGAATTTTTGTTGTTTATGGTTGTGGAGTGTGAATATTTAATTAATTGAAAGAAAAAAAACAACTTTTTGAATTGAATTTTTTTATTTTTATGCTTACCTAAACTGAAAACAGTTGTAAAAAATGCATTACTAACTTCTAAAATGAAAAATACTGCATGTGGTTGATTGTAATGTTCTATGCCCATTGTGAGCATATTTAAAAAAATTAAAACAAAAATGGCTATCTCAAACCTGAAAATTTAATTTTTTGGTAGATATTTTGGATTTTTTTTTTTTTTTGGTATTTTATATCGTTGGCATTTTTGTGGCGGGAAAATAGAAAAATATAAAATTTTATTTTGTTAGTTTTTTTTTCTTTTTCAAAAATAAAAGCAATGAAAAATAAAAAAGGTGAAATTAAAATATATATATAATTTTTTTTTTTGTTGGTTAGTAAAAGCAGTTTTTGATAATGAAAAATTTAAATGTGGATAATTAATTTAAAATGACAAAATATTTCAAAAATAATTCAGGAAATTCTATTAAGTAATAAATTATATAGATATTGTTGCTATATAGATAAACATAAATGATAAATCATTAAAGAAGTTAATCGTCCTTTGGTGGTTAATGAAAATGTAAAAATATAATAACCAGAATAAAATGTTGTGGATAATTTTTTTTCTGATATACATATTATGAAGAAAGGCATTTTTACCTCAGAACAAATTTACTTTTTGAAGATGTAAAATTTTTGAAGAATAAAAATCGATTATGCAGTTTTTTATATGCATAAAATTAATTTCCCAGAAGTCTAATTTGTAGTTACATCATGCATATCGCACGACATAATTTTTTTTATCAATTCATTTAAGGTTGGAATTGAATTATGTAATAGTATTATATAAACTTTCAAATGAAGTTTGAATATACGTAATTACAATTAACTCTTGATCAAAGTAAATGATCAACCAATTATTTCTGTTCTAAAATTGCAATTGCATTAAATGATATAGAAAAGTTATTTGAACGTAACTTAAATCAACGTAACTTTCACAGATTGTTAATTACAATATTAAATATAGTAAATAATTACGAAAACTAATCAATTAACCTATATGGATGATTCATAAAAAGACTAAAAATACATAAATAAAATCACAAATAAACTATAAAAAAATTAACATAAAAGAGTTTCAGTATAAAATTAAATGACTTGATAGTATTTCCTGAATTATTTATAAATTTAAATATAATAGTCTAAAAAAGATTCGTACAAGAAATAATTATAGCCCGGATCTTATACAATTTATATTAAAAGGCAAGGCATTTAATTGTCAAGGCTCTGTGAAGCTTTTTCTATTAAATAAGCAAGCATAAATACATTTTTTTTTAGCTCTATCTATCTATATTATGTTTTTTTGTATATGAAAATGTGTTGTGTTAAAATTTCATTTTTATAGAAAGCTACTAAAAAGTATTTAATTAATATTAATTCCAACGCTAACTATATACTTTAAACAAAATAATAATAATTAAGAAATTAAGAAATTTAACTAACCGCAAAATTATTTTTTTTTTATAGGCACTAAAATTTGAAATTGTTAAGAGAAAATGAAATTAAAAATATACTAAATAAAAATTTAACTTAACTAAACTCATTTTTAATTATAGAATGAAATTAACATTTAATTTTACATAAAAAAACTGATGATAAGCCAATATATAAATTAAAAGCCAATATTTAAATTATTATTCTACCTTTAAAATATTTGAAAAAAAAAAAAACTATAATTACAAAATTTTACGGAAAAGGCTTCAACTTCAACTTATATTACGATATTATATCGAAATTACTGAATTTAAAAATTAATTAATGTATAAAATTAAATTAAGAAAGCATCGCCGCGTTCAAATTTATAGAAAATTAAGCGCAAATTATTAAAAAGTCCGGGCTTTTAAAACAAATTTTATATACAATAAAAATTTTGTTAGTAAAATCATAAAAATAATATAGAAATTTTTAAATTATTATTAACAATTAGAAAGATTTTTAATTTTTTTTTATAGAAATTAATTAGAAAAGATTTTCAAATTATTTTTTTTTTCACCTCCTTGAATTTGAGAGATCATAAAACATAGCTAAAATTTGATTGATTGGCCTTTTAATAACTTTTTGCGGTTTTTTCCTACCCAATTTTTTCATGGCTGTGTAATAGTGTTTTTGGGATTCGGTGAGAAACATTTCAAGTACTCCTCCTTCGTACTAAAATGGTCGCAATACATAAAAAAAAAAACAAAAATAATCTAACGATAATAACAACAACAAAAATTAATATTAATAAATGTTAATAAAAAATTATATATTAAATTAATTTAATTTTATGATAATAATTTCTTTCTTTTTGTAATAAAAATTATATGTTTTATTAAATGAAATAACTAATATTTTTATTTATATATAAATTTTATGTATACACAAATATACAGGGTGAATCTGATTTAGGTTGAAAATAAAAAAATATTCGATTTAGTTAAAAATGTAGAAATTTCTTTGGAAATGTAGTGGGGGAGAAAATAATATTAAAATAATTGAAAAATATTTTTTATATAATTAGGGATTTTTCAAATTTCCAATTTCTATAATGTAATATATACTTATAGGTGTAAGGGGTTGTAGTTGTAGTGAATGATAAGTATTTTTTCGAAGTTTGTAGTTTGTGTTTCAATAAAATTTAACCAAAGCCGTATATAATTACATATTATATACGGCTTTGATTTAACTTTAATTGAGTACAATCAGTTTTTCTGGGTTTGTATAAATATACATCTCTGAAAACCAATTGATTTTCATTCAAGCATCATATTATTATAAATGAAAATTGACTGATTCGCAAATAATTATCATACAAAATATATTTTCAAATATTTCACTATAATATTGTTTATACATGGTTCACCATTTCCCTTTCAAAATTTGTCCCATCATATAGCAGTATAACTCCAAAGAAAAAGAGAGAGATAGACATAAAAGTAATGTCACTATTATATATCTCTATTTCAGTTGAGATAAAATAATAAAAATAATGTTAAAAGAAAAAAATTGCAACATGAAAATGCTGGCTTATATTTACACTAAAAAATATGAACCTACAATGTGAAATCATATAATATGTAAGAGAGATCACCATAGTGTATTTATTAACGATATTTTGATTTTTTTCCGTGTAACTTTGGATATTACAATAATAAATTTCATTTTTTGTATACGGTATTTCCAATTATGTAATATAATTAAAATTATTATTGAAATCGCTCCTTTCCCATCTAAACTAACAAAAATGTAATTCAGTTTTTCACATTATCCATTATACCTACACAAAAAATATTTATAAAAATCCGTCCAGATCATCCTGTATATTAAATTTTGTATTTGTATCTTAAAATTTATGTTTAAAAATATAAAACTATAACATAAGAAAATTTAAATTGTTTACAACAAAAGAAAATAATATCAAAAGAAAATTGAAAAACTAAAGAAAAATAAAAAAATAAATAATACTTTACTTTTTTTTTCAACATATTGAAATTATCTATAATAACTCCAATGAACAGATTTAGAGTGAAGAATGAACCGCATACAATGAATATTACGAAATAGATATAAGCATATAAATTTGCTTCTCTTTGTGGTTGTAAATCAACACCACGTGCATCAACAGCATCAGCCATTACTTCCATCCATCCTTCAAATGTTGCTACTTGTAATAATGCTAAATATCCCATTCCAACATGATCAAATGTTATTTTTGAATTAATCCATGTATAATTTTGTTCATCACAATCCAATTTATCATTAATCAACTTTTGATTTGATTTTTTTTTTGAATTTTGATTTTATGTTTTATAAATATAATTTTATATATCATTTTTTATGTTTTTTTATTTTCAATTTTGCAACGTTGACACAATAATCCATTTCGGATTTTGATGCGATTAAAAGGAGGAAAATTTTTTATTATATATTTTTGAAAATAAAATTACCATTATAAGAAAAGAAAATATTTATTAATTTTGGAAATAAAATGAAAAAAAATTTATATTTAGTATAAATTTAAAAAAAAACTTACCGATATGTCAAGTAGTTCACCATTTTCATCAAGACATTTAAAAAATTTACCACCAAAAAATTGAACACCCATTATCGAAAATATTAACCAAAATACTAAACAAACCAATAAAACATTGAAAATTGATGGTATTGCATACATAAGGGCGTTAACTACAATTCGCATTCCCTGCCATCTAAAATAATAATTAATATTTTATAACATATATTCATATTATAGAAAATTAAATTTATGGTAAATTCGTCACAACATAAAAATAAATAAATAAGTTTTTATTTATAATTTTCTTGGATAATAATTTGGTAGCCCAGACAAAATTATGTATGTATAATCAAAATATTTGATTTCAATATCCTTTAAATTTGATTTGAACTTTTTAATACTTTTGAGTTTATTTTATATTAATTAATTGTTATGATCATATTTCTGAAAATTATTGATGATTAATATATGTATTTTTTTTAAATAAAACATAATTATAATTTAACATAATAAATAATAGCAGAATAAAATGATTTAGACACAATTATTATGACTAAATTAGTATATATAAAATTTATAACAAAATAAATTCATATTTTTCTCAATATTTTTATATAATTTAACACTTAAATTATATGGAAGTGACGAATGATTTATTATAAAATTAAGTATATAAATAAAATTTTACCTTGATATTGCACGTAATGGTCTCAATGCTCTAAGTGTCCTTAATGACCTTAAAACTTTTAAATTTTCATTTTCTTCAATTAATAATGAAAATACAGATACCTAAAATATAATTCATATTACATATAATTTATAAGAATTTCATATACCAATTAAAAATTTACACATCATATTAAAAATTTATAAAATATAAGTAAAAAAGAAATTTTAACTTACAAAAACAATTATAAAATCCAGTATTGTCCAAAAACTAGTAAAATATTTTGAAAATCCTAATGCTAACCATTTAAGTACCATTTCAATAACAAATATAACACAAAATGATAAATTTGTCCAATATAATATTCTTTTAAGTGTTTTATTATTGTCTAAGTAAATATCTTCAAAACATAATGTTATACTTGATGCAAAGATAAGTACAAGAACAAACCACTCAAAAGCCGGCGTATCGACAACAGATAATACTGCTGTCCTTACATCGGTCCAATATTTTCCCCATCTAGTGTCGATGCAGGTTAACCAACATGGACACCTAAAGTACAAACTAAAGTTTTTAAGTTTTTTGCCAGCGTTTAAAAAGAAAAGAGAAGAAGAAGAAGAAGAAGAAAGAAGAATATTTTTTTTTGTTTAGAAAAGAAAGTAGAAAATTAGTAATAATAAAAACAAATTATAAAGGATGAAAAAGGAAATAAATAATAAATTAATTAATTATTTTTTAAAAAAATATTATGTTATAATTTTTATTTCAAATTATTTTCCGCAAAATATAATGAATTTCGGTGTTTTCTTTCTTCATATAATTGAGTTTCCAATTTGAAAATTGCTTAAAATTATTGGAAATTTTGGAAATTCTCTACATAAATTAATTAATAAAGATCTAAAAGAAAATTAATTAATTTCTATGATTTTGCTAAAAAAATATTCTAAGCATAAAATTATTATAGAAAGCATTAGTACTAATCAAGTTAAAATCGTCATTTTTCATTATAAATTCATTATTTTTCAAATCAAATTCAACTCATAATTACAAATTTAATTAAACGTTATTCAATTTTGTGCGCAAGCTTGAAAAAAATGACGAGATTATATAAATTGTAAAAATCAACAAAATCAATAAATTTAAAACTCTCCATTTTAACCAATTTTCAAAATGGCGGAAAACTCTTCTTTTTTTTTTGGTTATTTTATCATTTATATTCCTTTTATTTTGTTATTATTTAATTTTTTTTTTTTAGTTTTTTTGAACAAACAAAAAAACCATAAAAAAGGACGAAAAAAGGAAAATTAGTTTTACCCAAAAAAAAAACACACAACAAAAAAAAACAAACTTACTGATCATAACATTTTTGTGGAAAACAATCCTGTGGTACTTTTGGGGCCTTATTATTCCCAAAACTAGGAAAAGACATTGGATCATTGTATGCTCCCTGCGAGTTACGTCTCCCTCCAACGGTTAGATCGTCCACGTAGGAAACTAAACAATGCCAAGGTTTTTCAGTTAATCTAACCACTTCATTATTTTTTTTATTAGGACTTTTACTAGGACTTTTACTACTACTATTATTTTTATCTAATGTTGATTGTGTTGTAGTTGTATCTACTGTATTACCACTATTATTACCAAGATTTTTATTATTATTTTCGTTATTATTATTACGTTTAAATAAATTTTTTCTACAATGAAATAGTTTTGCTGCTGCTGATGATGTTAAAAAATCATGTGGTGGTGATTTTGGTGTTTGTGGATCATTAATATGTGCCATTTGTTTACGTAATAATAAATTTTCATAACTAGTTGTACTTTTTAATGATAAACTATCAAATTTATGATAATCAGTCGTCGGTATTGATGATTGTAAATTTTTTCTTGGTAATTTTTCACTTTCAATACGTAATGTTGTAATACGTTCATCTTCTGGTAATTCATCAACACGTTCAATTAAACTTTTACGTTTTAAACGATCAAAATTTGTACAAAAATCTGATTTACGTCTTAAAAATGGCGATTTATTATTATATTCAACAATATTATTAACATTACCACCAGTTGTTGTACCTGCTGTTGTTGCTGCCATTAATTCTGTAAATGGTGCTTGCATTTGATCACATATTTTACGTATTTCATTTGATACATTAAAATCATCATCAATTTTTTTTTGTTTTTCTAAACTTCGTCGTTTTAATTTAATTGAAAATCCATTATTATTATTATTACTAATATTATTATGTTCACGTCGATGTACTAATGCTAAATCATTATTTTTATTATTACCATTTTCAACAGATTTTATAATATTTTCAATAATTTGTTTATCACATTCTTCAGCAATTGGTGATGGTTCTGATAAATTTGATAAACGACGTTCTAATGATGTTGTTGATTTTTTAATTTCTTCTAATTCTTTTTCAAAATTCATTATAATATTATCAAAATCTGAATTAACAACTAATGGTTTTGTATCAATATTATTATCACCAATAGCACCACCACCACTACCATTACTACCACCACAAATACTACCACCACGTCTTTGTTCTAATTGTTGTATAATTGATGCAGATACATTACTTAAATTTGATTTAATACTAGATATGGAAGGTTTACGTATTGATGAAAAAATTGATCCATCACGTTTTGAATCTAATATTAAACTATCTGCATCACCAGCATCAATAATAGCACTATTACCATAACCAACAGTATCACTAAAATAATTATTACTATTATCTAAATCATCTTGTAAAAATTGAAATAATTCTTTTTGATCGCAATTTAATAATTCATCACGTAAATTGACTTGATCTATTAATTCTTCTTGGTCCAATGATATTGTATTTAAAGACTGTTCACTAGAATTATGTTGTTTTATTGATAATGATTGATTATTATTATTATTACTATTATTATTAATATTATTACTATTATTGTTATTATTATTATTATTAATATTATTATTATTATTGCTAATGCGACCATCATTTAAATTATTATCATCAATTGATTTCGTTTTTGATGGTATTAATGATTTTTGACTTGCTTCACTAGATAATGATAAACGATCTAATGATTTACGATAACTAGGTGAACGTGTTAATAATGATTTTTGATATTGTAAATATGCTTCTTCATCATCTTCATATTGATTATCATTTTGATGATGACGACGTTGTTCTGAATCACGTTGTAATAAATCACGTTGATCACCTGGATCAGTATCTGTTGAATTATATTGACCCATCATACATAATTCAATTGATTCACTTATTGTTGGTTCATCACGACTGTGTTGAGTACCAAATCCGGAAGACACTTGATGTAGTAACTTTTTTTCCATTTGTGGAAATAATGTATACTCATTATATTCGTTATATTCGTTTCTATAAATTTAATTTTAATTATTTAAATTAAAGTAAATTATTTAAAATTATTTAATTCGATTATATATCGAATTAAATTATTATTAATTTTATTATTAATATAGGTGTGCTTTTTTTAAATTTCAAATTGGAGCTACATTATGATGATTATGAAATATTTTGGAAATTTTTATCACATTCAACAAATATTGAATTTCCAATAATTCCAATAAAAAATCTCACAATCAATTATTGTTAAAAAAATTTATTGTTGAAAAAATTATATAGGAGAAAATGGTAGGAGAAAATGTTTGATTTAATTTATTTTCGCCATTTTCTGGACCAGTTTTTTAAAAAAATATGACTATAATTTTTTCATTCACCTAATTTTAATCACAAAAAAGCACACCTAATTTTTTTTTTTATTACTCATAGAAAAAATTTATTGATTTAATATTTAAAAATACTTTTGATTATTGTCGTTTAAAACTTGATCATCATGTTCTTTATATTCTTCTTCATATTCACCACTATCGATAATTGTATGTAAACCTTCTTTAAGAGGAATCTCCATACCAAAATCAGATCCGGAAATTGGTCTATTCATTGATTCCTGTTTAAATTAATAATTGTATAAAATTATTTAAAATTTAAATTTAATTAAATAACAAATTTCTGTTTCTAAAAAATTTTATAGAAAATATTTTTTGATTTGTGTTTTTGCTATACGCTAAATGTGTGCAGATTTGTGTGTAGGTGGTGCAAAATATATATACTTAGATGGGTGCAATTTTAAAAATTTCAAATTTTTTACATATATGCCATTGTTTTCTACATTTTTTTTTTTTTTGGTTTATTTACAAAATGTATACCTGATAACTAAGTCTATGTAATTGTATATCAGCATTTGATTCTGCAGCTTTTTTTGCTGCTGCAGCAATCTGAACTTCCCTTACAAGTTTTTCTAATTTTGAATTACACTGATTGTCATTATTTTCCTTTCTACGTTTATTTCTAATTAACGATCGAATACGTTCAATACTTCTTGCTAATTTTGATTCTTCACCAACTTCCTACAAAAATATTCAAATAAAATTTTGTAATTTGATCGGATAAAAATAAAAATTAAGTTAATTAAATTTAAAAATAAATAAATAAATAAAAATAAATGATAAATATAAATATTATTTATATATAATAAAAAGCTCTCATGCCTACAGGGGGGTTTAAAGATTTCACATAAAAGCACCTTAAGGAATTTTTTTGTAGTAATTTATGTAATTGTTTGGCTCAAATTTATCGTTAATAATTTTAATTATAATTAATTGTATGTTAATTATTTTTCCAATAAAATTATGATTTTTGTTATTGTTTTTTGCTGAAATTGTGTAAAATTTAAAAAATTACTTTTATGTGAATTATATTTACATGCAATTTAACATTTATCTATACAAATACAAACATATAATTAAATTAAGCATATTAAACTAATTTCTAATTCTGCCATTAAAACCAAAATAAAAATACATTTAATATAATTATGTAATCAACATTAAATCCAAACGTACAACGTTAATGACGTTTCTTGAAAATTGCTCATTAGAGAATATTAAGCTTAGAAAATCAATTTAATTAATTAATTTCCAACTGGCCATTTCATCTTACATACGTTGTATATTTTGGTTAAACATTGATTATAGAGGATTCTAATATTTATGAAGCAATTACGTTAATAGTAAAAGCACTTAAACATAATGTTTTTTTTTAAAAAAAAATTACCTTTTTCTTGTAAATCTGTTAACAGGCGAGAGACAACATGGTGCAAATACACAACAAGTGAAAATTTTTTAGTTATATTTTCTTTTTTAATATATAAAAACATAAATTATATATTTTTTTGTATATTAAATGAATTTGATAAACTTTGTATTTGAAATGAATTTGATTAACTTTGTATTTTCATATAGTGCAGTTTCCTTGTAATTTTTTTTTGATGGAATTACAAACTTTTATATATAAAATTTTCATTTTGAGACCTCATAAAAAATATAACTTATAGAAAAACATTTATATTGACGACAAACATGATTTTCATGCCAAAATATATAAACAAATTATATTTTATATATTTATAGAAAATTTATAGAACTGTTTATGTAAGTAAATTAATGTAAGTTTTGAATATATTTTAAATGCTGAAAATTTAAAACTTAAAAATTAGAAAAAAATAATAATAATATAATATAGAAAATTTAAAATGATTAAAATTGCATTATTTAACATTTTGGTGATGATAATTTTATTAAATAAAATTTTATGCTGTATATTATAATTAATTTGAGATTTATAATTTTTGTGAAATGACGTTTTTAAGAGGCATATTTTTATATTTTTTGGTATTTTCATTTATACTATTATATAATTAATCTTATCGATATTAAACTGAAATTTTGTTCGGCATACTACACACGACTCTCTAGCTATATGTAATTTGATTTTTCAAAATTGAAACTACATTTTTTATTGATAGCCTATTTTACTTTTTAAAAAAATCAATTAACTACATAAACAATTTAAAAACGAGTGATTCATCCCGGATAATTGTATTCAAGACTCAACTAATTCATCGAGAAGAAAATTATAACAAGTATATGTACTATACTATACTATACTAAAACCATATTTTCTCATTGAACCAAATAAGAAAATGGAAAATACATAGTTTCTCAATAAATGAAAACTGAATAAAAATTACAAAAAAAAATATTTAATTGTTCAATTAAATTAATATCTTGGAAATGATGAAATTTTTTAATTTTTCTATAGTGATATTTCAACGTGACTATCAATTATGAAGATACTAGTACTTAGATTACTTCTTCACAATTGATAGCCAGGTTGAAATATCACTATAGAAAAATTACTTAAAAAATCTAATTATTAACATAAATATTATTAGAATATTTTCAAAAAAAAAATGCCTCTCTGCAGTCAACTACTTAGAAAACGTCATTAAACTTATTATAAAAAAAATTGTTATTTAGTTTTTTTTTATATATTTTATATAGTTATCTTATAATTTATTTTTATTTTAAATATTTTATATTAATTTCAAAAATAAAAATAAACATAATAATTAAATATTATGAAAATAAAAATGTACTAATTTTTTTTTCCTGAAACACACAACATTTATGCCTATAAACATTGTAACACAACATTAAAAAGAAAAAAAAATTCTATTAAACATTTGAGTAAAAAGCTCAAATCGCATCATTTATGTGTATTATACACACACACATAAAAAAAATAATTATGATCCACACAAAACAGAAATAAAAAATAAATTTAATATTTATTTAATTTTTTTAAAAGCCATTTCGAATTTTCTTTAAGAAAAATTCACAAAAATCAAAAACACATATTTAACACCAAAAAATTTTTAAATTTTTGTAAAATATTACACAAAAAATAATAATTTAAAATGATTTAATTTTTTTTTTATTTATTTACCTCTTTTTTTGATTTTAACTCTTCCGAATTGAAACTGTTGAGCAACAACGCCAAAAACAAATTTAAAACCATAAAATTACCCATTACTAATGTTGGTAAAAATATTGCAAAACATGTTGATGCACCATTCTAAAAAAAACAAGTGGAATATTTAATTTTTACAATTCGTATTTATAATAAAAAATTACCTTTTCTTCAGCCCTCATACAATCCCACAATGGTTCAATCCATTCACCACATAATATACGAAAAATCATCATAAATGAATGAAAAAAATCATTAAAATTCCATCTAAAAAAATTTATAAAAGTTAAATTTAATAGTTTTAATATATTTTAAAAATCCATTTTGATTAAAAAGATACATATTCTCAATCTAAAAGGATTTGAAGGATCATCGTCATTTGGATATTAAAAAAAAACATTTTATACCTTGGCACTGGGTCTGGATCAAATTTGTCTGGTGTGTAATCTTTAGAAAATAATTGCATACCAATCACAGCAAATATATAAATAACAATTACTAAAATTAATGTCAAATTTCCAAGTGCACCAATTGTTGATATTATTATACTTAATAAAACTTTCATAGTTGTCCATGATTGCGCTAACTTTAATACGCGAAGCTTTAAAAATTATATAAACATTATTTTTATATATTATGTGAATTTTGAAATTAATTTAATATTATATATATATTACCAAACGCAATCCTCTAAGTACACTCAGTCCATCAACTAATTCAAAAATGATATCTAATAAACTAGCTGATACAATAATTAAATCAAAAATATTCCAACCACATAAAAAATAATCTTTTGAAAGTGCCATTAATTTAACAATACATTCGAAAGTAAATATTGATGTAAAAACCTTTGTTTTTTTTTTGGAAAGAAAATAGATTTATAATTTAATTTTAATTTAAATTTGATATTTTTTGTAAAATAATACTAACTTTATTTCCTATATCCAACGCTTGACGAAAACTCTCACTCATACCATGATGTTCCATTGCGAGAAACATCGTATTTAAAACTATACATAATGTTATTGCTAATTCAAATAAAGGATCTTTAACAATCTTTAAATATAATATAGAAAGAAAATTAAGATTAATATAATAAAAATTCAAATATTGGTTTTTAATATTATATACTTTATATAAACAATTTTGAAATTGTAACCATCCTTCGTAATCTACACAGCAATGAACACATCTATCACAATTTCGGTCAGGAAGATCGTCTATACAATCAGAATTTGAAATTGTAAATTCATTATATTATTATGTAATTGACAAAAAAATAATTATTTGGATTTTTGTGTTTAGTTAGTAATATTAGATCGAATATTCTAAACTGATCTTTATTCTAAATTTTCATTTAAATGTTATTTAATAGATCAGTTTAAAATATTGATTAATAAGTGATGTGTATGTGAACAAATTAGTTTTAATAGCTAATACTTATAAATAGAAAACAAAATCAAACTAAAGTAATTGGTTTTTTTGATCCAAAAATTCCTTGACGATGATATGGATCCAACAATTGTGAATACTATACATATATAGATCAAATTTTCGATCAATATTCTATAGATCAAATTTTGATAGCAATTAATAATATACAAACAAAAAAGTGCCAAAACAAGGAAGAGGTAGAGGTTTCTTAATATTATACCTATAACAACTATTTCTGATGAATACTCTTGATGTAGAGCATAAATATTATGTTTCTTAATTCTTGCAATATTACCATTACATTTAATTAATCGTATTTCACGTGGTGACAACGCTAATGTCACTGGCATAACTTGTGTCAAATCTTGTGGTAGCTGGAAAATATAGAAAAAAATTCATAATTATTATTAATTTTATAAAATTTATATTTTATTTTAATATAATTACATCTAATGTCGTTGTATGTACAATTTCGGTAATATCTTGATCATCATGATCATCAACAACACCAGAATCATCTAATGATGATTCTCGATGAACACCACCTTCACTAGCGTTTGAGCTAGTTTGTCGACTAGATGGTAATAATTGACCTTTGTAACCTTTTTTTTAAACGATATTAGTAAAAAAGGATGGAAATTTTAATAGCAATAATAAATAGCTTACATGGATGCAAAGTATTTGGATCTTGTGGTGGTATATTTGGTTCTATAAATGTTATACCTCGTGTTCGTTGGAGTGCAAGTACTTGTGGTCTAACAATAGTACTATGTCTAGGACTTGGACTAGGACTTGGTGTAACAGAACGACTTTTCGACTAATTACCAAAATAATATTTTAATAAAAGTTATTATATAGTCTTAATGATATGAAATTTACTTGTTGATTATTTTCATTTCCATTACTTTCACCATTTTCAGCTTCATTTGAACTACCGCCACCACCGCTACTATTACCACCACCAGTTCCACTATTACCTTCTTTACCTTTTTTTCTTCGTCGAGTTTTTTTCCTTGAATACGATGCTAATAGTACACCTTTACGTGAATCAATTTTTTTTCTGTAATTTTTATTTAATTTTTTAACATTTAAAATGGACGGGTCGAAGCTAAACGTTGAATCTTCACGATGATCCAATAAGTCTTTTTTACGTTCCTCATTTGTAATTTCTGCTTCTTCCTCGTAAGCTAACGCAACTACGGCTAACATAAGATTAATTAAATAAAATGAACCAAAAAACACAACCACTGTAAAGAATGATACACTCATGGGTCCAGATGTTGCTAGTATCTGTATAATAATATAAAAGAAATATAATTAATTAAGTAAATTTTATATATTTAAATTTTAACCATATTATAAACATTTTCCCAATAATCCAGTGTTATAAGCTGAAATGTTGTTAGCATTGACCACATGAAATTATCAAAATTTGTGTATCCATGATTTGGATTTTCTCCGACACAAAGGCACGTATATCCTGAAATTATTTTTGAAAAATTAAAATAAATATAAATTTATGTTTTGAATTTATAATTAGTTCTATAGTTTACCTCCTGGGCAGTGTCTTGCCCCAGTAAGATTACCACAAAGAACTGGTGCTTCTTCTAAATCATATATCCAATTTTCTGTGTCATTTATCCAACTATAAAATAAAAACATTAAATATTTTATGAGAAATAATAATATTTCTATTATAATTATACCCTTTCCATTCGTCAGCAGTCACATTAACCCAATCATCTGGAAGATTTCTTACGCATTTATTTCTAAGTTCGCCCATATAAACCTTTATTTATTTAACATCAAATTAAAATTTGAATATAAAATTTTTTAATTAATTATTTATTTGAAAAACTTACTTGTAATGCAAATAGAGCAAAAACCATTAAACAAAATATAGTCAAAGTCATTACTTCTGCTAATTGTCGGAACGAATGTAGCAATGCATTAATAATAGTTTTTAAACCTGATTTAAAAAGGAATAAAAATCATATTATTTATATTGTAAATATTTTAAAATTATATACCAGGCATTATTGATACTGTTTTAAGTGCACGTAAAACACGAAATGTTCTTAAACCTGCTAAATTACCAACTTCCATACCAATTGTTGCATAACCACTAGTAATAACAACAAAATCCAACCAATTCCATGGATTTCTTAAATATGTATATTTATTTAAAAGGAAGCCTTTAGCAATAATTTTAATTATCATTTCAAGTGAATAAATTGCCAGAAAAATATATCTATAAAAAAATTTATTAATAATATTTTATAATTAAATTATTTAAAAAAAATATATATAATATAATTAAAAAAAACTTACTCAGCTTCTTCGAAAGTTTCGGTCATAGCAAGAAAAACACAATTGAGCAAAATTGTAGCCATTACACAATAATCAAAATACTGATTTGTTGCTATATAAACACAAGTCCTTCTAGCTGGACTCCATGGATGAAATAGAAATAGACTTTTAGTACCAGTAAAACGATGTATGTAATTTTTTCTAAAACGTTTCGAAACCACACAAAATGTCTGGGAAAAAAAACAAAAATTAATTATTTAATTATGAAATTCTATTAAAATTTAATTTTTCATTGAATTGTTAATAAATATTAGTAAATTACTAAATTTCTACTTTAATTAAATAAGTATTAAAGTATATCATAGAGACAAGTAATTGTGTCTATGAGTATATTTAAATAAATAAATCGTTATCCTTACGTTCCATACATTATCATTTTAAAAATATACGAAAGATGTCGCACCTCAAAATATTAATGTTCAGAAAATTAGGAGAGCCATCTGTTAAAAAAATAGTTTAAAAATAGTATTGCCATATTTATAACAAATTCTGTCAATTGCGCATGACGAACATTTTCGAAGCAATATGGAGGAATTTCCGTTTACTTATCAAATCTTTCTTTCTGTCTCAAATCTTCAAAGAAGTCAGTCGACTTATTTTTTGTGTTCTGTTTTGCAGAAAATAAGGGATAAATTATGAGAGCAAAGGTAAATATAAACTAGAAGAAATTAATAATTAATAAAAAAAAATTAAATTAAATTAATAATATAAATTAATTTAGTGAAGAAAATGTGAAATGTTCAATGCACAACAAACACGTGTATACCGACATTTTTCTTTTCATTGACAATGAAAATTTAAAATTACCAGAAAAAATCTAATAAATGTATTTTTTATTTATAATTTTAGTGGCGTAAGAAGCGTATGCGGAGGTTGAAGCGTAAACGCAGAAAGATGCGTGCAAGGTCTAAATAAATTTGGGAGAAAGGTAAGTTTTTTTTATATAAGAAAAAGTAATATTGAGCACCCCAATAATGGTTGTTCTTTTTCATTTTCAGATTAGATTACTATCAAAATTCCAACTATCTACCATCAACTAAAGAATATTTTGTTTAATTGATTGATTGTTCTAAAAATACAAAATTGTAAATTAAACTGAATAAATTCTTAAAATGACGAATTACTGAAAAATAAAGTTTTTTCATTTTACATTTTTTTTTTCATGTAAGAATTTCAGGTATATCGATTTTTCCCTCATGAGGAAAGTGAGGTTAAATGAAATGTGCTTCTATAAAAAGCTTTTTGCTTGCGACTTTATTAACTCTAAATAAATTGGATTTCAGCAAAAATGTGATATTTCCAATTATCACGCATTGCAGCCCAATATTTTTGAAGGATAATGTAATTTTATTGTTCAACGGTAAGCAAATATGATTAATCCTTAATTAGGAGATATTTCTAATAAGTTCCGAGTGAGTAGGATGTCTATAAATCAAATGATTGATCACTTTGGTTTTTAGAAATTTAGCCAACCTACTCAAATCAAATAATTTGGTCAAATATTTTTAATATGGAATTAAAAACGTGGAAACCTTTGACTATTTATAGTCGAAAAGATGGAAATGGAAAGAAACTACTTTTGATTAAAATTTTATTAGCAATTTTTTTTTAATAGGACTAGTTAATTGAATATTTAATTAAACGAAAATTTAAATATTTCTGATTAAATTTTGCTGCCAGGAAAAGTAATAAAAGTAGCCAATTTAAGGCAATGGAAAAATTTTAATGGTCTAAAGATTTCAGTAATGGCAATTCTACTTCTACAATTTTTAGTATAGAAATAATTACCAAAAATAATGATAATGGTTAGGTAATTAACTACAAAAGCTTTTTCAATATTTTTTGTTAGTTCTGTGAATGTAACTAGTAATTAACATATTTCCTGGCCTGGTATAATAAAGAAGTATATTTATGGTTATTTATTTGCAACATTAAAAATAGAGAATGTAAAGAAATCTAAAATGAATAAATTAAAACTTGTTGAAACTGAAAAAGTATTTTTAGTAGTTTTGGTTATAGCGAAGTTTAATTACTTATTCTTATATTAAGTTTGATTTTGAATATGGTTTTTAATAGAAAAAATTTAGAAATGATCATTTATCGTTTCAGTAAAAATTCAAAATTGGCATTTAAATTGTTCAAAATGAAAAGATATTTAAACCAATTTAACGGTTGAACTATTCTAAATCAGTTTTCACCCAAAGAGGAAGTTTTCAGAAAAAAACTGTTTGAGGCAGTAACTTTTGCTAAAATGATAGTAAGTAGTTTGTTACTATTTGGATATAATTATGGAAACAAATACATTGTAGGTATGTAATATACATATGTATATTTCGTTTTTTGAAGATAATTCTAATTTTAAACCGTTCAGATATTTAAAACGAATAATTTCTATCATTCAACGAAGAATTGACAACGAATTTAAAATAAAAAATATTCTATCTATCACTTAAATCCAGTTAATTAGAAATTGTGTATACAACAGCAAAATTTAAAATGCTACATATGTATATATCTATATTCTTTGATTTTTGTAATAATGTTAACAACTTAAATCAATCATAAACATTTTCTTCTGCTTAGATAAATCATGTGGATGCCAATTAAATTCACATATTTTTGTAAATCATTTTTATACTAATTCCATATCATAACCAATCTCAAATTTAGGCCAATACAAATACTGATATAGAATTCTATTATAGGACGAGATATTCTACTATATAAAGAAAATCATGTTTAGAAAAATGTTACAAAATGTTAAAATAACATAAATACAATTAGTGAAGATGTATATAGTCATTTTATACATATATTTCAAATATGACACAATTCAAGAGTCAGCATATTTATAAAAATATAGAAATATAATTTAGAACTAAAAAAAATGGTCTATTATTATTGACAATAACGAAAGCAAAATAATAGTTCATTATAATATTAATAATATATAATACCAACAACAGTCCATTTTTGTGATGAAATAATGGAATAATGAATTCATTTTTTTAAATTTTAAACTTTTTGAATTTAATAATATTATGTAGAAGTTTTATATATGTATATTATATACTCAATCAAACCACATCAACTTAATTGAAATTAAATTGATGTGGTATGATTGAATGGTTTCGAAAATACCAAATAAAAAAAAACCACTTATACAAATATCCTTATACCTTATGTGAGTTTCTGTAACTAATTTTAGAATATTTATAAAAAAAAAAGGATAAATATTTTTTATGTTTACTCTTCCATATATGTATTATGTGGAAAAATATGTATATATAAAAATTAAATTCGATGAAAAAAATTATTCAATTTTTTATTTTTCTGTACAGTGGATATAAAAATGTAAAAGTTGAAAATGATAAAAATTTAAAAATACAAAATTTGTAGCTATTTCTCTTTATAGCAAAAAAAATTAATTTAGAATTTTTATTTTTTGTTGACCTACAATCAAAACTCTGTTTTTGTATATTAACTAAAACTATATTTATTGAAATAATGAATTTTTAGTATTTTCCCATCTATGTATTTATATAGAAATATTTGTTTGCATAAGGATAAAAATACTTTAATGTTACGATTAAAATAGATTTTCTTATTGATATTATTATTTTTGAAAAAAAAATAATTTATGTATAAATGAAAATAAATTAGTTTATTATGTAAGTTAGTTTGTATATATGTATAATATCTGACATCATTTTTATCTGCTATGTTCTAATATATTTTAGATTTATTATTACACTTTTCCCATTTACCAATTTTCTACTGTTTATTGTTTGTTTATATTATAATTCCTACACTTTAAATTATTATAACACGAGTATCTAATGTTTATATTTTAAAATATTATTTCTAAGATACCAAAAATTGAGATTTTTTTTATTAAAATTTTATTTAATATTAACAATTTGTTACTACGTTATATACTCGTGTTTATAGAAATATCTGAATATGAAAGAAAAATCATTTTTTAAAATTATCTTCAATCTAAGTATATGACACAAATATAGAATTTATGTAAAAATATTCTTTTTCAAAAGCTTAACGATAGTCACTTGAGTTTTTTTTTACTTTCTCTTCATGTAATTTTTTAAACCAATTAGGATTTGATTTATTCAGTGAGTGATGGGTTTTGGGACAATTTTGATTTTTGTAAGTCATAGACGATAAATTTGATACAGAGATTATGTCATTATGCATTACGACTTTAAGTTATTCGTACAGATCGAAATTTGATACATATAAGATACATAGAGATATAGAGAATTTAAACATCCTATTATCTGCTACTATTCTATTAGATACGACCTGTACGAAAAACTAAAAGTCGTAATGCACAATGACATATACAAATTTCGACTTTTAGTTTAAACTGAATAAACTTATAAACGAACTGCACAAAATCATAATTCCGAAAGCAAATAAGTCAAATTTGTCATTAAAAAAATGTATATAAAAGTTAATATACAAAATCTGATATCATAAAAATGTCCTTATAAAACCATTAGTAAACGAAAGATTAATTTAATTTTTCCTTTATGTTATATATCTATACAATGATTTTGTTATATGTTACTCTGACTATATAGTCAAATAGATAAAATATTTCTATAAAAAAAAATATTATTACAAAAATTGAATAGATAAAAATTATTCATATAAAATTATTACACTCTTCAGAAAAATTATATTTTTCATAATAAAAAATTATATTTAATGCATTAACACTTCAAAAATGAAATGAAAATCTTTTTGTTTGTGTTTTTTTTTACAGTAGACTTGCAATGCTTGCAATATTATATATTATCTCCTGGTTTTACTAAATGACACAGAAAAATATATTCTTTATTATATTACCATAAATCTTTTCAAAATAAAGAAAAATAAAAACTTAAATTAATTTATATTCTTAAAAACATATTTTTATGTCGGAAATTTTTACCATTTATTTGAAAATATTAAATGACTTTTTAGTAACATTTGGTTTTTGTTTTTTTTTATGGTAAACAGAGATTTTACCACAGACATTTTTTGGTTACACAAATTTTTGGTATTATTTATTATATTCATAAAATATGTGTATAGATTTTTATGCTTACTATTGCATATATAGAATAAGCTTATATATATGTATATAAGTAGATTGAAACTGCATAAAATGTGCAAACACAAACAGTGCATTTACAGATTCATATAGAAAAGTTCTAATCAAAAAAATAAATGAGAAAATAGAAATTTTTACATAAAATAAATAAAAATAATATAAAACAAATGTTTCCTTTTTCGAATATAGATTTTCTTAAGAATTATGGGAAAGCTTAATGTAATCTAATACAACTCAGTTCGAACATTGATGGAATTTCTATACTAGAACAATAATTATTACACTGCTTAATT
Source organism: Empis stercorea (assembly GCA_949752835.1). Classification (NCBI taxonomy): domain Eukaryota; kingdom Metazoa; phylum Arthropoda; class Insecta; order Diptera; family Empididae; genus Empis; species Empis stercorea. Next base: position 12,117,964 of record OX457088.1, on the reverse strand, counting down.
ATATAATTCTGAATACAAAACGTATTTATTTTTTACATTAGTATATTATTTGCATTTTGTATTAAATCTACATATCTAACTGACGTAATTATTATTATTTGAACTATATAGTTTAGTTGTAAGATGCATCTAAAGATATATTAGTGATTTTTTTCCTCTGCAAAAAAGTAAACTGAAGCGTTGAGAAACAAACTGGTGGAAATGTGGTCTTCCCACAATTTTTTTTTAAAAAAAACCAATAAATCTTTTAATTTTTGAACATTAATTGATAAAGGATGTTGAACATTAATTGATAAAGGATGACTACATATATTCACCAGCTCGCGGTAAACTTTTTCAAAATACTAAAATCAATTTATCTCTAAAAATCATTTTTGGGGTTGGACCACTTTGTTTCTCAACGTCTCAACTGAAAAAAGGATTTCAATTGCATATACGAAAAATCTATTAGATAAATACATTATTATTTCGTGTTATTTTGAATACATCACTCAAAATCTTGGGATGCCTACAGTAAAGATTAATTTATGTAAATAAAATTGTTATTAGAACACAAAATAATTATACTAAATTTCCTCGTACTACCAATTTAATATGTAGATGAGCTAAGTAAATATTATTATACGTGCTAGAAGCGAAAAATTGTAAGTGTCATATTTAATCACCATTTAGGAAGCAATTATACATAGAGATATAAAAATTGTTGTGATAACGAAAATATCCTCCGTATAATTTTAAACTCAAAATTATTCTAAGGAATTTTGTGAAATGAAAAAAGTTTAAATCAGTTTATTTCGTAAAATTTTGAATTTTATCATTTAAAACTTTTCATTTCTCACTATATGTATACCGTATAGACAAAATTAACTGTTTGAAGTGTAAAAATTAGAATAATATTATTATAACATAAAAATATATACATAAACCAAAAAAAGGAACTGTCCAAAGAGCTCTTATATTTTTAAAATACTTAATTTACGAGAAAAAAAAAACAGAGAAACTTATAGAATTAATTTCACTGTACATTAACAAAAAAATATCCTTTTTCGAAATGAAAATTATTCTTGCATATAAAAACAATTTTTATTTCTGCCCCAAAACATAATTTATTTATTTTATTTTTTTATTTTCCATTTTAAAATAAACATTAATATTATTTTATAGTTTTTTTTTGGTTAAAAAATCATTATAATTATAAATAATGCAATTTTTAACCACATTGAGCAGGTAAAAAAGTTATTATAGTATATTTAAATCTCATTAACAAATATTATTTTTTCCGAATTCACTATATATGAACCAAAAGGAAAATATAGTATATACTTAATTGTTTTTTACTTAGTAAATGAAAATTTATTTCTCTAAAAAAAAGAAAGTGTATAATATTTTGTGTGTTTATAAATTCTTGTCATTTTTTTACTATTGCGGTTTTGCTTTTACTCCCTGTGTGTTTATTATAGAAAGTTAACGATTTGGCAAGTAGAGTGTATAGTATAATATAAATAAACCTTTTGCTTTGATAATGAGTACTCTACAAAAACCTTTATCCCTTTTTATTTTTAAATCCTTTAAGTAATTTTTTTTTTGTGTTTTTGTGTTGCCTCTATTTCGAAACTTAATTTTTTTTAAAAAAGTTCAAAATTCTTTACACTCTTTGTAAAAAATAAAAAAAAATATAAATATTTTTTATTGATTTTAAAAAAACAGAGTCCTTAGAAAAAATTAATTTGAAATATACAAATAAAAAAGGAAAAAGAAATTATTCAAATTAAAGAAAGGCTAAGCTTTTTTGTTTTTAGGTGACCAGACTTCGAAAACGATCTAAATAATTATTCATAAAATATCCTTATTTTTGTTATAAATCACTCTGTTTATAAATAATTTAAAATAATAATAATAATAAAAAAAATACGTGTACAACAATAAATTTATGTATATAAGAAGGAATCTAACATTGTTGTATATTTAAAAGCTGCAAGTGTTTGATATAGTAACAAACATATATTATTGTAATGTAATTTGCGTGTTGCACGCATATAGCTATGCTATTTAAAAATGGATTTTATATATTTATGTAAAGATATATATATATATATATATATATATACATATATATAAATAATATATATTTTATTTTTAATCCTTCTTGGACATATTTTCGACTGAAACAACCAAAAAAATTTTTTTAACTAAAACTAAAATTTACATTTTTGGCTATGTTTTTGTTTTTTTTTTTTTGCTACCAGGAAATCAATTAAATTATTATTAATAAATGAGTTTTGACCATATTTTCAGTACATAATAATAATAATGTTAATTAAAAATACTAAAATAAATAATAAATTTAAATAATAAAGAAATTAATGAAATTTTTAATATAAAAGGTAAAACAATTTCGTAAAGAAATTAGAAAGTTGGTAATTCAATCTTTTATGGTAAGAGTTTTATGGGACATTGAAAGTTTTAAATATTTTCTAAATTTTCTAAGTTCATTTAATTTGAATTTATATACATAAATTGTATATACAGTAGTAGACCTGAATTCGGATTAAAATATAAATGAAAATTTTGAAGGTACATTATGAATATATTGAGCGATAAACATTGATAAATTGATATAATGTAGACAAATTCGATGGGAAGTTTTAATTATAACCAAACTATCCAAACAAAATTGAAAAATATTTTAATTTGACCAAGTTATAGCAAAAAAACAAAAATTAGTATATTTTCACAAGGACTCTTTTTTCAGGTTGGATAAAAATATAGAAATCTTTATCTCATATTTATGTTTTATATATGAAATTAAAGATTGAAATCTCTATTTTCAGAATCTGTATGGGTATCTTAAAAAAATTTATTGTATCTTAAAAATTGAATACATTAGGATTAGAGCATCTAGACAGTGGCTCCCTATTTGCAGATTTTTTTCTTCAAATTTTTGTGCTACAACTTGGGCAAATTAAAATATTTTCCAATTTTGTTTGGATATTTTTATTGTAATTAAAATTCTCCTTCCATAGACTCCAAATTTACCTATATTGGAGAATGTCAATTTTTTACGCCAAAAAAATGGTATCATTATGTACTTGATTTTTATAATGTAATTTATGGTATAAAATACCAGTATCAAGTACATGATGCCATAATTTACATTGTTATTGCAACCATTAAGAAAAAAAAAATACAAATCCTATAATAATAATATAAAATTATCCCTACAATTAATGTATGTAGCTTCTTAATCTATATAATTAAATGAGTAAATTCATAATTTTTATAATCCAATCTTTTTCAATTTTACATAAGAAAGGTACATAATAATCATATTAATAGCAACAAAACAGCTTAAAATTTACAACTAATTTTATTAATATCTTTCTAAGCTATTTTACTAAAAAATTTAATCCATTATTATATAAAATGTGAATAATTTTCATAATACTCTTTCCTATTTTACCATAATTTTATATTATCTAAAAAAAAAAAACATAAAAAATATTCTATGGTTAAACAAAAGATGTTAAGGATATTCTCTCTTCTTTTTTTATTTTGTTAAGATTAATTTACGGATGGAATTTTTTTTTGACTATTCAAATATTTGTAGTTAATCTTAACAATTTCTTTCTTCTCTATTTCTTTGCTTTGCATATAAGTAGAACCCATATTAATAATAATAACTGCTTTACATTACATAAAAAAGAAACCACCTAAAAAAAAGAAAACCTCATTGCCACCCACTAAACACACAAAGAAAAGAAATGAAAATCAAAATTTCTGATTTTTTTTTTCATTATTATAACTGAAAATCATCCAGGAAAATATATTACCTAACCAAAAATATTTTATAAAATAAAATAAAAAGTACTTGATATTTTAATGCTCAAACATCTTTCACATCACTCTAATATCCTTGGTGTATATATACGTATATAATATATAAATAATGTATATTTATATACAGGTGTACTTATAATATTTACATACATGTGTAATATACTGGCTTCGGGCGGTGTCTGTTTAATGTATGTATATATGTTTTTAATATTTATTGCAAAGGTTACCAAATCTATTCAAAAAAAAAAAAAAATTTAAACTAAAAAGGGGAGGCATCGTCATTATAGAGTGGGGCACTATTATCGTAGTGGAAGAAGGTATCTGTCGTTATAATCCTATATATATTCATTTTCTCATTTTTACCATAATATTTAATATATATATATACATGGAATATAATGGTAATATACTATAACTGTTTTATAGATATTATTTTTATATCAAAAACTGTTAAAAAGAAAGTAACTTTAACATAAAAAAAGGACAAAAAAAAAAAGTATATATAAAAAAATATTGAAGAAAAATTATTCAGTTTCAAATCTGTGTACAAAATGTTAAATAAAAATTTCATTTTTTTTGCATAGTTTTTTTTTTTTTGGTTTAGGTTCTATATCCTTAACATTAAAATTGAGTAGGCGTTCTATAAGCTTTTCCATTTTTTGGTGTATGTATATAGTATGTGCTCTGTGTACCACAAAAGCAAAAGTAAACATACAACAATAAATTTGTTTTTTTTTTTCGTTTCGTTTCGTCTTCCTTTCATTTTTGTACATATATACGAGTTCAAGTACATATATATTTTGTTACCCTTGAGAGATAAAAATGTTGTTGTGATAGAAAAAAAAAGGATATTTAATAAAAAAAATATAAATTTAGTTGGAGGGGGGCGGCGAGGTAAAAAATAAAAAAATAAAGTAAAACCTAAAACCATTAAATTTGTTGAATGGATAAAGATCTAGTGATTTTTTTGTTTTTTTTTTGTTTTTGCTAAATAGGATGAATTGTGATGCGGTGATAAAAAAAATTTGCACAAGGTCAATAAAAAATTGAAAAAATATATTTTTTATTTTATCCTGTATTTATATATGTATAGCGTATTAGATACCTGACACTGTGAAAGAGTTGAACAAAAAAAAATTTAGTTTTGAGTTGTGGTTTGGTATATTATTTGACAACTGCAAAAACAATTTTTACGATTTCCCAGGAATAGCTATTATTTTATCTTTATATATATATATAAAAAAAAAGTTGTCTATATTATATTTTAATTAATTGAGAATATCTGTCTTTGTCAGTAATTTAAAATAAATGCCCCCAAGGTTTATAAAAAGAGATCAAAAAGAATACAAATAAATATAAAACCTAAATCCGATTGGTGTAATGGGAAATTTTATATATATGTACATAAAATATGTTTTAGAAAAACATTTATATAAAAATTGAATGGTATATATCCTATATGTGTAGGAGAAAATCCTTTCTAACATATTTGTTTCTTTCTATACATATATTGTTTTATAATATCGGAAATTTGAATAATTGAAATCCTTTTTTTTTTGTTCTGATTTCTTTCTTGTGAATTCGTATAGAAAAAAAGGCCAGGAAAAGCTTATACAATTGTATTTTTCTTTTTTTTTAGGTGAAATAAGAAGAAATGGAAAAATTTAAAATCCTATAAAATCTGTTTTTGGTTATCAAGTTGAAAAGAAAATTGATTATATTTTGTTTTTTTGTAGTTAGTGTATTGAAAAATTGAAAAATAAATAGCAAATCAATATTGGCATTTATGGTAATTTATAAAACAGTTAATAAAAAAGTTGGATGTTCAAGTAAAATGTAAAATAATTAAAAAAGGATGTAACATGTTTTTAAAAAAAAGACGATTTTTGGAAATGCTTCTTTAACAAATATTTTAGCCCGTCAGATCATCAAGTGAATATGATATTATAAATAAACTGACTTGGAATTCCCTTTCGCCTTTAAACTGTGATAGTAAATAAATGAGATTTAGGGGTTGATATCGAGTAAATTTTATTTCGGAGATAGACTCACCAGGCAAACTCACATCATATTTATTTCATTAATGTTAGTAATACAAGCTATAGTTGTCTTGGCATCAATCAGACTAATTACAATATCAAGGATTCAAATTGAAATTCTAAACGCAAAACGCCTTACTTTTTCTGTTTATAAAATATCAAATATCTCCTATGTATATAAATTTTGTATAAAATTTCTCAAACCAAAATTTTCAAACAATTATTCTAAATTTTATTTAAATTAACTATACATATACAATTTGAAATAAATCTTAATTAATATCAACTCAAAACTATCTTAAATTTAAATTGAAATTAAGTATATAAGAATATTTATCTTTTAATTTTATTATATTTACTTAGATTTGTCTACAATATTTGAACGCTAAATACGAAAAACTTTTATAGCAATATATATATATATTAAAACCCATACAAAATTTCACATATCCTTAAATCTATTACAATTAATTGTTTATATATATATTTATACTTTCCGAAAACTATATTTAAAACGAAAAAAAAACATATATACCCTAATCATATTAGAATTAATACCATATAATTATTATTTCACAAGACAATAAACTAAACGTAGGGGTTACATAAGAGAATAAAAGTCTTCTTTATATATACATATACATATAACATTTATTGGATTTTAAGCAAAATGACTTTACAAGTAAAATCTTCATAAATTTATTTCACCCATTTTTAGTTACACATTATATAATATTATAATATTGAAATTAAAATTTATGTATAAATTAATTTTTCCCTCCAATTAATGCTATATATACGTATATAATGATTCCATATCATTATATGTATTATATGTACATATATATACATATGCTCTGACAATAAATGTCGACTATTAGGATATAGGTTATTATAGAAATTCTTATACACATATTATTATTTACGTGTAGGCTTTTAAATAAACACGCCTAATATCTGAAAAATCCTTTGGTATCCTTTATACATGATGATGGTACATACACATATATATATATATATATATATATATATATATATATATATATATATATATATATATATATATATATATATATATTATAATTGTCGTGTGTTTGAACTCTATAAATTATATATATAAAGATTTTTTCTTTATAAAACGATAAATTTTATTGTTTTTAATATAAAAAAAAACAATTTTTTTCCAATTTTCCTTATCAGGGTTTAATATAGTTAACGAGATATTATTTTATTAGCAGGTGTTATTTATGATAAATATATTAAATAAAAAATTAATTAAAAGATTATTTATATATTATTTTTATATAAAATTTGACTGTTTTTTAAATGAAAATCGTTGTACAGGTAAAATTTCCCCATCAAAATTTGTTTGTTAAATTAGATTTGTTTTTCCAGTTGAATTTTATCTATTCGAATTAAAAAATTCATACTTATGAAAATTAATTTGTCTTTATATAAATCAAGTTGGGATTATTCTAAAATTTTGGACAAAAATGTAATTTAAAATGGAAAAAGTATATGGGAGTCTTTAGATATAACAGTCTCTTTTTCCATATCAAATCAATCTTTTCACACAACTTTGGAAAGAGCCAAAAACAAAAATTGAGCTGGAAAAAAGCTCTAATTGACTTGAAAATGATATAAAATAAATATAAATTTTAGTAAAACATAAAAAATTAATTAAAAACTTTTTATTTTTATTTTCTTGCGGAAAAGTTCCTAACACAAAAAAAAAACACAATTCGAAAGGCAAATTAGTTACATAGAAAAAAGGTAAATTTTTTTTTCATCATAAAGCCTAAAGGTTTCTAAGCTAGAAAAAAAAGGATCAATATGCTTAAAGGCAATATTTTATTTTTTTCCTGTTTTGCTCTCATCATAAAAAAATATGGTTGAGTATACAAGAAATTAACTATAAATTTTCCCTTTTTTTTTAAGAAAAAAATTGCCAATTACTTTTAATTTTGTTGTTAATTTAACAACTTTTAGGTATTTTTTTATGTTTAATAACAAACAAATAAAGAAAATTCTAAAATTATTTTGTTTGTCACACACAATATTGATTTTGATTTATGGTGAAGAAGATTGACAGGTAATGAAATTTATTTTTTATTGGTTTTGTACATATTTATAATGATGGCTTCTTACTAATTATTTTTAAATTACTATGTAGAGAATATTGATATATGATTAATATTTTTTTATATGTATGCTTTATTTAAATGTCATATGATCAAAGAAGGTTATAATTTAGGCGTGCCTGACTGAAGTGGATATCTTGAGACAAGTGCCAGACAAAGCATGACTATTTGATTTTATATTAAATTGTATAGGTAAATAATTGAATTTTTTTTTGTCAATTATAAAGAAGAACTTAGTCTTTTTCATGGTCTTTTATTCCTTTCAACATTAAAACCATTGAACTTTGATATACTTAGATAATGAGTTAGCTTTGTCAATGTATTATCTTCAACAATCTATTTGCAAATTTATCAAAAGCTACTTAAAGTCTTAAAAATTAGTTCTATATAAAATATTTTTGATGATTTTATAGTCGCTCACAACAATTGAATAAATATTTGGCCAATATATCATAATCAGTAATCGTTATCGTATTAATCAAAAGTTGAAACAGAAAAGTTTATAAATTTCATATTATTTTCAGTTTTTTTAATATCAATTTTAATATACATATTCAAATAGAAAGTACATATATATTTTACGTATGTTAGTTTTGTAAATTTCCTCTCTAGAGAATGATCTTCTATGCTTCTATCGATTGTTGGTTTTTTATATGGATTAAATTTGTAAAAGTTTTATAGTGTAATTTGGGAATAATGTTATAAGTAAATTTTTATTTTTAAATAATATCAATTCTATAACAAAAAACTATATGGTTTGTAAATCTCCGGTAAATTTAGTAAATTTATATAATACATATATAATTTAAATTTATATGTGAATAATATGAAAATCTGTATTTAAATTAATAGGTAACAATTGTAATATACTATATATAGCAGGATATAAATTATTCTATAAGTTCGTCAACTTTAAATGAGTACATCGTAATATATGTATAATGATCCTCAGTAATGTTATTTGACATTCTGATATGTAAATGTTACACACTTAAGCAAAAAAAATGCCCCCATAATACAAATTAAACACATTGAAATTATTCAAATTACAAAATTAGTCAAAGAACTTTAATTATTACGTGCAAACTACAAATTATATTATAGGTATATAATTATTTCATTTAATCTTAAAATAATTATAATTTAGATTTCACTTGTGGTTTTATGATGATGTCATTTAATATAATATTATTACTTAAATTTGTAATACTTAAATTTTTATTTCCAAAATTCTTATACTCTTCTATATTTCCGAAATCCTTTTAAATTATATCAACATTTTTATCTACTTTCTTTATGTATACATAAATTTTTAAAGAATAACCCAAAATTCTCTATAGATCAAAAATTGTCAAGTATGTATTACATTTGGATATTTCTAACTCATATAATATTTAATGTCGACATCTAAATGATATTTGTACATTATTATTATTAAATAAAAAATTTTATATTATATATAAAAAAATATATAAAATTTGAGATAAAAAAATTCTATACTTTTCCGATAAGAAATATAATATTTCTCTCTCCGAACAATGTTGTGTTCTAGCATAAATATAGGCGCATAGTATAATATAAAATGATTATATATATTTGAAAAGAAAATATGTATAAAATTTCATTTTACTTCCTCGATATGATGTGATTTTCTTCTTTTTTTTTTGAACATATTTCATATATATTTAATATTGAAATATTCATTATAAAGTCTTCAATTCCCATCATATATATTCGTATTATAAAATTATATAGTAAAATATATATTTTGAATCCTAATTTCCTGAATTTTTCAATATACAAAATGTTATAATAAATTTAAATCATTAATAAATTTGACTGCATGAAAATGTATTTTATATTTTATGTTTAGAATATGAACTAAAATATTATATAAATGGTTAATGAAGAAACTCTTGAAACAAAATTTCAAGACGACACAATTTTCTTTTTTGATATTAAAAGAATATTTTTTACAGTGGCATGGCATCACACGGTAATGAAGATGCTCAAAATATTTAAATTACTATTAGCTGTAGATGCTACAATTTCTTTTACTATTGAAGAGATAATGTGGACTACTACTTATACAGTTGCCATACAGTAGAACTTTTAACTACCTTATTTACTGTAAAAGCTATAAATTATAACTTGCTATAAATTGGCATAATTTAAATCCATAAACAAAATGACTACAGAAAAATTGTACTACTCAGTGTAAAGTCCTAATTAATGATTGTTTAATCTTTACTATATTGAAGTATTAATAAATTTAATGCACTGCATATCATCTTATTACCAATAACGATTAATCCATTTTTTGTTGTAACAGTAATTCAGCATAAAAAACCTAATTTAGATATACATATAACAATATAACGCAACCCTGTTATTTCTTAAATATTAAATTTAGTCCTGTAGGCATATATTTTTTTCCTCTAGAAAAAGTAGAACTTCCTTGAAAATATAAAAAAAAAAAATAAAATCTTGAAAATTCAATTAAGGAAGTTTTATGCTACAAGAATTTTGACACCAAAATTTCACTCGCATACAAATGTGTCACACTATACACGACACAAAGAATACTTTAAATATTTTTTTGTCTGTACTTTTTGTTTTTTCTTGAAAAGAAACATAAAACATAATTTTGTAATTAAATTTTTTCGATTTACTACGAGGTACGAGGTATGACATTCAAAATTTTTCTATAGGTATGTACTGTTTTTTTTTTAAAGGAAAATATCAAAATTAAAATCATTAAATTCTTGTTTTTCAAAATTGGTCACCAACCGTAAAAAAATCTTTCAATTTCTCTTACCACCTGAACAAATATGAAACAAAAAAAAAAACAAATTTTGCATTTTTTGTGCAATATTCCATAAATTTTGATCTATACTTTTTTTAAAAAAATATATTTTTTTTTTGTATAAATTTATTGGATTAAAAGGATTTTTCTACTACACACACCCAACGCGAGAAAATTATATTTTTGTTAAAATTTTAAAAATTGATTATTTTATCTCGCGCGTCAAATTTTTATGTACTTTATAAATAAATGGATTTATGTGTTTTTTTTATTTATATACCATCGGAAATTTTATTATATAATATTATACATAAATATATATGTACATATATGTACATATATTTTGATGACATACTTTTTTTAAGGAACATTTTTATCCTGAGATATTACATTTTTTGTTTCATTAACGACTACCAACCAACAGCAACAACGAAAAAATTTACAAAAGAAAACTTTAACTTTTATGATGAAAAAAAAAATGGTTTAAAAAAAGATATTTATTTAAAATGTATAGGAAAATTGAAAAAAACAAACTTCATGATGAGCATAAAAAGATGTGCTGCTGCTATACATTATTATAATAATATATTTTTTTTTATCTTAGACATTTAAAAGTTCATAAACGTTTTTTTTCTTGTTACTTATTTGAATTTGTGGAATTGTGTGTACAAAACGAAAATAATCAGCATGGTGATTTTATTGTTTTACAGAGTGCTTTTACATTGTTTACGTTGTATACGTTTACGTAATAATGTGAAACTTTAAGATTCATTTTATTCCTATTTTTTTTTTGTGTGTAATTTTTTTTTTATGAATAAATTAATAATTTGCAGAAGTGCTAAAATGTCTCAACTAAGTTTTTTAATATAAAATATTTTGTTGAATCATTTTCTTTTTTTAACACTTCGTATTCAGTTCAGACAAAAATGTGTACAAGAGAAAAACAAAGCTAAGTAAAATTAGAATTCCATTTTCGTATCTATTAAAACTCATTCATGTTAATATTTTACCAACCCGAAAAGATATTTTTCTATTGTCTATTATTACATTTTAATGCATATATGTATGCGGAAAGATCTCTAATATATTGAAATTTTTTAGTAGAAATAAAAGTGAACTGCTATGTCAATGATAGAATTTTTGCTCTTTCTATTGATTTTAAAAATATTTCGCTATTTTGTTATACAAATTTTTGATTTTCATTTGTTATGAATATAAAATTAGATCGATATGAAAAGAAGGATGTATTGAAGTTTTGAATATGTAGTCTTTTTCCACTGTTTCCAATTTTGAATAAATAATATTTGAAAAATTTTATGTGATTTTAATACAGTCATGATTTAAATATAAATTTATGAAGAATTAACAGCGAATTAGAATTGAGTAAGAAGTAAAATAAATCTACACTCATCGCTGGTATCATGGAATGGAGATGTGGGTGGAAACTATACGATAAATTTAGTTAATTTAAGCTTAATTTAAATTTTCTCACTATATTTCTTGTTATACCATCTAAAACTATCCAAGAACTATGCCAAGACATGACCACCAGAAAAAAAATCGATAAATTGTGGTTTTGCTGATATTAAACAGAAATAAACTTAAAATTAGTAACTATATCAATTGTAAGGTGAAGAAATACAATAATTTTATAAAGCTCTCAGATATTATGTATGTACATATACCTACTTATCTAAATGTTCAATTTACATTCGCCTGTAAATCCAAATTATTCAATCTAAATAACAAAATATTTCACCTGTAAAATTTAAATTTAACATTTATTATTTGTATAAGCAAATCATTTTACCAAAAATCCGGATTCTATATATAAATATATGTACATATAATATTTCCTGTTGATTAACATCAACAAATAAAACATTATTCAAAATCATTTTCTTATATACAAATATAAAAATTCCCCAAAATTATTCATTCATAAAATTACCAAAAAAAAAAATTATTTTTTTAGACTAGAAATATTTATCTCTAAGATATAAAAACAAAATCAATTTATAAAGAAATTCGATAATGAAAAAAAAAATCAAAAATATCTTTATCTTGCGTTTCCTATTTAACTTGAAAATTACTTCCAATTTTTCTATTAAATTATCTGTAATCAAAATTTAATTATTATAGAGATATTTTTGGTTTTTTATTAAGTATACTTTTTAATATAAAAATAAACCACTTGAAAAAAAATACTTTATAAATTTAATTTAATAATTTTGGTAATTTGATAATGAAAAATTTTTTTTTGTTTGTTTTTAATTAAGCATATAACAAAAAAAACTGCCATAAATTTAAAGCGAATTTTTCATTATCTAATTAATATTTTTTTTGATTATTGACGTTCCATTATTTTTTTGTAAATTTTTTGATATAAATAGAGGAATTTTCAATTAACTAACAACATTAGAAAATTTACAGTCCTGCAAATATAACATTAAAATTATCTTAAAAAAAAAATAACATGAAAATTTTTATTGGTTCTATTACAATTTTATTGATTGCTCTATCAACAAAAACAAAAGCAGATAATTTACTTGTACCATCACCAAGAATTATTGATGGTATTAATGTTGATACAATTAAACGTTTTCCACATCATGTTACAATTCATCCAAAACAAAAATTAGGTGAATTTGATAATAAAATAATATGCAGTGGTTCAATATTAAATAATCGATGGATTTTAACAACATTAAGTTGTGTTAACCAAGGAACAAATTATCGTATTGATTTTAAACGATTATATTTATATGATAAATATAATATTGATTCATATTCAATAATATTGGATGAATCATCTGTTATACCATATCCAACAAATTTTGATGATATTGCATTAATATATTTACCAGTTATTATTGAATTTACTGATTATGTTAAACCAGTTCAATTATATTATAAAAAGGATCATAGTGAAGATGGTAAATTTGCTGTTATGGCTGGATTTGGTAATGACGAGTATTCAAAATTGACATATGGTATGTTTGAAACATTTCCATGCCAAGATGAATATTTACAATTATGTACTAAAGGATGGGGTAAAAATACCCATGTACCATGTAGTGGTAATGAAGGTGGTGGTTTAATATTAGGTTGGCCAAATAATCCACATTTAATTGGTATATTTTCAAATCCAAAAGAATGCAGTAGCAATATACCAGCTGTATTTACTCGTATATCACAATATTATGAATGGATAATGGCTGTAATTGGTGATAATAATCGTACTACAACTCCAAGTTATCAATCATAAAAAATAATAAAATTTAAATTATTTAAATTATTTAATAATTATACAAATATATTTACTTTTTATAATTGAATATTGTTGTTTTATTATAAATATTAGATTGTAAGAATTGTTAAACAATTTTTCAAATATTTGGAAAATTAGGTCCTACATAAAAACGACAATGATATTATTTTTTCCTTAAATAATTTCTTTTTAAAAAATTGCCTTTTGTTATTTTTTAATTTGTGTCTTTTCAATTAATGATTTTAAATATTTATCATTATTTTCTGTCTTCTTTTTTTTAACCATCAGGACACAACATGGAAAATTATCCCGCAAAACGCAGATATAATTACAAAATTCTAACAAATCCGCATTGAAAATCTTTAACAAACAAGCGAACATACTAATTGGTCATCAGATACCTCATTATAAAAGGTTTTCGTTTAATTTAAAAAGGGATTCTAACAATTAAAAGGTTGACAATTATAATTTTCCTTGATAATAAATTTAACATGAAATTTAAAACAAAAACTATAATTTTTTTATTGTATAAACATATATGGGATGCTGTTTAGTCAATTATAATTTAATTATTGATATATAATACAAATTAAAACTATGAATGTCCTTTTAAAAGGATGTTCACAGGGGAACACACAAAATTAGACAGTTTGGTCTAAATAATTTAGGAAGTTTTTCCTTTTTCAATAACGAAAATTCTTGCCCGTTTACAATTTTGTTTATAATTTTTAATTGCTTTGGATTTTGAATTTTAGTACCTATATTTTGTTAGTAAAATTTTTATGCATTAGTTGTTAGTAGTTTATAAATTAGAAATAAATGTTTTTTCAGTTCTTACGTTTTCATATTTTTTTTCTTTTTCATTTTCATAATATCCAAATAAATCCTGTAAAATTATAAAAAATTAATAAATAAATAAATAAAAATTTAAAAATAATATATAAAGAAGATAGTATAAGAAACTTAATACAAATATAAAAAAAATGATGGTCCTGTTGGCGGCTTTGTACAACTATTAATAAATTTTGAAATGTTTTTTATTTTACAAAATTGGAACGAAAAAATTTGTCCTCGTCATAGTAAAACTTCTCGTTAAACTATTTTAGTTTAATTTTTAATTATATTATTGGGCATTTTATTTTTTGTCAGCTTGTATACCAAATAATTTTGTTGTGCTGAGTACATATTTTAACATACTGAAAAATATTTATTTATTGCTGTTTTTCCCCCAATACTATTTAGAATCCATTACTGATTTTAATTTTTATAGTATAGATCGTCAAAGTTTTTATCCGAGCAATTGAAGCAATAATCATTTAAACCAGTCATAGTGGTATAAATCTTATACATATTGATTGAAAATCGTGGAATTTTGCATTATATTTATTTTACTATACAATTCAATTGATATTTTATTCAAATTCGTTTTTGTAAATCAAATTCGTACTTTTCCAAATCGAATTCGTCCTTTTCCAAATATTTGTCTTTATTTTGAGACCAATTTGTACTGATATTTATTTTCTTTTCGCATTATCCTTAATATGGCGTAAAATGATGTGATTTTTATTTAAATATTGAAATTAATTAACGAAAAATTTGAATATTTTAAATAAATAAAAAAATTAAATTAATTAAATATAAAATAATTACTAAAATAAGTATATTTGATAAATAGGATTATAAATAAATTATATATATATAAATTTTTAGTTTAAATTGAATATTAATAATTGAAATTATATATAAAAATTAGAATATTATGTTACCAAAAATAATGATAATCATATTAAATATTATATAGACTGCAATGTAAAATATTGGATAGAATTTATATAGATTATCAAATTTATTGAACTTTTTTTAAGTACTTTATTGACAAATTATTCACAAAAAAATTAAATAATTATATTTTTAAATCCTTGATTTTCGTCTAACGATTAACAATTTTATTCGCTTAGCATTTTTAAATTTAATATTCTACTATATATTTTTAAATACATAATTCTTAAGTATATGTACATACTTTAATAGTTCATAGCATTATTTAAAAATTTAGCATTCTTATTCGTTTTTACCACAAATTATGTCAACATTTAGTAATTGCGTAAACAGTTTAAGGTTTATTTAAATTTATATAATTTCATTACTTTGAGTCTAAAAAATAAATAATGATGTCACGTAATTTCAGTAAAATAGTTATACATATATTCAGATCTACTCGTTTATATGAAAACTTAAAAATTTTCTACAATTTAATTATTACTTTATATATACAAATAAACGGAGCAAAAATAATTTTAAATTAATATATATATATACTAGAACTATAGATGGGCATATTGTCTTAAAAATTAATTTATAATTAAACTTACTTCTTCATATATAAATGTATCAATCTCTTCCAATGGCCTGCCATACATATTTTCAGGAAATGGTTCAAATTTTCTTGGTAGTACATCACCATCCTCCACGGTAACTTTTTGTCTCGGATGAAATCCATATTCTCTAACGAGTTGAATATGGCGGTTTTCATGTTTAATTTGTGATTTTTGTGTATATTCAACAACGTGTTGTTTGGCAACTAAAAAAATAGAAAAATATTTAATTTAATTAAAACTCTTTAATATATACATATTTATATACATATATACATATATTTTTTATAAATTAAATTAATATGGAATTTTTAATCCTGGAAAATTTAGTAATTAGCTGGACGATATATTGAAAACATATTTACAAAAAATTACGATATTATAATAACAAAATTTTATAACAACATATATTAGACCAAAATTTAACAAATTAACTATCCTATTGACCAATAATTTACATATGATAAATTAAATTGGTTCATTTTATATGTACTAATGTACTATTCTATTACACCACCAAAAACAAAATTGTTCATATAAATATTTGATTGACGATCCAAATAATTTATCCAAATTAATTTATACTTTATGGTTGTACAATCTATAAAATTGCAATTTCTATGCTCAATTTAAGCACCTTAATTTTCTTACGTAAAATTTATTTTATTTATTTTCATAAAAAATAATAAAAAAAAAAACATTTTGCATAATAAAATTTATATTTTTCTTGAATTCATTAAAAACTATAAATTCTAATAGAATTTTTTTTTTACTGAAATTCTTTCGATTTTTTTCGGTTATTATTGCATGTCTGAATTCTATCCAAAAATAATATACAAAAAAAAAAGGAAAATCTGACACAAATTTCAATTGGCAATCAATTGAAAATATGATTGATTAATCCTGATAAAGTTAACACGATGAATAAACATAATATTTTAGAGAGGAGAACAGAAATAAAATAATCATCAATAAATATTTATTTACACCCACAAAAAAATTTTTTTCTCTGCTTTCTATTAAGCAGAAAAAGTTTTGTTGTTAGTTCAGGGCAATAATATATTTCCATTATTAAATTTTGTGTTTATAAATAAATATAATATTAAATATAATCAATAAAATCAAAATATATATAAAAAAAAATTGTTGTTGGAAATATAATATTTGAAAAACTTAACTAAAATGAAATTTTACATATTTATTATTATTATTATTATTATTACTACTATTAAGAAAAATTGAACTTTTCATTTTGTATTTCTCTCTTTGGCTGCATAGACCAAAATATTCTGGTTACCTACAAATTGTATATATATATTTATTACAAAAGATTTATTATAAAAGTAATTGCTCAAATGTTCTTAGCTTGTTGTAACTATAAACTATATTTATTACAACAATCTATAAAAGCCTTTTACCCATTAGTCATTTGTTGTCAGTCACTGTAAATTTTACTAATAGTTACTTATATAAAAATTAGTCAACAAAATGCTTCTGTAGTTATTCGCACCAAAAACCTTATGCATATATAGCTATAGCCACTACTACTATTTCGATTAAACCCATTTATCTTTTGTATCCGATGCTAATTTGGCTCGCCAATCATAAATTTATAAAACTTGTATTATAAAATTCTTTAAAAACAAAAAAAAACATGATTTTTTCTTTCCGCAACCTTGTGATCACGTTTTTGTGGCCATTGCCACTATTCATAAACTGGGCATTTGGAATTATGTCTGGTAAATATTATAATTTAAAAATAATTTTAATTTTAGTTCTTTGCACCATGACTATAATTTACTAAAATGGCTGAAAGAAAAATAATATTTGTTCTTAATAAATTATAAATTACGAAATCTATGACATATTTATTTGTATAAGATAATATACGATCATTTGATTAAAAATATGGATATATAAAATCAAAATTTTGTTTATCAATTTGGAATAATTAATGTGCAAATTATTTCAGAATTAGATATTTTAAATATATTATTTATTTAAAATATTAATTATTATAACGAAATCATTACAATATTTATATAAACTAATTTGCGCCAGATCTGTATTATATACTCAAATTTTATAAGTATACTAAAATAAAATTTTAATTGTTTTTATTTAATTAACGTTTTATAATATATATATATATGAATTAATATTTTTTATCAAAACCATTTAAATTAGAATGCATGTATCATGCATACTAAATACACCATTAATTGTAACTAAATTAAATTTATCGTGGATATTAGGCATAATTTACTATTTAAAGCAATAATTTAAGGCAAAATAATTAAGTTCATTTACAACCTTCAATATGAAAAGTTATAAAATTGTAACGATATTTTACCTCATTGTCTGTATTTTTGGATTAACCCAGGGTCGTCCAGAATCAGATACAACATCAAATGAATCTGATTACCAAAATTCAGAAGAGTCAGGTGAAATGGATGGAACTGGTTACGCAGAATTTACAAAAGTACAATTGGATAATGAGCAAGTAGATAAACTACTACATCTTGAAACCGATATTTTAAATGGTGGTCAATTTATTTTAAAAATTTTCAAAGAATTGAAGTTCCACGATTTAGATGAAAGTGAAGAAGATGTGGAAAATGAATTAGGATATGCAATAGGTAATGATATAATACATCAACAGGAGTCGACATATAAATCTGATGAAGAGGATAATTTTGAATCATTGGAAGATTCTTTTAAATCTTCTGAATCAGATCAAACTGTAGAAGAATCAGATGAATATGTACAAGATTATTCTAATTCCGCAGAATCAGATGAACAAGATGATTCCAATTCCGCAGAATCAGATGAATATATACAAGATGATTCTAATTCCGCAGAATCAGAATAATCTATTAAATTCATATGAATCTATAAATAGTAAATTGATTAAATTAAATTGAAAAATTATTTTTTTTCTGTATCATGTAAATACATATTTATTATTATGATTGGCTTGATCAAAATAAATGTAAAATAATATTATATAAGATCTATATCTGTTATCTAATAATGCAAATGTATAAAATGAAAAATATGGGTTAAAGTGAAAATCTTCAACTTTAAATATAATTATTGGTTTTCGTAATTTTACTTTATTATTATATTATCAAAAAAAAATCAAATAATTCAAAATTCACGATTACGAAAAGTATGTGAATACTCGTAGAAATTGTAGGTTATCATAATACCTTATCTAGATTTATATAATTATATGGTGAATTTTTTATTAATTACATGTAAATATAACTTAAATCTTAAAATTATTTAAAATTATAATTCTAGAACACAAATTGTTCCAACAATTTTAGAACAGAAAATTGTTCCAACAATTATCTAACTTTTTTATGAACTGATTAATTTATTGAAACTATTCATTAGATTGGGTCAACTTAAACTTTCAAGTCTATAGTGACAATTTATAATATTACTTATATTCTGGTATAGCATTTTCAGAAATCAAATTTCTAAAACTCAATCAAAATTTTTTACTTGATATTTATTTGAAATACACCAAGAGAATAATTGTAAAAATAATTTTAGTAATTTATTATTTAATAATTAAAAAACAAATAAATTCTTCTTTTTAAAAGAAATATTAATTATATAATATAAAGAAATAAAGATATTTTTAAATTGTATAAACTAATAATAATCAGAGTCTAAATTATATTCTCAAATTTTATGTACTAAAATAAAATAAATAAAATTTGTTTTAATTTTTATTAAAATTTTATAATATATATTAATATATTTATCAACACCATTTAAATTTAAATCAATGCATACCAAATGTGCCATTAATTGTAACTAACTTAAATTATCACGGACATCAGTATTTTTTACTATTTAAAGCAATAATTTAAGGCAAAATAATTAAGTTCAGTTACAAATTTCAATATGAATAGTTGTAAAATCATAGCGATATTTTACCTCATTGTCTATATTTTCGGTGTAACTCAAGCTCGTCGAGAATCAACACTAGCAAAAACTGATTTCCAAAAATCTCAAGAATCAGGAGCAACTGGAGCGGATATAGAAAAAATTCAAAAAAATCTAGGAGATATATTAAGATATGAAAGTGAATCAGAAGCAATTGAAATTGACATGGAAAAAATTCAAAAAAATGTAGGAGATATATTAAGACATGAAACTGATATTTTAAAATCTGAAGAAAACACTTTAAATTATATTGAAAACCTAATGTTAAAAAAAATTGATAAAAAACCAGATAAAACTGAAGATTCTATTAGTTCCCCAGAATCAGATGAAAGCGAAGAAGATTATTCATCTATTAGTTCCCCAGAATCAGATGAACAAGATGATTCCAATTCGGCAGAATCAGATGAATATATACAAGATTATGCTAATTCCGCAGAATCAGATGAACAAGATGATTCTAATTCCGCAGAATCAGATGAACAAGATGATTCCAATTCCTCAGAATCAGATGAATATATACAAGATGATTCTAATTCCGCAGAATCAGAATAATCTATTAAATTCATATGAATCTATAAATAGTAAATTGATTAAATTAAATTGAAAAATTATTTTTTTTCTGTATCATGTAAATACATATTTATTATTATGATTGGCTTGATCAAAATAAATGTAAAATAATATTATATAAGATCTATATCTGTTATCTAATAATGCAAATGTATAAAATGAAAAATATGGGTTAAAGTGAAAATCTTCAACTTTAAATATAATTATTGGTTTTCGTAATTTTACTTTATTATTATATTATCAAAAAAAAATCAAATAATTCAAAATTCACGATTACGAAAAGTATGTGAATACTCGTAGAAATTGTAGGTTATCATAATACCTTATCTAGATTTATATAATTATATGGTGAATTTTTTATTAATTACATGTAAATATAACTTAAATCTTAAAATTATTTAAAATTATAATTCTAGAACACAAATTGTTCCAACAATTTTAGAACAGAAAATTGTTCCAACAATTATCTAACTTTTTTATGAACTGATTAATTTATTGAAACTATTCATTAGATTGGGTCAACTTAAACTTTCAAGTCTATAGTGACAATTTATAATATTACTTATATTCTGGTATAGCATTTTCAGAAATCAAATTTCTAAAACTCAATCAAAATTTTTTACTTGATATTTATTTGAAATACACCAAGAGAATAATTGTAAAAATAATTTTAGTAATTTATTATTTAATAATTAAAAAACAAATAAATTCTTCTTTTTAAAAGAAATATTAATTATATAATATAAAGAAATAAAGATATTTTTAAATTGTATAAACTAATAATAATCAGAGTCTAAATTATATTCTCAAATTTTATGTACTAAAATAAAATAAATAAAATTTGTTTTAATTTTTATTAAAATTTTATAATATATATTAATATATTTATCAACACCATTTAAATTTAAATCAATGCATACCAAATGTGCCATTAATTGTAACTAACTTAAATTATCACGGACATCAGTATTTTTTACTATTTAAAGCAATAATTTAAGGCAAAATAATTAAGTTCAGTTACAAATTTCAATATGAATAGTTGTAAAATCATAGCGATATTTTACCTCATTGTCTATATTTTCGGTGTAACTCAAGCTCGTCGAGAATCAACACTAGCAAAAACTGATTTCCAAAAATCTCAAGAATCAGGAGCAACTGGAGCGGATATAGAAAAAATTCAAAAAAATCTAGGAGATATATTAAGATATGAAAGTGAATCAGAAGCAATTGAAATTGACATGGAAAAAATTCAAAAAAATGTAGGAGATATATTAAGACATGAAACTGATATTTTAAAATCTGAAGAAAACACTTTAAATTATATTGAAAACCTAATGTTAAAAAAAATTGATAAAAAACCAGATAAAACTGAAGATTCTATTAGTTCCCCAGAATCAGATGAAAGCGAAGAAGATTATTCATCTATTAGTTCCCCAGAATCAGATGAACAAGATGATTCCAATTCGGCAGAATCAGATGAATATATACAAGATTATGCTAATTCCGCAGAATCAGATGAACAAGATGATTCTAATTCCGCAGAATCAGATGAACAAGATGATTCCAATTCCTCAGAATCAGATGAATATATACAAGATGATTCTAATTCCGCAGAATCAGAATAATCTATTAAATTCATATGAATCTATAAATAGTAAATTGATTAAATTAAATTGAAAAATTATTTTTTTTCTGTATCATGTAAATACATATTTATTATTATGATTGGCTTGATCAAAATAAATGTAAAATAATATTATATAAGATCTATATCTGTTATCTAATAATGCAAATGTATAAAATGAAAAATATGGGTTAAAGTGAAAATCTTCAACTTTAAATATAATTATTGGTTTTCGTAATTTTACTTTATTATTATATTATCAAAAAAAAATCAAATAATTCAAAATTCACGATTACGAAAAGTATGTGAATACTCGTAGAAATTGTAGGTTATCATAATACCTTATCTAGATTTATATAATTATATGGTGAATTTTTTATTAATTACATGTAAATATAACTTAAATCTTAAAATTATTTAAAATTATAATTCTAGAACACAAATTGTTCCAACAATTTTAGAACAGAAAATTGTTCCAACAATTATCTAACTTTTTTATGAACTGATTAATTTATTGAAACTATTCATTAGATTGGGTCAACTTAAACTTTCAAGTCTATAGTGACAATTTATAATATTACTTATATTCTGGTATAGCATTTTCAGAAATCAAATTTCTAAAACTCAATCAAAATTTTTTACTTGATATTTATTTGAAATACACCAAGAGAATAATTGTAAAAATAATTTTAGTAATTTATTATTTAATAATTAAAAAACAAATAAATTCTTCTTTTTAAAAGAAATATTAATTATATAATATAAAGAAATAAAGATATTTTTAAATTGTATAAACTAATAATAATCAGAGTCTAAATTATATTCTCAAATTTTATGTACTAAAATAAAATAAATAAAATTTGTTTTAATTTTTATTAAAATTTTATAATATATATTAATATATTTATCAACACCATTTAAATTTAAATCAATGCATACCAAATGTGCCATTAATTGTAACTAACTTAAATTATCACGGACATCAGTATTTTTTACTATTTAAAGCAATAATTTAAGGCAAAATAATTAAGTTCAGTTACAAACTTCAATATGAATAGTTGTAAAATCATAGCGATATTTTACCTCATTGTCTATATTTTCGGTGTAACTCAAGCTCGTCCAGAATCGACACTAGCAAAAACTGATTTCCAAAAATCTCAAGAATCAGGAACAACTGAAGCGGATATAGAAAAAATTCAAAAAAATCTAGGAGATATATTAAGATATGAAATTGAATCAGAAGCAACTGAAGCGGATATGGAAAAAATTCAAAAAAATCTAGGAGATATATTAAGATATGAAACTGATATTTTAAAATCTGAACAAAATATTTTAAATTATATTGAAAACCTAATGTTAAAAATTGATAAAAAATCAGATAAAACTGAAGATTCTATTAGTTCTCCAGAATCAGATAAAACTGAAGAGGATTATTCTATTAGTTCCCCAGAATCAGATGAAACTGAAGAGGATTATTCTATTAATTTCTCAGAATCAGATGAAACCGAAGAAGATTATATTATTAGTTCTCCAGAATCAGATGATACTGAAGAAGATTATACTATTAGTTCGCCAGAATCAGATGAAAGCGAAGAAGATTATTCATCTATTAGTTCCCCAGAATCAGATAAAACTGAAGAAAATTATTTTATTAGTTTCTCAGAATCAGATTAAACTAGGAGATTCATTTAATTCCTTAGAATCATATGTATGACTTTTAAACAAAATATGATTTATTTTTTATGCATGTAAATTTTTTTTTAATGGTTGTCTGTTTTGATCAAATAAATTTAACGTAATATATTATAAAATCTGTGTTTGTTATCTAATAGTAAAAATGTTGAAATTAAAAATTCTTTTAAGTATAATTATTATACTAAAATATTTTTTCTATAGTTATTATTTTTTACAATTCAAAAAATATGGAAAAGCATTTCTTTGTAAAAGAACGAACTGGATTTAGAAAAGAACAACATTGATTTGAAAAGAGATGAATAATTATACTTAAAAGAATTTTTAATTTCAACATTTTTACTATTAGATAACAAACACAATTATTGTTATTTGGGAAATTCTATAAAATTGAGTTTTCTTGAATTATAACTTTACTAGATTAAAATGTCATAAGCGTCATAAAAAATGTCATAATAATTGAATGAATACCTTATATAGAATTAGATAATTCTGTGGTGAATTATTAATTTGTGTGCTAATCACTAATTGAATTTAAATGGTTTTATGTTGAACATCTCGTATAATTTAAAAAGTCATGCTTATATATAATCTAATATGTAGAAAGAAAATGTAATTTAATTCCAAAAAATATTTTTTCTAGTTATTATTTTTTACAATTCAAAAAATATGGAAAAGCATTTCTTTGTAAAAGAACGAATTGGATTTAGAAAAGAACAACATTGATTTGAAAAGAGATGAATTTGATTTGAAAATGCTACAAGTCTCCTAGTAATATATAAATATATTATAGCAATATATATATATATATATATATATATATATATATATATGTATATATAATAATCAATCAACCATTTAAATTAGAATGCATGCATCATGCATACTAAATGTACCATTAATTGGAACTAATTTAAATTATCATGAACATCAGGTATTATTTACTACTTAAAGCAATAATTTAAGGCAAAATAATGCAGTTCAGTTACAACCTTCAGTATGACAAGTTTTAAAGTTGTTACGATTTTTTTTCTTATTATCTGTATTTTCGGTTTAACTCATGCTCGACCAAAAGCTTATTATGAAGAATATCAACAGTCAGATTCAGAATATCAAGGATCTCCAGAATCTCAAGAATCACAGGAATATCAAGAATCTTCAGAATATCAAGAAGCTCCAGAATCTCAAAAATCTCCAGAATCTAAAGAATCTCCAGAATATCAAGAATCTCCAGAATATCAAGAATCACAGGAATATCAAGAATCTTCAGAATATCAAGAATCTCTAGAATCTCAAGAATGTCCAGAATCTAAAGAATCTCTAGAATATCAAGAATATCCAGAATATCAAGAATCTGGAGAATCTGGAGAATCTCTAGAATATCAAGAACCTCGAGAATCTAGCGAATCTACAGAATATCAAGAATCTCCAGAATATGGAGAATCTAGCGAATCTACAGAATATCAAGAATCTCTAGAATATCAAGACTCTCAAGAATATAAAGATTCACATGAATCTAAAGATTCTAAGGAATCTCGAGAATATGAATTATCAGATTCAGAATATCAAGAATCTCAATCTCGAGAAAATCAAGAATATAGTGAATCTCAAGAATACCTAGAATCTAAAGAGTATCCAAAATATCAAAAATCTCGAAAATATCAAACTAAAAAAGAATATTCTTATATCGCAGAATCATTTAAAACTGCACATAAATCTTTGAAATCAGATGACCATAAAAAAGATATTTCTTATAACACAGAATCGCATAAAACTGCACAAAATTCCTCAAAATCGGATCAACCTAAAAAAGATGTTTCTTATACTGCAGAATCACATAAAACTGCACAAAATTCTTCAAAATCAGATCAACCTAAAAAAGATATTTCTTATAACACAGAATCGCATAAAACTGCACAAAGTTCCTCAAAATCGGATCAACCTAAAAAAGATGTTTCTTATACTACAGAATCACATAAAACTGCACAAAATTCTTCAAAATCAGATCAACCTAAAAAAGATATTTCTTATACCACAGAATCACATAAAACTGAACAAAATCCTTCAAAATTAGATCATACTAAAAAAGATATTTCTTATACCACAGAATCACATAAAACTGAACAAAATCCTTCAAAATTAGATGAACCTAAAAAAGATATTTCTTATACCACAGAATCAAATAAAACTGAACAAAATCCTTAAAAATCAAATCAATCTACAAAATGATATTTCTTATACAATAGAATCACATATACAACCGTACAAAACTCTTCACTTAACACACATAAAAATGCACAAAATCCTTCAAAATCATATCAAAACAGATATTTCTTATACCACAGAATCACTAGAAACTGACGAATATTCTTGTTCGAATCTGATGAAGTTTGTGTCTCAGAATCAGATGAAACTGTTGAATAAACTACTAGTTGCTCAGAATAGGGAAAAGCTATATAAGATTCATCTAATTCCTCATAAAGCCTTTTCACTAAATATTGTTTAATTTTTATGTATAATGTAAATATGTAAATATATACATATTATATTAATCATAATATTGTCTTGATCAAATCTAAATAAATGTAAATAATTTATATTAAACTGTGTTTGTATATTAAACTGTGTTTGTATATTAAACTGTGTTATAAAATCTGTGTAATTAAACTGTGTTTGTTATCTATTAGTAAAAATGTTGAAATTGGAAAATTCTCTGCGAAATTGTATCAAATTTCTTATTGTAACTTTAAATGATTTTTAAGATGTCATAAATAGCTATTCAAAAAAATATCAAAAAATACAATAATTCGATAGCGAATTATTTACTAATTGCTATGTCTAATTAATTTTTGATGAAATAATTTTAGGTTTCACAGTGTGGGTATCATACAAATAATATTTAAATAATTGTACCTACATAGATTTTAACTTATTCTAATGAACTAAAATATGCTTTAGTTTTTTTAGTCATTCCAACAAGGATTTTTTATAGCCTTTTTATATAAAAATAAAATATATTTATATATGTAGGGGGGAATGGAAAAATTAAATTTTGTAAAAATATATTTTGATGACAGAACTCATTTCATAGTTTTATAGAAAAGGTTTTTATGTGTGGAATTGCTTGCTGCAATACACATAAAAAATTTGTAATCTCTACTTTTAAACTTCTCACTTTTTTAAAGGATGCTTTAGACTTCAGACGTTAAAATATGCTAAAAAAATAAATCAAGTTGGTGGTTTCGCAAATAAAATTTGTCATTTTCCAAATCGAATCCGCCTTTTCCTTATTAAAAGATGAATTTGAATTATTACAAGCTTAATTTTCAATAATAAAAAAGACTAATTTAACCTGAAATTGATATCAAATTTAAAATACATATTTATTTGTAATATATTACGTCGGCAAATTTAATTATTTTCTACGTCGACAAATTTAATTATACAAATAAAATGTTCATTTCGTTTATTTTTTTCTTGATATATATGTCATTTGTTATTTCCGGATTTACCATAGACTGTCAGACCGACAAACGGAATGAGCTTTTATGTGAATTTCAAAAAAAAAAAAGGAAAATAAACTTAAAAAAAATAAACTAAATGAAAATTATAAAACACGCACTATTTTAAGATATTCCAACAGTGTGGAACCATTTAAACAATATTCCCTTTAGTGTCGCAACATAAAATAAATTAATAATTAAAATTTTCAAATAGCTATTAAAATTTTATTATATAAATATTAATTTACTTATATGCTATAAAAATCCAAAAGGTAAAATTAAAAATAGAAAATATTTTTGATTCTTAATTTTTAATTTTTTCTATTTTTAGTAGAAAATTTCTGTTTCTTTTTTTATCATAAATAAAAGTTAATTTAAAAAATAAAAATCTATATAACTAAAAACTTTATAATTTTAATTAATATATTTAAGTCAAGGGAATATCATAAGTTCTTACGAAGAAATAATTAAAGTTTTAGTGTACTCAAAAGTCATAAAAACAAAATATCTGAGAGTAATAATAAAAAATAATAATTATCATAAGCATTTATAATAATTAATTTTCATAATTTTTTAACTCTATTTAATTTTCATTTAAAATTTTTATTTGTTTACTAAAATGCTAAAATATAAGTAGTAGCTATATAATTGAAATTTATATTTTATTCGTATAACTTTTATTCTCTATTTTGTGAATTTAAAGTTACTAAATTACTAAATAGCAGTTGAAACTTGGGAGTTTTCGGAGAAATTGTTTTTAGAATTGAAAAATTTTTTTATTCTTATTTTTTAGCAACAGACAAAAATCAATTTATTAAATTACAAATAAACTAAAAAAAAATGTTGACAGGTAAGAAATAAATGATAGTACTTTTTACTTTCAATTCTATAATTGAATAAAAAAAAATCTGACAATTTGCCAACAAAATTTTATTTATAATTTATACCAATTTAGAGTTTTATTAAATGATATTTTTCAGGAAAATTAGGTTAATTAATTTTTATAAGCAATGTATCCATATTATCACGCACTAAGTAAGAAAATGCAATTTCCAAGCAAATATGGTTAAGAATTTATGTCCATGAGATGCTAGAAATATTGAATTTATAAAGGTACAATTAGGTTTTCATATATATTTCATCCTCGGATAATTAATTTGTTTTGTAATCTTTTTGTATTATGAAAAATTAATATAAGTCATCAAATTATTCTTTTTCTCTAAAATGGAGATGATCTTTTGCAAAAGGACAAATTTTATTTTAAAACAGAACCTACTTGATTTTTGATAGGATAATTTTCATTTGGGAAAATGTCAATTTGAATTGTAAAAACACATATTTGACATAAATGTTTTATATAATCTTTTCAATAATCGATTAACGTAAAACTTCTACGATTGTGTTCTATTTTGTTATCTTTGATTTATTTAAGCACGAACTAGAACTACACGAGTTCCTATACTATTGCTTTAAAATACTTTACAAAAATTTAAAGTAACATGCTTTAATCTCGAGCAAAAATAATGATTAACAAAATCTATAGTAATAATTATCCATCGATATATTGAATATCAAATAAGATTTAAGAAAGGCTAATGTCAATTCCAAGTAAATTCGGTAAAGTATGGAAAAACAATGACAAATCTTTTTACTAAATTAAAATTTCAAGTTTATTTTTTGCTTTTATTCGATTGTCAGACGATTTTTTATCGATTTGTCATCAATGACAGACAGATTAACGAATTTCAAATAAAAAATTACAAAAAATTTTAATATAATTATAAAATATGCTAAAAAAATATAACATTATTTTTTTTTTTTTGTAAATTAATTATTCAGATTAAGAAAGTATAAGAATTTTTCCTTATTATGTAATATTGATCGTAACGTTTTTCGTTTATTTTTTGAAGAAAAAAAACTATACTATAACAAACTTACTTATAATTAAATCCATTAAGATTATTCAATGGATCAATGATTAAAGTTAATTTTACATCCATAAAAAACCAAAAAAAAGATATTTTCAATCTATATATGAAAGTATAATTTTTCTTTCGCTTTTATGGTATTATATAGGAAAACGTATCCAATTTTCCAAAAAAAAAAAAAAAACAAAAAAACTCTACCAAAATTTCAATTTGCACCAAAAAGAAATCATTATAATCATCATCATTTTTTTTTCCTGTTCTTCATCCTTTTCCATTGCGTAGTTAAAGCACAAAAATTCAAACTTAAATATATAAAAAAAAATAAAACTTTAATAGATTCTAATTTTCTGGAATTTCATCTGAAAACTTGTTAATATTTAAATAATGGAGAAAATTGAAGTAAACCTTTTATTATTTCTTTTTGTTCCAGTTATTTTATTTTACTATACACAGTTATGGAAAATATTATACCCCAATGTGTTAAAGAATTTTTGTATATTTTCTTTACTAAAAATATAAATAGTGAAAATGTATACATATAAAAAAATTTTTCACAGAGAGTAGTAAAAGGCGAAAAAGGATGACGAAACAAAAAAAAATATTAAATTTAAAATTATAACAAAAAATATAGTTTTTCTTTTCTCTTAACTATTTTGAGACATGGACTAAATTTTGGACATGAACATAGAGTATAATATAATGTGTATAGTATATAAAAGGTATGAGTATTTTTTTCATAATTATTTTTATATTATTTTTTTTTTTGTACTTTACTTATATAAAATTTCTTCATTTTGTTTTGCTTATCATCAGAGAGCCTATAAAAGCTGACTAGCTGAAAGATGGAGAATGAAAAAAATAATAATTTAGGGGTTTGTTTTAATATCGCTATTATGTTTTTTTTTTGTCATTTTAATTAAAGATGAAGAAAAAAATATAATTTTTACATTTTGTGTAGTTTTCAACATAGTAGGTATAATAGTTAAAATAAAATTATCAAGAATATGTTAGTTGAAAAGGAAAGAAAAGTCCTTTTATTGTAATAATTTTATTTTTAAAGAAATTAAATTTTTAATATATCTAGTAATTAACAATGTTATTGTTAATCTAAAACTTTGGGTAGCTAAACAGCTTCACTTCCACCGTACATTCGAAATTTTTGTAAAGCGAACTAAATTGCTCTAAGTAAGTACGCACTGGATTGTTTTAAGGATGAAAGAAACAAGCTATATACACATAGCTGTTGTTGCTAAGAAAAATCTGTTTTCATTTGAAATATGTGAATTTTGAAATAAGTTAAACAAATCATCCACAATGTCTATATGATAGTGTAGCAACTTATAATTAGAAATTATATATTAAAAAAAATTATAAAACTGAATTAATCACATAATCACAAGTTATCTATCCTATTAACTTTCATTACATCCAACTTAATTGTTTTTGTATTTTGATTTGATATTTTCTCTCCTGACAATTATATTGAAATAGGAAATTTTCCAGATATTTGATCTATTTCAACATCAGCTCATCATTTTTTTTATGTAGTTGAATAAACACAATTTACGTGTACTGTACATATACTTATACTTTAATAAATTAAGAAAGGATAATTTAAAATGTTAGACATATCCTCTCCTTAAATTTTTTGTGAAAGCAATATTACACTTAGGCACGTGAATAACTAAAAATATATACCTACTTGAAATAATTTAATCTATAAGAAAAATTTGTTTACTTCGAATAATGAAACAACAAAATATCATCAAACATCCTTGTTACATAACTGTCAATTATACCATTTATATACTTTGTATTTGCAAACATCTTCTGTAATATGTTTATCTCTAGGATTGACGTCTGATATAATATACAAAAAAAATATTCTAAGTACTTAAAGTAGCTACACGTCCTGATGAGATTATTTATTTTTTTTCTGGCTGTTGTGAGAATAAATAAAATATCTACGTGAATATATGAAGGAAATTATATATAGGAAAAATATTGTTAGCAATGACTCTGTGACGTCTCTGTGACCTTTGTACAAGTCTCTGTGACCTTTGTATGGTAAAGGGATTACCTATAAGTGTGTTTGGTTTTAAAAAGGAGTTAATTTTTTTTAGCGAATTTTTAACGAAATATTTCATTTTTCTGCATTGCATAAAAAAAAATGTTAAACCAAATTAAAATTTTACTTTTTTAATAATTGAATAAATTATCAAAATTTAATAAAAATAAAAAAAAAAAAATTTTTATTAATTTTTCTGTAGGGGTGGGGAGATTTAATATTTTACTTTTTAACAAATATTTCTATGTATTGGATTGGAAGCTCTTTACATACACAATTAAATTAAAAATAAATATATTAATGAATAGATTTTTTTATAATTTTTTTTTTACAATAATACAGGAAAATAAAATATGCAAAAAACTTTGTTGCTTACTGGGGTTAAAATGACGTGACAAAGGCAATTAATTTGGTCAGAAAATTTATTTATGTTTGTTACTTTTCTATTTTACATATATATACTTATGTATATAATATATGTACTTACATTTATATTTACCCCTATTTTAAACGGACTGGCAATTAAAAAAATCCGCAACCAAAAAAAAAAAATATTGTACATATATTTTTTTTTTATTAAAATAACAGCAAACATGAATTTATTAATACACCAGTAAAAAAAATTAATGTAGAATTTATTTTTTTTATGCTGTAAAATTATAATTTTGTTGTATTTAAATAATATATGACACTACACTAACGATATACATGACCAAATTTTCTACTTATAGAAATTTATATTAATTTTTTCTTCCGTTGTTGTTGTTCATTTTTGCAAAAAATTATGAGAAAAAAATATTAACCAGAATAAAAAACAATTAATTAAAGAAAATAATAAATTAAAAATAATAATTTTACATAATTTGCCATTTTCTCTCACTCTCATTCATAAAATGGAAACTGATTTAAAATAAAAATCGACTCCATTTTGTTTTTTTGTTAAATTGCAAAAATTTATGTTTTCCAAAATTTTGAAATTTAGTGAGAATTTGTTAAATTCAATTTTATTCAAAAAAAACATTCTGATAAGGCTAATTTTTAGTCGTATTACATGACGAAGCCACATTTCATTCAATTTTGTGGGTGTGATAAAAATTAAAACAGAATCTGCGTCGGTGGATCTGAAAACACCATAGTTGCGTTGATGATCTTCACAAATGATTGGGCTTAAAAGGAATTAAATAAAATTTTATAGAAAATATACATCAATATTCTAAATTTTATTTTCAAATGCATTTTTAAGGTTATTTATAGTCGAATTTCTGAACAATCTACAAGATTGGGTATAGTAAATTCAAAAGAGTTTGAACACTATCAACAAAAAAGTTAAATCTTTTAATGAAATTGAACCAAATTGAAAAACTTTAAACTAAATTGATCAACAGCCCCAATCAAGGCATGATATTATGGATGCTGTTGACGTAATAAAATTGTTGAAATTTAGAATTTATTAATTTTCTATAAATATCAAATAAATAAGGTTAGATTTTTGAAAATTACATTTTTTTATTATATTAAATTAGATATAATTTAATTAAAATATAAATGAATACTTTTAAATATTCAGCCTACGGATTTAGTAACTTTCGGGCAAAAATATTTAATTCAAATTAGTTCACAGTATCGATTCAACAAATTTTAATTCAATTTAAATATAAAAGTAAATTCGCCTTAAATTGTCACAACAACAACAACAAATAATTACAATCTACAAATTTAAACCATTTTACATATATATTTTTCAAATTAATATTTTTTTATGAACAAACAAAAATCCACATGGGGTAACATATAAATTAGTTTTATATTTTCGATTTTCAAATTTCTAATTTACCAAAATAAAATTTATATTATAAGTTTCTGAAGGATAATTTCTATAAATATTATTTTTCCTGAAGTTCTTTTTTTTTTTTAATTCAAATTATGCTTACATTTTTTAAAAGAGCACATGCTTCCATATAATACAGAAAATCTTCACCAAAAAATATAAATAAAATTTATACAAAATATCCTTGTTTTTTTTTCATTCTGTATATACTGGAAATATGATATCTTAAAGAAAGATATAAGAAACTAATATTAAATGATAATTGTGTAGATATTGTTACAAGAATATTATCAAAAACTAATCAATTTTCAAGTTCATAATCAATATTATTATATTATACAATAATATTATATTAAATGTGACAATATTGTAAATATTTATTTATTTTTAATATGTTGTAGGCCCTACACTGTGTAGGGGGATGGTAAATTATAGCAAAAAAAAAAACATATTCTTAATATAAAGAACATACAAATCCTTCTTCCCTTTTAACTTCCTACCAAAAACAACAACAAAAAATATTGACGCAAAGAAATAAAGAAAACCTATTTAATCATGTCGATTATATTTGGAAAATTCTATATATTTATTGATGTGAAAATACCATAAATACCGATATAAAATTATATACATTATATCGTTTTCTTTTACCTATATACATATACCGTATGTACATAAATATGTAATAATATCGTAAATATATATTTCGGATAACATATTTTATTTTATCATAATATGTAATGCTTATACATATAAATAATATAGATATAATACTATAGAAACATAATATTATAAAGTATCTACTTACTTAAAAGAATTTAGGGAAAATTGGTATATAGATATAGAATATTGAGGGTCAATGGTAAAATTTATGGTAAAAAAATAAATATATTTGAAATTTTCTTTAACACTTTACTCCTTTCAATTTTCATTTATGTTTGTTTTTTTTTTGGTAAAATATTTGGCTAATAATTTAAATTCATTCATAGGTAAATAACACGAAAAATGTAATCCATACGGTGTGATGTATGTTCTTTTGATTTATTTACATTACTTAACATTTAGAAAGATTCATTTCTCATTTTCTATATATTTACATCATTTACATAAAAAGTGAATTGTAATTTTTTTCCTTTCGATTTTTCTTTTCTCTTTTATTAAAATGTTTGCTTGGGAATAAGATTGTAAATAAATGGTAATTTTTATGGTATATTTTTGTCTGCGGGGAGGAGGGGAGCGGCGGTAAATTGCATATTCATTTGAATTTATCCATCTTAAACGAAATGTTTTAAAGTTTTAGAAATTCTTAAATTTTTAACCAGATTTTAGAGTACCTTAATGTAGGTAACTAACAAAATTCTTTCAGCAAGTCCTGCGTGTGACTGTAGCAAACAAA
This sequence comes from Empis stercorea, assembly GCA_949752835.1. NCBI lineage: Eukaryota > Metazoa > Arthropoda > Insecta > Diptera > Empididae > Empis > Empis stercorea. The sequence continues at coordinate 12,082,923 of OX457088.1, read as the reverse complement.
AACTATGTATACTTTATGGCTCCTAATGAATTTAATAAAATTTTATTGAATATAAACGTGGATAAATATATCTAAATGATGAGAATGGCGTTATACAAATTGGTAACCAATGGATTTTCACATTATGATGATTAAAAATTCGAAGAGAGTGTAACTATTCTTTTATCAATTTCGGTATAATTTGTTGTTTTCATATACTTGTTGTTTTCATATCGACTTTAGTGTGTTGTTAATATCGTGAATAGTCTTTGAAAATAAAATTCACAATTTTATAAACTATTTTCAAAAATAAATATTTACGAAACACTCTCGTGTCTATCTTCCTCGACAAATGCTAAAAATAATATTACGTCCAACTGACGTCAGATAATTGTATAATTTCATAATTAATTTATACAAAAATTTCGTTAAAGACAAAAGTAAACAGAAAGAAAAATCAGAAACGAAAAACTTCTACTCGATAAATTAAAATTTATAAAGGAATCTTTTAGTGAGTATAAACGAAAAACGAAAAACATTCAAATCTTCTAACACTAAACATCAATTTTTATTTTCCAATATCAAAAATTTTCCCAATAATATTTTTCTTATAAATCATAGTTCTCCTATGATATAATAAAAAATTACAAATCAGAATGGCAAGGCAAGACAAATATCCTTTACATATTTCCAAAAGAAAAATAAAATCATTCTATAATTTGAAGAAATGAATTTCTATATTTTTTTCTAATATCAACGATGCCAAGGTCAGCAAAACATAATAATACTCTGTGTAACATATTATATATACATAGTATATGTATAGTATATAATATACTATCAATGGTATTTGATTTATTGTTAGTGATGGTAAAAGAAATTGCTTTTCGAAGTTTTTCTTACATTTAAACACAACGAAAAAATAAAATAAAAGAAAGACGAATCAGATTTCTTAAAAGATATTTTCAAAATAATATTTATAAACTTTTATTTCGAAGGTGACTTTTAATAATTTTGTCTGAGAAAGTTTTTTTTTTTTTTTTTTTTTAAAGTTTATTTTCAAAATGAAAAATTTATTATCTATAAAAGCAATAACAAAAAAAAAACCAATCAAATAAAGATGTAAAAAAAAAGAATGTTTTTTAGATAAAATTAAATTAAAATATAGTTTTTTTCCCATAATTTTCATTTTATAAGTTTTAGAATTTTCTTTAAATTTTCTTTATATATGAAAAGTTTTCAATTTCAAAAACATAAAGTCGACTAGAAAAACTATATTTATGACTCTTACACATTTTCTTTATTTATAATCAAAACTTAAAAAAAGAAAAAAATATTATTTATGTAGCCCTTAAGATAATAAATTTTCGTCATCAAAAATATACAAAAAAAAAACAAAAAAATTTTTATTATTATTATTTTTATGCTCCAAGTGAAATTTCAATTCGCATTAATTTCAAATCCCAAAAGCATACATTAAAAGCTAAAAGTAATTCCGTAAAATCAATAATATATTAAGTAAAAAAAAAAAATATTATTATTATATATTAATCCATCCTTCATTTCCCCTTTTCCAATATTATTTGTTCAGTTTTGTGTGTGTGTATAAGTTTGCCTATATACGTATAAAATAATATTTTCTCATATGTTTATAGCATTTTTCATTTCAAATTCAAACCAACCCTCACACCCTCTAGGTTTTTTTTTTTAATCTGATGAAAATGTTGCCTTTTTTTTTTGCCTTGTTGCTCATTGCTCTACATTATTTTTATATTATTTTTTTTTTTTAATTTTATTGTTGCATTTTCCTTTTTGGTGACTTCGTTTTTCAATTTGAAATAAAAGTAAAAGAAAAAACAAATATTCCTATTTTAAATTATGCAAATATAATTTTAATTTTTTTGTTAAATATTCATAAGAAAATTTATTTAAGTTTACCCTTAAATTTCATTGAACAATTTAACAATTTGTAATGTTAAGGATTTTCCGTTAATATTTTAATCAAACAAAATTTTTGGTGTTATATAATGAAAATCTAATTAAATATAATTTGTAATTTTATGAGATTTCAATTCATATTTTTTTTTTTGGTTAAGAATATATTGGTGTCATAATCAAACCATAATTGATATATTCAAAGATTATTATAAATAGATTTGATAGGAAGAGAAATGATCAAACTATTTAAAAATTAATAAAGTTTTAAGGAAAATTATGGGATAGTGAAGTCCTTTAAAAAGTTTTGACTGGACTTGAAATTTTATCAAAAAGAAAAGGTATGACTTAATATATGGGATGTTGGTTTGTTCAAAAAACTTTTCAAAATCTTTACCTTTATTTTGCAAAAATAACAATTCCAATTGTAAAAAGACAATTTTTAGTTGTAAAGGAACTCTATTTGAATTGTAGAAGGACTAATACTGTCCTGTAAATTCTATAGTATCCGAACACAGCATCACAGTATCAGACAATATTGCAATAAACTGTTTTTAGTTCATTATAAATCTCTCCTATAATTAATCTATAATGTAATGCGCTCCAGTTTTGAAATGAAAATAGAAAAATATCATCAAATGTAATAAATATTCTAAATTTTACCAAAGTAAATAAATTATTAATTTTATAATATTTGATTGAAAATATCGAAAATTATGCACCCAATTTGAGTCTATCAATTTCAAATACATATAAATTATTCTATGTATTATGTATAAATATTCTCACAAATATTCAAATAGAAAAATCTGATTAAAATCATCTAAAATTATCATCAAAATGAATTAATTTTTAATTAATTATTTATTATATTAGTTGTTATTTCAGATTGAGTTGAGTTTAATTTTGAACCATTTTCATCCATAAAATATAATTTGAACCAAAAATAAATAAATACATTACTTATATACACTTGTACTTAATAAATTTTATTCTATTTGGTCTTTTTAATCAAAACTATTTATCCACATTGCATTTTGTGATACTAAAAATTTCATAATAAATAAATTATATGTTGTTGTATATCTAAAGAAATTTAGGTCAAAACTATAGGAAAATCTTAATTCTGATATAAAAAGATAAATTATACAATTTTATATAGTATGTATACATATATACTTTTCACCACTAATACTAAGAATTTTCTATGTTGAAAAATATTTGCATATAAATGAACTTTTCTATACAAAATACGAGTGTATAGTCCACACAAAATTGTATAAAATATTTATGAAAAATATTTTAAAATATTGTTTTTTTCTTCTTCTATAGTCTTTTATGAATATTTTAAATAAAATTTAAATATTTAAAGGATATTTTTTTACTGACTGAAGCAAAAAAATAAAATAAATAAATTCTTTTTTTTTTCTGGTCAACCTGAAGTTATAATAATTTAAAATTAAATTTTTTAAATATTATTCAAAAAAATATTAAATCTTCTTTTCCACTAAATAAAATATTAAATTTAATTTTTAGTAGAATTTTATTTTACCAGAAAAATTAAAAATAAATAATATTTATTTTTTATATTATACTAAATTAAATTTCTTTTAAATTATACAAAAATGAAATTAGACAAAATGAGAAAATCGTAAGGAAGATATTAAAAAAATGTTCAAAACAGAAATACAAGAAATAAAATTTATAATATTTTAAGGGTATATCTTTTTTTTTAATTTAAAGGACATTACGATCTTATGTAATAAAAAAAATTACATCCTCTAAAAATTTAATCTTTTTATTATTTTGGACACAATTGTAAAATTAAGATGGTATTTTACAAACCATTCAAAGGTAATATAATGTTTCATTGTTGGTTCAGGACTAAAACTAATTTTAATAAAGAAAATTTTGAAATTAATTATTTGTATTTCATTTTGTTGTCCTTTTAAGGTTATAAACAATAATTGCAATAACATAAATAATTATAAAAGTGCCAATACGGTCATAGTTACAAAAACGAACGAGTATAAAGAGGAACGTGTAGTTTGAGTAACATAATTTTTCCAAAAACTTATTAATTACATTCAAAAAATATGAATAAATTAGTTTTTATACCATTAAGAAGACATATTTCGGACAAATAGTAAATAGTATAGTACATATCTTAATAATATTGAGCTGTATATTTTGTTCCAGTTACATATATATAATAGTCGGACAACAATTAAATATGTAAAATTAAAATAATATTTAGATGACATATAGATACAAGCATACAAGTACATATTTATCAGAAATTTATCAGATTCCAAGTTATACAAATTATATCACATATATATGTTATATGTAGATAACAATTAACAGTAAAATTTTAATTTGTCTACAGTTTGTTTAACAGTTTGTTAAACTAATTTATGTTAATTTTCTCACTTTTCAGGACGGTTTTCTAAATGCTGGAAGTAAAGTAGAATTAGTAATTTCTACAACACTTCTACAACATATTGAAATATAGATTCAAACATTCGTTAGTTTGGCTTAGTTTATGGATAAAATTGAAGTATATATGAAGTAATATCTACAAACTATTACTCAAAAACCAGGAAACTTATACTGATAAAAAGATTGCTCAAAAATTAAAATTCATTGAAATAGAATTTCTCTCATTCTAAAAACAAAAAACCAGACTCTTAAAATATATTATAAAAAATCCAGTTTGTATCTCAGCTTTTAAAATTACATCGTTAAAATGTCAAGGACTTTTGCATAAAGTATTAAATATTTGTATATACATTTTGTATGTGTTAAATGTATAAAATGGATAAAATTCAAGTTAATAAGGTTTTTATTTTATATTTTAGATAATTTATTTATTTATTTTAATTAATTGCAATCATATAAATGGTAAATAAAGATTTTAAAATATTTTTATGCTAATTTACAAGTTGTAAAAAAGATTTATTTTTAAATTATAAATTATTTTTAAAAACAAAATTATTAAAATTGAAAAGATTTAAATTTATTTATGATGATAATTAAAATAATTATTATAGACAATAATATTAACACAAATTATTATACAGTCCAGTTTTTTAATGTACTATAGATATAAAACTAGATATTTGTATATTGTCGACATCGAATTTTTATAATTTTAATAATAACAATTTGAAATATTTAATTAGCTATAATACAACAGAAAATCCATTATTTTAATTAATGACAAAATTAGATAAACAAAAATTTATTTTCCTTATCTTTTTTTTCATCATCTAATTAAAAATTTCTATTGTAAGGAATATTCGATGTAGATAGTTTATAGTAAAAAAAGGATTAAATTTAATTTCAAGATTGTTTTGAATTATTTTTACAAGTTTTTTCAAAAAAAAGTAATCTTATATTTGAATTTATCGTCTTTTTCAAAATCGAGGCAAAATTATTTAAATTTATGCAAAATTATGTTTCATATAGCTTTGTATATAGAAATATATTAGTATTTTTCTATTAATGATAAGAGTAAGTATGAGTTGAGTATGGCAATGCTTTTTACAATCTATTCGTATACTATACCATATATACCATTTATGTCTTTACTCTGTTTTAGTTCGCACTTTTCCAATGGCCATTTATAAAAAAAAAATCGAGTTAAGTGATAGTACTATATATTTCTATTATATACAAAAATTATAGTCATCGTGATAAAATTTGTTGATTAAATTAAAGGTCCTACATTTTGTAATGTAAATAAAACAGAAATACAAATTTTTTTTATTGAATACTCAATACAAAAAGTTATGAACTTTGATGGTTTAATGTTAAATTTTATATGGAAAACGATTTTTATTGATGCCCTTAGGAACTGAATTAAAAATTTGGATGGAATTTAATTTATGATGAAGAAGTTTTTTTATATCAAATAAATAAATTAAATTCGTATAAAAATAAAACCTGAACAAATATGAAAATGTACATATTTAATAATATACAATTTTTAACCTGTCCTATAGTGTGAAATATGAATTGATTTCATATCTGAGTATTCATATAAAAACAGAATTATACAGAAATAAATTAATTTCATTGAATATTTTATTGTAAATACTAAATCGATATTGCAGTAACTACTTATATATTTAAAAATTTATCAGATTCAAAGTTATCAGTGATATGTAACCAAAAATATTAAAATCATAAGTAAATTCTAATTTTTGAGATATACTTATCTGTTAATTCTGAACATTTGTCACTTAGAAACTTATAAATCCAAACGCTTAAATAAGTTTAGATTAAATAAATAATAATTTCAAGTTTCGAATTTCTTTTGTTACTTCATAAAAGACTTATCGTATTACGTTATATAAATCATGCAACTTTTACAATTTTATTGAGTTTAGCTTTAGTTTAGTCAAGAGGTAGATAAATTTTTATCGTGTGTACTAAAAAATAAATTTGCAAGCTTTAAATTTGAAAAATGTCAAATGACTAAAAATATGAAGTTTTAGTAGTCGTGTATGTCCTTAATTCCTTTTCCATCCGATTAATCAATACAACATACAAATGTCATTCAATAAAAATGTAAATTTATTAAGGACATTAGTACATGACGTTTCATTAAGGACATTAGTACATGACGTTTTATAGGTTAAAATATAAATTATAATTATATTTACACAGATCATACATAAATTATGACAGAGCAAAAATTGTATGAATATATACGTGATATCTCAAATTTTTTGCATACATTGCATATTGCAACAAAGTTTCATTAAGGATTAATGACATTAAGGACATTAAACAGTATATTCATTAATGCAAAAAAAATTTGCACAATAATGTTTTAAATATATATTATCAAAATAAATGCTTAAACTGAATGCAATGCTGATATGTTACTATACAAAACTACAGTTTTCAACTGACTAAAAATAGAATCTAGAATCTTTGAACTTATGATAGAAAACTACCAAAATTGGGGAAGAGCACAAACAAGTATAACTGGCATAAGTTGTTAAATTTTAAAGGCATACCTTGATGGCTTGATCTATATTATAGTCTCATACTCCTAGTAACGCCGGTGGCTTAATTTGGTAGTATACTATGCCGCGGTGCATGAGGTCGTGAGTTCAATTCCTTACCGAGCCATCGATGTTGTTCTAATAAGTTAACTCAGCTTTAAATGACTACCAGTAATAAAATAGGAAAAATGCTAGCAGTTGAGTACATATGGCTGACAACAATTAACTCTCGTTACAAATACATTAGCTTGTTACAATAAAATAGTTTCTCTGCTACAGAGAAATTTATGAGTCGGAATCTATTTAAGATTAGTAGGTCCTAAATTGCATTAGAGTGTCGGGAAAACCTCTAACAGATAGAGGATAGACCTAGGCGGACATCGGGCTGTTGAGCCAAAAAGAATAAGAAAAAGTATTCTTGTTGATTCCAATTTTGGCAATAATGCATCTATACTAAAAACTAACTCCTTTTATAAAACTTACATATAACAACAGAATCTTAATCATTTATTATGATTATCACTATTCTGAATTTTCGTGGAATTGACGAAACATTTTTGAATATAAAAACATTTATTTTGTTGCTGTAAAAACATTTTTAGATTTTTATGTAAATATCAGCTTAATCTTAAGCGAATGCTAAAATTAAATCTCCTTAATAAAATACGTAACATGTACAATATGATGATGATTTTTATGTTTAGTCAAATTTATTTTTTAACTTACTTATAAATAATATACTTAAACTTTTATGTACATAATATTAAAATAACAAGTTAAATTACTTAAAATATATTATAGACACAAATAAGTACATAAACATATATTCAAGTATATGTATGTATATAGTTGTTAAATTATACAAGGACTTGAGTTGTAAGTGTTTAATGTATATAAGTATAATTATATTCATGATTATATTGATTGTAATGCTTTTTCCGAAAGTCCTAAATTTACATTCGTATAATGTATCAAAATGCACTTCAATGAAAAACCAAAAAAAAAAAATTGCTGCATTTCAATATAATTATATAAAAATTGTATATATTTTTATATGTATACCTACAAATTATAATTAAAATTTTTAATCTTTTTCAGTATTTTTAATAATCTATGTACATGTATTTTTTTAATCATAAATAAGTAAATAAAAAATCTGACAAAAGAGAAGTGATGTCATTACACAAAAAAAAGCTCAACCATATAAAAAAAACCGTCCACATTTTTTAATATTTCAAGTTATCTTTTATATACCAAAATTGACATTAATATATATACTTTTTATTATATTCACACACAAATTGTAAATATACAAATACAAAATTGAAATTAATAAAAAAACATTAATGATAACATTTTTTATTGTCAGTTTAATTTTTATGAATTAAATAAATTAAAATTTTTTGTGTTGAGTATTATTTCAGGGAGCAGAGTAGGGGCAGTATGATATGATGAACTATAAATTCCAAGATAAATTTCTGCGTGTAAAAAATTCCTTGTTGGAATTCATCAAGTGAAAAATTTCTTTACTACTTAAATCTGTAGCATAATTAAAATTAAGGCTTGCTCCAACATAAAGAATTCTATTGCTCCAAGAGAATATTTCCACAGCCAACTATTGGCAAAAGAAATATGCTCCCCTTTTAACTGTGCCACCATTTAACCTTATGCCATTTCTCAAATGGCATAAATTAATAATTTGAATTCGGGTTTTTTACTTCACTATTCAGGGTTTTGGGTGGTAATCGAACTGAATCAGATGAATTATAACGATCACAATTATAGTCATATTCATTTTTTATATATTACCTGGGTCCGGATTCTCTAACATTCGAAATGTTCTACGATTTATTACGATTGATTGTCCTAGTTTTCTACTTTAGTTTTTGACTATATTGCTAACAGTGAAGTCGTGTAAACTTTAAAGTTGTAGCAAAGTCAAATTAGTAAGTTTTACTAAAACTATATTGTCGAATTTTGAAAAATAGGAAATAAAATAGGAAATTCTATGTCATTCAATGGTGAGTTTTAATTATTAGATCAACAATTCTAATTTCTTTAATAATAAAATTATATAATATTTATTTGTAGAAAATTAATTATTAATCATTTTATGAATTTCTTTTAAAACATTTCCACCATTTATAGACCAATTATGTTGCTACTCAACAGTAAATTTACAATATCTAAATAATCTTTATATAATTATTAAAACTAGAATTTATAAATTATTTTTAGATTAAAAAAAAATTATCTTACCTTTATCATCATATGGTGTTGTATCATCAGTCATTTTGATAAATTGACCTTAATTATGGTTAAAATTTTTGAAAGATTTTTCACAACTCTTGCATTGACAAAAACTTTAACGATCCCATTTTACAACAACAACAAAAACACTTTAAAAACAAATATAATTTATTATATATTTTTGATTTTAATTTAATTTACGTTTAAAATAAACTAAATAAAAAACAAAGATGAAGAAAAATTAACTTTTACAAATTAACTATATTTTTTTATATCCACAACTCACAAATTTTCGAAATAGAATTAACGATTTTATAATTTTTTAAATACCAATTTTTAATTAACTATTAATTATATAATTATTTTCTTTCTAAATATTATTAATTATTATAGTTAACTATTATATATATATATATTTTTTAAATGGCTTTTGATATAATTTGGGGGGCCGATATAATATTATTTTAAAAATTTGATTATATATTTAACATATTTATTTTATTACATAGATTTTTTTTAATTTGATTTTAATTTAAAAATATTAAATTGGATTTTTTTTTTTGTTTTATATTTTGATTATATAATTTTTAAGAAAATTCTCTAATAACGAACATAAATATTATATAGAATTTATTATTATATTCGAACAATATTTACAAATTTAATTTTAATTTTAATTTTTTGTCTAATTAACATTTTTTTTCAAGATTATATCACTTATTTTTTAATTAATTAATATCAAATAACTATTTACTATTTTTTTTTGTATATTTATAATAATTTTTAATTTCTTTTTATATTTATATAAATATATTTAACATAATTAATAAAAAAATATTTTTTGTTTTTTTTTATAATTAATTTTTTCTATGTTTATTAAAATTTTTTTGTTGAAAATTAGAATATATATGTACTTATATAACAATTTTCAGAATTATATATAAACCTGAATTTGATCAAATAACGAGAAGATCTGAAACGAGAAGAATATAAAAATTTCAAAAATTTAAGTTAAAAAGAATTTTTTAGATAAATATAAAAATTTTTTGGTATAATAAAATAAATTTTAAATTAAATTTTTTAACTTTATTAATCAATTAAAATAAAAAAATTTCTGATATAAAGTTTGATATATATTTATCGGTGACGCGGTTTTTGATTTACATATATATATATATTTTTCCCCCATGTCGATTGAATGGAGAAATAAGCTTATTAAGCAGTTACAAAAAAAAGTGCTCACAAATATAATTAATATTAAAGATAGTAGACCTGCAATATTCGTTTAGTCGAAATAATAATACAAAAATAATCAATCTACCTATTTAGAGCAATTTCTTTTCAGCTACACTTTCTTACACCCTCTACGTCTACGGTGTAGAAAAATATTTCGTTTTTTTTACTGCACCTTCTACACTTTTCTACATCCTAATACATCGGCGCCTAGAAAAAGTGTGCACACTTTCTACACTTTCCTATACACCCTCAAATTTAAAGGTGTAGAAAGTCGAGATATAATTATATTTTTTCTAACTTTCAAAGTAGAAATATTATTCGTGAATTAAATTAAATAATATTTTAATCACAAATTATGGAAAAAAGTATAAAAATTTATAATTATATAAAGAATTTTGTCAGGGTGTAATAAAAGTATGTTTTTTTCATACCTGACACTTTTGCTACACCATAGATTTTCGACAGTTTCCACCTTGGTAGGGTGTAAATAAAGTGTATTGAAAAGAAATTGGTATAAATTTCGGAAGAAAAAATACGTTAACTAGTTTAATTTTCTAGTCTAGTGGAATCACATAAAGTGATTTGTGACTATCAACTATCACATCTTATACAATTTTGCATATAAATTTATATACAAAATTATAAGATGTGATAGTTGATAGTTAAAAATCACTTCCCACTTTGGTTAAATTGGTCTTAAATTTTATACCAATATTTAGATGTAATTTCTGATCACAAGTAATTCTGTTATACCGAAATAATTAAATTAATTATTAATTTTAGGGCAATTAAAATGAATGACCATTAAAATATTTGCCACTAATTACTAAAAATGATAAGAAAAGTTTTCAATGTCACATTATAATCACAATGACAAATTTTGATATAAAATAGTTTATAATAGTTAAAAAAGCACAAAAAAAGCTTACGAATAAAATTTCGTTTTACAACAAAACCACTGTTTTCTATAATAGTAATAAATATATTTCGAAATTTAAAAAATTTTAATTATTCAATAGAATTTTTATTATAAATTTTTATATTCCGGTTTAAATATATTTTTAACTAATTTTAAGTTTTGATAAAAAGAAACATTTTGATTGTAAAAGTTGTTTCACCTTATTATCTTATTAATAAAACATTAAAATAAATCGATTATAGTAGTAAGAATTTTTTTAAAAGCTATATTTTTTTTTCATTATTATAATAGTCGTGTATTTATCACATAGGTATTATGATTTAATGAAGATTGAATGAAATTCTTGCAATGACCATAAATATTTTTATTACAATCCCAATCAAACTAATAAACTTTGCCTTAGTAGAAAAACCAAAAAGTTTTTTATTAACTATTATAAATATAAATATATTTGAACACAAAAACATGATAATAAAAATTATTACCTAATAAAGAATAATTATACATATTAGAAAGAAGAGAAATATAAAATGTCTACTTTAAATTAAGGCATTAGAATCAATCTAGTCTATAATTTAAAATGAAAAGCACCATAAATGCATAGTTTTGTCCAGAATTATATAACCAATTTTTCAAAAATAGCAAATAAAATACCGTAGCAATTTCAATAGCAACTATTCAAAAAAAATTTTGATTACCATTAAAAAAACTAACAAAAGATTTAAAAGCTTCTTTTTTTTTTGATGGTGAATTGAAAAAAAAAATCATAGAAGATTTATCCTTGTGAATTGAAGTGGTTTTTTTTATTATTATTAAAAGAGAAGGTAATTCATTTCATAGAATATTTTCTACAAATGATTTTCCACGATTGTCCTAGTTTTTTGAAGAAGAAAAAAAAAAAAGATTTGCTCATTTATATTTCATTTATTCATAAATAATTTATAGAAATTTTAAAAAGTAAATTAAAATTGAAATAAAAATTGTATAAATTAGTTTTATCTTTAACTATACTTTAATTGAGAAAGAAAAAGAGGCAGGAAAAAACGAATTCAAATTACTAAAATAGTTGCTATACATTTTTGGAATATTCTGTATAGATATAGAAAAAACTGAATTTGGATAAGTTCATGGGGAAATCATCAATAGTTTTTTTTAAGTAAAATAAATTAATTATTTTGATTTTGCCAATATGATTATGAAATTGTTCATTTACATTGACTACTAAAATGACTTTATAGACTCCACAATTCTGCTATTTCCGTACTCTTCAGATATATTAGTCCTCTTTTACTCAATCCGAATCGTTATCGATACGAAAATAATATTTATTTAAATTATCTTTCGAATATTTTCCAAAATTTTAAATTATGAGGACAATAAATAATCAGATTTCTTACAGTCCAAATATTGTATTTTGGAATTACTAAATTGGTATATTATACAAAATTGGTCACTTAAGTGTACATAATCTATACAATAATCCTATTGAATAATATTACATAGGAGAAAAAAAAATCTAGAAGATTATTATCAATGGATTTCATTTTTATAAATTCTAATTTTTCTGTTTTTTTTCATAAAGAAATGGGTCAGTAATTTTTCCAATATTTTGTTTAGAGTATGAAAAAAAATTTTCTGTTATATATGAAAAATACTTAATACCAAGATAAGGAAGAAATTAATCATCCTGGCCTGGCTAGAACAATGTCTGGTTGGAGAAATTTTTAGAAATTCAAACAAAAATTTGGTTGAGAGGATGATGTAAAATTGCATTTTTATACAAAACCGGATGATACTTTTAGTTTATATTAGTTGTAGCTGTGCAGGAAGACCGCTTACAATTTCTCGTTGGTTTTCCTGTGTTTTTTTTTATATAAATTTAAGTGCAAAAAAGTTAAAGGTTTCCTTTGGAAAATTATAGTAAGTTGTTATAAAATGATAATAATTACAAATTTTTAATTAGGCCACAAGAGTATTATGTAAATCTTTTTGTATATAAAATTTTTCTTATTTCTGACTAATATTCGAATAAAAATATTTATAATCAAATAGAATTTTTTATTAGATAGTAGGATTATTCGGATATAATTAATTTTAATTTAGTTTTTGTTTGCCTGTTATAAAATCTCCTCCAAATGGATAAAAAAATACTTGCAAATTGCAAACAAATTTTATCAAACCCAAAGATCTATAGGAAATTTTAATTATGATGTCGAAAATTTTGAAATTAGTCGAATGATGTTTATAATCATTAATCTCAGATAATTCAGGATATTTCGGAAAAAGTCGAAAGTATTACTATTAGATTCTGTCCCACAAGTAAATTTATACTATGTAATTTTTATGTAATATAAAATTTAGTATAAATTTACTTGTGGGACAGAATCTAATAGTAATACTTTCGACTTTTTCCGAAATATCCTGAATTATCTGAGATTAATGATTATAAACATCATTCGACTAATTCCAAAATTTTCGACATCATAATTAAAATTTCCTATAGATCTTTAGTTTTGATCGACTTGTTTGGTATATCCTTTGATTCCATGGGAAAAGTAAAATTCATATTATTTTTACTAATTACAATTTTAGCTTTTTCCCACGGAATCAAAGGACAATTATATACCAGTATAGATAATTTATCCGATAATGATTTAAAATTTGTTGCAATTTATATTCCACCGGGGAATTTTACAGATGGTTAGGTTTAGTTAAATGGTTGAATATAAAATTTTGTTGACATAAACATTTTATAAACGAATAATTTGGTAATTGAATAACAAAAACTTAATTAGGTGTAAATTGTATTCGCAATTATATTGTTTAAAATTACAACCGCAAATACACCCACCTTTAGGAAACAGGAAAGATTAGACAATAATTATTATATTAACAAAAAAAAAAATTGATCCTTGATTTTTATTTGTTATTACAATTACATTGAAAATTATTATATATGTGTTAAAACATCCTAAAAGATCTATAAAAATAATAATAAAAAAAAATTACTTAAAACAATCATTTATTATATTTTTATCCGCATTCTATTACATATATAAAAAGGACACCATACAAATTCTCCTCAAACACAATTCATGACGCATAATATATTTTCATTTACCACATTTTTTTTGTTCTTCTCTGTTTATTCTTTTTATAGATCGATATTTTTGCTCATATTATTTAAAACAATAACGAAAATTTATTGAATAAAAAAATGGGGGGGGTTTTTTTATTCAATAAAAACAAAAAACCAAAAATTGTGAGTTTTATTGTTTATTTTAAATCAAAACAGAACATAAAAATCCATTTATTTATTATCAAACATTTAAATATTTATATAAAAATATGGTATAAAAAAGTACGTACAAGGAAATCCAACCAACAACAAAAAATGGAACTTAAAAAAAATGAACAATTCCAATTGACACGCATTTCTGTTCTTTATTTTTATAAGAAAATTAATATTATTTTTTTTATTCTAATATCGATAATCCGATCAAAATGTGCACTAAAATAAAAATTACTACTAATATGTTAGTAGAGTGTTAATAGAATTTCTTTTTCTTTATATTTGTAAGCCAGTGACAGGGAAATTCGATATGGGGTAATGAATACGTTAGACATATCGCAATATAGAAATATTTTTGTCACAAATGTTCAAGATGCAAATTAAATTGTGATTCAAATTTTTGAAGATCAGTCAATTTCTAGAAATGTTAATACGTTTCTGCTTTACAATGACAATTTAAAATGTTGCAAATATTATACATATATAAGATCTTAGTTAGAAATCGATTGAGTAGACTAGCTTTTGATCGAAACACTATAATTTTTGAAATTTAAGTAGAGCTAATTTTAAAATTGGCTCTCGACTAAAGCTTAATCAACATAAAATTGAAAATTATTTAAGCATAATATTTGCAGGATTTGACACGATTTACAGGTACATATGGTACACCAAAGTCTAATATCAAATATTCCGATTAATAAATATATCCTTTTCTATTTAATGAAAAATACTTGTTGTTGGGTAGACAGTTAGTAGAACTGAAAGAAAATCTAATTTCGAATTATTGTTGGATTCAAATATTCCCTAGGAGGACAATGATCCCATTTAAGCTGTTGCGTCATTGAATTTTCATAAAAATAAATGGCAAAAATAAAAACTATTAACAAAAATTTGATTTTAGCAGAAAAAAAATTTAGATTACAAAATTTTATTTTATTTTTTTGGCTTGTTTTTTTAATAAACTTGTTGTTTGATACTTAAAATGTTCTCCAATTCTTTTTTGGCGAAAATTAAATAAATAGTATCGCTAACGATGTACTTAAAAACAACAAAATAAATACCTATATATAAGATATATATAACCTATAAAAGGTATATAAAATATAAATGGCGATTTTTTGTGTTGTCCTTATTTTGATAGACTTACAAAAAAACAACAACTTGAAACTAAATAATAACAACTAAAAAAAACAATATCATTATACACTAATTTACCACCCCCTTCTAACCAAAGTTTCTCCAAAAAATAAAATAAAAGAGCAACAAAATACTTAAACACTTTTATTGACAAATATCACGAAATATTCAAAATAACAGAAAAAACAAAATATATTCAAAAATTGAAGAAAATAATTCAAAAAATAATAATAAAAGTTCCTTGTGAACAAAACGTGAGCCTTACCTTACCTACCACTCTAACCAGTGATACGTTGTACATTTTTACATACTATATTTATATTTTTGTTATTTAAGATTGTAATTGTGCACACAGGAATAACAATGAAAGGGCGTACGACAACAGTCGTCCTGTGATAAGGTGATGAAATCGAGGGATAAGCTTTTTTTTATGTTTAGAAATTCTTGTCGTACCTTTTTATGAAAATTATTCATTTTGCATAAATGTGTATTAGTGTTTTAGTATTATTGTTTTAGTGTTGTGTGTGGGATACAATTTTTTTTTTGATTATAGGGTCCTTTTTTTACAAAAAATTTGTCGTCCTTTATAGGAGATAATTTATTATATATATATTGGATCAAATTATATTTAACACACAATATTTATGTATACATATATATTTTTTTAACTTCTATCTAGTTAATAAATTTTGTGAACCTTTTGATCACCAACAAAAAAAAAAACACAAATTTTATGTTTGTGTGCACATCACTGGTGAATTTAATTAGTCATTTTGTTTTTTTTGGAGAAACGTGTATAGTATATGCTGCATATATGTTTATTGTAAGGTTTTCTGTGATAATTTTTAATCTAATTTATGTAAACACGATGAAGAAAAATCCCACTGGGTAAAATTATATCTACTACTTATACTTACCTCCTAAAATGGAATAAAACAAGAAAGAGAAAAGGACTTGATCGTCTGGTTGGGGTTGCTATTTAACTCTTCTATACTATTCGAATTATTAATAAGGATAGAGAAATATTTAAGGTTAATAAATAAAGTATCAAGTATATATAAATTAAGGATAGATAGAACAAAAAAAAGAGTTTATACAAATTAAAAACAAAAAAAAACATAATAATAAAAAAAAGCTCTTTACAAAATACAAAAAAGCTTAAAGATTGTTTTTTACTGATAGTAAAAGAGGATACTTTAATGTATATTTACAAATGTTGACAAGAGGATTAATGTCATTCTTGTATTAGGCATAGAAATATTGTTTTTTTTTTTTTTGAATGAATTTTAAAGGTTAAAGTATTTTAAAAGTTTCACAAAGTAAAAAAATACAATAATTATAATAGAAAATATTTGTATTAAGTATGTCGTTTTTGAGAAAATTATTTGTGGTTGTTATAATACGGTGTCATTTGTTGCTATCACGAAATTTTAATAGTATGACGTTATAAATACCGAAGAGAAATAAAATGGTTTTTGTTCGATTATTATAAGTTAGTTGAGAGTAGATCAATTTGAATTAACCATAACGTGTAGTTTTTTTTTGTACACAAACGATTTGTATAAAATTGGTTTTTATGAAAATTCAGTTTTCTGGCGATGGTACATAAAATTGTGTATTGCAATTACATAATTAATCAAATTAATTTTGAAAAACTTCGGTTTTCAATAGTTTGGTGTTGTGTAAAATACATAACATGCAACTAAGGTCATAGAAGATTTAATAGTAAATTTAATATCTACAAAACATTTTGGAAAACTCTGATGAAGGCGTTACGAAACTAATTTGAGATGATCACAATAGATCATCATGGCTATAATTGTTACCATACATTTTTCAGATTATGATTTGAATCTATTATTTCTCATGCTGAGTACAAATTTTAAGGTTACATTTTTCCTATTATAATTTGTAGTGTGTACTATATCATCTTAAATGCAAAAAAGTACCAAAATCTTAAAATTATGACATAATAAATATTGTAAATAGGTAGATACTTAAATTAATTCTTTAGTGACAATTTGCGCGACAACATTGTTGCAATTTAATCTCAAAATTTGCCTTGGATTATCTTTCTGTTAAAAAATAATCCAATTGTTTATGTCAATTTTTAATCTCTCTATAAAATATAATACCAAAAATTAATTTTCATTACGAATTGACTTTAATTTTATAACAAGAATACCAATAAAAAAATTATACTTGACCTATATAAATAATTATGTATTTGTATATTTCCCTTTTCCTAAACAATTTATTAGAATTTTTTGTATACCATTTAAATTTTTTGATTCGAAGAGAAAATATATGAAAAGAATTTCGTTGTCCCCTTATAACAATTTATGCGGATACCCCAGCAGTAAAATTTTAGAAATGATTAAAACAGAAACAACAAAATTCACTTAACTTTTATGTTTATTTGTTTTTATATTTATTTTTTTGTTTTATGTAAATGTCATGAAAATTAATTGTAATTTTCAGTAATTGAAGGTCTAAAAAAGATTTAATTAAATATCAAAATATTTTCTATATTATTTTACTTGTTTTCGTTTGTTTTTTTGTTTTTGTTTTTAATTTTGATAATTAGGAAACGATTTAATTTTTAAGACCGTATAGATATAATTGTTAATTTATAGGTTGGGTTGCATAAGACAATTACAATATTAATTTCAAGAATGTTATAATAGACAGAATCATAAATTAAATGATAATAATGATACAATGTATTTGCCGGGTATATCAAATTATAGGAAAGTATGAGTAAAATTTATTTTAAGTTTTAAATTCGGTTGAAAAGAGTTGGAATAATATTCTTAGGCAATACGAAAATTATATGGGATTCTGCAGTATAAAGTAATCAACTAGAAATTTTATCACAAAGCATCACATTTTATCTATTCCTTCAATTGAACATCAGAAACTAATCACTTCCCTAACGAATTTTTTTTTTAAATAGCAACATGTCAAATTAATTTTAATCTGAGTTCAAATTGTCTTTTTCCAAGACAAAATTAATTTTAATTAATTTTTTTCCAAATCGAAACGGTCTTTCTTCAAATAAAATTAATCTTTTTACAAAAAAAAAGGTATTAAAAACACCACCTAAATCGAAATAGTCATTGGCAAAGCCTTAGAAAAGGATGAATTTGATTTTTATAGTAAAAGTAATTTGACAATTTATATTTTTGAATAAAATTAATATAAATTTGAATTCATATATTTAAACAATCAAATAATAATACTCAAATAAAAACAAAATGTCCTAAAAAATAATCAAATAAATTAATAAATATTAAATAAATAAATATGAAATAAAAAATCCACCCATTAATAATATTTAATAAAAAATAAGCCGACAAAATTATATATTAAAAATTCACCTTTTTTTATATTTCGTATCCTTATTACGTCCAGGACATGAAAATTATTTATATTTATATTATTTTTTTTTTTTGTTTTTTGGTTTGTTCTCCTCAAAATGATTGATTGATTGATTTATTTATAATTCTTTTAACATTATTTTTATATTAACAAAAAAATATATGTCCAGTTCAAAAATTTTTTTATTATACTCCTAAAGTTATGCAATTGAAAATATTTTAACTAATTTTTTGAAAATTTGATTTAAATGTTTTTTTTTTTTATTATTATTTTAAAAAAAGGCAAACAAAATCACAGAGAATAAAAGTTTTCAGTTAAAATAAAAAAAAAGCAATTTTTTTTAAATAGCTAATTGGAAAACTGACCTAAAGAAAATTCATTTTTCCTTTTATTATAAATTTCACTAATAGTTAAATAATTAAATATTTCATTTTCTTATTTGCAATAGAATTGTTTTTTTTTTTATTTTTCAATTTTCTCGTAAAATTTTCTTGTTAATTAAAAAAAACTTTTAAAAATACAAAAAAAAAGTTGAATCGAAATGCGCGGCACGCAAAAACAAATTGTGATTTCCTTTTCCTTTTTATTTACAATTTGAGAGAACGAAAATCCTTTTTGAAATTTTTTTTTTTTAAGATTTTATTTAATTAGAAAATTTTATGTTTTATGTAATTTAAAATAGATGAAAGTTATTAATTAATTTAATTATGTTTTGTTATTTTAGTTACAACAAAAAAATAAGTAGAAGTGATTTTTATTTTTGGAAGATCAAGTGTTTTTTGTTTTTTTTTATGAACTTTTATGATTTATGTATCTTTTGGTATACACACTATCTTGGTACAATTATTAATTATAAATTTTTATTCGTTTCTTTTTATGTTTCAAATGAAAATTAAAAAAAAATGTATTTAAAAATTTTCTATTTTGTATTGAAATTAATAATGATGAAAAATATAAATAAATTATGAAATTTTATATGTAGAACAGAATGGAGAAAAAAAAACTATTTTTCAGTTTAGATATTTATTAAAATGTATTATGTATATTAGTAGAATATGATCATTATGTGTACACTATAATATTTTCTCATAAATTATATATATGTAGATAGATACATATACATATATATATAAAAAAGGATATTTTTATGGAAGAAATTGTAAAGAGTATATTTATGTAGAATATAAAGATACTTTTATGTGAAATATATACAAAATACTTTTTTATATGTTTTTTAAATGCACAAATTTTTATTAATTTTTTATATATATTTATAGATTATAATTATATATATATTTTTTTTAACACTTTTGTCTATTTATAAACTTTAGAATATTTATGAAATTTTCAAATTTCTTTCGTTATTTAATTTCGATATGTAAAAATTCCTTTTATATCCGTTTTTTAAAAGAATATTTATTAATCCCGCATAAATAAAAAGAAAGAAAATACAATTCGAATATAAATATTTATTGAAAATGCATAAAAAAATATGTAATATGCTGGATGCGAAATGTATAAAATGTTTTTTCTATTCTTTTAATCTATCAGATACAGAGAAATTTTCTTTATTTTTCATTTATATATATATATATGTACATATTTATGGTATATGTAACGAAATTTATTAAATCGGAAAAATATATATTTTTTCTACACATTTAATAGGTTGCTGCGCTAAAATTGCATATAAAAATATAATATTTTTCATTTATATTATTACAGAAATATTATATACACACATCTTTATAGTATAGCATTAAACATATACACATATATATATGAGCATTTAAATTACACAAAAAACACTGTAAAAATAAAAACTATATAAAAGAAAATATATATATATTTATGTTGAAAATTTTTAATGAAAATTTATATATGATTTTTTTATATTTTGAATTTTTCATGTTTTTAATAATATAAATTTTTGCATTTTGTAATCATAAAACTATAAAATTGTTTAAAAATTTAAAAATTTTCACTATAAACTTTTGATTAGAATTAATTTTCACATTAAGAAAAATCATTTTGTAATTTTTTTTTTTTTTTTAAATTTTATTTTTTTTATTAATGTTTTAACCGAAATGAATTAAATTTAAAACAAAAAAAAATATTAAATAAAAAAAATATATTTGAAACAATAAAACATGTAAAATTTTTATATGTACATGAAAATTACTTAAATAAATTTTATTTTATTATTTTTTTTAATAATATATATACATAAATATTAGAATAACTAAATATGTTACATTGTTTTATATATTTTATACAAAGTTATTATTTATGTATAAATATGTAGATATATATATATATATATTATAGTATATATATATAAATATAGAAATTATATTTTTTTTTACATTAATATTATGTTTTTTTTTATTAGAAATATAATCGCAAACCGCCCAAAATTACAGGCACCATGCCCAGTTAAATGTTAGTCGGCTACTGAACCTATTTATTCGGGGTTGACGTAGTTACAATGTATGTGTTTGTATAAATAAAATACACCAAAAAGGATAACAAAAATTAAGGATCCATATGAAAAATTGTTTCTCTCAATAGGAATAAAAAGCTTTTCGTCCTTGTTGCGTTTAGCTTTTTTAAAAGCGCACACATTGAAATATATTATTTAGTTACAATGTCGTGTGATATTGAAGGTTTTTCGAAAAAATAAAAACAAAAATATACTTACGAGTATTTATTTTGTACTTTATGCTACTTTTTTTATAGGAAAAAGGAGAAATTTTCGTGCTTCGTAACAAAAATAATAAAAAAAAAAAATTTGTGTGTAGGTTTTTTAAGAAAAATTATATTTTTTTTTTCTGTTGCGTAAACTTTAAATACGCATGACTGTTGTAACTCTGTGTTATATAGGAGTTAGGTTATTTTACTTTAGGTACCAAAAAGAGTTTTTTTTGGCCGAAAACGAGCACATGGTTTGTTTTATTTAAAAAGGATACTTACGACAACAACAAGAAAAACAAAAGAAATAATACAGTAATATAAAAATTTATTTTCATGGTGACGTTCAAAAGAAGTGAAATATATATGTATATATAGAAAATTTTGTTGGTTGTTGTTGTTGTTCTTTTGATTAAAGAAAGGATGTAAAAAAATTTCAGAAAAGGATGAGTAGCGAACGAACATTTGGACAGTGTGAAGAATTTTAAGAAAACTAGTTCAAATATGATTATTTATTATGTTTATTTTTTATTTCTTTGGTACAATACGAAAGGGAAATTTAAAGTGTAATTGGGGTGGTAAAAGGGGACAAAAGAGTGTTATACTTATTATGAAATTCTACCAGGATATAGAGTGAGCTAAAATAGTAAATAACCTAAATCTTCTTTATTTTTTGTAAACGAAATTTAATATTAAAATTATAATTACAATACAAAAAAAAAATATCCTTTTTAATTAGAAACAAAAAAAAATTGTTTCTATTTTTTTTTAAAGTAAATTTTAAGGTAATTTAAAGGAAATTCTTTTATATTAATCTTTCTACTTAATTTATATTATTTTTTAATGTAAATTCAAACAGTTGAGCTAACATAATTGAACATTAACCAAACCAACAAGAAAAAATACAATAACCCAAAAAGTAAAATTTTTTACAACATTCAAAAAAAAAAAGGTAAATTGATCTAATTTTAAAGCTAATGATATCCTTTTATCGTATCGTCACTTAATTGAGATAAATGGTAAATAATCAAAGTGGAAAAATGATTTTGTGTATTTTATGTGATAAAAATGATTATTTTTGGAAATGATTATTATTATTATTATTAGAAAACATGAAAAATAAAAAATCAAATGAAAAACGAATTTGGAAAGGGAAAATGTTTCTTATCGGTGGTAATGCTATGAAATTGACAGAAGAAGAAAAAATTATCATTTATAGATAAATATTTGTACAAGGAGTTTGTTATATATAGAAAATTTTTGGGTTAATAATTATTGGTAATTATATAAATATATTATAGATATTATATTAAATGATATCTAACCTTAATTAATTATTAAAGTTTTAGGTATATATATATAGATATTAAATTTACTTAAAATATAAATTTTATTTGCCAGAATTAAATTGGATATTTTCAAGTTTATTGTAAAGTGTTTTACTGGTTGAATAATTTGTTTGGCATAGTTTTTATATAATATTTTGGCACAGTCGAGAAACTTTTCAATGATTATATTTAAATGGGTCATCAAACTTTATACATCGGTATTACTTGTGTACCGGAAAAAAGGTCATAAATAGCATTTGAAATTGGTGGTTTTCAAGTTAAATTTAACTTCTGCTTAAATAAAGACGAGACTTTTATTAAAGGATGAATTTGATTTGAAGATACTATATAAAAAATTTAATTTGAAAAAATACGAAAAATATTTATTGTAGAATAAATAATATATGTATATATATTTAGACTGAACACCAATTAATTTTAGCAAATTAAAATAATTAATAAAAATGTGATAATAAAATATTTGATATAGGAGAGAAACTATGAGAAATTTTGATTAAATGTTATATCGACATCGACAGTATTATATAATCGATACTATTTAATAAATTACATATTATAATAAGCAACCAAGCATACAATTAACCTGTAAATTTACGAAATTTTCGTAAGGACTATTCAAGATTTAAAATGGAAATAACTAGAATTGTTATAAACAACCTTTACAAATTACTTCCATACTGAAGCATAGTAACAGTAGAATTACAACGACTTTTTGAATTTTTTTCTTTCTAACTTGAAATATTGAACATAATACAAACACAATGTTTTTGGAATTATTTAGTCAAAGCTTGTAAATTTCCATCTCAAATATGTCTGTTTTCCTGTTCAAAATTCTTCCTTTTCTATAATATTTCTTCAGGGGCGATAGTTAATCTTATCTGGTGTGTAAATCGACGATGTGATATTTAATCCATTATTGGGCCTATATATACTAATAAAATACAAAATGAGTTTCGTAAGATTATTTAATAATAAAAATTATACTTGACGATATTTCGAAATTAATGCCAACGGATTGAATTTCATTAATATCAGTCTTAGTCTTAGTTATACTAAAGTATATTGGATTAAATATTATAGTTCTTAAAGTAAATTATACATAAATACTATAGAATTTATTTTTGTTTTTGGTAAATCAATTATGTACTTAAAAATTTCATATTATTTCATATATTAATTCATTCAAATTTTAATCAAATTACATAAGAATTTGTTGTAAGAAAACATAATACTTATACCACATGTTATAGAAGTCAAATATAAATATTCTTCTTTAAGTTATGGTATAAATAATAATATAATTATTTTAATATTTAACCATCATTTTCTTCTCTTATTATGTAAATCTATATAATTAAGGCCAGTATTATAAATATGGTAATTAATATTTACAATATAACCATATGTAAAAATTAATATTTATGTTTATGCCTACTCATAAAACATATACATATATGTATAATGTATATATGTAAAAATAAAATAAAAAATTAATTAATAAAAACTTTCACAGCAAAAATTCTATTCTAAAAACAAAAATTATAAATATTTTTACCCAAACTTTGTAGGCAAACAAAAAATTATTGTTACAAAAGGAAAAAAAAAATTATGATTTTAAGCATAAGGGAATGTTAACAGTATCCTTTTTATCCATACTCTATGCCAAATATACAATATACAAAACAAAAATTCATTATATTTCCTTTATACTATTAATAAATGGTTTCCCACATATAACAATAATTTAAATATAAATTAGCCTCAATTTTCTTATTCTTTCTATGATTTAAATGAATTTAAATAAAATAAATTTTACTGTGTTTATTTTTGCACCTTTTTTATAGATTGTCAAGGTAACAACTACAAAAAATAATAATAATAATATTTATTAATTCTATAGATTACCTGTTATCTATATTTAGTTTTATAGATTTATATTGAAACATAATCGATTTTGACGAAAAATTCAACTATAGTTGAAAATGGAAATACGTTTTTATGTATAGTATATATGTAAATGTTATATTACATAAATCAAATGGCATAGTGTCCCATTTTTATATTTCTCTAAGCTTGTTTAATGGAATACAACAAAATATATTTAAAAGAAAATTTATTTTAACCAACAAGAATGTTTTTCTTTTTTTCCTTTTTAACAAAACAACAAAAATAAAAATTGTTTCAGGAGAAAAAAAAAAGGAATTATTAATATGTAGACATTACCAGCAAAAAAGATATCTTGGACCACAAGTCTAAAATAACTTTTCTTTTCTGGGTGGTGGTAATAAATTATTAGAAAGAAGAAGAAAAAATTTCTTGTATAAAAAAGAATTTGTGTCTCTGTCTGCGACGACGATGGCATATTGAAAACTTTTCTATTTTTCCCTAATTTTTTTCTTTCTTGTTTGTTATTGAACTTTATATTTTTTTAGAATATTGTATTTTTTTTTTGATTGATTAAAAGTTTCTGGATCCTATATCATCGAAATAAATAGATATATGGATAAATAAAAAAAAGTTTATTTTATTTGAAATAAATACGAAAACTTTAATATAAATAATACAGAAAACTTTTCGTATACGAGTATAATAGCTGGGATAATAATATGGATATGAAAATGATGTTTTATTTTATTATAATTGAAATAAAGGATATACAATTTAAGAATTATATATAGATATGTTATATTTCATATAAGAAAGTTTGGAATAAATTTCATCAATATGTAATTTAATTTCAAATTCTTTTTGGTTATCAAAAATTAATTACCTATCAAATTCAAATACTTTTGAATTTCAATAATACAATTTCAATTATAATTTAATTTCGTATCTTAACACTTATTTCCTATTTATGTCGATTTACCCTGTATTGAATTTGTCGACTTTCCTGTATAGAAGTACACATATAATTATTACTTTTATGTTTAATTTTGACAATTATATATTTATGTTCAATTTTATTTTAAATAATGCATTCATAATTTAACAAACTCCATATTATTATTAATATTTTCACTGTGCAAGAAATCTGGATATTTGCGTTTTTTTATTTTTAAATTTACTTCTGAGTTGGACAAAGCATCAATTACTTAAATTGGTTTTTAAGTGCTGTATGAATTTATACTTACTTTTTTATCAGAATAAATTAATCATTATATCAGAATCAGAATCAATCATTTTGTTTTTCAAATTTAATTTCTCTATTCTAAATTAAAATATAAATTAAAATTAACCATGTCGGTTTCAGACTTTTCAGAAGAATTTGACATATGTTTTATGCAATACTCAGGATTCTTATTATACTTATTACTATTCAATTTGATTCCAGAAACGTTTAATTTACGAAATGCATTAATTAATTTAAATAATTTTTAAATGTTAATGAGTTTTTTAAATTATATAAATTAGATTTTTGAAACAAAACCAAAATGTATTGGAATTTTCCCTATTAATTCTTTGTAATTTTTTTTTTTAAATCAAAGTTTTAAATTTTTCATTTTTATTACAACTTAAAATATAAAAATTTGAATAATTTTTTTGTTATTGTCTCTTGATACATGATAAAGGCACTCTGCAAGCACATTCATCTTTACAAGAAAAATTTTTAAGTATAGAGTTTTACACATTCAACCTTTTTCTCTCATAACTTTCTAACTCAAGCGAAAGACAATCAGCACAATAATATTTCTGGTTGTTTTGAATCAAAAAAGGGATAGAAAAAAATGTTACAGGAAAAATGTTGAACGTGTAAATGTTCATTTAAGATCCTTTATTTTTTTTATTTAAAATATATATATATGATAAATTGATGGTCTTATAAAGAAAAGCTCTTTAAAATGATATTAATAACCGTTGCATGTTTAGAGTCTTAAATAGGTTTAAAAAATTGTGTATTTTTTTTTTAAGTTTCAGTTATGAAAATTCTATACAACAAAAAAAAACATCACAAATTTTTAGTAAATATCTTCCTGTCATAGATGGGATTTTAGGAAATATTTAGGTGAGAATATTAATGTGTTCTATATATATTTTATATACAATACAAATGAAAAAGGATATTAAGTTCTTTTTTTTCATGCTTCCTTATTTTGAATTTTTACAAAATTCTATATATAAAAAAAGGTTTTTATTTTGTTAATACATAATTTTGATAATATATTAAAATATTCCTTTAAAATATATAAAGATTAAACTTGATATTGTGCCATGTAAAAATTATCCTTACAAAATTTTTAGGATTAAATTTATATGTTTATTTGTAAGAAGTGTTGTTTTTTTTTTTTCAAATTATAAAATTATGTTTATTTGATATGCAAAATAAAAGGATTTATTTATAGACATAATTTGAGATAATATTTAAGTAATTTATATTTTTCAAATTATACTAATTTAAATTTATTTTGACTACTATTATAATACAATATAATTAATTATTAAAATTAATGATCTGAATATGACTCAATGCGGACATTAACCGTTTAAGTAATTTCAATAAAATTTAGGCAAAATCCCTATACATATACACAAAATATTATAAATTTCGAAATGCGGTTGAGATTTCGCTGTTATGATGATGAAAGATAAGATTTTTAAATATTACTTTGTATACTAAGTAGCGATGAAATACTTTGTAACTGAGTTTAATATACTAAAAACTTCATGAATTTGGATAGTAAACGAGTCAATCAATGCAAAATTTTAATAAGAGATTCTATACAAATAGATTAACGAGTTTATTTTTCTCCGGATAGATATGTTATGTCTGTCTGTCTGTAATCTAAATCGAAAAGAATTTGTGCTAAAAAAATTATCTTTGATTTTTTTGTGTAGTGACAGTTATTTTATTCTCTAACTATATTTATTACAGGGATTTCGTTCTAGATTTCGTGCCAAATGTTATCTAGAATATGATTGCAATGTCAGTTTTAATTAATGAAAATTTAGACTCGTTGCAGTTTCTTAAATCTAAACCTGCTGAAATTATATAAATTATTATTTTCGTGAAACAGAAAAGACAATAATTTAAAAAAAAATTTAAATTAAAGAACTTCAATATTTTTACAAAAAAAAAAAAAAAACAAACCATAATCATTAATTACTAAACACAAATTTACTCGCTTAAAAATATAATTAGAAAATTTTTAAAAGCTTTTTTTACTAACCAATAACCAACAACACATTAAAGTTAATTATGTAAGTATTACACAGAAACCTTTTTTCTTAAAAAATTCTAAAATATAAACTTCCAAATACATAAATTCAGTAGCATAAAACATATATACATAATATAAATATTAAAAAAAAAATATAAATCAATAATATTAATAATGACTATAACTTTTCTTATCCGATAAATTTATCTCTATAATCACAGCATAAAAGATTGAAAAGAAACCATAAATAAAAACTCATTTTTTTTATCCATCAATTTTTTTCTTCTTTTTGTTTTTCCGAAGAAAAATAAAAAGTTTATAATTTTAAATGTTCGTCAACATCCTTTATGTTTTTTTTATTTTATTTTATTTTCTAACAGAAAAACAGGAAATATTTTAAAGTAAAATAAGAATATTTTTTATATGTATATGTAGAAAAAGGATGAAGAAAAAAAGACATGAAATTTTTTTTATTTTTTAAATAAATATAAAAATTCTTTGACCGAAACAATTTTTATTAGCTTATTTATCATTTATAGATTTTTATGTTCATAATTTATAATTTATATATTTTAAAAATTTATTAGACATAAAGGATTGAACTGGTCTACAAGGATATGCCAGATGATCCGTTATACTAGTGTAATGATTGTAGGCCGGTTGTATGCCAGTAATATACTGAAGGATGTGCTGAATAAATACTGAAATTTCGGATATTGGACTCTTAGTTCTTGTTTATGAATAATTAATTAAATTTGAAAGCAGATTTTGAATGGACTGCAAATAAGGATAATTGAGAGCAATTGGAGAAAAATTTGGAATTGGAAATATTAGTGAATCTAAACTATGATAAAATCTAAACATTTTGTCATGGTTTAGTTTCACTAATATTTCATTTCCAATTCAACATTTTTCACCAAATTCTCTTCATTATCCTTCATTATAGGTTGTTCTTAATGTCCTCAGCAGCATACAAATTATAAAGAAATCAGAAAAATAAAGATTTGTTTATCTAATTACACAATTAAGTATTTTACTAACAAAATTATTAAATAACGAAACAAGTAACTAATTAAGTTTTTAGACCTGAATTAATGATTTTTCTGTACCTAAATCTTAAAATAAATAAATATGTAATAAGAATTAAATAAAATTTTGTTATTGATCGTCCTTTTTAATTCGAGTGAGCTAGAAAATTCCAAAAATTCCTGGTACCTACAAAAACTCGTCAAATTCTGCATAATAATTATATATTCATTATTAATTTATTTTACTAAATTATTTTAATCTAAATTATTTTATTTAACAAAAGTGTTAACTCTAAAACAATTTTTTTTGTTAGCTAAACTCAATAAGTTTTTCATAGTTTTTGCAAAAGGATAATTTTTCTACACTTTTTATTCTTTTTGTTTTTTAAAATAAACTTTTTATTATTTTGTTTAAATTAAAATTACTTATACTTAACTTAATATATAAATTTTCGTTTTGGTTATACACTCAAAAAATAAACTTTCACGAGAGTATAAAATTTAGTTTTGAACTTTTTACTGCAACATAAATAGTAAAATTATATTACAAGTTTCCTGAAAAATATGTAAAATTAAAATTGAATTTATTTTTTATACTAGTATTTTGTAGTGTTGCTGTTAGTTTTAGTTAAAAAAATGTGCAATGAAAAAAAATACAAACTTTTTTTTTCACAAAAAAAAAAACAAACCAAAACATATAGAAATAAGTTGAAGTTCAAGTGGTTAAGTTGATATGGTTACAAAACAAATGTTATATTATGTAAAAATAAAATTGAAAAATTAAACATGAATAGTTTTTTAGTTTATGATAACTTTATGATAAATTTAGAAATATACAACAGAATATAACACATAATTTCTATATTTGTCTAATAAAAATGATGATTTCTATTTGTTTACGAATCATCACTTTGAGTTTGTGATTAAATGAAAATACAGGTGAATAATTTTAAATATTTTATATTAATAATTATTTTATTAAAATAATTTGTTCCAATTTTATTATTTAATTTACTTTTGGGACCTATCAATTCGATTTAAAAAAAAGACTTCTCTTGGTTTCGAAAAGTCTGAATTGGATTTGCAAATGTTACATATAATTATTACCCCAAAATCAGTACTTCTCAATATCGAAATTCTTCAGCTCTAGTAATTAAATTTTCAAAATTGTTCAAACTGTAGCGGCACATTGTCTTTCAATTGATTGATTTTGGATGGAGTACCTACACTAGCCTACAGCACCAACAACAACAGAAAAACTAATGATATTAAATATTGATATGTAATACAAATAGTTGCTGCTACATAAAATCTATTGTTTTTTAATCATAATCCAAAAGTTGAAGACCAATCTTCAAAAAAGACCCATAATTGAGTTACTTACCAAACACAATTTAGTCACTCTCTATCAACATGGTACAAAATTAAAATTAAAAAAAAAATCATCATAAATTAATTATTTATTTACTAACCTCCCAAAAATTCTATTCCAATTATTATTAACTTCTGTTCAAAACATCTTAAAAAAAATTAATTTTCTAAATTAAATAAAATCACCTTTAACAATAAAAATTATAACAATTTTCTTTTCACATTTCTCTCCTTTTACAAAATACAAAAACCGAAAAAAAGAAAACTTCCGCCAAAAAAAGTACAATTTTAAATATTATCTTCATTTATCCTTTTTTTTTTACCCATCAGGACAATAAATGATGTAAATATCCTGACAAAAAAAAAACAAACAAAAAAGAAACGCACAAAAAATTCTATTTTAGATTCCTTTTATCAGGATTACATTTACCATAATAATTTCTTTTAATAATAAATTTGGTGTAAAATAGTTAAAGTCCTTTTTACAGCAGCAGCACCAACAACAACAGAAAAAAGTAGCTTTCTGTTTTCTTAACAACGCAGCAAGAACAACAACAACTACGTAAAAATTACACAAATCTTTGAATTAAGTTTGTAATAAGAAGAAGAAAAAAAGAATTGTGGAAAAACATTTTCCGGCTTATGCTTTACACAAATTTCTTCATATTCTTCGTCCTTTTTTCTTTTCTAAATTTGCAATTTTGTTTAATATTATCTAAAAATACACACACACACATATGTACAAACAAATTATTAAGGGATGAAATATATATAAATGTATATAAATAAATCTTGATCTTAAAGGAAGAATTTTCAATGTAATACAAAAAATATATTTTGTTATATAATAAGTACATATATGTATAAATGTATATTTGTTTCTTTTGTTTGTTTAATTTACAAGGATACGAAAAGTTCATAAAAGTTCTGAAAGAACTTAAATTGTATAGATATGGATATGAATTTATATTTTCCAACAATTTTTTTTAATAAAATTTGGTGTCTGTTAACCATTTTTTTGTTGATCTGGTTCGTCCGCCAGATTCAATCAGGTTTTGAACAGTAAAATGTACACATAAATTTCTAATAGAAAAGCTTTTTTGGATTATGAATGATTCATGTTCATGTTGTTATAATGCAACATAGCTGATAGAAATTCAAAGTTAGAACTAACAGATTTTTGTCCAAATATATTCCAAATAATAACTAAAATTGTCCATAATTAAAGCAATTTTTTCAATCCCAAATTTACATGTTCATAAACAAATCCATTAAGCAAAAGCACATAATTATGAAACTACTCCTCAGTTAGTTTGACTGCGAATCATATATTTTATTACTCTTTTATTTTGGAATTTTTATACGTATATATTTTTGACGGTATAAAACTTTTAGGAACACTTTTGTGTAAATATAGCAATATAATTTTCCAATAGGGACGAAAAGCAATTTTTTTTATATTTTTTATACGTAGCTACTATATATTATAATTGTTTTAATGTTATGAAATCCAATTGTTGCACAAATCGTTCCCATATGCAAGTATAAAAACTGTTATTTAAAATGATTTTTTTTTTGCATTTTATTTCAATTCTCTTAAATAGTTGAAGCTATATTTTCTTTTTGTTATCAACATTAGATCTCATCAAAATCAGGACTAGAAAAGAAAAATTTTGATATGAAGTAGAAAAGAGATCAACAAAAGAAAATATTAATTAAAGAAAATGAAAATTTTTAAATTGAAAATAATGAAACATTAATTTAAGTTGAAATAATAATAATAATTGATAAGTAAGATAATTAAAATAAAGTTGTTATATTTAAGTGGTCTATGCTGGGGTTGGACATATAGATATTCATATTTTGTGTAAAGTAAATAGTAGATTGCTATATCAATCTACTATATTAACTGTTATAAAATCGTACAAAACAGAAACATGAAATATTTATATAATTATAATTATATGTATAATTAAAAGTAGATATTAAGTAGTGACATAATATTTGAAATAAATTAAAAATCATATTTCTATGAAAATTACATTACTTGAGCTATTGCTAACACCGCTGGCTACTGATATTACTACCTGCGAATAATTAATTAATTTCAAGCTAAACATAAAATTTTAATTTAATTGCAGATTAATAGCAACAGTATAAACTACATAAAGCCATCATACGTTGATAGTAGTATAAATTTGAAAAGAAAATCTTTTAGTTAGATGACACATTTCTGCATTCTTATAGCTGATTGTAGTTGGTAATATCCAGGACAGCTCTTTATTCTTCAAATTGAAAGTTTTTCCTTTTTAATTTTTTTTACAAATTAAATTTATTATATTTAACACTTCTTTTCAAAAATTATTTGCATTTTCTCTTCATACAAAATTTATCCTTACAATGTTCTTTTATTATGAAAATTTTGTCGTTTGTGTTCATATTATATCATTGATCAATGATATTATGTTGTGTTGAATAAATTACTCTGCAAAAAAGACCAAAAACATTTTCTATAAGAATAATTCCAATATCTCTGTTATCTTTTTGTAAATACTCCATAATATTACTTATATGCAGAGATTACATAAATTAATATACACCACCAGCAAAAATACAATATAATGTACTGAATATAATATGTATTTTACGTTACAGTATGTAAGTATATGTATAGTTTTATATAATTCATATCTTATAAAAGATATTTTCTTCGAACTATAATATTTCTATAAAGATTAAGAAAATATTTTTATAAAAACATTTGATAAAATATTATTATTAATATTTTGTTCTAGTTTAATATATTTTGATTATTTTTATATTGAACTTTAGATTCAACAAAAATTTCATAATAATATTGAAAAAAAAATATATATTTGCTAATTATATTTATGACATTATATTATGTCGAATTGAAGAAAGCTAAATAAAAAATTATCAAGTTATTGCAGTAGATATAATCATACATATGATTAATTATATTGTTTAAATAGTTCTTGAATATATTAATTAATTGCATAAATATTATTTGAACTGATACATTAATTAGATTATAATAAGACTATATAATAACTGATACCACACCGAACTGCAAACACAGAAATGTTGATATTATACTGGTGGCCCTAAAGGAAATTTCAGAAGCTGATAACAACAAATCTATTCGTCAATAAAAACAACGTATTTATTTTGTATATTAACATTTATGTAATTAATAAGAGAATCACATTTTTGAAAAAAAAAAATATTAAAATAATTACAATATGTAAATCCATTTTACATCCTTAAACTTACCACTTTTATTTAAGAATTTAGAAATATTAACAAAACACTTTCTTCTATATTGTTAATCACCCTGTGTGTAATCACCTACAAAAGGAATTTTTTTTTTGTAATTCAATAAAGGTATTTGTGTAAGTAAAATTCCTTTATATTATTTGCGTGTAACACGCATTCCATATACAAAAAAAAATTTATATAGAGTCCAAACAGATGTGGTCATTTTTTAAATGTTGTTTTTTTGTTTAATCATTTGATTATTTAAATTATTTTTTATATTTTGTGGACAGAATAAGATTTTTATTAATTTGTCCGGCAAAAATATAATTTCAAAGAGTTTAACTCAGATCTAATTTTCGGTTAAATTACAAAAAAAAAATATTTATATTCCAATAAAATTTCTTAACTGATTGTGATTAATTTTCAAAACGAAATTAAAGTGATACGAGAAATTAAAAATTTCATGAAATTTCTGTATAATTTTATATGTATAGAAGTAAGTTAAAAGCTATGATATTATTGTCTTATGCAATTCGCTTCGCTATCATTTAATCGAATTTCTCATTGAGTAGATTTAATTAATTCTCAATTCAGCACAGTATTGCAGAAATTTAAAAATCTTTTAAGAAACCAAATAAATTTGGATTATTTATAAACACATTAGAAAGTTAGACTTCTAAATTTAAGCATTTAGTGCATAATTTTAAATATTTCCTTATCCTTTAACCTGTCCTCCTTATCCTTAAAACTTTTCAATTTCTTGTAGAATTATTATCAAATATGTATACATAT
The DNA here is from genome assembly GCA_949752835.1 of Empis stercorea. Classification (NCBI taxonomy): domain Eukaryota; kingdom Metazoa; phylum Arthropoda; class Insecta; order Diptera; family Empididae; genus Empis; species Empis stercorea. The sequence continues at coordinate 12,048,110 of OX457088.1, read as the reverse complement.
TTCTTTATTTATCATCGACATGTCAATATTTTATTTATTTCCAATAAAATATAATTCTCAACAAGCAATCTATATAATCTTTATACCAGAAAAAATCTTATAGAGGTCACGTATACGAAACAAGGATATAAGAGGATATTTTCTATATACTTATCTACATACATAAGAATATTTGTTGCATCGCAGAAAATCTTGACAATCGTATTAAAAATTTAAGTTTTATTTTATAAATATTAAAAAAAAACGACATCACTATGTTTTTATGTTGAAGTATTTTTCTATTAAAAATGTTTTTTTTTCTTTTTGTTACAATAACTGTTCCCTTTAGAGTCCTCAAAAGATCCTTTTTAAAGATTTTTATATAAATTTTTATTCAGTATATTTTTATATTCTTGGTAACGAAATTCTTTTATGGCCTTATTTTGTATCTTCTTAACTTTTAACGTTCTAAAATGTTTATTTCAAGAATCTTTTGATCTAACAACCCTCTTTATTGATTACGACTTTAGAGAGAAATTCCTCTATGTTTATAATGGAACAATATGATATTCAATTTTATAGTGGTAATGTGCGATATTATGTGATTTTTTCATTGAGAGGTACACAATATACTTATGTATAAATATGAAATATTAAAAAGAAAATATATATCACTTAAATATTTTCAAGAATTAACTACATATTATATCGAATAGAATAATAAGTACAGTAATAGGAACTTCATAAATATGATCAGTTCATATTCCTTATTAAACCATTAAATAAAAACAAAATATATCTACTGGATGCATGATGAAAAGACAAAAAAAGTTTTCAAATTTCAAAGTTTACTTTAAATTAAAGTACTAATAATTATGAAAACTAATTGCATAAAACTGTGAAATGTTGAAGTGTTTTTCTTTAATAATAATCGATATAAAACTTCAAAGATAAATTACTAAAATTATAAATTCATTTAACTTTTATAATATTAACACTATTTGCATCAGGTATATCTATCTTATCACTCTTCCGTTAAAATGTTTATAAATGTTTAATTATGCTCTCGTTTAATAATAAAAAAAATCCTCATTTAAAAAAAATTTCTATGCAATTTTCCATTAATTATTTTTAATAACATTTCTTTTTTTTATAAAAGAAAAATAACAATTTAATGGAAAAATAATTTAATACTTATATATAGTATATTTTCTCATCTGCTGAAGTTATGTAGATGAAAATTTTCGTATTTTGGTTAAAAAGGAAACACTTGAAAGTTGTTTTTTTTATTATACATATATATATTTTATTATGGCTAAGGAATATTTGAAAAATTATAAATATATATATATGTATATAATTATGCGGAAATAATATCTGAAGAGTAAATATTATATTTGCCTGTACTAACTCATCCTTTTTCCTTTATTTTTGTGGTTTGTTTATATTGAATTTTTCTGGCAAAAATCCAGAAAATTATATATTTTAGTTTTATATAAATGCTTACCTGTTACACTGTGCTCAATTTTTTTTTTATGATTTTAGTATGAATTTCCTTTGATTTATTTAATGGAAAAATATTTTTCTCAAGTATATAATTTTTATATACGGTATACTTACATATTACACAAATATATTTTTTAAAATATGCAACTAGTTAAAAGTTATTTTGAAACGTTGTTATTTTTCTTAACACCATTTTTATGTAGCCCAAAGCAATTTCAAATTTCAATTTTTTTTTTGTCTCTGTACAATTTAAAGTACAATTCTATATAAATATATTTAGGTTATCACATATTTGAAGAAAAAAATTAATAATAATCTCCTTGTGACTTGTGTCCAAAATCAAAATGGCTCAACAGTTTGATTGTTGGCTTGAACTTACCTTATTCGAGTTTCAATTTTTTTTTCATTTGAAACATACTAATTTTGTATAGATTCTGAATTAAGTCATTGCAGAAAATGTAAAGCAGCTGTAATAGTGGGTCAGTAATACCATAGACACAATTACTAGATGGGACATTTCATACAGCAAATTTGAGCGCACCAAACTTAACATGCCAATAGATGGCTGTATATTTTGAAAATATATTTCAAAATATATTTGTCCCCTTCAAAGCAAAGAATAATATATATATACATATATATAATATATTTTGAAACTCAAACTATATATTTTTTCTCCTCTGCCCGTCTTCTAAATTTTTTTTTACACAGGATCTACATTTTCGTACATCGATTTTTTTTATAAGAAATATGGACAATTTTAGTTTAGTTTAGATAATGTTATTATGATCTTAGTTTAGATAATGTTATTATGATATACAATTTCTGCGTCTTATCATAGACACAATTACAAATTGTATCTATGGTCTTATCCACAAGCTCGTTATTTCAAATTTCTTAACAAAGATATATTATATTCACCACACCAGGGGAACTCATATTAGCGACCTAATGTTTTCAGTTTTTTAACTCTTTTTCAATTTTTTAATATTTTTATATTATATACGGCTTTGCTCGTAGTACATACCCAACGCATAACATTAATCTTTTCTTTCCAATGGCGCTACAGCCCAAATCGAACCTTGGCCTCCTCAGCATAACATTAATATAAATATAGTATTTTTCTATTAATGATAAAAGTAAGTATGAGTTGACTGTGGCAATGCTGTTTACAATCTATTTGTTTACTATACCAAAATGTAGGTATTTTAATAACCTTCAATTCAAGCCAGTATACGTGTCCATGCGACACTCGTAGTACATACCCAATGAATAACATTAATATAAATCTAGTATTTTTCTATTACTGTTGAAAGTAAGTATGAGTTGATTGAGTATGGTAATGCTTTTTACAATCTATTCGTATACTATACCAAAATGTAGGTATTTTAATAACCTTTAATTATACATTTAATTATACATTTTAATTATACATGCATTATGCATATATACATTTTATTCAAAATATTTAAAAAAATTAACGAAGTTTCATTAATTTGAACAAATATATATATGTATACATTAAGAATATGAAATCGGAAAAGCAGCCAATTGGGAGTATTGTTTTATATTCCCTTTGTATTCAACCTAGGATTTACTTAATGTAAATGAAGATTTATGGTAAAAATTTGTTTTGGTAAAACTTTAAAAATTTATACAATTTGAAAATATTTTTTCAATATATCCCCCTCTATGCGCGAAGGATTAAAAGTTTAGGTGATTTCAAAATAAATTATGAATTATTCTATTAGAGATTACAAGGTCGTCCTATCTGATTGATTTTCCAAATTCACAAAAATAAAATCTCAATAAATAATCAGTAGGTACGCCGAATTGCTAATACCATGAAAGATGAAACACTCTCTATAGTAAAGCCATTTCAATATATTTGAAGTACCTATACATATATTATAGTTAAAGACCTCGTTAAAGATTGAAATGAGTTTGTTGAAAAGAAATATATATGACTATCCTAAATCGATATATAATTATTGAATTGAAGTGACCAGCTAACTAATCTAAGAATTAACGACAATCTTTATTAAAAAACCATTCAAATTGTGTAACAAACAAAAAACTGAATAAATGCATTTTTAAAATATTTATGTCATTGATGAATCTAAAAATAATTAGGTAATTTATCTTGCATGTAATAAAGAGTAATAAATAATATAAGTATACCATGATTTTTTTCTTATTTAGTAAAATTGTAATAATATTCGGTTTTTGCTTTAAAATAAAAATTAATTATAAAAATAAATAAAAATTATTCTTCTAATCTTCCGAATTTTTCCTCCTTAATTAAAAACAGTATCAACCATTACGAAACCAAACCGAATATATTGTATGTATTGTATATAGTATTCACTTATCTATTTTCTTTAATATTATAACTCATTATTATGAAAGTTTAAATCTAAACAAATTATTGGTACATTAATTTAACTTTTTTAAATACTTAAATAAAAAAAAACTTTAATAATGTAATATGTAAAACTATATGTAAAAATCATTAAAAATATTTTTTTTTTCTGTTGTTTTGAGTTTTGTACAAAATGCTAGAACAAGAGCATTAAAACTGAACTAAAATTATATTTTATTTATATATTTAAATAATTTGAAAATGAGAAATTTTTATTCTAAATTAGAATTTATAAAAAAATTATACATTTTTTTCATTTTCTGGGGGAATAAAAAATTTTATACGCAAGTCAAAAATCGTCCAAAGAGTATGAAAAAATATTCTCTTTCATGATGTTTTTTAGCGATTATATTTGTGTACGAAAATATACATAATAATTTTCAGAGCTTTTCTTTCAAATTTTTTTTTCGGTAGTTTGTTTGAACTTTGAATTATATTAATAATTCATGAATTTAAATACAAATGTTTTGTAAAGAAATTTAGACAAGCGAAAATTTGTATTACTTAAAAAAAACTTCAATCTAAAAAATATACTAATAATTAAAATTGAACACAATTAAATTTAATTATATATTTATGTTTTTTCATTTATATAAATATAACAAAAATATTATGATATAATTAATTTTTACATGATAACAAAATAACACTTTAATATTCTTTATATTCATTAATATTTTAACAAAGGTTATTAACAAGAATTGACACAGAAATTTCAATTATACAAAAAAAAAAAGAAAACGCGTTGGTTGATACAAGTGAATACATGCGAACTGCGATGTACAAATTTAAAAATCAAAAAAATTATATTAAAATTTTAATATTCCCACTAGAAATATTTCAATTTTCCAATTCGCCAGACATTTTATTTAGATAAATTATTTGCAGTTCGCTCGCAGTAATCACATATTCTTCGCAAACTGAAATAAAAAAACCAATAATAATTCGGCTATAATGTAAAAAATGTAGTAACAAAATATATTTGTAAATAAAAAATATAACTATTGTCATTAAAATTAATTGCTTCTAAATATAAATTATTTGATAACATTATTTTTAAGTCGATCAAATTTCAACTGTCTGCGCATAGCACCTAATTGTGTTATTACAAAAGGATTTGTTGGTAAAGTTGAATCGATTTCTTTTGGTATCTACACAAAAATTATTGTTACAATTCATCAAATTTTAATAACTAAAGTTATGAATGAACACAAACCTCAGATTTATTTGAACTATCATTGGATATTCTATTATTCCGCGTTGTTATAATATTTTTTTGTGGCTGACAATTATTGTTTATTGAATTAGATTCTAATAATCTTAAATATGGTTTTTCACTTTTATTTTCAATTTTCTTTCGCGTTGTTAAATCACCATAATTTTTTATATATTTTGATAATTTCTCATTAGTTTTATTACGTAATGTATCAAAATCATCAACATCATCGAAAATATTAATTTCATTCATATTATCATGAAGTTTGAGATCATATTTTGAATCTTCTAAATTGTATTCGGGATGGAATAACGATCTTCTATCAATATTAGTTGAATAATGATTTTTTTGATTTGCAAAATATTTTCCATCATGTATATTCTCAATATCTTCGTCATCAGAATCATTTTCATCTAATATTCTAAATGATTGATGAATATTTTGAATACCATCGTTATTATTATTAACATTTCTTTCTGAAATATCTTCTAAAGTTTTTCGTCTATTCATTGGATTGCCGCAATGAACACAATATTTTAAAATGCATTGAACACAAATATTTCGTTTATGTTGACAAAAATTACAATATTCTTTTTCTTTATCACAAACTACACACATAAAATATTGTGCTTCACAATTTTTACAAAAAAGACGACAATTATTATCATTTTCATTTTTGAAAAATTCATTGTTACAATTACTACAACATAAAAATTTCATATTACAATATGGACATTGTGTACTTTTGTCGATATGACAACATTCTTTTATTTGTGGATTATTTAATAGTGGTTTCTGTTCTACATGAACTATTTCTGGTAATGATAGCTCATGATTATTACTACGTTTTGTCCCAGAATTTTTAAAAAACTTATAGACTTCATTTTGATTAGAGATATCTTTTGATATATCATCAGATTTTTCCGTTGATACAGATGACGTTATAGATTGAACTGAATCATCTAAATCATTTTTTAATTTTTCTAATAAACGATTATGAATTTTTTTATTTTGTTCCAATTCATAACGAATCTATAATTATTTAATATTGTATTTAATTTTTTCTAGAAATAGAAAATAGTTTATAATTTTTTTACCCTTTCTGTTCTCAGTTGTTCCTCTAATTTCCTGTTAAAAGAAATATTTTAATTTAAAATACAAAATTATATGATGTAGTAGGTATACTTAGTCATAGCTTCATCTGCTCTTTTTTCTGATAACTTTAATATTTCTATATGTTTTCGTTTTTCTTCAATTTGTCGCTTTAGTTCTTCTTGGTATTCTTTCTTTTTCCTATTTTCATTCTAAATGGAATATGCAAAAGAAAAACAAACTTATTTTTAATATTAAAAAAATTATAATACCATACTAACTTCAATATTTTCTTGATTTCTATTTTGGATAGCATCATCAAACATCATTTTTGATAGTTCTGTATGTCTTAAGTCTTGCAAAAGTTTATGTCTTGTACTACCTGGTCTTGTATCAGAATTTTTTTTAGCTTCATAATTTGGATTATTCACAATAATTTCTAATTCAGTATTATCACTCCTTGATGTAATCGGTATGTAATTATAGTTCTCATTATGCTTTGAGGAAAAATTATCATTTGAAACCTATAATTTAAAGATACAAATGTATTATAGTACAAAACAATTTTAAATAAGAAAAATAATTGTAAATATACCTTTTTAATATAATCCTGATATTCAAGCTTTCGAAGCCGATTAATTTGTTCACGTTCTTTATTTTTTTCATCATTTAAACTAGGAAAATATGAATAAAATGAATCTGAAATCCATTGTTCCATATTGCAATAGCATGAGATTTTACTTTTGCTTAGAAAGATCGTTCTTCACAAATTGAGTTCAATAAATAAAATAAAATTTGTAAATATAAATAAATTAATGTTTATTTAATTATTTGGGATTGGGTTTTATTAAATTTAACAACGTGTGTAGTAACTGTACCGAGAAATTTGGGATTGTTTCAAATTATTTACGGATCATTGAATTAAATTCAATTTTTTTTATTGGGCATACCTATTCAAGATTTAAAAAAAAAATTTGTTATACTTTTGGGCGTATTTTTTAAATCTTTTTTTATTAATAATTAGAAAAATAAAAGTAGATTTCACAAGAAATTTGTTAAGTATATGAAAAAATATCAATTATTATAGTACCATTTCCAGTAATATTCAAGACCAAAAGTCATAGAATAATATTGATGGACAGAAAATTAGGCAAGTCAGAAGAAATCATATATTTATTAGAACGCATTTATATAATTTTATTTATAATTCTTCTTGCTATTAATTTAGCACTTAAATTATTATTATATTATTGAAGATTTTATAATAATAAAATGTTACGTTTTATTTTTCATAAAACTATTAACTAATAAGCTCTACTTTACCCCTACTAAGTAACTATAAATATAAGAAACTATAAATTTAAATATTTAATGAAAGTATTGATTAAAAGTAACCTTATATGTATATTTGAAGAAAACAAATAATTTATTAACAAAACAAAACAATAGTATATAATTTAATTTAAAATAAATAATCGTTGTATTATCACTATCACCAAAGCCAAAGACAAGGCAAAGAAAATTGTGCACGTCAAAATTGTTGTTTATATTTTTACAACATTTATATTTTTATTTGTAGTTGTGGTGTTGCATTGCATTTATATCTTTGTCGTTTTAATTTGTAGTTTTCATCGTCAATTCAAAAATTTTTATTTTATTATTTTTAAATACCACTTTAAATTTAAATATTTGCTAAAGTTAAATAATTATAAAGCTTCCCCAAAGTAAAATTATTTTCAATCTTTAATTTGTAAATTTTAAAATAATAGAAGACAAAAAACAGTGAATTATAATAATTTCTAGTTAATCAACAAGAGTAATTATTATTTTATTTATAATGAAATATATTAAATTTTATTTAAATTTTTTTTGTATATATTTTTAGATATAATAAGATCTATTTAGTGGAAACTCGAGTACGTTTATTCCAAGAAAAATTTACGCCATAACTTTTAACACGTTCTGGTTTTGGTTTCTCCTCAGATTCTATAAACCATTTCCATCCATTTTTTTCGCAATGATCAATGGCTTCCTCTTTTGAATTAAAATTAACATGCATATTTGATAATGGATCACCACTTGAACTCCAACCCATTAAAGGATTTTCCCATCTTTCACGTGTATCAAAATCAATTTGCCATGTATGGGTATTATTTGTACCACTTTGCATAGCATTCTTTGGTGGTATAAAAATTCGAACACGACGTGTTTTAATATGTTCTTCTGGTACACCAGTAATTGAACTTATGTCCGCCTAAAAAATAACAATACAACAATTTCATTTTAAATTTATGAAAAAAAATTAGATAAATATAAATTACATGTTTTGGCACAGTTATTGTTCCAGCTAATTTCTTTTTTTGTTCTCGTTCTTCTGGTCTACTTAAAAGCACAGAATTATCAACAATAGGAGCTTCTTTGACTTTGGCATCCGTACTTTTATTTCGTAAATTGGAGCTAATTATTTTTGTCCTGTAGTAGTTGATTATGTCATAGGTTTTTTGTTTTTTGGAATATAAAAAGGTTAAGTTAAATTTATTAATAATTAGTGTTTATAATTTTTACCAATTGGATGCCCAAGTTAAGCGTGTATTTCGGAGAATGGTGGCCATGTGAAACAATTGTGATTTGATTGGAATAAACCTAGATTTATTTATTATTTACCTCGGTTTGTTAAATCAAATTTTACAGGATGATTTGAAATGAAAAAAACTCAACCACAACATAACAGCTGATTTTGACAATTGGAAATTTCATGCGCAAGCATCAGTGATGCCAATTAGTTTATTTTTTTATGGCTAAAATTAAAAATAGAAAATTTATTTAACGAAATAAATATAAAAGTTTAAAATTAGTAATCATAATTTTTGCATTGAAAAGTATGTTAACAAAACAGTGTCAAAATTAATTATTGAAATTAATTTTGAAAGAGAATTTCACTTAATTAACAAAAAATTAAAAGAAAATTGATTTTAATGATAATTTAACGAAAGAGTTTAACGAAAACTCAATTTTTGATGGTATTTTTTCATTGATTATAAATAAAATTATAAAGAATAAAATATAAATACTGAATAAACAATAAATAATAAAAAAAGTTTAATGTAATATGTAAACAAAGAAATGGTATAAATATTTTCAATCCAAAATAGAATTCTGTAGTTCTAATTTAACTCCTCTTCGTCGTTACATTTTATTTACAAAATCTGGCAATAAAAAAGTAAACTTGGTTGTAATTCCAATTCCAACTAACAAAACTGTCAATAATTTTTTTTTCATTCTTGTTTCTGTCATATAAAAAAGTGTAAAAGGATCGATCAATAAATTTTTCTCAAATAGAAAATCAAAAGAAACTTAATATTTTTCGTATATTACAAGAACCGCATTTTTCGAAATGTTTTTAATATGAAATTTAATAAATAAATAGAATAATCTATTTAGTGTTCATCTAAAGTAGTGTTCAGAGTATTTTCATCATTTTTAAAACGAATTCCGTAAATTAAATTTCTTTCAAATAGGACATGAGAAGATATCATCGAAAAGACGGGGTAAGAGCAATAACATCTTAATAGTATAATATCAAAACAAATAAAATATATTTCATTTTATTATTTATAATTTATTATATATCTATACAAAAAACACGAATTTAAGAATTAATTATTTTTAATTTTAGTACCTAGCACTAATAATCATAAAAATCAATTTCTTTAAAGTTCATTTCCATTAATTATTATAAATTATATGCTTTAAATTAAAACCTCTCGAATCGTTTGAAATTATAAATTATAATTTATCAAAAAACTAAAATTATAAAATGTAAGCGTAGGAGTTTCTATAAAGTTGATAAAAAAAATTATATCACACTATATAGTATAATTGCTTCTAGCAATTTTAATATTAAACAAGTTTTTTTGGTTCTTGTCGTTTTGTTTTCAATTTTTTGCTGAATAATTTATATATATTTATTTTTTTACTAATCGATTTGCCAAGTTTTTTCTGCTAATTTAATTTTTTTTTTTGCTAAATTTTCATGTTCAACATATGATACGACCTATGTTATTTTTCTTGTAATTATAAATTATTATAAAATAATATAAATATTATAAATAATAAAAGGGAATTTAAAAAAAAAACCTATAATTTACATTAATAGGCCTTGTTCTTTTTCTAGTTCATTAGATCCTATATATTATATATAATATAGTAGATGTTGTAAAGTCTTACAAATTTATACACCTTATTGTGAGCTTTACAATACAAGAACAAAAATATGAACTTTTTTTTCAATTCTTTTTAAGTATTTAGACAGTTTTTAAAAATAAAACTTTTGAATTAAATGCATAAGTTTTTAGGTATTGAAAATATAAAATATAGTACCCTTAAGTCATTTGGTATATATACAATATATTATTCAATATGAAAAAAATATTTTCAATTTAAATTAATTTTCATTTAAAGTGAAATAAATGAAATACTTATAAGAAGAATATAATAATTTATTTTACACTTTTTACTATTCAAAGTAATAACACATTTGTATATATGCACATATATATGATTAATTATACCGGAAATGGCAATATTTAGACGGTGAGTTACAGTGTCCGGTGTTGCTTAATCTTACAAAAATTTAAAAAAAATCCAAATTTGTTACAAACCTACTACATAAATATGTGCTTTGTTTGATTATAAAAATTTGTTTATAAACAAAAAAATAAAAAAAAATATAGGTAAATGCTGTCTTGTTTTCACATTTGTTTTAAGTTTTTTACTATATATAAAACATTGAATAATTTTTTGTTGATAAATAAAGAAAAACGTTTGGCACACATTTAAATAGTATAATACAAAATAAATAAAAATGCCAACACACTAATCACTAAAATGAAAATGGAAAATCTTTGAATTGTTGGTATATATTTTACTCAGCCCATAATCCAAAAAGTTTAAATCTGTAAATGAACTTAATTTTTGTTAAAGTAATTAAATCTGTTTTTAAAAAATTATTTTTGAAATTCTTGTTTATTTTAACTTTATATTTGTTATTTGGGTTTTTCAATCGTGTATCCAAGATAATGTAGTAGTTTTGAATTTTAAAGACGGTAAAAAAATATAGAAAAAGTATATTCATGCTTTGTATTACTTTTAATTATTTTTAATTAACATATAATATATCTTCAAATTTAATTTTAAATTTTAATTATTTAATTAGCAAATGTATAATTTTTGAATTATACATATTAAGGTTTTTGTCACTAGTTTTCATTAAGTTCAACTGAAATTCACTGTCATTATATAAGAATTAAATTGTATTTTGTTTTTGTATTCGTGACAAAAAAAATATTTTTCTTTCATACTCGAGATTAGTAAACGATATTATTACTCATTCAATATTATTATTATATTACCTAAAAAGTATTTGATCTCTGAAAATTGGAACAAACAATAAGTTTCGAAATTCCTTATATAATTATCAAAATCATGAATGAAGAAGTTTATCTGCCATATTTCGATACATTATCTACGTATATCAGTCTAAATAGTTTTTTTTTCTTCTAATTAAATATAAATAATTCACAATCGAAACAAATAGGTACATATTTGTTGAAAAAAAATTAACCTGAATATACAAATGTTCTCTTGTTTTATATATATTAAACATAATCAAATAATTCAATTAATTTAAGTCAATATTTTGAATATTGTATATTTTTTAAGGCATACATAATATTAGAAATTACTTAACAATTAATTAAATAATTTTTTTTTTCATTTTTATTTTCAAACATAACCGCTTGATTCTAATTTTAATGCTGCCTCATATGTTGGTAAACCAGTTGTATCAATAATTTGACTCATATCCAATCGTACTATACCATTTTCGTTGAAAGATTCTAAATTAACATTATTATTATTATTATTATTATTACTATTATTATTGCTTTCGTTTACAGAATTATTATTATTTTCTGCTGAATTTAATTCGAAATTATCAATATTATTATTATTACTGTCATTTTCTATTTCATTAATAAGAAGATCCATTAAATTAATTTCATTATTTGATCTATTTAAATAATTATTAACATTTTCATCATTTGTATTTGAATTTTCTTGAATATTATCATTACAATTTTGTCTACAATAAGATGATGTTGAAGGTATTGAATGTGAAATTGGTGATATATCTGAATTATATTCTGATAATGAAGAATCATTTTGATGACATTGTATAGTGTTTACTAATATATTTAAACCACTATCATTTGATGATGAATTACTTTTTAATTTACTGTATAATGTTTTACTATCAGAATTATTATTATTTTTATTTAAATTAAATTGCTGTCCATTTATAATATTATAATTGTTGGTGTTACTATTATTATTATTATTATAATTAGTATAAAATGAATTTTGATCACTACTACTACTTGTATCAATGCTATTAATTTCATCTATTTGCATACGATGATTTTGTGCTCTTTCTAATGAACACACCGACTGTGATGTTCGTAACATTCTATTATTATTATTATTATTTTGAATTCTTGAAAATTCATTTTCATAATTATTATTATATTCTTTTCTAATTGCTATTTCTGCTAAAAATTCGTTAGTATTATTAATAGAATTTGTAGATCGATAACCTGGTGGTGGTGATGAACGATTAGCTAATTCATTTAATATTACTGCATCATATGGTGGTGGTGGCTCATGGCTTAATGTTGGTATATGATCATTTGAAGCCATAAAAAGTCCAGACGATTCGTAACACTAATTTTTTTTTTTTGAAATAATTTAATTAGATATAATATTATTATGTACATACATATAAAAATTTAATTATTTTGTTCTTACCTGTTCCACACTATAAATTTCCATATTATCATCATTTTCTAACCATCTCTGTCGATATGCTGATTCAGTACGTTTTTTAATATTACGATGACAGCAATAACAAGCAACGCATAATATTGTAATTACTACCGATAACATTGCTCTAAAAAAATTAGAAAATTTTATAGTATAATTTAATATAGATATTAAATTGCAATTATATTTTAATATCTCTGAAATTACTACTTAGTATATCAATATTTGCGGCTAAATGAAATCTAACATAAGAGATAAAAAATCAATCATTGATTAAATTTTCTTCATATAATTATTAATTAGAATATATTTCAAATATATTCTTATAAAACCCTTTATAAGTTCTATTCTCAATATAAAATTTATAAAACTTGCCTCATTTCGGGAAAAATATGGTTGACGAAAATATTTGTTGACTTCTTTTAAAGACATTTTTAATTGTCATGTTTTTTTTTGTATAGTCCGAAAATGGGAGCAGTGGAACACACGACAGTATTCCAAATATTTATAATAAATTTCAAAAATTTCCCTCATTTCACAATTTCATAATTTATACTTTGGGAAAAAAAGAAAAACTGTTTCGTGACCTATTGACTTTTTAAATTTAGTTGTATGTAGTATACACATACATTATATTTTGAAGAGACGATTATAGTAGATATTTAGATAATGCATTACTATACAAAGTGAAAAATATATATTATTTAAATTCACAATTTTTCATGACGTAGTCTTTTTATAAATAAATAAAAAAAAAACTATAATATTGATTAAATGTTTGTCCTCCATAACCGTAGAAAGGTGCGTGTTAACTTTTGTATAATATTCCTTTTTTTGCTTATAATTTTCATTACCAGAGCTTCTTGAATTCATAATAAAAATATTGTTGATATATATTATATTATTATAAGTAATACATTTTAATATTAGTTTTGAATAATTTAACTAATTGAAAATTAATTTTTCTCTTTTTGAAAGTTTTTTCTTTACTTTTATAGAATATTTTTAATTCATACTTACATTATTACAATTTTCACTTAAATTTCTAATATAGAAAATAAATAAACATTTCAAATCATTATCGATTTTCAAAACTTTTATAAAATAAATCATACCCTTAAATAGTATAACATTTATTATAATAGAAGGTGTTATAAAATTATTCTTCATTTACAAACTATACTTATATATATTAAAAATAATGTTTAAACTACTTACCCTCCAAGTAAAATATTAACATTACCATGCAATGTAGTATTACTGCTACCAAATCCAGATCTTAAACTATTATATTGACCTTGATGCAATAAAATTGCACCATTTATATTATTTTTATTAACACTATTACCATAATTACCAGCACCACCTACAAGATTTTTATTTAATGGTGAATAATTTGTAGAAGTTTGTGTTGGAATTTGAAATGTTGATTTTGTACCAAAATTATTATAATGACTAATTGGTGAAAATGCCGATAACGTATAAAATAACATTTTGTTTTTAATTTTTTATAAAAAATAAGAATTTAATATTATTACGAAACACTTTATTATCAAATAGAATATATTTATATATAGGAAACTATTTAGGACACTTTATTTTTCATATGATAAAATTAATATAATCATATATAATTATATTAATTAAAATTGTTAAAAGATATTTATTTATATATATTAATAGGATTTATTTTAAATTCAAATAATTTGGCAAACATTTAAAATAGTTATAACTTAAGTAGTTAAAGTTAAGTACGTTCTACTTTTTTTTTAATATAATACAATATGAATAGGACAGCAGTTATCTATCTTTCCAATATGATTTCTGCAATTCTACTGAAATGTTATAATATTATCCTTTAATATAAAATTTCTAAATATAATATAGATATACTTACAAAAAAAAAAAAACAAAGAAATACCAAAACTAAAAAGTGATTATAACAATATTATTATAGGATTGGTATTCTGGCACTGGTATAAGGTATAACTTGCGTGACCAAACATTTACATATATGATGTATCATAGCAACTAAATTATTTCTATATAGAATTAAAATAATGTAATAATATGCTCCTGAGAATTTTTTTTTATAAAAATGAACTTTAATTAATATTATGGTATATAGTTTGTTGTTTAGAGTCTTAAAAAAAGTTTTATTTTTAGCTGATTTAAATTCTATTTAATGTTTAATGGATATAAATCAATTTAGTATTTATTGTAAAATTTACATTTTGATGATGTAACGACATTATATGATTTTTTAGTTTTTCGTTTTTAGTATCTACCAATAATAATAATAATTTATTTTTTTAAATTATTATAATTTAATAGAACAAATTGATTTACACTAAAATGCTTATTGTTACGCTTCATTTTTTCTTCAAGTATTTGAATAATACTAGAAAATTTTGGTACTATTTTATTTTTTTTCTTAATAATATTTTATATTTCAACAACAATTTCTATGTATATTTCTTATTAAATAAGGATTATTTATAAAACAATAATTCACATCAATATTCTAGAATACTAAAGTATAATTACTAATTAAAAATAAATTATAAATTCAAATATAACCTATTTAATTTTCAAATATTGAAATTGAAATGAATTTGAAAAAATATAATATTTTACTTCTAATTTTATATGTATGTAATAATGTTGATATTTTTCAAATCGAATTATTAACACGACATTTTTCTAATTTTATAATTTCAAATGTAAAGGTTTGGTGGTACTACACATAAATTAGTACGTTGAATACATATACATAAAAATGTAAAGGTTTGGTGGTACTACACATAAATTAGTACGTTGAATACATATACATAATATATGTATACCATTTAGAATTTATTATTCTGATAAATTATCTCTCTATCGAAATTGGTATATTACTCCTTAATTAATATTTTATCCTCGACTTAGATAATTTATATTTTATATACTGTTAAACTGAGTTTACACTCACTAGTAGGTATTATCTATTATCTATTATCTGTATCTCGAATTATGCAAAAAAAAAACTATTCATCCTTGCATCAAACGTTAACTTTGGTGTTTATTTAAAATTCAGTTGTCAATTTTCTTATTTAAATTTGAACTTTTTAATCAAACCTACTAACTTAATTGACTTTCCTTAATGTGCTCAAATTATAAATATTATAAAAAAAGAAAACGCAATTAAAATTTTTAAATTTACGACATTTTTAAATTACGATTTATAAATATTATTCCCCAATTTTTTAACTTTGAAAATGTGTTTCATCATTTTATATTTTTGTAATCAATATTTTAATTATTAATAAACTTATTATAATTTTATTGGTATATGAACCTGTTGCATTTTTTATGTTCTTAATTTTTTCAATATTATTACTTTCTTGTTGTAATAATGTTATATATGTAAATAAATTTTCATAATTTTTCTTTTATACAGTTTACGGTTTGTTATTAAAATGATTTTAGCAGTATCCCTCCGAAAAGTTCTTCTAGTGCTACTAACAGCTACAACATTTGTTCTTATGCTACTTTATTGGAATCAAAATACTCAAAAGCCACCATCATTTATAAGTACATTCCAAAGATCAATTAATAGCACTAGAAATAAATTAGATTTATATGCAATGTAAGTTAAAAATAATATTATTATGTATAAATCTTTATGATAAAAATTTATATTTTATTTTTATTATTATAGTCCAACTGAAAAAACATGGACATATAAATGTGAGGGTGATAGATGTATTCGTCATCATTATCATATAGAGGGATCAGCTGGTAAACGTATACCATTTATGACTTGTTCAATGACATGTGGTGATATAAATCTATGGCCACATCCAACGATTAAAACAGCTGTTAGCTCAAAATCATACCGTTTTACAATGACAGATATTGATTTGAAAATTGATACCAAATATAAAGATGTTGAAAATTTATTTCGCCAAACATTTGAATTATTTTTACAGGATTTGAAAATAATTGAAAAAATTAATTTAGATAATAGTAATAATGGTGTTATATTAAATGATGATATTAAAACACAAAGAACAAATAATAATTTAAATAGCAACAATAATAATAATAATAATTTAATAAGAAATAGCAATGATTTATATAGCTTTTCTAAAAAGCATAAAAAATATAACTGTGATATTGATAGTTTAATAATTGATGTATCTATTATAAAATCAAATGTGTTATATGTAAATTTTGAAACTGATGAAAGTTATAATATTAGCACAAAATGTTAGTTTATTATATACAATGTTTTAATTGGTAATTGTAATTTTAATCTGGTTATTTTTAGATGAAAATCGTAAATTAGTAGTAAAGATTTTTGCTAATTCATTTTTTGGAGCAAGACATGGTTTATCAACTGTACAACAACTTATTTGGTTTGATGATGTTGAAAATCTATTAAGAATAATTTCTAAATCAATAATAATTGACGCACCAAAATTCAAGTAAGTTATTAACAAAATTTTAATCAATTTTTTTTACACATACAGTTTGTAAAGAAAATCTTGTCACATAGATTGTGTGTGACAAGATTTTCTTTCCAATTAAAATAATTGTAGTTTTTTGTTTTTGTTTTATATTTTTTTGGTTATTTATTAAAATTCTCTGTTTTTTATGGAATACTCAAGAGAAATAACCAAAATTTAAAATCGTTGAATAAAGTATTGATTTAAATGAAGTTACTGTCTTTTAATCAATAACTAAAATGAATTTACTAAAAAAAAATCTATTTGACAAGATTTTCTTTACAAACTGTACTTATTTATTTTCCGTGTATTTGCATAAGATAGAAATTAATGTTCATTATACCATACATTTAAAAAATATGTTTTTTCAGATATCGTGGCTTAATGTTAGACACATCTAGAAATTATTTCTCAGTTGAAGCAATTAAACGTACTTTAACTGGTATGTCGCTTGCCAAACTAAATCGTTTCCATTGGCATATGACGGATTCTCAAAGTTTTCCCTTTGTGTCAAAATATTATCCAGAATTAGCTGCCCATGGTGCATATTCTGAAAGGGAAACATATACAAGTGATGATGTTAAAGAAATTGTTGCATTTGCTAAACTAAGAGGAATACAAGTAAAAACAATTTTATATTATTAATTGTATAAAATTATATACAACTTTTTTCTATTATGATGTTTAGGTAATACCTGAAATAGATGCCCCAGCTCATGCCGGTAATGGTTGGGAATGGGGTCCAAAAAAAGGTTTAGGTGAATTAAGTCTCTGTATTAATCAACAGCCTTGGAATTTTTACTGTGGTGAACCGCCATGTGGTCAATTGAATCCAAAAAATAAAAATACCTACCTCGTTCTACAAAAGCTTTATGAAGAACTTTTAAATTTAACTGGTCCAACAGATTATTTTCATATTGGTGGTGATGAAGTGAATTTTGAATGTTGGAATCAGTATTTTAATGATACCGATTTACGTGGATTATGGTGTGATTTTATGCTAGAATCTTTAGATAGGTCAAGAAATTAAAATTAATTTTCTTTTATAACATTTTATAATATTGATTTTTATTTTCAGATTAAAAATAGCTAACAATAACAAAACACTGAAATATGTTTCGGTATGGTCAAGTGCTTTGACAAATAGTAGATGCCTTTCAAAATCACAATTTGTTGTACAAGTTTGGGGTGGTAGTACATGGGTAGAAAATTATGATTTAATTGATAATGGATTTAATTTAATTTTTTCACATGTTGATGCTTGGTATTTGGATTGTGGATTTGGTAGTTGGAGACAAACTGGTAAAATATTATAAATAGATTTTTTTTTTTTATAAATTCGGATTTTTCATTTTAGGGGAGGCTGCCTGTTCACCATATAGAACTTGGCAGAATATTTATAAACATCGTCCATGGGATAGAATGAGACTTGATAGTGCAAGAAAAAGACAAGTTAATTATATTTAATTTTTTATTTAACATTAAATCTAAAATCTTTTTTTTTTTTAAATATAGATTTTAGGTGGTGAAGCTTGTTTATGGACAGAACAAGTTGATGAAGCTAGTCTTGATTCAAGATTATGGCCTCGAACAGCATCATTAGGTGAAAGGTAAAACTAAATTACATATAATATTTTTAATTTTTGAGTTTTTTAAAATGAATTAAATTTTTGTTAAATTATAGACTTTGGACAGATCCAGACGATGAACATGATGCTGATGCTGTTTCGAGAGAAGTATTTAGTAGAATTGCAGTATTTCGTAATCGTATGGTAGAACTAGGTTTTAAAGCGGAACCAATATTTCCAAAATATTGTGCACAAAATCCTGGTGAATGTATTTGACCTTTATATTAAAATAATAATTATTTTTTATTTTAACTTTATGTGCATTAATTTATTATCATGTTATTTTATTAGTTATGCAATCTAATTTTGATCATTACAATAAATGTGTTTCTTTTATTTATGTATGTATTTTTTTAAAAACAAGATTTTAAATTATTATTATGTTACCAAGTTTTTATTATATTTTTGATTATGTTTAAAAAAAAAACTCTTTTATAAAGAAAAATATTTGTTAAACGTTGCAAAAATGACAAAAAAAAACAACCTTCTGGTCAAGACAGACACAAAGGTTTCTGAGTCTGAAAAATATTTTTGAACTAGTAGCTGTAGAAATTATCTAAAAATTAAGTAAATAGATAGAATTAAAAAGAAATTTTCTTTAAATCAAAGTTGAGGTTTCTTAACTATAAATTAATACTGATCAAATTGAAATAATTCTATATGAAATATATAAAAATAAAATACTGCAAATAAAATTTAATATTAAGTAAAAAAAAAAAATATTTATATAGAAAAAGTATGGAATTTTTTAATACCTTAAAATTATTATATTTTTATTGTATTAAAAATGAATATAAGGAAATGTGAATTTGTTACTTAAAAAAAAAAGAAAATTTTATTTCAAGCAAAACAAAATTAAAAATTTTAGCATAAAATGTTTTTTTTATATATGAAATAAAAATGAAAGTATTAAATTGATACGTAATATATAGTAAATTTTACCACATCATTTCGTTATTATAGTAAAATACATGTACATAATTTAAATTTAAATTATAAGCAAGATAATTTTTTTTTAAATTGGAGAAATCTTAAGAAACTCACATACATTTAATATAATAAAAAAAAATTGTAGTGGTTTTTTATTCAATTAAAGAATTAAAAAAAAAATTAAAAGAAAGAAAAATCTTCAATATTGTAAAAATAATAGTTATATAGATATAAATTTTTGAGTGATAAAATGTGACCTTAAAATTATTGAACAGAAATTTATATTTAAAAAAATTAATTAATATATTAAATAATAAAAATAAAATGAAAATATTTAAATTAAATTTGAAACTTTTAAAAAGGAAAAATATTTAATGGTAACAAAATAATTATTTGTTGAATTAAGTTTTAATAACAACTTTTATATAGCAAAAATATAATTTTTTTTTATTAATATAAACTATAATTATTTATATATAGAAAAAACATTTATGTAATTATTATGCAATTTTTTTTTTAAATATGAAATTGAGAAACAAGTTTTTGTTTTTCTTAGTTTTACGTACTTATTTTCATAAATAAATAAATTTAATAAAGAATATTTAATTTTGTTTTGTATAATTTGTTTAGTTATAGAGACGCAGAAATAGTGAAATGTTGTGCATCAAGAAGTATTTTGGATACATAACAGATCTAATTGAATATAAAGAAAACATAATCGGATAATAAACATGGAAAAGTCATTGCAATAAATTTATAATTTTATTAAATTTTATATAATAGCGGAATATATGGGCATATTATAAAAAACAATATAAATATATTTTCAAACTATATTTACTTCAGACTTTAAATTCCCTAAAATAATGCATTTTTGTATTTCCTAAAATAGATTTGAAAATTCATTAACCTCAACGAATTTCAAATCATTGTTTATACATAGAAAATGGATGGTGCCGAATTCTAAATACAAATTCAGATCAGTCTGTATAATACAGACAGATTTATAGCCAGCAAGAGGATATGGCAAAGCAAAACCTAAATTTGTACCTATGTATTTTTCCGACTGCTATTTAATAATTATTTTGGACTTTAAAATGCTTATAAAGAAAATACGATAATTATTTTCACTCTGGCTAAGTGCAACTATTTCCAGTAGGAACATATATTCTGAATATATATATATTTCTGAGCGCGATAAGAATATTTTTTATATTGCTAACTGGGTAAAGTATTCTATATATATAAAGTAAGCTTCTGTCACTTTTCATTGATTTTTTTTTGGAATCTATTTTGCAATTTTATCTGTAATTAAAATTTTTTTTAAAAAAATGGAGCAAATTAAAGATACAATTAATAAATCTCTGAATGATAATTCGAAACCATGGGCAAAAGGATTTGACTATATAGAAAAAAAAACGAATCTTCCTAGAATGACTTTATTCCTAGGTAAATATATATATATATATATGTAATGTTAAAATAAATTTCCATTTCATCATACATCATTTTTAGTATATATATTTTAAATTTTTGGTTTAAAATAAACTGAAGACGTAATTATGCTATTTTAATAAATCTTAGTAGTTCGAAATTTTAATTTTTTTTTATAGTATTAGTTTAATTATTAATGTAAATACACGTCACCTAATATAAGATAATCTATACTTATTACCTTTTTATCGCGAAACATTAAAATCTTAAAGTGCAAGGTTATAATTTTCAAAATTCATGTTCAAGGTATATAAATATTTAAATAGAACGGCAGCTACAGCTAAATTAAAATTTTCAGTTTTTGTATTCAAATCAAAATCAAAAATTAATGAAGAAAATTGTTTTCCATGAATAAAGAAAATATACCTATACATATTATTTGTACTTTCCATTTTAATATCGATTTATTAAAACATATTTTCATTATTATGATGTCACTATTTGTTTTCCAATTTATAATTATCAAAATGAAAAAAATAAATAAAAGGTTTTTTTTTACACAAGAAACGCGTTTATTTTTCATAAATATAATTAAAAAAAAAATTTTTATAAAAATACTAATAAAAGCTATAAATAATATAAATTAAAAATCTAGAATTTTAACCGGTTATTTTTAGCATAGCCAATAACAAGAAAATTCCCTAGCTATTTATAAAAAAATTAATAAAAATATATTTGTATGTACTTAATTAATGAAAAGGTACTTTTTTATTATATATTTATAGATTTAAAATATAAATTATCTGCTTCATAATTTGATTGTTTGGTTAAATTTGATTATTATTTAAAAATAAGCTAAATAATTTATATATGTCAAAATATATTTATACCAGTTTTTTGCAATTTTACAAATAATCTTATTATTGTATACCGACTAATCAAGTCTACTTGTGTCGAATAAATTAAGTAATATTTGGTGCTAAAATTTTCATTTCTAAAATATATTAATAATTTAAATTGATATTTTGAACAAAAAAAAATATATATTAAAATAATTAAAAAATTATTAGTTTAATTAGTAATTTTATTGTTTACAAACCCAAAGTCAGAGATATATGTATGGTATGCGGTATGTTGTATGTACCATGTGATGTTTTTATTATACATATATATATACTTCATATCATAATTAAAATCATATCTTTGAAAAAAGCTTAATTACATACATATATCAAATTATAAAAACGACTGCAAAATATAATTTCGATTTGCCAAACAAGTTATTATATATGATTTTGAATGTTAGCAAACAATTTTTAAGCTACATTCGGATTCGATATAATATATTTTTATAGTTTCATTTAGTAGTTTTGTGATCTGGGGTTTCTATAATAGTTTTTTTTTTAATAGATGTTAAGACAAATGGATTTTAAAAAAGCTATTATCAAGTTTAAAGAGCAAGATAGTCTGACAAAGGGTGAGAGCAATTAATTAAATTGTATCAAAAAAGGTTCAATACAAGAAAAGAATATGGATAAAGTTTTTATTGTTATAATCAATTAGTTGTAATTAATTATTTATTTTTTTAATGATAACAGTTACTATCGAAAACTATTTAGGGATATGTATATTGAAAATAAACCTAGAATATTAGTTTGACATTTAATTAAAATGCCCGTATATAATACTGTTCAGTAAAGATGTAGAGTAAACAAAAATTTTTTTAAATCTGCTTACGTGTGCGTTTAATTTCAATTATTAATTTTTTTTTTTTATATTTAAAAAATGGGAAAAAGTTCAAAGTCAGATAATATGATAAATAATAGTCGATTCAATAAAGTATTAGGTAGAATTGTAATTGAAATAAATATCATTTATATATAACGATATGGATAATATTAATACACTTTTTTTTTGTTAAACTAATAAAAAAAATTAATTATGTTTTTTAGGTGGTGCTGCATTTTGTGCACTTTATTTAGTTTTTGGTTATGGAGCTGAATTATTGTGTAATCTTATTGGTGTTGCATATCCAGCTTATGTTTCAATTCATGCTATTGAAACAAGTAAAAAAGAAGATGATACTAAATGGTTAACATATTGGGTTACATTTGCCATTCTCTCATTAGCTGAATATTTTTCAAATTTTCTTCTATGGCTTATACCATTATATTGGTTGGTTAAAGTAAGTATTATAATTTTATTTCCTTGTTAATACAATTTTTAAAATTTAAATAAAACTTTCTTTTAAGTGTACATTTTTGGTTTGGTGTATGGCACCAGTAAAAAATAATGGTTCAGAATTAATTTATAATCGTATAATTCGCCCATACTTCTTGAAGCATCATAAAAGTAAATTTAAAAAATATTTTTTGAGAATCAAATTTTAAGTTTTCATTATTTTTCTTTTTTTTAGGTGCTGACAAATTTATTGATGAAGTTAAAAAAACAGTAGAGAATGTAGTATCGAATTCCAACAAAGATGATTAGATTTTTATTATCATAAAATATTTATTTCGTTTTTATAATTTGATTCAAAATTGTAATGTTGATTTAAAAAAATGTAAAACCATTTTATTTTACTATTTAGAAGTTTCTTTTTTATAGTAATACAAATTTTTACAAATATTGCTTTAAATGCAGGAACGATAGCACTATACCTAGATTCATTCATTTAAAATAACAGTTATAAATTTATATTTTTACCAAGCTATGTAAGAATGTTAATTAAGCTTTTTCTTCTAAATTGTAGGAGGTGGTTAAGGTTTTATCTTTGTAATTTTTCAACGATAAACTGTAAAAAATAAAATCTACATTTGTTTGTAGTTTCTAATTACAATCTCAGTTTGAATAATTTATTGTATTAAGTAGCTATTGGGAAAATAATTAATTTTTGCTGTCGAAATCACCTTCAAACAATATAGAACAAAAATTGTCATTACTTTCGTCCAACCGCTCCTCAAATAGTGGGGTGAAAACTATATATAACACAAAACTAAACATTATATAATTCTCTTCTTTAATTCTACTAACATAATAATCTTAATTTTCTACAATTTTCTCTGTTTTATCTTCACTTGTTTTTTGACGACTACGCCATGCTGTCATATAAGTTCTAGGATGAATTGGAAAAAAACCTGCTATACCCAAAAGTTCTGAAAATTAGCAATTGTATTACAAAAAAAACTAATAATACAACGCAAAAATTTTGTACCTGCGACTGGTGTGGAAACATGAGCTCCACGTCCAATCCAATGTCGAATTCTTTCAAAATTAAATGATACAAGTAATTCATCATGTTGGTTTGGTAATGGATCATAAGTTCCAACCTGTTCTATTACTGGTTGATGTTGATTTTTTCTTCTCTAAGGAAATATTGCTAAAATAAATTATACAATATATGAACACTGTTTCAATCTAACCTCCATTACAACAATATGATAAAATTGTCTATTTGTGCAACCATGTCGAGCAAATCGAATTATTTTTGCTGAATTTTTATAAAATCTACCAATTCCACTAGCCGGTGATAAAGACATTTTTCATATCACTATCAATCACCGATTCGATTATCAATTATCACACAAATAAAAGAAAAACAAAAACCTTTTTTGTGAACTTTTCTTTCTTGTCAAAAATGTACTAACCAAACTTTCAAAAGAATTCTAAAATAATTTTAATTTCCGTTAAGTTGGCAAATATTAATATTAATAACGCCATCTATATTTAAAAATAGTATATATATATCATGGAATTTCGAAAAAAAAAAATTCTTATACAATATTTTCTCATAGGGTTAGTCACGTGATCTGTCCATATGAAGTGCGTTTTTTCAGCGCATTTGAGGTACGGATTTTTTTAAAACATCTCAAATTAAACATTAAAGTTTTTCTCAGATAGTTCGTAGTCTATTTAATTAAAAAAACGGTAATTCTAATTAATTAATTAGTTCTAATAAGTGTTTTAAAATGAAGATAGTAATAAATTTAGTGAAATAAAGGAAAATAATGACAAAATGTCCGCACGCCCGATTTTTATGTTGTAAAAAAAATTCTCACATCTCAAATTCCCTTGGAATGAAATGGCGTCTTCTTTGTCGGCACGGCACATGGCGTTTTTCTATTAATTTATTTACTAAACTATTATTGAGAAAAATGAAAACTTTTTTTTTTTAAATATTTAGACAAAAGAATGAGAATTAACAGGATTTCTTCGCACCGGAAAAGTTTTCCTTAATTTCCAACTTTTTTTCAATTACGGTCGGCTATTTATTTTTTTTTCATACAATTTTCTATTTCATTTAACAGCAATATATAATCCATTGATTGAAGTAAGAGAAAAATATTTGTAATGCCGATATATCAGTAATGCCAATATAAAAACATTTTTGATTCCATGAAAAAATATGTAATTTTTTTTGTGTTTCAAGTTTTTTTTTGTATTCTGAAAAACAAAAACGTCAGCGTCAGCCTCTTTAATTTTCATTTTTTTTTATTTGAAATAATATTGTAATAGATAAATTAAAAATTTAAAAGATATATCAAAATTGGTAATATTAATAAAATATTTGTTTATATAAAAAATCTAAAAGATATCTCAATATTTTACATACATTTGTTTTTGCTGAATCAATTGTTATGTATTTTTTCTGTGATTCATATTTTTTTCAACATTAGCTGCATATGTATATTATTTTTTGCTTTGTTTCTTCTGTGTTTTGGGAAAATCTCTCAGACTTAATAAATATAAAATATATTGCAATTTAACACTTTATTAGCAAAAAAAAAGTCAAATTGCATTGAAAAATGTATTTTTTTTGCAGTTTCGACAATTTTTCTTATTCGTAATTTTTTTTGTATTCATGTATTTTTTGTGCAACTAGCACTATATAATATACATAAATAGGTCAACGAAATTTTATGTTCTATGATAAATAACATTAACGAAAAAGTTCAATTATTAACTAAAACAAAAAAATTTAATAATATTTTTTTTAGATAATTTGTAAATAACATAATATAATAGTAGTGTAAATAGCCATGAGCACACAAACACGAACCACTGGATCCGGTGGCCGGAATACCCAGAAAAAACCAAATTCTACAGGCGGTGGTGATTCAGTATCTGTAAATAAAAAATCAGAAATTAAACCAGAAAAAGAAAAGCCACATCAGAAGGTAAATATATAAATTTATATATGTGTAAATTTTGAAATAAATATATATATATATATATATATATAATTAAATTTTAAATAGCCAACAGCTGAACAAATGCGTATTGCTCAAATAACTGATATTAACAGTGCAGATCCAAAAATGGGTGAAAAAGTTGCAACATTAATTGAAATGACTCAAAGGTCTGAAGAAGAAGTATGCTGTGCATTATATGAATGCGATAATAATTTAGAGAAGGCTGTGGTATTTCTTTTAGAAACACTTCCAGTGGTAAATGAAATAAAATAATTGAATGGTATATTTAGATTTAAAAAAATAATAAATTTTGTCTTCTAGGGAGCATTTGAAACATCTTCAAAGAAGAAAAGAAATAAAGTTGCAAATGCAACAAATGAAAATACTGGTGATGGTGAATGGGTTGATAGTAATGCCAATAATACCGATAAACGGGAGAAATCACGTAATAGAAGCAGTACACGTGGTGGTCGAGGTGGTTCTGATAGTCGTGGTTGTAAGTTATACAAAATTCAAATTTTATAAAGTAATAAATTAAAATTCTAATAATTATAAATTTTATAACAAGATCGTGGCAGAGAAGCACGAGAGAATGATCGTAATATATCAACATCAGAATTTAAAAATGATGGTGGTCGTGATATTGGAAATAATAGAGATGGTGGCTGGCGTGGTCGAGGACGTGGTAGTAGCCGTGGTGGTTTTGGTGGTAGAGGTGGTCGTGGAGGACGTATGGGTCCACGTGGAATGGGTTCACGAGATGAACGTGTTGGTGGTGGTGGTCGTAGTTATTCAAGACCAAATCAAGAAATACCACAAGAAGTTGATACCTGGGACAATACTATTGCCCAAAATGCTGAAAAACAACAGCAGCAACAACAAGCACAGGATGATGCATGGGGTGATTGGGATAATGAAGAATATGTTGGCTCTCTAAAAGATAGTAAAGTTTTTACGCCTAGTAATTTACAAAATTCAGCAACGTTGACAAATAATAACGGTGGCACAAATGTAGTGAATGAATTATCAGCAC
The DNA here is from genome assembly GCA_949752835.1 of Empis stercorea. Lineage (NCBI taxonomy): Eukaryota > Metazoa > Arthropoda > Insecta > Diptera > Empididae > Empis > Empis stercorea. The sequence continues at coordinate 12,020,306 of OX457088.1, read as the reverse complement.
CTCCGGGACTGGAACAGCATATAGTAAATCCAGCATCACATTTAACAGCAGATGATTTGGTTCAACAATATAGTACAACAGTAGTATCAAGTACCAGCACTGCCGCATCAGCTGGGGTTGTTAATTCGGTACATTATCCGGATATTCACACTGCAAATCCCTCAAGTGCTCAACATTTAAGAATGAGTAGTTTAGATGCAGCGGCAGCTGCTGCTGCTCAACAACTAAAATCAGCTACATTATCAGCTGAACAATCGCAGTATTTTAATTCGTTACCGTCTCAAAATGTTAGTCAGCAAGCTAATTCGTATCAGGTAAATAAGTTAATTTAGAATTAAATTGTGTTTAAATTCTAAATGTTATTTTTTTTAGAATTCATCAGTGCAATATCCGGCATCGTATGGTACAGTATTTGGTGATCAAGGTGTTGCAGGTCAGACATCTTCTGTTCGAAGAGCACGAGCTAAAGTTCCACCACCATCGAAAATACCAGCATCAGCTGTAGAAATGCCAGGAGATACACTTAATAATATTGGTTATTTAGATGTGCAATTTGGTGGTTTAGATTTTGGAACTGAAGAATCGTTTGATACTTTACCGGAAAAATTCAATGCTACAAATATTGATAACCAACAAAGTATTGTTCAATCTCAGGAAGTATCAAATGATTATTCGGCTAAAGCAAATTCGCAGCAATCATCATTGACAGCTGGACTGCAATCGGCACAAATTGTAAATAAAAAATTCATTTAATAAAAAATAGTAATATATTAAATGCATTTTATAGACTGACAATTTAACATCTGGTTATTCACAACGAACATCTGGTAATGTTCAAACACAAAACAGTGGTGTTGGTTCATCGTTGAGTTCGTCCGGTAATAGTACTTTGGATCAGTTATCTAAAAATGATCCATATAATCAGACGAATTCAACAAATACAACTGCGGCTTATCAAAATGCTTACAATTCAAATTCCGGTAGTAAATCAACATCAGGATATCAATCGGCTGGTACAGGTCAAGTTTATAACACCGCTAATTATTCTAATACACAGGTAATTTTTTTTTTAATTTTTAAAATGATTATTTGAAACTAAAAATTGATAAAAACAAAAAAGGTATCATCAGGAAATACTTATCAACCAACAGCAAATAATTATAATTCTTATAATCAGAATTCTGTGAATTCATACCAGCAACAATCATCTGTTAGTGGTAATTCCTCATCAAATTCAGTTGTGAGTGGTGGTGCTGTTAATAATAGCAGTTCGTCTCAAAACATTCCTGTCGGAAGCAGTGCTGTGAATAATTCGAGGTATAACAAACAAATAACTTTACAATATTTGTTTTTTTTTCTTTTCTTTTTTCTTGGTTTCGTTTTGAGATTTATTTTTTGAATTAAACAATTTTAATATAATTAAGTTATTAATATACAAATTAATGCAGTTATTTTTTCATAATGATTATTTAAAAAAAAACCAAAAAAAAAATTAAAAATAATAATTTTATACCAAAATGTTTCCCCTAATATACCCTTAATTCCCTTCATTAATGCACAGTTCAAACTCAAATCCCGGATATTTGCCCAGCCAGTATCAAAGTAATCAAACGACATCAGCTTTTCCATCGCAGCAAAATGCATACCAAAATAGCCAGAGTGTTTATGGCGGTACTGGTCTTTCAAATAACTCAGGGTATGAACTGTTTTTTTTTTCGTTTTTGTTTTTAATTAAATCTAAATTACATTTATAATCAATGTTTGCTTTATTGTTTTCTTGTCTTATATATTTTATCATATAGGGTAAGTGCATTATTTAATTAGTGAATTTTTTTACAACAATTAAAAATATTATTTTTATTGAAATAAAACAATTCTAATAATAATTGTTTTACGTAATTTACATAAAACTATTTGGAATAGTTATGTACATATTCCATTTATTTTTATACTCTTCTAATTTGGTGCGTTTGGAATATTATGGTGTGACGTCATCAATATTCTATATTTATATTCCTTCCACGGAATAAATACACGAAAGCATCCGTTATTAGAAAAACAAATATATTTAAAAAATCGAAATTGATTTGATTATTAATTAAGAAATTAACATTTGGTTTTTATATTATAATTACCATAAATCTAGTGTACTTACCTTATTGTATTACTAATTTATTTAATACATTTCCAAATTATAAAATATAATAATTTCTCAATGAGTTGATAAATAATTTTGTAATGCACTGAATTTATTATATATTTTGTCAAACGTTTCTTTATTTTTAAATTAAATTTTTTTTTTTTAAACTAACTGATTTAAAAAACATTAACAAACAAAGATATATAATACATAGGTTTACGGGTAGCACAAATACATCATCTTCACAGTACAGTAATTTCAATAGTTCTAAACTGAAGGAAACTTCAACAACATCAAGTTCTCATTTTGAAAGGTAAGAATAGATAAAAAATAATAAAGGAGAATAAAAAGTAAAAAAACTATGCAACGAAAAAAATATATAATTCTTAACTTATTATATTTTTTTGCTTGCCTTTTGTTTGTTTTGCCTTTTTGTTTGCTGCTACAATTTTTGTCAAATGAAAAACTAAACTACTATTTATATTCATTAGTTTAACTATAAAAATTAAAATTGATTTTTTTATCTTCATTCAAACAAACATTTTTTTAAATTTTTATAATAATTTATCAATATTTTTGTACTTTACAGTGTAGCTAGTGTTACATCAAGCAGCGCTGTTAGCAGTACACCTAGTTCAGTATCATCATCATCAGTAGTAGCGGCGGCAACAAATAATAACAGTAATAATAATAGTATGAGTTCACCATCATTAGGTTTGACCAATTCAAATAATTCAAAAGTTACTGCAAATTCATCGTCAACAAGTAGCGCTAAAAGTAGTAATGCTAGCGGAATGGTACCCAATATCCAAATGGTTAGTCAATATATTCAGACTGGAATGCCATATTACCAGCAGCCTGCAGTTTATTCTTTCGAGGAAGTTCAAATGATGCAACAGAGAATGCCACATGTGGTGAGTTCCTGGTGCTGAAATATTGAAACAAAAATATTTTTCAAGTAACAAACTTTATGCACACACCCATGCACACAACACTACACACACATTAAAAAAAACATTTAATTTTATTACAAAAATATTCATTTTTTACACAAATTCCATCTCCATTATCCACAAAAATTCAAAAAAAAAAAAGATTTTTTTTTTCAATCATTCGATATTTAAGAAATTACTAATAAACTGCATTTCTGCCTTTGGTGTTTTCTAACTATAAACATTTTAAAGAACACAAATAAATTATTAAATTTTTATTTTACTTAATTTTTTTTGTGTGTCAGGCTCAATACTACGATATCAATTATCCACCAACAAGTTTAGGTGCTGCTGGTGTAAGGGATGCTAGTTTGGGATCAGTAGCTTATTCAACAATGACTGATGGTAGATATACAAGAACTGACAATAATTCAAGTCCAGTTAGTAATGTAAGTAATAATAAAAAAAAATCATTATCCAAAATTATTTATTTTTTCTTATAAAATTTATTATTATGAATTTTTTTTATATGTTATTAGGTAACAAGCACAATGTCACAACAAGCTGGATCAGGTGGGCCAATGTTGAACGTTCCTTATGCATATTTTTATGGTGCAAATATGATGCCAGGAGGATTCCAATATGGAACACCAGCAATATATCCAGTATATAAACATAATTCTTTTTAACTAGAAACAGTATTTAAGTAATGAGAAATATATAACAAAAAACATGGTTTAAAAGAATTTACTATGATAATTTGATAAAAAATCCGATTTGAATCACAATTGCGTTTTTAGTCTTTCACAGTACTTAAATATAACTCCAAAAAAATTTCTAGCATATTTAATATTACAAGTTTTTTTGAAAAAAAAAATATAATTTTAATTTAATACTAAAATATGTATATATATTTTATAGCCTCAAATGCAAACAGCAAATGCATCTTCTGGTGGTCAATTTCCGAAACCATCATATAATAGTGGTTATGGATCTGGAAACTATGATGCTCTCAGTCAAGCGACCCAAGATTATAATAAAGGCTCTTATCCAGGCTCAAGTGTTAATCAACAAACTAAAACTCAGAGTGTAACAAATGCACCACAAACTGGTTCTGGTTCTGATATAACATCATCTATGTACGCAAAGAATCATGTCGCTTTAAATAAAGTCAATGTAAATTTATAAAAATATTGTTCTCAAAAATTCTTTTACTAATACAAAAATTATATTTCTAGTCATATGAAAAACAATCGTTCCATTCAGGCACACCACCGCCTTTTAATTTGACTGGTACTCAAACGGCAGGTGCAACATCAGCACAAACTTATGGAATGTATATACAGCCAATGCCAGCAACACATCATAATATGAATATGCATCAACCAATTCATCAGGTAAAAAACTTAAATACATACTGAGAAAATTTATATTTAAGTAATGTTCTATAGAGGAATTGTGAAATGAACGATTCTTCTTTTATTTCTTACTTGCATGTTCACCTTCACATTGCTTTCATTATTTTATTTAGTTTACATATATATATTTATACACAATTATTAGGATAACACTCTACAATCGTTTTTGTTTCTGACTTATTTTAATTGTGCTTGTTGTAAATATTCTATTAAACTAGTTTAACATTATATAAAATATGTTTTAAGAGGAAATTCGTCGAAACGGTATCATCTAATAAAGTTTTATAAAGAAGACCAATGTCCAGAATTTGAAAACTTATTTCCTAGATAAATTGTATTATCTATGATAAAAATGCAAGCAACATCAAAAATTAACATAAAATTTATATTTATAACCATTTAAACTTTATTAATAGATTCTCAAATTCCTAATGCAAGCATATATTATAGAGTAAAATAAATTTCAAATTAATTTAAAAAAAGCTAGACGTATTTTTAATCAACCTATATGTATTTCAAAGGTTTTGAGTAATATATTGACACCAATTATCCATTGATTAGTTTAAATTTAAATTTAGTTAATCTCATTTCATTAGCATAAATTTGAAATATAAAACCATATGGCCATGTTTAAAATATTACAGTGTCGTTATTACAATTATTATCAGAATTACTTTTCATATTACACGAGTAATTCAAAATATGTAACGTAAATTTATTCAAAAATGTATCTAATGTATCTAAATTTCATTTAAATTAATGAACGTTTGTCTGCCCCTCGCTTTGATTTGCCGTATTTTTCATTTCAAACATATATGTTAATTACATAAAAAAAAAAGTCATCATAAATTTCATTTAAACACGAAAAAAAAAATTTTATAATTATAAAATAGAAACAAATTATTGCATGCAATTTTTATTGTTTTTGGTTTATTTTTATTTTCTCGATCGTCTTAGATGGACGGCAGAATTCATATTAATACATCACGTCGGGTAAGTTAGATAAAAATAAAAAAAATTTTTTTGTTTTATTTTAATTCTTGCATTTTAAATCAAAGAAAGCTAAAAAAAGTTTTCAGTAAAAATGAATTTTAAAATGTGTTTTTTTACAATAAAATACTTAACAAAAAAAAGTATAACACCGTTTTTAAAATCCACATGCATAAATGACTAAACATGGCTGGCTTTTTTAGGTTAATTAACTTTCCTCTAAAAAATGTAGTCCCCTCTTTAAAAACTGTGTCCATTTGTTTTAAAATTCGCGATTCTAACAATTTTTGTTTTATATTATATTTATTTTTCTTTTTTAAATAGATTTCTAGAAATGTATTAGTTGTGTTTTTATGGTAATTGGGTAAATGTTATCGCACAATTAATTTTGCACATTTTTTTCTTTTATATTTGACTATTGGAAATATGGATAAAATCCATGCATGCCAAATCGCAAAAAACCAAAAAAGGATGAATCTTGTTTCCAAATTGGAAAATATTTCACTATATAAAATAAATTTTAATTATTAGCAAAAATTAGTAAATCGAAATCTGTACGGAATTAATTGCTGAGTAAAATTACCAATGTTTTTCTTATATGTATATTTATAATATTTTATTACAAAACAAGTTTTTTAAACTATTTTTATAATATTAATTAATTTAAAAGAGTAAAATCTGCTGTTACTTAAAAATAATATATTTTTATCATTCAAATAAATTTAAAATAAAAAACCCAAAAAATTTCAATTTATTTCAGGATTCCAATAGTACTGGACAAAGGCAGCAATCAACTAGCCAAAGTAAATCGGCAAATAAACAAGGTTATTCTCCGTCATATTGGACAGCACAGAATTAAAATAAAAACAAAAAAAAAAAATAAACAAATCAACAATATAAAAATGTTTTTGAGTATAAATAGAAAAAAAAATCTAATTTTGCTGCATATTAAAAAAAAACAACAACAAAAAAACACATTTAAATATGTAGGGTGATTCATAATTGGAGGTTATAATTTTTATATGTTATATGTCCTATAAAAGTCAATATAAAAATTATTCTACGGTTAGATAGACTTATTTACTTTATTGGGGAATAAACATATTAAAAATAATACCCTCGAATTTTCAACCGCCCTGTATATATACAAAATACAGAAAAATTTCTAGAAATAATAATTATAAAATATAAAAAAAAAATATTTACTATACATTATAAAAAAAAAAAATACAAAAAAAGATATATATATATAAAATACACAATACCTAAAATAAATATTTAAAAAAAAAAACAATTTTTTTGTACATCAATTTATGGATGTTTTACCCTAGATATTTTTTCTTTCAAAAAAATAATTAATTTTTTTTTATTAATAAAAAATAATGAATTAACAAAAATACAAAAAAAAAATCACACATCTTTATGTAAAATAAAATATTTAGTTTTTTGAGTTTTTAATTTAATTAATGTCATTTTATATAAAAAAAATATATATATATATATAAAAAATTAATAAAACTATAAAAAAACAATGTTTCAAGATAAAAAAAAAGTTCTTGGTAACATTAAAAAAAATTTATAATATGATAAAAGTACGAAAAAATCTTTTCACCTCACCTAAAAAATAAAACAAAAATTTATAAATAAAAAAAATCCTCAAATTGAAAAATAATTTTCTCCATTTTTAAAATTATAATTTAAATTTAAATCGATTTTTTAATTTATTGATTTTTTTTTTATATTCGGTCTCGGATTAACATAAAAAATTAATTAAAATCAAAATAAATTTTTTTATTGGTCTCTGTAATATAAATTGACCAAATAAAATAAATAATATTATTAATTTATTTATCTTTAAAAATGGTCCAATTTTTAAATGTATTGAATTTTTTTGTTTTGTAAAGATCTTTTAGCTAGGACAAAAGTCAAAACATTTAAGTTTAAAGAAAATGGTTTTAAAATAATAAAAAAAAATGTTTTCTTAAAAGAAAAAAAGATTATTTTAAGATAATTGCAATTATTTATTGTAATAAAAATAGATACATAAATGATTGAACAATTTATAATATTATTTGTTTTATTTGATCGAATTTAATATAGAAAAAATATTGAAATTCCGTAAAAATATAAGACAGTTGCAACAAATTTTAAACAATTTTATGCATCACCTAAGAAAAACGTTTGAAATCCGTTTCGAAATTTGTGCTTGGTTTGTGCTGCGCAAGAAATTAATATCAAAAATTCTACTGACATTTTAATCTCACGCGGTGTACGAAATAAATGTCGGTTTTTGCCTCGTACAAAACTCGAACGATTCAAATTTATTGGGTGGTAGAAATCTTTAGGATTGTTGTTTTTATTTGTTGCAAAACCACCATTCTATAAATTATTTCCTGAAAATAAAGTTTCTCTATTTAAAAATTTATATGTTTTGTATTTTTCTTTGTATGATCTAATTTTTATTTTGTATCAAATTCAATTGAACATAAAAATATATTTTTTTAAGAAATTTATATTCTTTTTTATTATGCCTTATGTTGGAGGAGGAAATTTTATTGCTTTTTAAAATACTTATGTTATTTCTATGGTTTTATTTTAAAAAAATTATTAACTCATTATTTTCATATTATTATAATTAAGAAATATAATATAAACCTAATTAATTTCACATTTAACTAATTAATTACATATATATAAAAATAAAACAAGATAAAAACAAAACAATTTTTTAATGAATTTGAAAATATTTAACAAAAAGATTATATAATTTTCTTTAAAAGGGAATTTTAGGAGTAATTTCTTTATTTTAGAAATTTAAATTTTAAATATAAAAAAGGCGAAATAAATTTTAAATAAAAATGCATTTAATTAAAAATATGTAAAGTGTTAAATTAATCAAATGGTAAATTTAAATTACTTATTAATTGGCGAAGCGACTAACGATGAGTATATATGATTGAAGATTGACTTTTAAAACGAGTACCTATACCAATTATTTTTGCAGTTATAAAATCATATGCTTATTATAATAGAAGGCTTGATTTCGTAGTCCACATAAACTCCCGCTTGATTTCGTAGTCCACATAAACTTGGGGTGTAATTAATGTCCATCCCTAATAATATTCATCGATGAGTAGCAGCAGTAGATGTAAAATTGAAATTATTTTCCTATTCTATTTAAAGCTAACAAATCTATGATAAATTTCAACATGTTCAATTATCACAATATATTTTGAAATATTAAAGTACTTTGAAATATTGCCTTTCCGTTTTGCGTTGCGTCTGCTTCAGTTATTATGCCAATATTTATTGATAAATGCGTTGCATTTGACAATTTGAGTGACAATTTTTTGACAGTTCCTAATTTGCCCAAAGAGGCCGACTGAAAACAACTGGTTTTTTTTTAATATTCCTAAAGAAATAATATTTGTATTTATAAAATGTCGATCGAAATAGAATCAGCAGAGTAATTATTTTTATATTTTCTAATTGTTTCGTATTTTATTCAATATTTCCCAATTTCTTAGTGTTATTCGACTAATTCAGCAATACCTAAAAGAATCTAACCTATACAAATCGTTACAGATTTTACAAGTAAATATTTTTATTTTGAATAAAGATTTAAAAAAAAAATTATGTAAAACAATAATATAATTTCAATAGGAAGAAACTGGAGTCTCACTAAATACTGTTGATAGTATTGACGGTTTTGTACAAGATATTCATAATGGTCATTGGGATACTGTACTGAAAGTAATTCAATCACTTAAATTGCCTGACAAAAAACTTATCAATTTATATGAACAAGTAATTCAAATTTTTAAATATAAAAATATATTTTAAATTAATTTAATATTTATTTTCAGATTATTTTGGAATTAATAGAATTACGTGAACTTGGTGCTGCACGTTCTCTTTTACGTCAAACCGATCCAATGATAATGTTAAAACAACAAGAACCAGAACGTTATATTCATTTGGGTAATATAATTTTATATGTATTTAAAATAGTATATATAGATTTGTATTTTTACAGAAAATATGTTACAACGAGTTTATTTTGATCCTCGTGAAGCATATCCGGAAGGAAGTAGTAAAGAGAAACGACGAACTGCCATATCTCAGGAACTTAGCGGAGAAGTTCATGTAGTACCGTCATCACGTCTTCTTGCGTTATTAGGTCAAGCATTAAAATGGCAACAGCATCAGGGTCTTTTGTAAGCTTTACCATTTTTATCCGCAGAGAAAAGCTAATATATTTTTAATCTAGACCACCTGGTACAACAATTGATTTATTCCGTGGAAAAGCTGCTATAAGAGATCAAGAAGAAGAAATGTATCCGACACAAATGATTCGTCAAATAAAATTTGGGCAAAAATCACATGTCGAATGTGCACAATTTTCACCAGATGGTCAATATTTGATAACTGGTAGTGTTGATGGTTTTTTGGAAGTGTGGAATTTTACAACTGGAAAAATACGTAAAGATTTAAAATATCAGGCCCAAGATCAATTTATGATGATGGAACAAGCTGTATTGGGTTTAGCATATTCACGGGATTCTGAAATGCTTGCATCTGGTGCACAAGATGGACAAATTAAAGTATGGAGAATAATGACTGGTCAATGTTTACGTAGATTTGAAAAGGCTCATATAAAAGGTGTAACATGTTTACAATTTTCACGTGATAATAGCCAAATATTAAGTGCATCTTTTGATCAAACAATTAGATTACATGGTTTGAAATCGGGAAAAATGTTGAAAGAGTTCAAAGGTCATCATTCATTTGTAAATGAAGCTGTTTTTACACCTGATGGACATGGTATTTTAAGGTAAATTTAAGTCACAGATATATTTAAATTTGTATTAACAGTATGAATTCAATTTTAGTGCATCGTCAGATGGTACGGTAAAAATTTGGTCATTAAAAACAACTGAATGTACAGCAACATTTCAACCATTGGGTAATGAATTAGCCGTTAATACTGTACTTTTATTACCAAAAAATCCAGAACATTTTATTGTTTGTAATCGATCAAATGCTGTTGTAATTATGAATATGCAAGGACAAATTGTTAGATCATTTTCATCCGGTAAACGTGAAGGTGGTGCATTTATATCAGCAACATTATCACCTCGTGGTGAATTTATATATTGTGCTGGTGAAGATCAAGTATTGTATTGTTTTTCTGTATCATCAGGAAAATTAGAAAGAACTTTAAATGTAAATTAGTGAATTTTTTATCGATTAACAAATGCGTAACAGTATTTCCTTTTTAGGTTCATGAAAAGGACGTTATCGGTTTAGCACATCATCCACATCAAAATTTATTAGCAACTTACAGTGAAGATGGGTTACTCAAGTTGTGGAAACCATAAAAAAGAAATGTAAAATATTTAAAGTGTGTAAGTGATTTTATTAATAAATTAAAAATTAAAACTTTATTATACATTATTTTTATTTAATTAACTAACTAACTTCATCAGTCCATATTTACTAAGAAATTATTAGAAAAATTATAAAGTTAATATGATTGAAAAATTTAAGAATGAGCAATCACAAAAATCTGTTATGAATATTAGATTAGTTATAATAATTTTACTACGGTGTATCGAGAGGTAAATCGACATGAGTTATTTGTATCCTTTTATTAAAATATGGATGTGTCATTGCAATTTTAGCTGTGATCCTAGTATTGGGATCATACACCATCATTAACTAGGAATATAATATAGTTAATAGATTAAAATTGATTAATAACTTTTTGTAATATATTAATACCTTAAATAAATCTAAAGCAGCCTGAGTATCAAAATCTGATGGTAAATTTTCTAAATTCCATTGTGGAAATGAACTTTTATATTCAGGCATTTGTGATACACCTGGCCATATTAATTCATCTGGTGTACCAAGTGTACGAAATATTCGATATAATTGATCAATTTCACTATCACCGGGAAAAAGTGGACGTTTTGTAACCATTTCAGCAAAAATACAACCTAAACTCCAAATATCAACACCATTCGAATAAAATTTAGTACCTAACAAAATTTCTGGTGCTCTATACCAAAGTGTTACAACTTCATGAGTATATGCTCGCATAGGTACATTAAAACATCGTGCCAAACCAAAATCAGCCAACTAACATTATTTTAACAAAAATTAAGTATATGAATATACAAATTTTGAATTAAAATTAAATTACTTTTATGTGTCCAGCATTATCGATCAAAAGATTAGCAGGCTTAAGATCTCTGTGAAGAATTCGATTCATATGACAAAATCCTAATGCATCCAATAATTGATACATGTAATTCTTTTTTGTATTATTTATAAAAAAAATAAAATAAAATTAAGGATTATTTATATTGATAATTTTTGTTGTTAACCTTTACTAATTCCGGCACCAAGATTTCCTTTTTTTTATCCATTAATTTTTTTAAATCCATATTTAAATATTCAAAGATCATATATAAACTTGTATCTGCTATAACAATATCAAGTAATTGTACAATACAATCATGTTGTAAATTTTTTAGTAACGATATTTCTCGTATTGCTGTAGAAGGTACACCTTCAGTTTCACTATAAATAGAAAAATGTAAGATTAAAATAATATTTACTATTTTGGTCCACCACATAATTTACAAATGGAAAAAATTAATTGTTGATCTTTCATGAAAAACAAAGCCGAATCATGTGGTGCTACGAAATAAGTTATGAAATGAAACGTAGCACCAAAATGATTTGGCTTCATGCTCCATCATTAATGATAAATTATTTAATTTTAAAATAATTATTTGAACCACAGCCACAGCTAAATAAACACATTATTATTTTTTTGTGTAACTATAGATGTTATCACGAAAGAAAAAATTGAATATTAAATAAATACGAATATACTCACTCTATCCGCTCTATTTTAGTAAATTTAATGCAGTAAATATAAAAATAGATATTAATTTTTTTTTTCAATTAAATACATATTTCATGTTTTTTTACCTATCTAATCTAATTTTTTTCAATGCTACTTCTTTTCCAGTCTTTTTATCCTTTGCTCTATAAACAATACCGTACGTTCCTTCACCAATTTTTTCATTTTTTTGAAATCTTCCAACGTCGGACATTTTAAACAGAATTATTATTATATTTAATTCATTTAATAATTTAATTATATATTTTTTAACTTGTTTATTTAGCATATAACAACATAACCTTTTAGGTTTCAATCCTATTTATTTATAAAAAAATTTTGCTTTCATTTTTAAGGCGCGAAAATATTGATTGGTTACCCAGTAAAAATATTATCATTGTATTACTTATTAGGAAAAGTTACAAGCGAACAATACATAATAATTTATAAACCTAACAAAAAATGAACAAAAAAAATATAAACTAATATTAGAGATTAGGAGATTTTCATTTATAGCTAACTATTTATACTACTTATCAACAGAAAAAATTACAATTATAAAAATCAGTGCCATATAAGGAAAATTTTATATAAAAAATCTTACTAAATTAATCTAATTTATCTAACCTAAAACTAATTAACAAAATATCATTAAAATTGTATTCAATACCACTTCAATAAGTATTAAACTTACATTTTTTATATATTGAAATCTGTGGGAAAATGTGACTCAAGTAAGCCACAGCCGCATTTGGACATTTAACATTATTGTAGTACTTTAATTTGAATATATTATAATTATTAAAAATTTGAACAAATTGATAATTTAAATTTGATAATATTCTTACAATTTACAATTAATTTTTTCTTATAATTTTTTTAATTTAACGGCAAATTAACTGTGACTAACTAAGCCGCAATTGAAAATCATATGCAGCTCACGATCCAGATTTTTGCCTGTGGCTAACTTTGTCGCGGCTCATAAGACGCGAGTGAAAACCAATAGGCATTTTAAAATGAAATATGCAATAGTGAAGTATTGCATGTTTCATTTTCGTCGCATTTCACATTTATGAAATATCTAAATTGGTGTTGTAATTCAATAAAATAGTTAAAGTTTATAGAGTTAAAAGAATACCTATAAAAAGAAAATAAATATTTGATTCAAACTCAATTTTTATAGGGACCTAGCAGGTTTTGAAAATAGCAGGTTTTTACAAAATCACCCCCAATTTTTGCAGTAGTATTGCATATAACTATTTCTTTACGGAATGCCACGAAATGATATTTGCAATACTTCACCACTGCATATTTCATTTTAAAATGTCACTTCAGGCATAAAATCTACTAATGTTTGAAAGCAACAATTCTATTTTAATTCAAATAATAATTTACGACTATAAAATAATACATATGTCTTGCACCTATTTCGTTGTATTAGCTACATTATGAAACGCTACCAATTTGCAGTTTTGCTTCTTGGTGAGCGCAACAAATATTGTGTTCTCGCCTGAAAGACGAGTAAATCGCTAATTTCACAGAGGTTTTTCTAAATGTCATTTTTTTGTCATCTGTTCATTAGTCATAATAAATTGTTATTAAAATTAAAATTTTTGTGATTAAATAAATAAAATAAAAATACGCCACAATGCAGGATAATCGTCCGGAATTATATGAAGAAGTGAAATTATTTCGAAATGCCCGTGAACGGGAAAAATATGATAATATGGCTGATTTATATGCTCTAATAAATACATTACAAAATTTAGAAAAAGCATATATTTGGGATTCAATTACACCACAGGTAATTAAGAAATTTCTAGATTCAGAAACAAAAATAATATATCAAATTGTTTATATTTGATTGTAACTTCATATAGGAATATACAGCAGCATGTTCTAAATTATTGGTTCAATATAAAGTTGCCTTTAAACAAGTACAATCTGACGAATTCCCAAATGTTGACACATTTGTGAAAAAGTTCCGTTTAGATTGTCCAGCTGCAATGGAACGTATTAAAGAGGACAGACCAATTACAATTAAAGACGATAAAGGTAATACAAGTAAATGTATTGCTGATATTGTATCATTGTTTATAACAATAATGGACAAATTGAGATTAAAAATCAAAACAATGGATGAATTACATTTTGAATTAAAGGATTTAGTTGATACTATGCATAGATTATCATTAATACCAGAAGAATTTGAAGCAAGAGATAAAGTTGAACAATGGTTAAATACATTGAATTCAATGCAAGCATCAGATGAATTAAGTGATTCACAAGTAAGACAATTCCTATTTGATTTGGAAACAGCTTATGCTGCATTTAATAAGTTATTGCACACAATTTAAAAGTTATAAATATTGTTTTATATATATATATATGTATACCTATATATATTTAATCGAGAAATATAATGTATTTATCTTTAATATTTTAACAATTATTTTTAATTTTATATTCACGTAAAAGTTATTTGATTTAAAAAAAAATGAAATTTATACAAAAAAACTTGTAAATCAAATGTTCACAATAAAATAACATTAATTGAAAATTAACAATCTTAATTTATATGAACAATTGAAATACGGTAAGTTTAATTTTAAATTAATTCCAGTACATAAATAATATTGTTTGTAGTATAAAACTTAATTTTGCAGTATGGCTAATTTGAAATAAAATTTATCACAAATTAATTAAACAAATATCGTTAATATTTAAAAAAAATTAATATTTAAAAGTTCTTATATATTTATTTTTATGCTGAAATAGATCACCTTCGTTTAATCATTTAGTATTTTCCAATGTTTACAAAAATTCAAATAAATATCCAGTTTATACTTTTAGATCATTGACCTTTTTAAATTTATTTTGAAAGAAAAAAACTAGAATAATAATTATATGCAGATACATAAATACATTGAAATCCGGAAATAAAACAATTCCGACAATTATATACTCTGTAATTCAATTTCATTATTAAATTTCCTCTATAATTAAAACTACATATGTACATAAATAATAATTAAAACATGTGCAAATTTTTTTTTATATATTATTACCCAATTTAATCTTAAATTAATCTTTTTAATCTATTACAATTTTTTTGGCAAATAATGAAAGTAGAATTTTAAGAATTACATTTATATTGTGCCTAAATACATTTTTTTTAAGATAAAAAAAATCCTTGATTAATTGCCAGAATACATAAGCCTTTAAACAGTATTTTTTTAACATTGAAATTATATTAAGTATTTTACTACTTTTAGATGTGACATAATTGTATTTTTTTTATTAGTTTTTGAAAGGGGAAAGTAAAATGTAAATTTTAAGTGAAATATTTGTAAGTGATATTGATATTGAAATAGTTTTTTAAAATCATTAATTATGTACTTTGTGATAGACTTTATGGTGGGATTATTATATTTTTAATCATTTTTATTGAATTTTATATTTTATGCAATAAATATAAGAAATTACTAGAAGAATATACATACTTAAATATACTAGGAAATTATTTAAAGTATTAATTTTACATGTCCTCACTGCTCACATATAATTTACGGTGTATGCTTAAAATATGTAAAAGAATGTCTAGTTAAATAAGTATAGGTACACATTGAAATTTTTAAAATTTGCGAACCTTTTCAACTTTAATTTTTTCATGCTTTTAATATATTCGAAAGTATTAACTATATATACTATGTGTAAATGTAAGGAATTGATAATAAATTGGTTTTTAAAATATAAAATAAAATCTGATAATTTAAAAAGAGGCGCAGACTTTATGTACTTTAAGTACAACCTGTAAGTATAATATAATTTTGCTGCTCAGGTTAAAGAAACAAAATTGTGTCAAGTTCATTTAATATATGTATTATATAACTATATATATATACAAGTAAATATATACCTACATATATGTAATATGTGAAATGGATAAAAACGAAACGTGCATTCAATTTTTTATGAAAACAAGACAAACTTGTAATTTAGGGTATAATTTTATGTAGATGGTTTAACTTTGCTAAAATAAAATAAATAAAAAGATTTTATATGTTAACATGATAATTTAAATTTATTAAATTATCCATAAATAAAAAATACAATTATTGGGACAATTTCCAGTAGAGTTAGTAAAGTATAAGTAAGTAAAACGGTTTACATACATTAACATTATGTACTTTGTAAACTTTGTAAATTTTATAGATTTTAGTTTAAAAACTTTGTCATTATATTAAATGATAATTTTTTCATATTACAAATTTTTCGATAATTAAAAACATACTATAGATGTTATTTAAACATATTCTACTTAGAATTCAATCTGACTATGATCTTTCTTATAATTTTTTTATTGAATTCCTTAGATTTCTTCATTGACTCAAAATGTACATTATTGTCCTTATCAACTAGCACTAACTTCTACAGTTTTTCAGAATATACTCCATAAACTTACAACTTTTAATTACTTATACAACCTTTAACCACTTTCTCATTACATCTTAAGTACTGCTACAACAACGTATTTCTTCTTCTAGCTACAACAACGTATTTCTTCTTCTTTCTTCTTTTAGCTTGATAAGTAGATAATTTATAATTTATTCATAATCCATCGTTTACTTAATAAAGTAAGCATTTACTTTATTTTTTTTTTCATTATTTTCAATTCTATAAACTAAAATTATTTAATTAAGATTCTTACAATGTATAAACATTTTTTTTTTATTCGAAATTAAAATCAAATATTTTTTTTTTATTTATTATTGCAAGGATAATTTCAATGTTAAGTTGTTTTTCAATTTTTCATAATAATATTATACATTATATTAATAAATAAATTGTTTCTCATGATCGGAACAAAAAAATAAAAATCTTTATTGTAAGAACGATGACAAACACATACAACATATGATTACACTTTAAATAAATTAATTATTTATATTTTATATAATAAAATATATTCCGGAAATATTTACAGAAAAAGATATACATACATATATATGTAATATAAAAAAAAAATCAAAATTAGTTATAAAATTGCGAGCGAGGAGAGGTCACGATCAATTTGGTTGACATTGATTTCGTTCGTTACATTAAAACTCTGAAATACATGTGATTATTTTTATGAGAATATATAAAAAAAAAATATATAATAATTTTCTGTGAAAATTTTTTTGAAATAATTTTCTTCATAATTTTCAAAATTTATACGTGCAATAGGATTTTGTTAATAATGCGAAAATTGTCCAAATTAATTAACAATATTAATAAATCATATTTTTTTGTAGATTAAAGTCTTATAAATATTTTTTAGTTCTTATAATATATGAAAATATAAACTTTTAGATTATATACTTGAATTGAATATACATGTATATATACTATCAGATATATTTTGACTAATGATTTTTCATTTATATAATAATTAAAATTTAAATAAATATCTTTTTGTATCTTCTCTAATTATTTTGCTTAAACAATTTTTGTGTGTCATTTTAAAATAGAATTTTATTTATAATATACATATATATAAAATTTTATTTTGTTATCTTTGATGAATGAAAAGTGAATAACCTTAACCTAATTAGTTACAAACTGAATTTTTATTATACTAATTATAAAGAAAAATTATATTATATATGTATATTTATGAAGAGAATATTTTTTGTGTGTTGTCCTTGATTACGTATCCTCCTTGAATATTTTTATATTAATATATTTTTTTCTGTAAATTTTTTTTTTACTGAATGCATAAGAATAAGTATTTGTATAGAATATGTATGAGGAAATACATTTTCTTTGTTTCTAAATATTTTGTCAATTATTTTTTCATATTTATCAATTTTATTGTTTAGTATATTTAGTTTTGGAACTTATATATTGTACCTAGCTTAATATTTTCATTGAAAGTTTATAAATTCAAAATTTTAAATTAAATTAAAGGAATTATTAAATGAAAAATGTTCTCTAATAATAATTTGTTATATTTCAATGAATAAATATTTTGTGAAAATTTTATTAAATTTAATTTTATAGGTTCTGTAGAATTTTTTTTTTAATTTAATTTTTATTAAGTTTTTGTATTTATGAATGGTACAAAATTATATTTTTTTTACTTTATTTTTATATTTAAACTTAATCAAAAAAATATTAATGAAGAAATGAAGATGAAGTAAAGTTAAATTAGAAAATTAAAATGAATAAACATTTACATATAATGTTACGTTACTAAGATGTGTATCTTTATGTGTCTCAAACGTTTCCCAAAAAAAAAAGAATAATTAATAAGTACATATTTCTAATAAAATATTGAATTTGTATAATTTTCCTATTCGAAAATTTCAAAAATTATTAAATAATAGTACATATTTATTATTTGTGAAATAATATTTATAATATTTAGTACATATTTATTATTTGTGAAATAATAAATAAAACTATATTAGTACATGTCACTAGAGAGATATCTCAGATGTTACATAGTAGTACAATGTATATATGTTGCATCTTTTATAAACTCAATATAAATTTTAGTAAACAACTTTGAAATATTATTTGTCATTAGCTAATTTCATAAAATATAAAACTAATAAACAACAATTGAGAAATAATGTTTTTCTATATAAATATTTATTTAAAAAGACGGCCTCGATTAAGGTCATTTATATGCCTAATCAATTAAAAATCCGAATATGTTATAATACATATATGTATATAAATTTAATATGATTATTATTATGTATAAAATCGATTACAGTATTTTTTAATAGTGGCATATAATCAATATGATTAAATAATAATTTGTGTTACCATAAATATTTTCAAAAATTATATTTAAATAAGCATATAATATCCGACATCGTTTGAAAAATGGAAGGTTTGTGATCTTATTAAAACAATCATTTCACCATTAAATTTAAGCCGCCGCGATGACGTATTCTGGTGGTGGTGGTGGTGGAGCAGCATAGCTGGGACAAGCTCCTAGTGTGGGTATTTTCGATCGATGCATGTTGGTTGGTAAGGTTGCTTTTCCCTGCTCTTCTCTTCTCTTCTCTTTTTTTCTCGCTGCACCTCGCTCTGCTCGCCTCCCCTGCGGGGAGGTAGGCGGCTGGGCCCAGAGTGCATAGGACATATGTACATAAATGTTGTAGGTCCACCTTCAGGTGCTCTCTTTCACATTTTACAGTCTGTCTGTGTATATACATTTATGTAGTATACAACATTTATGTACATATGTCCTATGCACTCTGTGAGGCATTCAGGGGACGTGATGGCAGAGAAGCTGCCTGATCTAGTCCGGGGATGGCGTGTTTGGTTCGTTGTCACTACACCAGCAACATGTCCAACCGGCGTGGAGCTGCCGCTACCTTGTACCAGAACACTCCAAAATCTCAAGTGCATTTTGTGCACCCTCTGACTGCAAGTCCGCCGACGTGATGGCAGAGAAGCTGCCTGATCCAGTCCGGGCTGAAATGCAGTGCTCAGAAGGACCACTCTTACCACTTGTCCAACCGGCGTGATGCGCAGCGCGGCAGGGGGAGGGGAGTCCGCAGGGCTCCTGACGAGAGGCGGCCCCAGCCGCCTACCTCCCCGCAGGGGAGGCGAGCAGAGCGAGGTGCAGCGAGAAAAAAAGAGAAGAGAAGAGCAGGGAAAAGCAACCTTACCAACCAACATGCATCGATCGAAAATACCCACACTAGGAGCTTGTCCCAGCTATGCTGCTCCACCACCACCACCACCAGAATACGTCATCGCAGCGGCTTAAATTTAATGGTGAAATGATTGTTTTAATAAGATCACAAACCTTCCATTTTTCAAACGATGTCGGATATTATATGCTTATTTAAATATAATTAAATATAATATATAAACGATGTCGGATATTATATGCTTATTTAAATATAATCGCGGCCAGCGATGACGTATTCTGGTGGTGGTGGTATACTATATATACTATATATATATATGAATATACTAAAGTATAACTATATAATATATAATATTATACTAAAGTATATCTATATTATTATAATATATACAACATTAGTATATATAACATAGTAAACTATAATATATACAATATATAGAATATACTAAGGTATATAATATGATCAATTCATAGTACAGAATGTACTAGAATTTACCATATG
This sequence comes from Empis stercorea, assembly GCA_949752835.1. Lineage (NCBI taxonomy): Eukaryota > Metazoa > Arthropoda > Insecta > Diptera > Empididae > Empis > Empis stercorea. The sequence continues at coordinate 11,999,751 of OX457088.1, read as the reverse complement.
GCACAAGTAGTTGGGGCCGTGAGGCCAGGTTATCGGTCCAAACGGACCAGTCCAACTGCTCATCTACCTAGTTGTGTGTCTAGAGGCAGGTCGCAGACAGGCAGGTGGACACGTCCACCTTCAGTTGCTCTAGTTTCTTTACATCATTGATAGATTTCATCTATACATCATATATACATTATATACTTTGTAGTATATAACATTCGATATATGAGGCATTCAAGGGACGTGATGGCAGAGAAGCTGCCTGATCTAGTCCGGGGATGGCGTGTTTGGTTCGTAGTCACTACACCAGCAACATGTTCAACCGGCGTTTTTTTTCTAAACATTATTTAATATTTTTTTATCATATATAGTTGAAATTTCTAGGTTGACTCGGTTACATTTTGAAAAAAAGTGGTAAATAATAAAATATTCCAATTTATGTTAATAATAGCATTCTAAAAATAAGAAGACTTTTAAATGCAACTGAAATAATGTTAAATATATACATAATTTTTTTAATGTTATTATGATGCAATATTATTTAAAACTTTCTATTTCAAAATATTAATTTAGATATACATAAGTTCAATTCGTAATTATTTTATAACTATATACACAATACTTATAGTAAAATGACACATTTACATTGAACTTAGAATAAATGAAATAAGACCAAATAATTACTCTAATATTGAAAAAAAAAATTACATTGTAAAATAAATACACTTTTATAATTTGCATATTACAAATTGGCAGTTTATTTTGGGGAGTATAAATTGAAATTCTTATCAATTTAACAAATATAAATGTTGACATATTATATTGCATATATTCTTATCTATTTATGCCAATGACACACAATAAGTATTGATGCAAATATTAACTAAACATTTTAAAATATCATAAACTTTTATATTGATTAATCTTTTTAAGCTCGTACAAGGATTTACAACTTATATAATAGTAATTCAAAAATTTGAAATCTACATTTAATTGAGGAAATAAAAATCAAATTGATTTTAAGGACAAACAAGTTCTATAAATGTTTTTATGTATACAATAGGACATAGGCGGTTCTGCAATTATAACATGCAGGTGTGGTTGGAAGTTGAATCAACAAGGAAGATAAAAAATGATATTTATGTATATTTCCAATTTGACCCAATTTCTAAAAATATTTAACTATGAAAATTTATATGCAAATAACTAAATTTCAATCCTTTCTGATTTCCACTTCTTAATTTTGAGCTTTTAAAAGATATAAAAACTAGTTTTTTTTACTAAAAGTAAAATGATATTTCAAATCGATATAAATACAAATTATAATTCAAATATTTAATAGTCCAATTTTGTTTTAGTATACATTTTGTAGCCTACACTAAATATTTTTAATATTTTTCGATACGGAATGTAAATAAAAGTTTTTATGCACGCCTAAAATTTTGTGTGTAATTTATAATTCTTTTTTTTTTATTGAACTATATTTAGCATAGATCATTTTTTCAATGTACAAAATATTTTCTATACGTTATATTATATTTAATAATATAAATTTAAATAATTTTGTATAGCCTAAAGCTACATTATCACGTTTATCCTATAAATAAGAAGGTGTTATATTTGTATACACATACATATACGAGTATTCAAAAATTAAATTATAAATATAAAAAAAAAATTTCATTAACCTGAGCCGAGGTTAAAATTGAAAAATTGTTTAAAAATTAATATTAATAATAAAATGTTTATTTAATTTAATTATTTTGTTATGTTAACTAATATGGTTATTGAAAATTTAAAAATTTGAAGAAAAAATTATGTTTTTTGTATAATAGTGATTGATTATGGTTAGAAAAGAAGGAATCTAAAAAAAAATAATTACACTATTAATTAGGATATACAATACAACGGTGTGGATAGACTTAATAATTATTACGATTAACTTAATGATTAAGTTAACTACTGATGAATACCATAATTAACTAAATAGATCAATTAATTGAAATCTTATTTATGGTATAAATTGATTGTTATCGAGCTAATAATTTCTGAATAATGCAATTTACCATCTTCGACCATGACTAAATCTACCTAGGAAGGAACTTAGTTTCCATATGATATTACCCCAATTTAATTTGCAGATATGATAGGTATACTCAGTGTTGGAATAATTTAAATTAAACATTTTTGAGACATTTCATATTCTCTATTAGTAAATTAAAAACATAAAAATATATTTTTGTATTTTTCTAGCTAATGATCAAGGTTATTGAATTTTTAATTTATTGCATTATATTAGTCATTTTTTTTATTAGTCATTCTGTTTTAAATATGAATAAGTATCTATTTTTTCTTCTTATTTGGAAAATATTATTTTATATTAATTTCAGAGAATCTGATGAAGGAATATTGGAAATATTGGAAATGAAAAAGGAGCTAAGAATGTATTGTTTAAAAGTAAAATTTTATATAAATTTTAGATAACACTACGATTTGGTTTCTCTAATTTAAAATATTCTACCCTTACATATAATTTTTGTTTAAATCGGTTTTCACAACTTATTTAATCATTCTTCAATATATTTTCGTTACAAATATATTTTACCCAAATTAGAAAAAACTGTTTAAATAATATATTAAAAAATTATTAATAAGTATAAGTAATTAAAAATTATTCCACATTTATGAAAAATAATTAATTTAATCTGATAGTGTTATAATTGAATGTTCAAAAGTCTAAATATAAAATTGTTACAAGTTATACAAATACAACTATATTAATATTGTCTGCAACACGAAATCTATTAATTTCTATTTACTAATTTGCTTTACTAATTTTTTGCTAAGTGTTTATAAAAAATAAAACGAAACTTCCTGACTTAAGAAAGCAAACTATATATTTTAATTAAATAGTAATTAATTAAATTATAAATTTAAAAACAACTACATAAATAAATAAAAGATTATAAATTGCGAATTTTAAAAATAGCCATGAAATTGTTCAATAACTAACTAAATATAGTCTCTCCTCCATATAAATAAATAGTTCTAACTTCTAACTAATATCTATGTAAATAAAAAAAATTCTAATCATTGATTATAACTAAGGCTAATTAAAACACAATACTTTCGATTTAATTGCACACCGGATATAAAATTTGCAAACATGCTGTCATTCAAATTTTATTTTTTACTATTTTTATATAAATACTATAAATTTTTAAGTACATTTTCTATTTCTATATTTAATATATTGACAATATAACAGTTATAATAATGAAAATGAACATGTACAACAGTAGAGATACTTGATTGAAAACATATTGTGCACGGAATACGGAAATATTTATATTTTAATTCAATCTCATGACATATAAAATTATATTATTTCTAATTTGCAAAAAAAACTTATAAGAGAGATATAAGTCATTGCTAAAAATGCTAAATATAAAAAAAAAGATATTTTCAAGTTCATTTACGTTTTAGTAGTATAAAAAACAATTAATCTACATGTAAAAACGATAATGAAACAATGAAATTATTTACTTTTATTTTAATTATAGTATAAATAAAGTTTCAAGTTTTACTTAATTAATTAAAAATAAAATTATCTATAGAGATAGATTATACATAGTATATATTCACCAGACAGTTTTAATTGAAATTATTATTAAATTGCATCTTAAAACAATTAACGAGTTTTATTATTTTAAATTTTAAGTATAATATGTTTTCAATTAGGGTTGCACAAAGATTTAAATTTTATAGAGAGATAAGTCAAGTCATAAGTCAATGTAAGACAGCAATAGTGTTTCAAAAAAAATATGTAAATTTGATTTATAATTTTTTTAATAATTTTAAAACTGTATATTAAAATTACATATTTCATTAATAAAATATAAAAATTTACCTTATCTAAACTCAAGTTTATTTATATAAGGTACTAGTAATTTACGAGTAATGATAATTTAATTGTAACAAGGTACTGATGATCTAATGATCATGAGACATTTTTGTTATCAAATGTTAATTTCGTATTTCATGATTTAATTTGGATTTGGATTATGAGTTTTACATCCATGATTTGTGAGTTAATTAGAAATGTGATGTCGTCCGTCGATCTCATGGTTATCAAATATATCGACCCATCATGGACCGAATTCGGAAAGGACTAAAACCTATATATGGATATGTTGACCTCATCTATCATCTTGATTTCCCTAGCTAACATCTATTTCTCACACATTTCTTGCAAATCGGAAAATTTTATTATTTATCAACCCTGAATTATTTTTTTCAACTTTTATTATAAATTCTAATTATTATGCATTGAATGTCTAATACTAACAGTGCTACTATGCTACTACTAACTAAACTTTTCTAATATTTGTGGGAACAAAAAAAAATTATTATTATTGTTATTATTTATGTACATATGTGGATGTAAATGAAGTTTGACTTATATATGTTTTCCTATATCAACGTGCTTTGTTTACTTCCTGTCGGGCGTTTAAAATACACCAGCGCAGTATACTCTACCAACTTTTTTAATATTCTTGCAACAAATTTATACATTACGAGTATAGTGTATAATATTATAATTTTTGGAATTAATTTCAAAGCTTTTTTAAGTGCGCCCGCTTATTGATACCTGAATTACTTTATTATTATTATTATTATTATTATTATTATTATTATTGTTTGTTATTTATTTCAAGTTAAGGCCAAGGCTAAGGTTATTTTATCTATCGATAATAAGAATCTCGCATAATGATATTTTTTTTGTGCAAAAATTTTTTTACTATAGCTATTTTTCTAATTTTGCACCGGTATGTTTTATGCTTTTGTTATTTTTATTAAATCATTTTTCTTAAAACAAAAAAACAAATTTTATTCTATAACTAACAAACAAAAAAGATATATAAAGTTAATATTTCGGGAAAAACATAATTTTTTAATAATATATTTTCTTTGTAGTTGAGAATTTTATTTCTGATTATGGTTCAATGCCAATGTGTAGTTCAAAATGATTAGTTAAATAATTATGTAGATATATATGTATACATAATATATTTTTTAATTTTTTAAATTAAAAAAAATTTACTTTAGTAAACCTTGGCATTCAATTTATTTAGCATCTTATTGTATATTTTTTTTTTGTATTTATGTATAGATAAAAAATTTCAATGTTTGAAGATTATTTTATTTTAAATAGAATAGAAATACGTGCTGGAAGAGATTTCCGGTGATATTTATTATAAAAAGATATGGAATTTTATGTGTTATATGTACTTTTCTATACTATAAAATCCGGAAGAAATTAGGCAATCATTTTTATATTATTTAAAATTTAAATATTGATTTAAAATATTTATTTATAAAAATAGTATTTTAAAAATAGTTTTTTAGTTAAATAGTTAAAGTTAAATAAAAATTATAATTATTATGTTAATATTTCGAAATATTGGTAAATTTAATTAGTTTAGTTATGGTAAGTATAAATTATATATACTATTTCTATATATTAAAGTGAATAAGTTAAACTATTAAATATTTCTTGGATAAATAAGAGAATCTTTGAATTTTACTAATCTAAAAAAAAATTATAAAAAATGTATACTCGTAGTATAAATATTGTGTAATTATTCGTTATTTATATACCAGAAAGTGTTACTAATATTTTAGATAAGATTATCAAATATAAAGAATATAAAAAAAATATAAATTAAAGTAAGTTGAAGGTAATTAATTATGAATGAATAATATAATTATGTAGTAGGTCAAATACGTATACTTAATATTGAAATAATTGCATGAACTATTTTTATAGATGGTAATTTTATCATTTATAATTTCAGATCAGATTTGACAAAAAAAAATTAATTTGTTTGTATCTGTCTACCATTAATCATATTTATATACTTGTTGTATTTACGATTTAAAATTAAACCTTTTTTCAAATTTAATCCTTTAAATTTAGAGTGTTTTAAAATAATTTGTGAAAATTATTTTATAAAGCAAACTTATAAATCAATTAACTTAAATTAATAAAATCAAAATGAACTATTTATTTATTTGACTTGGTAATAATAATTTATATAAATTGTATCTTAAAACTTTAAAATTATCAAAGATTATACTGAAAAACGCCGAAAACAATTTTACCAATGCCATAGTTTTTTTTTTTTTTGCAACATAAAACCCACTTTTCTTTTTTTAAGAACATTCATCACAAAAAAAAAGTATATTATAATCAATTTTATTCATGAGGAAATTTAACTTTCGATTAAATTATTATATGTATATATAGTATTTTTTCGCCTTAATAAAGTTTCCACTATCACTGCCAATGTCAAAATCTTGTTTTAAAATTTTATGCTTTTTTTTTTTAAATGTTGTTTGTTGGTTTTTTTTTTATGTTTGCCAGAGCGTTTAATTTAATTTTGACTGGAAAAATTATCATGACTAAAATAAGTAAATAATATTATAGTAATATTATATAGTATATTATAAAAAAAATGATCATATGCATGTTTTTATGCTCTTTATTATTCATTTATGTATTTTAAGCATATATTCAATATATTCAAAAAGGCATTGAACGATTTGTAAATAATAAATGCAAAAAAAAACCAGACATCATTGAACTCCCAAGTAATTGAAGGCGATCATCAGAGTAATATCAGACATTAATATAGATTTTTTTTTTAAATCATTTATTTATTTATTTAAATTAAAAATGAACACAAACCAAAAACTAAGAAATACAAGCTTAATGACAATTTTATATAATAAAAGTTTTTTAATGAACATTTTATGCTTTTTTCTTTATTTCTTTCATTTGTTATTTTCTTATTGTCATTAAAGAAAATCATAGAGAACTAAATTTAATTAAAAAAAATAATGCTCTTTATGCTTCTTTCTATTATTTTCTATATTTTCTTTAAGTATCTGTTAGATTTAGCAAGAATTCGTTTTGAGATATACATATTAATCTCCTGTTCCAATTTTTTTAATGTTTACTAAAAATTCCTAAGAATAAATTCAGTGCATAAGTTCGGTTTTTTTGTCATCAAGATGACCTTGGACATATTTTTTTTAATTTTGTGAAAATCCTTTCACATATTAAAACTTGGTTTAAGAGATTAACAAAAAATAAACATAAACATAAATATTATAAATGTATATATGTATACAAGTATGTTCTCAACAATATTTAAAAAAAAAAATTAAATGAAAAATGTTAACAAGTTGGGTGAAACATTTTATATTTTCCCTTTCTAAAGAATGGTCTACACTATATGTAATAAGTAAATTTTTACATATAATAATACATAATATTTGGGATGGGATAATTATATATCTATATTTAATAAGACTGATACCAAAGCCGTATAGCTTTGCTGATACCTGTCTAACTAAATCTTTAACGTCATTTAAAAAAAGGAGGAGACAAAATTGATTAGCGTTATTAAATTAAATGTTCCATTCATAAATAAAACGTGAAAATATTCAAACGGCCAAAATGAAATTAGCAGTCATATTTTCCCCAAATAATTTAAAAATAATTTTATTGATTTTATTTAACAGATGAATAAAATTACTTATTTGTTTTTTTTAGCACAATTTGCAAAAAAATGTTTTACATTAAATTTACATAAAAATAGAATAATTCATAAGGTAAAACCAAGAATCTGCATATCCAAATCAAATAATATATTTCAAAAGTCTAGAATAAAAACCAATTTGAAATATTTCTTTTCTGCTTTCAAATTGTACTATCTGGTATGTAAGACTTACTATACTTAAATAAGTGAATATAATGAAAACTAATCATTAAAACAATCTTTATGCAAGGTTCTTTGCTATTCTGAAAAATAAATAAACTTTTTCTTAAATTAATTTTTTTTTATTTATTTTTGAATTTATGCAATTTATATTTGTGTGTAACATAAAAACCAAAAATCGAACACAATAATTCGCAAGCTAATTGAATCTCAACATTATACATATATAAAAAAAATTACGTAAGTCGTGAAGCTTTTTTTTTTGCATAAACTTTTTTTATATACTTTTAGATACATGTACTATATATATAATATTTTTTTGAAATTTCAAGTTTAGTGCACACGCATAAGAGAGTTTCGCGTGTAATTTTATTTATTATGGTGGGCATTAAAAAAAACGATATAAAAAATCTGAAAGTATTTAACCGGCTTCAAATTAATTTGCAATTTCAGTCTTTCTACTACTGTAGTCGCATTCACTTTTACAGCAACACAATAAATAAATTAAAATTTTTTTTAAAAAAAAAAAGCTCTTGAAAATTTTTTCAAATTCTAAAATATAAAAATAATAAAAAAAAATTTCATTAAATTGAAGAAAGAAAAAGTTTTTCAGAATTTTAAAAAGTTTGGAAATTATTTTAATAAACTTTTTTTTGTAAAACGAAAAATACGAGGATACAAAAAAAGTTGAAAAAATTAAATAAATGAAAAATGGATTGTAAATTTTTGTGTATAGAAAAAAATATAATATTATAAAAAAATTACAAATTAAAATAATTGCAAAAAAAAAAAAATTAAATTAAATGAAAAATGAACTTTTCAATTAAATAAAATTATCTAATAATAAAAAAAGAAATTGGTTTTCGCAACCAGACCATAAAGTAATTTTCAGAAACATAAAATAATAAAAAAAAACTTTCAGTAAAAAAGTGAAAGTGATCGCATTCCATAATTTTTTTTTTTTTAATTTTTATTTATTTCGAACGTGAATTTTTGGTAAAATATTGGAAATAACAAAACTAATTACAGTGTAACGTGAAAATAGATTAAATTTTGAAGAAAAAAAACCTCAAATACAAAATTTGAGTTACTTTCATAACCGAAAAAAAATAGTTTTTTTTTTTTGGTAAAATGTCTGAATCTGAAGAAAAAATTTCTATTATTGATCAAATACCAATTGATGCTGTTGTTATTGAATCGAAAAATAATATAAAAATTAATTGTGGCATTAATGAAAACAAAAATAATGAAAATTTATTAAATTTGAATAATAATTTACAATTAAATATTGAAAAAAGTGAAATAGTAAATGAAACAATGTCAAATATTTCAAAATTTAATGATGACAGTTCATTATTATTGCCAATATTATTAACAACAACATCAGCAGCATCAGCAACAGTAGGTACAGCAACAGTAGATATTCAACAACAGCAACAACAGAAAGAAGAAGATTTAAATGAAAATATTGAAATAATTGCTAGTGAAAGTATTAAAAAAGAAAAATCTGCTCAACTAATGGAACAATTTATAAATGATGAAAATAAGAATTTAGATATTAAATTGATACAAGATAATAATGAATGTGATTATAATAATAAATTAAATATTGTTCAATCATCTGATCATTCCATATTAACTGAAAAATCAATACAAGATTGTCAAAATTTATCAACAATGATGGAACAATCAAAAGAAGAATGTGTATTAGAATATTTAAATTCTGTTGAACAATCAACTGTTATTGATATACAAGATAAATTAATTGATAATCATAATGATAATGATAATAATAATGATAATTTAATTAATTATTCTGATTCAGAAGAAGATGATCAATTAAAACCATTAATTATTGATAATCATACAACTGTTGATTATCATGAATATTATACATATCCAATAAATCATAATAATGATAATAATGAAATAATTGTTAATGAAAATTATGAATTAAATAAAGATGTTGCTAGTATAACAGATAGTGATTTATCAACACAATATGATCATCAAGATTTAACAAATTTATCACAAAATTCAGATGATTTTAAAGATATTAATAATATAAGTGATAATCAATTATTACATCAACGGCAAGAACATTTACAACGTCCACCATTAACAACAACACCAATTAGTGATATATTAAATGATATTAAAGAAATTGATACATTAACAACATTAGAAATACCAGATGAACAATTATGTTTTGATATTGTTGAACAAGTTGAATATTATTTCTCAAATGATAGTATCCTTAAGGATGCATTTTTATTAAAACATGTTAGACGTAATAAAGAAGGTTTTGTTAGTTTAAAATTAGTATCAAGTTTTAAAAGAGTTAGACAATATACAAAAGATTGGCGTGTTGTTGGGAATGCAATTCGTCGTAAAAGTAAAAAAATTGAATTAAACGATTTATGTACAAAAATACGACGTATTGAACCATTACCAACATTTGATGAAACAATGCCATCTAGAACAATTGTTGCTAGTGATTTACCATTTGAAAAATTATGTATTGAAAAGATTACAGATATATTTAAAAAATATGGTGAAATTGGTTTAGTACGTATATTAAGACCTGGTATGACAATACCAATTGATGTTAGACAATTTATGAATAAATATCCAGAAATGCAACAAAAAGAATGTGCATTAATTGAATATTTAGATTCACAATCAGCTAGACAAGCTAAAGATATGTGTGAAAATTGTAAAGTATTTGATATGGTTGCACCAAAAAAGAAGACTGGTAAAAAATCAGTTACAACAATTACGAAATTTATTGAAAATTATAAATATAATGATAATAATTATGAAAAAAGTCGTGGAGGTGGTGGTGGTATCATTGGTCCTGGTATGATAATAAAAAATACAAATTCATCATCAGATATTGATTATAGATTAAATCGATTTAGACGTAATAGTTCAGATTATTTAGCTAAAACTGAACAACAACCACAACATAATTTTATATATCAACCACCACATATGATGATACGTAGACATTCAACAACTGGACAAGATAATAATAATATACACTATCAAAATGTTAATAATATGAATTTAATTAATGAACAAAATATGAATAAAATCAATAATAATAGTTCTAATATGAATTTTGGTCATTATCCACCAAGAAGAATTAGTAATTGTTCAATAAATTCAAATAATGATAATTATAATAATAATATGATGTCAAGAAAATATTCATCATGTTCAGAAGGTTATTCAAGTTGTTCAGATATGTCACGAAGAACATCATCATGTTCATCATCTGATCATCATCATCATAATAATCAACAACAACAACAACAGCAACAACAACAAAATTTATCACGTAGATCATCGAACTGTTCCGAACATTGTCCATGTTCACGTAAAATTTCACAATGTTCAGATATGTATCGAAAAATATCACAATGTTCTGAACATTCAAATAATTCACGTCGATTTTCGAATGTATCATATCATGGCTATGATCGTACATATTCACATCCAAATGATGGTATTATAAATAATAGACGTATATCAATGGATTCAAATCATTATGATCGGAAAATATCAACAGATTCATTACATGGTAATAATGGTAATTATTTTGAAAATCCATTTAGGAAATTTTCAAATGGTGGTTTTGATCCATTACGTAAATTATCTAATTCTGATCAATATTATAATGGACGAAGAATATCAACTGATTCTGGTTATGATCGAAAATTATCATTTAGTTCTGATTATAGTACAAGTACATCACCACGATCAAGAACAAATAGTTTCATAAATACATGTCCACATAATAAAATAGATACTGTTGTTAGGACACCAATTGGACCAGATGGAACTAAAGGTTTTTCATCAAGAATTCGTAAAGTTGGACAAGTTACTGTTCAATCTGTTAACTAAATTTTAAATAATTGTTAAAATACTGATTTTATTTTTTTATTTTAAATTTAATTTATTTTTTTATTACATTTTAATTTCTTTATTATTATTATATTTAAAAAATAATTTGTTAAAAATGAAACTTTATTTATTTGTTAATAATGACCGATGATAATTTGTAATTATGCTTTTTGTTTTTTATATTTAAGCATTTTAATTTTATAAGATGCGTGATTATTATTTTTATTAAAAAATTTATATACATATATATATTATAATTAAAATTATATATTTAAAATACACTCAAAACTTAGGCTTGTAAGTATAAAACTTTTTAACAAAAAATAAATTATAAATATATAATTAAAAAATATTAAAACTTTGTTGTTATTTAATGGAATCAAATCAATGCTATTGCAAAGAAATTTTAATCAAAAATATTGCACAGAAATTTTAATTATTGCATTAACAGAAACCGAATATGTAATTCAAAATTGACATCAAAGAACAATATGAAATTTTGACATCAAAGAACAATATGAAATTTTTATTGTTACTTGGTTTCTTTATTATTAAATTTTTTTTAGATAATCTTCAGAAAAGCTGGAAAACCAATAATATGAGTATATAAAAAAAAGCTCATTGACAGCAAATTTTTATTTTGCCTTTGCTATTAATTATAGATTTTTGAAGAAATACAGTTTATAAGAGCTTCAGATAATATCAAATTAGATAAACTGGAATAATTCTTCAATATCTTTATTTGCAATTTATATTAATTTATGGACATTTCATTTAAAAAGCAGTGGGCGCCGCCTTTAGTTTCAATATTAATAATTGACTTATAGAATTTATACAATTTCTGTGTATAATTTACGCATTTTACTAAATAGTATATTTCAATTTGAATTTGAAAGTTGATTTATTAGGCCAAAAAATTATAATCATTAGACTTAAAGTAGGTATTTTTTTTACATTACTAAATAGTATATACTAATTAAAATTATTCTGATTCTGACCATTCGAAATTAGTATAAAATTAAATCAAATCTCTGCCAGTACAGTATGTCAGTTATATTAGTTTTGAAGGAATAAGCAATAAGGCATTAAATAAATTATATATGTTAATTAACAGAGGTAACTATGCATTCTTCCATTAACATTAATTAAGCCTGAAACTTTTCGTTTAATATACCAAAACTGGCAATAATATTTAATATAAAATTTTAGTCTTTTAAAAAATTTAATTTCCAACTAACCTTCATTATTGATTACAAAAGCTAATATTTTATTGTTAAATAATAGCTTTTTTGGTATTTAAATGTATCAAAATTTATATAAATATACATATGTACATAGATATAAATACATATTTAAATTTACTTTATATATTTTCTAATAATTGAAAGCTTATATTGACACAATTTATTTACATCATATATCAGTTGTAGTCTAGTCTAGACAATCTATATTTTATGAATAAAGTTTTTAAATTTTGTAGTTTTGATGTCCAAAAGTGTTATGTAAACAAATGAATTTTATAGTCAACGAACTACTATCCAAACACATTACTACGTTCAACTATAATTAAATATATTTTTAAATAAAATCCAAATAATCGCTTACGAGATTCGAGATGTCGAGATCACATTTTAAATAAATTAAATTAAGAATCGTGCTATAAAATAATAATAAAAAATTTTAGTTGTAAATTCGAAATTTTGCAACATATTTTTAAATTGCATAATTTTAGGAGTTGCCATATTGCCATATATTTATTAGTATATCATTGTTTCAAAGTATGTATTTGTTTTTAAACAATCATTCAACTAAAAGTACACAACATTATTGATTGACCTCCTGTTTCAAAATTGTTAAAATTTACACCCAAAAATCACGTTATTCTAAATTCTACTATCTTTGTTATAGAAATTGAAAAAACTGAAATCAAACATCGATATTTTGGATAGCAAATTAACTGATCCAATTAATTGGATGACAAGGTGGTAATGCCACTATATCTATAGACTATTTAAAAATAATTAATTACATATTTTAATTCTAAAATGAAGTAATTATAAAAATTAATTTTTTTAAATATTTTCTTTAATTTGAGCACTAATTTCTTTTGACAAACTAAATATTTTAGACAATCAATTTTCCATGGTTTTGAAATTATGTAACGAATTGATAATTTTAATATGCTTCATTATAAGTAGAATGAATACATTATGAATTATCTACACAATCCTAAAAATTGTTAATTTATATTTTATAGGTATAAATAAATTGCAAACTCTTCTGGCTTCAGCTAATCTTATATTTAATAATCTAAAATTTAATATGTATGTTCATATGTATTAACCATATATTCAACTCACAAATATTCAAGTTACATTCAAACTAATCATTATTACATATAATTTTCATTTCAACACACTAAATATTTTTGAAATGGAAAGTATAAACATATTTTAAATGATTTATAATTAAGATTATTGTTTTATATTTTTGGATAATTTACAAAAATTCACATTAAATTTTTTATTATTTAAAGGAAGTTATTAAATATAAAAATTTGTGTCAAAAATGAAAACTATAAATAATATTTGTTGTTTTATATATTTGCGAAATGTGTGGTGGTTGATTTTTTTTTTTTATAATATTTTCATAAATTTATTTAATGAGTTTATTATTACTATTATTATTACTTCTTTTTTTTTTGTTATTATGACAACAGAGCAGATTTATATTAATACTTAAAAAAATTTTTCAACATGTAAAATTATTTTATATTTTAAATTAATATTTAAAAAAAAAATTAAAATTAATATCGAAGAGATACCTCCCAAATCATCATAATTATTATTCATAAAAAAAATAATGTTTTTTAAAATAAACATTTTTTGACAAACATTTTTTAGTTTGTTTTTATTTCTCACAATTTTTTTTTTATATATATTTATAATTAAATTTGTTAATTGTTATAATTTATGATCTGTGACAAAGAAGTAACGCCTTTTCGCGTTATTTAGTTGAAACATAATCAACGCCTTCTTTTTTCCTTCATAATTTTTTTTTGTTTATATTTTCGAGTTAATAAAAGTGAAGACTAAATAAAAATATCAATAGAGCATATGTTAATATTTATCATAAGAAATACGTATATATTTATATATCCAGTCAGAATTACAATTAAACAATTATTTAATAAAGTTGTTGATCAAATTATAGTTTAGAATTTTTTTTTTAAATTTTGAATATTTATGTACTTAGTTTTATTCTTTAGATTTAGAGTGAAGACGTTTTGGCACACCTCCTAAGAAAAATTCATATGCATGCATTTTAATATTTATTTAGTTATATAAAATATTATTCCTCATAAAGAGTAATCATTATTAAACAAATTTGTAATTTTTGGAGCAAAGCTAAAAACTTAATAAACGACATTATAAAAGCAAAAAAAAAAAATGATATTTATAAAAATTACTCAAACAATTTAAGTTTATAGAAATAACTATATTTAATTAACGAAATTTTATTTTGGATTAAAGCCAAATTATAAATTTGTATAATATAATTATTTTTAATATAAGAAAAAAATGTCAAATGAAATTATAATTTAATAATGTATAATGTACAAATATTTGAAGAAGAAAGAAATATTTTAAATATTATGATTAAAGAATCATTAAAATATATTCATAATTGTGTTAATAATATACATATGAATTTAAAATGAAATTAATTTGAATTATTTATGATTTTGTTTAGCAAAAAATTTAAATTGTATGAAATACAATTAAAAAAATTAACGATTTTGATATTAAAGAAAATATATGCTTGAATCAGTGCAATAAAGAAGATCATGTCTGTATCACTTAACTCGATTTTTTTGATAAATGACCAGGGGAATGGTGCGAACTAAAATAAAGTAAAGACATAAATCATATATTTGGGCTTAAATGTCAAATTTGTGTATATTTTTTTGTTGTAATTTCTTAATTTTCTTATTCCATATGGGTTCCTAACTTGGGCAAATTAAAAGATATTTGGAATTGGTTTCGTTATTTTTATTATAATTAAAATTCCCGGCCATAAAAACCAAATTTACCTTTATCGGAGAATGTCGATATTGTACGCCAAAAAAAAATTTTCGGCCGGCTCTGTTAATTTTTCCAAAAAAAAGAATCCTTTGATCAGAAATTCCACTAATGAACCTTTATCTGACCATTAGTCTCAAAGAATACTAAATTAGTATGTTTCAAACCATAATTGGTAGACCAAAAACAAAAAGTTAATCAATTGACATTTTTTAAACCACAACCAAAAACTCTTCTGTTAATCAATTGACATTTTTTAAACCACAACCAAAAATTGTATATGTGTATACTTGGTACTTATATATTGAAATATCAGAGAAAATTGTGTTTAAATTCCTAAAAAGCAATTAATCTGAGCAATTACTCAACTTTGTCATTTGACACTTTGAAAAGATATCGCTATATAAATTCAGTTTTTTTTTTTTGAAATATCTAACGAAAGACGAAACCGAAAAAGTGGAAAAAATAAATTGTTTTAAATTAAAAAAAAAAACAGATCACATTTAATTTTTCATTTAAATTGTGCGTGTTGTGTTGCCCACAATTTCATATTACCATTAAACGTACTTTTTTATTGAAAAATAAATAGATTTTTTTTCTTTTTGGTATTATACGAATATTATGGTAATTTTTAGTCAAATTATTTTTATCGTACATCATCCGGTCTCCTCTTTAAGTTTTAAATTAATGATATTCCAAGGTGTAAGCGATATTCTATACATAAAAAACGTTTTTTACATTACTTATTAAAGGGATGACAGGACATTTTTTTGGTACTATATATGAAAACAAATTTTTTTAATTTTAATGCGGCAAATAGTCTTATAATCGGGTTATAATGAATATTTAAAAAATACTGATACTAATTAGGAGTCTTTTGAGTTTATTTTTCAATCTTTTCTTTTGATTTTTCCTTTTCTGTGCATTTTAGCTATGAAAATGAGGAAAAACACTTACTCTCTATATAATGTTATTAAGTATATGTAATCTGTTTGTAAGTTTAATTCAAATTATATGTTATAATTGTAATGGCAGATTTATAGTCTTTAAGAAAAAAAATTAATTTCTAGGAATTGATTTATATTTAAAATATGTTATAAACAAGCGAATAAGACTTCTTTCATATTACTCGTATCGTAATAATAACAACAAAAACAAAATTAGACAATTATTTTGATATTACATATAAATTAAGATATTAAAATAAGTGAATAAAAATGTGTTGATTACTCAAAACATATTGTTGAATAAGGCAAAGAATATTAGAAAATATATAATATTTAATTGAAAAGTATGCTAGAAATGCAATGCATTTCAATATGTCACTATGCATAGTCAGAAACTGACACTCATTATATCAATATACCTATATTTGTACATATATTATATTTATTATCCTTTTGGATTTTGACTTCATCATACAGTGTTAGTGTATAACATGAAAAAGGAAAACGATTTTATTGTCTCAACTTGTTGGATGAGTTTATAGATTTTTATACACAATTAAAACTATATTTGATCTTAGAGTTTCTCTAACATTAGCTTACTAAACTAAAGTATATTAAAAAATGTAATTAAAGATATTTAATATATCAAATAATTTTGAAATTACTTAAAATCATGATATAAAATTTCATCACAGTTACGAACAATTAAAAACTGTACACTGTGATAAATATGTTAATATCCTTTATTATAATATCGTTATATATTTTAACAATCAAAAAAATTATAAACATAAATTCTGTCACTAATTAACTCTTAAAATCATGTTGTCATTTTCATTTCATATTACTTTCAACCACAAATTACTCAAAATTTAATAAAAAATGAAATAACATTTATATATATAAAAAAGACAACCAAAAAATTTTCATTACATTATATTAGATAGATTTTGAATATCATATATCTTTTTTTTTGTACCCATCATGTATGTATATTTATTTATTTTTTAATAATTTCTTGTAATTATGTCCCATTAAAAAGAAAGAAAGAAATGAAGCAAAGCGAGCACAAATTTTTTTTATAAAATCTTAAAATTTCGGATATGTTTTTGCTTATAATCACATGTCACACGCGTTTAGTATAGAAAAAGAGGGGTGAAATTTTTTGTTAAAACTGAAAAAGTCATAAATTAATTAGGAATATTTTTTTTATATAATTAAAATATTATCTAAAAAAATCCAACAAACAAGATAATATTATAATCTTTGGACCTTTTTTATGTTTATGAAAAACATTTCAAATTGGATTTATTTCTGTTAATCGTTTTACACACAGTGGAACTATATTTATTATACAATAATTTGAATATCAAATTTTTTTTTTGATGTTTTCTTTTTTGTATCTTGTAGAACATTTTACAGGTGTTAGCGGTATGTATGATTATGTTTTCAGTTTCCTATTCATGTAAATGCAAGATTTGAAACAATGAAACATTTTATTTAAAAAGATTTAAAATATATTTAATTTTTACAACACAAATTACCTAACGTTATTTTGGCGCCACTTTGAAAAGGAAGTCCTTGATCTTTAATAAATATTTATAATGTTTCACACATTCCGTCTGGAAATTCTTTAACATATCCTCAAATAATTATTATTAAAATTTATATTACAATTATATTAGGTTAGATAATATTTTTAATATTTATAATTATATATATATGAGGGAGTAAAAAATGTATTTAGTTATGTAAAATTATACTTAAATTAATAGAAAATTATGGCGCCACTCTATTGGAAAAAATATAGAAATTTTAAAAATCTCTTACACAGAAATTAAATACATATTTTCAAAATAAGAAATTTTGATCAATTTTATGCTGAATTTTTATATTATTCATAATATTTGTTAATTTAAAAAAAAAATATGTCTGTAGAAAAATATGTCAGTACCTTATTATTATCATAATTCAAATTTTCTAAAATAAAATCGAATATTTGGAAAAGGACCAATTTGATTTAGAAAGGGACAAAATCGTTTTGAAATAATTCAATTTAAATGTGAGAAAAGACTAATTCGAATTGTAAAATTGTATTTGTTATTTATAAAATGTTTTCCTTTTTTACAAACTAATGCTTCATCTTCATGTGGTTCACAATGCTTCATATGGTCGATTATATAGACTAATTAATGTATGAGTCCGTAATATTGAAATCCCATTTATATTTATATTGGATCTGCAAAAAGAGCAAAGCGGTGATTTTGACATAAATTGATTTTTCTTAACTATTCAAATTTACAAAACTAATGAACACAATAAGTAAATGGATTGATTTCCTATGTATAATTAGTAAAAAAAGAATATAGGAAAAGTAGATATTTATCTACAAAATGTTTCAATAATGAGTCAAAAATTTTTTTCAAATTTTTTAGTGATTTTTGAACTATACTTTAGTAGTGTTAATTTAAAACTTAAAATAAATTAAAATTTCTCAAATAAAATTATTAAAATAATTAAATTAAATTTATAAATTAAATAAATAATAAGTTAATTATTTTCCTTAAATTTTTTAACAAAATACTATATAATTGTTTGATCAATTATACAAATTCCTACTTAAATAAGACACTAAAATTCCCATAATTTATTAAGCAATTAAAACTCATATGCATAGTAATTAAAATAAAATAGATCTATAAAAAATCATCTAATTAGAAATTTTTTCTTTAAATATATACTTAAAATCTTCTTTCTGGTTGTACAGACCCAACCCATTTTTGTGATCCTAAAAATAAATATACATAAATTTTAACTCCGCCTTTGCTTCATTTTTAAAACGAAAAATTATCAATAGCGCAAATGTGAAATTTTCTTTAAAAAAACAAATTGTGTCTTTAAAATGAGACACAAATTAAAGAAAACAGAAGGAAAAAAAAACAAATTTTGTTGAGGATCAGTTGAAAAAGAAAATTCATTGTGATCGTGTCCTCATAAAATTTGTGAGTGCGTTACGCATATATTGAAATATTTTGAAGGACGATATTAAAAAGTAATTGAAACCGTCGCGAATTTAAAATATTTATTAAATTTTTGTAGATATTTATAGAAAATGTATGCGGAAACTGTGAAACGAATTTCAAATAATTTTTCAATTGAAAATATTTTATCAAGGCCAAATTGTAAATCACCAATTACACATACAACAAATGATATACAAAATAGTGATAGTGTTCAAAGTTCAGTAATTAAACATCAATCAAATAATCATTTAATTAGACATTATAAAGATGAATTTGGTTTAACAAGTGTTGTAGATTCAAATTTCTTAGATGAAAATCCATCAGATATTCGTAGTGAGACTGCTTCAGGTTCTGAAGAGAGTAATAGTAAGTAAAATATGGGAATTATAGTGAATGATATCATTACAAAATAATAATTTTAAAAGGATTGGTATTTTGTCCAAACGCCTACATTTGATTGTAATAAAAGGTTATCTCTTTGTACCACTACAACTTTATGTTATAACAATTGTGGATAGTTTTGTAAAACCGTAGTAGTAAAGGCTCAAATAGAGTAGCCCACTTTCCAAAGTCATACTCTTGCGAATTAACTCACAGAGCTTCACCTCATTCAGCAAAGTAGTCTAATATTTATATTGGAATATCGGAAAAGCTAGTGCTACCTACTTGTCAAATTATGTACATTAAACGATTAGCTTGTAACTCACCTTGAATAATTAATCAATTTGGTTTTATAAACCAGTGAGAGAGAGACATAAATTTCAAAATCTTAAATATTAATCTTTATTTCCAAATTAATTGATGAACATAAATAATAAAAATATGAAAATGCTTAATTTTTTTTTTTAATTACATTAATTTTTTTATAAATTTTTATTTAAATAAGATTTTAATTAATTAAATTTCTATGACATACATTTGTGGAAGACAAATTAAGAATGAAATAAAAATTATTAAATTCGATTTAAATATTAAATATTATATTAGCTCTCATACTTCAGAAATTTATTTAGAATAATATGGTAGATTTAGTATACATATATATAAAATTTAGTTTAAAAATACAATTTAAACTAAATTAATGACTGTATTTAATATTCTTAAAAAATTATAAATACAAAAATTAAATTTAGCCATTTGTTTGATTAATTTATTTTAATTTGATTTAAAAAATTGACTTTTTTCGTTTATTTTGAAAAAATGAACTGGTCAAGAGAAAAGTTCCTAAATGGTTTGTTTTTAATTTATTAATATTTTTTAATGTCAATATATTATAATAATCAATAATAGGGGACTTTGATAATGATCACTACATATTATTGCTGTTCCTTCGGCATATAATAAAATTGGAACATTGGGAAGAATTACATGGCACGGCATACATTGGAAGTGAAAGTCGTATTGATAAAGACTATTTAGGCTGAAGTGCGTTTAGCTTTAGTAGATGATACTTTGTACCTATCTACGTAAAAACTTATTACTGATTCTTTATATCGTGATAATAATGTCCTGATTACTAACGAATTTTCCTCATCATTCAGCAAATTAATTATAATAATACTATTGAAACTTAATATAAACAATGTTAATAATATTTTGAAGAAAATCTATTTTGGTAATCTAGTCTAGTAGATAGAACAGCGACGAAATTAAATTTCAACTTCAATTTTTAAAATGTATTAAAGAAATTTGCTTGAAAAATCCATAAATATTAATCATTTTTCTATGAGCAAAATTAAATTATATATTTTATTTTCAAATTTAAGAAATTATTCAAAAATTATTAAAAATTTTTAAATGTAAACTTAAAAATATTTTTATGAGTTTAATATATTATTTACAAAACTTCAAAAAGATTTTAATTTTGAAAACAAAAAAAAAATTAATATTCAAATATGATATTTTAAAAATATTGTTTTTTTTTTTTGGAAAGTTCATAGGTGCTAAAGTATTATTAAAAAGGGATTGCCGCTAATTGTTTCCTAATTTTCTGTGAAAAATTCATTAAATTTATTTGTCTTTAAAAAGTTTTTAAGATAAAAGAAAATTGTTGACAAATATATTTATATAGCAGTTTGTCGAATTTCTTTACGTCGTTTTTTGAGAAATGATTTCTTAATTTCAAATATTCAAAACAAAAAAAAAAATTTAATTTATTTTATCTGGAAATTTGAAAAAAAAAACTGCGTTCACATTTAACAAATTTTCTAAAAGAATAAAAGATATAATTATTTATTTTTGAAATGACATTTCGAAAATTGATAAATTATAAAATACAAATGGGAAATTAAAATTCAATTGTAATTATAAATTTATTTTTAAAAATCTCCTTCTAATATAAAAAAAATACAAAAAAATTTATCCTCGAAAACATGATAAAAATTAACATGCTTGTTGTTAACATTTATAACAATTTTCCTCTATAATATGTCTAATTTGAAATTAGTCTGACACTAATTACCACATCTTTTGTATAAAACTTTTTTAATGCTTCAAGACTATTTGCCATAGGCTCTCAAATATAGTGTTAATTAGTCTTATATGTGCTTAACAAATATAAAAACTCTTCTTTTCTCGTTGTTTTAAAATTTTATATACCATGAAGAACGAAAATAAAATAAAATAAATAGATATAAGAAAATTGAAATTCTGATAAATTGTAAATTAAAAATTCTTTAAATGTTTTTGGCAACAACAAAAATAATGTTTGTCAATTAACTATTCTTAATTTTCATTAATTTGCCAGGATTGTCAACAATTAGTCAATAAATATAAATAAGAAAAAAGAAATATAATTTATTTCAAAGAAAATATTTTTAAACTTTATTTGCCGATTATAAGAGTAATAGTAGAAATACTAAATTTTTATTATTTTCTGAATAAATTTCTATTCAATTTTTTTTTTATTTTAAAAAATTAATGGGCACATTAGTATCCCATATCCATTATATATTTATTTATATATTTGTAATTAGCAAAACTAATAAAAAGGTGGAGTCGAATGAGTGACTATTTAGTTAAAGTAGGAACTTTTGACCTAATATATTGTAATAGAATTGCTGTATACGATTTAACATAATGGCGGCAAAAATCAATAATTTTAATTTGCAAAATTAAATTTCGAATGCATTATAGTTAAAACTACAACCGAAAATAAATAGACATACAACTTTTAGTCAATGTTCTTTTTTCATTTGAAAATTTGGTAATTTCTTGTAATACTTACCTTAAAAATATAAGAATTACATATTTATGATAAATATAATTTATTGGAATTGGAAGTGTGAGAATTGGCTAGTTTTTTGTAAGACTCTTACCTCCTTTCGAACCCTATATCCTTTTAAAGAGCCTTCCCCTTCACTTCCAAAGCCTAAGCAATGCTAATACTAATACTATAAAAAGGGTCGGATGGATAACATTATTGTTTACTTGACTACAGGCCACTTTGGTTTATTGTTTGTTAATAATGTTTATGAATGTTTGACGATAGTTTTCAAATGTATATTTGATTCTAAACTGATTTGTATTTTAGGTATTTTTTTACATAGAGAAATAGCAAGCAACTTGCAAATTTGCTAATAACAAAAGATATATAATTTACATAAATCATAGTATAAATCATATTCATATTTTTAAAGCTTTTGATTATACCACATATTACTTATCTGTAGATCCAAATGATGATAGAAAAAAACGACCACGAACAGCATTTTCAGCATCACAAATTAAAGCCCTTGAATCGGAATTTGAAAAAGGAAAATATTTATCGGTTGCTAAAAGGACAGCACTAGCTAAACAATTACACTTAACTGAAACACAAGTAAGTTAAATTTAAAAAATAATAAACTATATAAATATATTCATTATATAATTTAATTGAAATTTATATTAGATTAAAATTTGGTTTCAAAACCGACGAACAAAATGGAAACGAAAATATACAGCAGATGTTGAAAGTTTAGCATCACATTATTATACACAATTAGGTATTGGTGGACTAGCACGTCCAATGGTTGTTGGTGATCGATTATGGCTATTTAGTCAAACACCAACAGGACCAACACCAATTCAATCAGTTATGTTAAATAATCCACCAAATTTAGGTATTAGTTCAATGCGTTCATATACAACTAATATGTCAATGTTAAGCAATTCGACACCATCACATTCTGGTATTATTGAATGTGCCAGGAATGCAATTTTATCAAGAGGTCAATCATTAAATTATGGTTTACAATATGGTGATACCACCAGTTCAGGAATAAAATCATGTTTACCTCGACTTAATCCAGTAATTTCACCAACAACATCAAAACTATATTCGTCACAAATACCACCACCATCAGATGGTAATTTTAATTTTTCAAAAGCATCTCTTAATTTTCGAAATAATGGTAGTTGTGGTATTTCTGATACAGATGCTTATTTACAATTAAACTATAATTTAAGTAAAAATCTTAGTCCAACACCAAATTTAGATGAAAATGATAATACAAACATTGGTTTAGCTGAATTAGAACGTGTTTTTGGTGATCCCAGTCCAACACATTATTTAAAACGTTTAGGAAATTCAGATTTTTTACAAGGACAGGATAATACAAAAGAAAATGATTTAAGTAATTCAGATGATTGCAGTGATATTGACTGTGAACAAATTGATGGTGAAGATCTGTAAATAAATGTGAAATAATTTCAGTCAAATCAATTATTATTAATGGTTACGAACAATTTTTGTTAATAAAGCATATAGAAATATTTACGACGGCTTTACTATCTCAGTAATTTCCACAATTCGAAAAGAGGACTTAACCTATTTAAATATTATATATAAATATTTCTTTTGCATTATTGAAATAAAACAATTAATCTTTTTTTTTGTTTTTGTTAAATTTATTATCACAGCCAGTTCGGCTAGTTAAATATTTATTTGCTTGTTTTTAATTAAAAATTAATTTTACACAAAAATACACAAATAATAACTCTTATAATTATTACAACAATTTTCATCAAAATTTTATAATTAATTCTTATTCTTTTTTTTATTTAGTTTGTATAAGATTTAAAATTCATTTCACTCTAAAACATTTTTTAGTTAGTATCTTAAATTTTATCAATAATTAATCTAGTCGATTTTTATTTTTTTTTAAAATAATTTGCTAGAGTATACATACACAAAAAAATAATAAAATTAAATTTTTAAATTAAAATTAAATCAATTCATCATTCGAGTCAGTTACTAATTATTAAAAAAATGTTGTTTTTAATTGACAAAGAACTTGTATTTTGGGGTATATGCAAATATAACAATACAAAATTAATGTAAGGGAGGTGAGATTATTAAAATAGTTAATTTTTTAAGGAAATTTGTTTCATTTTTGTTTCCAATATATTTTAACATTTTGAGATTCATCAATTGAGATTTCGGTAATTTATAAAATAATTCGTTATTTATATTTTTTTTTTTTTTTTTGGTTAAAAATTAAAACAAAGGAGAATAATAAATTCTATTTTACGAATTATTAAAAATTAAATGTCTATTGCTTTAATTATTATGGGATAGAAAATTATAGAAAATAATAATGAAATATTCGAGAATAATAAAGTTTATCATATTATAATTTTCTTAACTATTAATAATATCTAATTATCAAAAAAATGTGATGAGGAAAATATATTTTCTAGTGCCACAATTATATATAGTTTCTATTTTTCTACTAAATTAGAAAAAAAATTTAATATACAGATTATTTGGAAATTTATGTTGTTGTTCAAGTAAGTATTATTTCTGATAAAAGTAGAAAAATAGAATTTTTTTTTATCATTTTTTTTTTTGACGTTAGTGTTTTTAAATATGCTACATATTTTTTTATAATGTTAGGAATGTGTTTTTCTACTACACAAAAATCTACTTGTAAATTAGTTATATAAACTTATATCTTTAGTATTGTTTGGTGGTCTTTAGAATTATTTGATTTGTTTTTTTTTTTTTGTTTTAATATATTATTTATTTTTATTATATAAAATATTTCGTTAGCTCCAGGATAAATCATATCCTTGCCAATTAGCTTTCGGCGCCAAATATATACGACGGTTATTGAAAAAAAATGATACAATACCGTGATACGCAGTTCTAGGTACACCGCTCTAAAATAATGTATGAAAATACATACGTATATAAATATTAAAAACGATAAATATTTTTAATTTTTTTTAAATTACCTTAAAATCATTCATTAGTGCCAACATTCTGGTGGTTTGCCTATATTGATTCCTTGTATTGTATTGTATTCTAACAGATCCTTCAACTTTTATTAAATTATTCCGACGCAATTCTTCATATGTAACAACAGGAGAATCATAAACTTCTTTTATATATGCTTTATCATAATTATCCTATAAATAAAGTATTATTTATTATTTTTATAAATTTTGAATATATTACAAATTTTTACCTTTAATAAATAACTTAGATCTAATTTAGTAAAATCAATATATGCTTCACTCAATTTAATATGTTTTAAATATTTTTCAAAAAATAATCCACTACAAAAAAAGAAGAAAGAAATTATTATTTATCAATTTATTAATTTAAAAAAAAAAAATTGTACTTTGAAACTCCTATTTTTCCAAATGTCCTAGTTCTAGATATTTCTGGTCTAATGCATACACGGTTTTTTCGTTGTGTTGGATGACGAATCCAGTCATCCCAAAATCTAATACAAAAAGAAAACATTTTTTTTTTAAATATTTAATAAGATGTTTTTTTTTTAATAAATCTTACGATTTAGGCCATTTTACAGACAATTCATTCCATAAATCTTTGGTTAACATCCATCCTAGTCCAGGAAAGAAATCAGTACGATATAATAACTCTGGTTTTGATGTATCAATTAATCCTAATTTTCCATTATCATTCCATGCTGATACACACCTATTTTTAATTAATTTTCAAATTAAACTTTCTGTGTTTACAAATTTGTGGCATTTTTCTTTCAGGTATGCATACATATATTGTATTAATAATAGGTTTTAATCATTCGAAGAAATGTTAAACAAATAAGCAACGCACATTTTTAACAAACAAATGAAAGAAAACCAAGTTTGAAATCATTTTGAAGAAATATAATTTCAGGGCTTTTTAAATAAATAAACAAACAGATATTTTCAATAAAATATTTTATATTATAGTTCATAAATTGTTTGTTTATTACGTATCGTGAATATATCAAAAAATTATTAGCATTATATAAAGTTTGCTACAACTGAGCTGAGATATTTAAAAATAAACATTTTCAGAAATTTTTTTTTTTTTGCAAACACACACAACCCATAACCCATTACTAAATACTACCATAAATAATAATTGGAAGTATGCAAATTAAATGGAGATAAAACTAGTCGAAATATATCTACTTATACTAAACTAATACAATTGCATATTGTATCAGTAAAGTAAATTTTGCCGGAAGTGCAACGTAAATTTTTAAATGTATTACGTGGACTATTTTTTCTAACATGAAAAAATTCTATTAAAATAATTTTACACTAAATTGAAATACATACTATATATTTCATGTTTTTTGTCAAAATAAAAATTTCATATACGTTACAAATTAAATAGCGTAATACCGGTATTTCCAAAATCTATCATTATCTCGTAATCTCTCATTTTAGTAACATCGACATACATATATGATTACCAATCAACAATTACAATTGTAATACTCCAAATAAATTGACATTTAAATAAACATTGTGTTTAATAAAATATGTAATATGAAATAAATTTTGTTTACATTAAATTGAAACCACTTATCAAAAATATATTCAAAATTAACTTTTCAACGAAAATATAGACTATTTTATTAAGAAAAAATTATCATAAATTGTATTTTAATCTTATTTGTTGACCTTTCATAGAAGAACAAAAAAAAATTATAAGCAACTGATAAGAATTTTTTTCATGCATTTAAATTATTATAATGTTACTACAACTTTATAAAATTATTTAAAACTATTATTTTAACTTACCATAAACTTGGATCTTGTTCTAATAAATGATATGTACCCATAAAATATTCAAAAAAATCTGGTGCTACATTTAAATCATCCTCAACAATAACAACAAATTCATATCCTTTTGAAAATGTTGTATTTAATGCCCAACCATAATGTCGAGCTATTTTAAAATATCCTTTAAATTTTTTATCTTTAGCAGTAACTACAATATCAGATAAATCTGGTTGTTCAATTAAATTTATTTCATCTTTATAACTGAGTAAAACATTTTTTGTTGCTTCATCACCACAATCCTAAATTTAACAAATCATAAAAAATCAATTATTTAATAAAAATTTTTTAATAAACTTACTTGTGAAACTATAATAGGAAATTGTTCTGGACTTGGACGATATTTTAATAGATTATCAATACATGTGCTAACTGATATTCGATCACATGCAAATACTAATATTGGAATTACTGGTTTATTATTAATTCGAGTTATAATTGAATTTTTATTATATTTTGGTGCAAGTAATGGTATTTCCCTAATACTAGAATCATTATTAATAAGTTTATTATTAGATAATAACTGACCATCTTTATCTGTTGTAGATGATGAAGTTATTATAGATTTATTTAATTTACTTCGTAATTTTTCTACAAAATATTTAATTAAATTATTTTGTGTCTCTATTTCACTTTTTACACCATTTTCAATATAATTAACTTTATCTATAAATAATTTTTCCTTTGGTGTAAAATTTAAATCATAATTCCGTAATAAAAAGAAATAAGTTAAAAACGACCATATACCAAAAAATATTAATATTATTAAAACTTTTCGTGACCGTGATCGCATGATATATATTTTTTATTATTATTATTATTCTATTTACTATGATTAAAAAAACATTCGAAGTTTATATTTATTCATTGTTATTTTGTACTAAACAATTAATGAGATTCAATCCAAGAAATTCTTATAATTAATTAAAAAATAAAAATGTTTTTGGTTTTTGCTGTTTCGAAGTGTATTTATATGAACAACAAATGTCAAAATAATAATGATTTGGAAAGCATTATAGGGTTACCAAATACCCACACGATTAGGTTTATAATTTTACTCTAGCGGTTAATAGATAAACAATCTTTTTTTATATTCTTGAGTAAAATTGTTAAAAATATCACTCACTTCTTAAACAATTTTCGATAATATAAATTATTCGATGATGAGATCCCAATGTACCACCAAATAATAATATATTTAATTTCTATTTAACTGTTATTAATAAATAAGTAGTAGTAAGTAAAGATGTCACATCAGCTTTTAAATAATTTATCGAATCAAATCTTGAGATTCAGTATTAACTAAGCTAAGACCCTTTTTTGACGAGCCTTATTGTGGAACATTTTTCAAGCTTCTTTTTGACATTTTGTGACGCTAAAAGTCCTGAAAAAGACACTATAAGTCCTGAAAATTTGAAAAATATCAAGAAATGGTGGTTATGATTGAATAATCGCTTACAATACTTAAAGATATATTAGCATATTTC
Source organism: Empis stercorea (assembly GCA_949752835.1). Classification (NCBI taxonomy): domain Eukaryota; kingdom Metazoa; phylum Arthropoda; class Insecta; order Diptera; family Empididae; genus Empis; species Empis stercorea. The sequence continues at coordinate 11,970,461 of OX457088.1, read as the reverse complement.
TTCCATAAACTTCATTGTTTACCTTAAATAGACAGATTTTTTGTAGATATTTTAATTTTTTTTCATTTCTGTAAGTTAAATACTAAACTTCAATTAATTCGATTTTCTGGTTTGGCACCAAAATGACGATCATTTCGCTCCTGCTCTAGAAAATCCAATTTTTCTGGATATAATGATCAAAAGAAATTTACCATTTCCTTTTTACATATTTGAATTTCATTTATTTATATGTATACTTCTTGTTAACATTATAAAATCATCCTTAGGAGACTAGTAATTTTTATTTTTTTTTACAAATAATAATTTTTTTTTCTTTAAAATATGTACTAAAATTTTATAATTTTAATTTTCATATTATTTTTTGTGAAACATAATTAAATGTGACTAAAGCAGTTATTTCGTTTTTTTAATAGTTAGTATTATATAAATTTTTAATTTTAATGAACAAAGTATTTAAGTTTTTTTTTTATAGAAATGGCATTGAAAAAAAAAAATTAATTTCCATATTAATATTATTATTTAAATATATATACAAGCAGTGTCACAAATATTAAAATAAATGCTGATGTTTTAGAAGAAGCACCATCATTTGTGGCAATTTTTAATAATGTTTCTTCTTCAAAAACTGTGGCAGTATCTGATCCTTGTTGAGTATGTTCCATACTTTCCATCATAATACTATTACTCCCTCGACTATTACGTGCAAGCCGTTGATTTTTTAATTGACGTATTTTTTCCTCAAGTATAAGAATTTCATCTTGAATAAAATTTAAATAAATTAAAAGTTATATACATAAAAATCAAATTATTACTTTTATCTAATGTTCCATCCATGTCATTAACTTTAATAAAGGTTGCCAATGAAAATTCATAAATTTTATTTGGATTTATTTCAGATTGGACAATTTCACGTTTCTTTCTACCATAACCAATTTGTCCATTACTACATGGTGTACCTTGACATTTATCTAAACATACATTAACAGTTGCACGAAATTGTACATATGTCGATTCGGGAAATTTAAATGCACGAAATTTAGCTGTTAAAAAGTCACCATCAATTGTATTAAAGTTTTCAAATAGATAAGGATCTACCGAGCATCTGAAACATAAATGAAAAATTCATATTTTTTTTTATAAGTATGTATTAATTAGGATTAGGCAACAATTTATATTTTACCCATTAAAAATTATAGTTTCTTCTTGTGCTTTGGTATCAGTAACTTGCATATATGTAACAGCTAAACCATAAATTGGTGCTGAGCCTTTATCTAAATATATTTCCATTGAAAGTGGTGTACCCGGACTAACATTTAATTCACCAGTTACAATATCTGCACCTTGTCGAACACCAACCGATAAAATTGGTTCGGGTGCCCTTTCAGTTACAGTGCTTATTTCTAAGTCTCTGAAAAATAAAATTGTTAAATAAATTTCTATCCATTATTTTATTGATCCGACATAAAAAAAAAATCGAAATTAATGAACAATTAAAAACTTACTCTGGTTCTTGAAAACCAGCTGGTAATACATCACGTCGAACTATACCATGATGTTGTGGTTCAGTTTGATTTAATGCATAACGAATTGAACCTGATGTGATACATTTAACACTAACTACTTCCTTATTATTGGCTTCTTCAATTATTATTTTATGATAGTAAACTTTTTTACCCTAAAAAATAATATAAAATTAATGAAAAAAAATTTATATGTATTTTAAATTTAGATATGCAAATTTTATATAAATATTACCGTTAATTGATTAATCATTCTAGTAACACCACATTCATAAAAATCTTTTAATGATAATTTAAATTGTGCTAAAGTATCATTTATAATTGGTTGACATCTTACATCTGGATATCCTTTAAGTCCTTCCAAATATATATTCAAATTTTTTATTTCACTATTTGGTCGATTTAAACCTAATTCAACTTGCATCTCATTTTCTGTACAATGAACTTTATGTGAACCTTAAAAAAAATAAAAAAAAAAGATAAAATAAAATTGTAAATTAACTTTTTGAATTATATTATTTATTTAAAAAAAAAAACATATATAGTATTTTAAATTTCAAAAATTATGTAATAATAAAAAAATTTCAAATATAAAAGAGAAAAATCTATTTTATATTTTATTTCAATTTAGTGAAATAAATAAAAAGGAAAAAAGATGTCTATACAAATTTTTTTTTCTTATATATATGCTTTTGCATAATATACAAAACAACTTCGTCTAAAATAGTTCTTGTCACGTTTTATGCATAATTTTTTTTTCATATCTAAATTATTTATGAGATTATGCCTAGGTAATCGAGAATAGTGAATAAGATTTTTATAAATATATATCTTAAGATTCATTCTTATATTATATAAATGGTCAATTTTCGTCTCAATACATAATTTTAGACTATTATCTATGCATTATATTAAAAAAAAATGCATAAATATTTATATTCATTTTCTTTGAATTATAAATAATGATGAGTAAAGTGAGATTTTGTATTTAGTTTTATTTCAAAAATAATAATTTATATAACAATTTTATATAAAAAAAATTATGTAATTAGAAAAAGTAAAGAATTTTTGTTTAATTCATTTGAAATATCTTATAAAAATTACTTTCATTACCACACCTAAAGGCCTAAGAAAATTCATAAATAAGGATTGAAAGAGATTATGAAGTTTTACCAAAGATTAAGAAGCACTCCTTTTGTTGATAACTTTTTCGTTAAACATATCTAATTTGAAATGAAATATTATGATTTTGTTTATTTGGAATCACTTAAGATGTTAGATATACAACAGATCATAGAAGAAATATGCTTCTGCCTTACTTCTTTTCTGACGATATTCAAAAATTCAAAATTAATTTAATTGCGGTATTAAAAAATCGTATATTCTGATCAAAGAGATATTTAAATAAAATACTTAAAATATGTAATAAATTGTTGAGCACACAATTGTTCAAAAAACATTTATATAACAACAAGACAATGTCGGTGATTATAACAGAAACATTAATTAATTTAAAGAAATATGTAGAATGTTGATTGGATTCCTAGATTTATCCTTATGTTTTAAATTTAAAGTATTTCATTAAGTATATCTGAAAGTTAATTATTGTGTTATTTAAATAAGTTATAAGTATAAGAAGAACATCGAGAGAAATAGTCTATTAATTATATATTTGAAATCTATCTTAAAAAACAAACAAAAAAGCTATTTATTAGCTATGCTAATTAAAGTACAGTTTTGTCTTAAATAACTAAATTTTAATTAAAAAATTTTATATAGTACATATATAATATTTAATATTAAAACTTAAATTTCTACTTAAAACTGTTTTTATATATTCAAATATTGATTAACATTAAAAAAAACATTTTCATAGAATCTGTTAATTTTTTTTAATCACTCATTTCCAGTTAATAAAAAAAACTAACCATCATAGTTGGCTGCACATAATTATCACAATAATACTTATATACAAAATATTATAATATTAAGCTATAATAATAATTTTAAGTATATAATTCCTTAAATAATCAACTTCACAACACAACATGCAACCTGAAAGGTATATAATAATAATATCCAAATAAAATAGCCAACTCTTCCATGACTGTTGATTTTTCAATTATATAATATGTATTATTAATTATTATATTATTAAATTTTATTTATTTAATATACATTTTTATATTATTGAAATAAACCAAATTTGTCACACAGTTTTAAAAGTATAATTACAAATAAACATTTCTTTCTTTTTTGGTAAAAAGATTTTCTTTTAAAAAAAAATTAATTGAGATTTTAGTAGAGAAAAAAAATTTTATGGTTGAACTTTAACAGATAATTTAATGGAATACTGTAATTCTTGATCTAAAATACAAACCATTAGTAAAATGAAATTTATTTGGATTTTTTTTAATTTTTTGGTTTAATTGAAAAGAATTTTGCGTTACATTTTCAAATTATTTTCTTAAACTATAAAATTAAAATTAATGAAAATTTATTTTTTAAAAAGTTTAATTTTTTTTTTTCAAACACTTCTTGTTCTACTTTTTATTTAATATAAAAGCATGTAGAAACTTTTCTAAAAAAAAATTTCACCCATCATCATCATTTATATTATTTTGTAAAAGTAAATTTTTAAGGAAATCTTTTAATGAAAAAAAAAATACAAACCACAATTGCCCTTGTCCTAATTATTAAATTGCTCTTCATTTATTTAAAGTATATCATCAAGTTATATTATTTAATATATATTTTCTCTTAAACCTCTTTACAAAAATATTCAATAACATTTCGATTAGAACTTAAAAATATTAAAAAAAAACGAAGTGTAACTGTGTGCTACTGTGCAGTAGTTTGGTTTATCATGAGCTTTATAATTATTGTCGCAATTTTCCGAATCCAATTTAAAATGGTCTAATAGCAGAAACTTGAATTTGCCATCATATACTAGACTAGACGAAATTTAAGCTTCAATCAATTTCGTATTAGTTCTAAATGTGTCAAGATTTCCAACAAATCGTCTCTTAGAAATCTCTCCTATATGATAAATAGCAGTTTGAAAAAGTTTAAATCGAACTAACACAACAGATGGACAGAAAAGCGTTAACACCAAAGGGTTTTTTTACAAGCCCTAAAGTAATTCTTCGCGATATTAAACCCAGAATTATTTCCATCTTGTTTTGTTATCATTACTTCAAATCACAAGCATTTAAAGACAGTATGAGTATGACGGACACTTGTACTTTCGCAAAAGAAAAGCTATTATATAGTTAGTAAAAAGGGTTGATAATTCTTAATAAATAAATATTTATTTTTACTGTCATATCAATATCTCTAAGAGATGCGGTTTCTTTTGTAATATCATTTGAGTCATTTAAAATATTTAACCGCAAATATTTTATAATGTATTTTCACTTTTAAAACACTGTAACGTAACCAAAACAGTCTTTTAAGTGGACGTTGACATTTTAAACTATTTTATGTTATTGTTTTAAATTAAATTTATTTAAGAATTATTAAGCTTTTACACACAATTCTAAACTAAAAAAGGGAGAAATATGTAAAAAAAGAATTACCGTATTATAGTGATAAAAGTTCCATAGGAAAATTAAATTAGATTCTTATATAATAACTAAAGTGCGTTTTGTTTCCATTTATAGAAGTTGTTTCACTTCATTTTTCTCATCATTTTCTATGGAAAACGGTTTTTAGTGTACAACAAATCTAAATTTATACTCATAAATATAAAAATTACGAATTTTATGTAATAAATTGTATGAGGGGAATCGCACATAAATATATAATTAATGCAAACCAAATCAAAATTTTTGTTGGGAACATTTAAGCTATTATTAACTTTTCAGTCAGTGTTCATATACCTAGATCGTAGAGTTTTAAATTATCTTGGATTTATCATTTTTCTTTCTATCACTAATTATGTAAACTTATAATATGTATATATATACGTAAGGCGATAAATTTTAGATTCATCACTTCAATCTCACAATTTAAATTAGTAGAATACTACCAACCCACCATTAATTAATCATAATTGATTTTTACCTTTTAATCAAAATTTCAAATGTCTGAAGAAAAATAAATTGATTGATCAATTTAGATCAATCTCAAAACTTTGATTATTCAAACAAATTTATTGAAAAACAACCAAATTGTAATATCAATCAATCTTTTGAATTTACACAGTAATTCAAAAATTTTAATTAAAAACTATCTTACATAATAAAAAAACAGTTTCTGTTTCAATCATTTCGTTTCTATCATTTATATACAATTATTTGTAGGTTAATAATTTTTATTTAAAAATCTAATTAATTTTAATATATGTATATGTAACTGTCAAATTTGTATAATAAATGTAAACTTTCATCAATAAATGATTGATTGACCCCTTAATATATAAGAAAAACTATATATCTTTATTTAATAAACTTGTCTAACTTATAATAGTAAAATAGAAATGCGAAATTGTGCTATTAAAAAAAAAATAATAAGAATTTAAAGGAAAAATGAAATAAAAAATAGAAAACATGTTGTCAATTTTTAACTTTTACTTCTCTGTTTTTTTTTGTTTAACATTAAATGCTTAAAAGTAATACCGTTGGTATACAATTTGTTTTCAAATATATATGTATCAGCTTATAAATGATCTCTTCTATATATATACAAATATATAAAATTTTACCAATTCTACTATACCAATCATTTATCAATTCATGTAAGAATAATTGTAATATTTATAGTCTCGGCTATGCTTTATTTCTTTATACTATATTTATGGTACAATAATATTTTTATTAGGTCTATATAAATATATTGTAAAGATAGATTTCCGATCAATACCGTAAAATCAGGTAACCATAATCAAAAATATACCAAAAAAAAAAACGAATTTCTTTAGATTTTGTTTAAAAAATTTTTAATTAAAATTTTCTTATTATTTTATTATTATTTTTAAAAGTTTTCAAAATAGAAAAAAAAATATGTTTAATTGAGTTTTAATCAGAAAATGAAAAATTGGGTGGAATCGATTTAAAAAAAATTGAGATTTTTAGGATTTACGGTCAGAAATTAGAAATGTTTATAATTACCCAATTTTACGGTGTTAAAAGAAAATATTATAGATTTTGTTTACTGTTAATCAATCATGAATTTTGATATGTGAACATGGAATTTTTTGTTGTTGTTAGGGTGAAAGATATTTAAACAAACAAATAGATAATTTATATGAGGAAATAAAAAATGATTTATTTCATAACTATTGCGTAAAAAAATATAAACAATTTAATTTAGAAATTATTTATACACAATTAAAATATTTGAAAAAAAAATGTTATAAAGAAAATTTTATTTAGACTTTCTCCAAAAAAAAAATTAATAAGAAAATTTAATTAAAATTTTCCTTAATAGAAGAATTCATAATTATAAAAAGAAATTATTCTGTAAAAAGCTACAGAAACTTTGGTTTTACAATATTAAAAATTATTTAATTAAATATTTGAAAATTAATACTTTTTTATGTATGTAAGAAAATAGAAGTGGAACGAGAAGTTGTACTAGTAATTGTTAGTGGAAATAATCGAAAAAAAAATGCAATTCCCTAATTTCTAATTATTTTTAATATTTAATTAAATTTCTAAATTTTTAATTAACTTTCTCAAGTATAAATTAGATATTAGTATTATTTTATAGACGTTTAAGAATCTTATTTATAATATTTATTCACAGTCTATTTAATCGAAAGCACAATCAAAATAAAATTAAAATTTTCCAGTAAATGGAATTTTGAAATACATTTTTAAAAATTAGTCTGCAAAATTTTCCGTCTGCCTTCCAAGTACTAAGTTTTAACTTTCTGACAAGGAACTAAATATTTGTTGATCTCACTGGTCAACTACAATTACATCTAAATGAACAAATAATTATATATCTATTTAAATTAATCGAAAATCATATAAAATCATTAATGTTCAAAAGCAAAATTATCTAATCAAATCACAAGTGAATTGAAATGAACAGTCATCAATGTTGAAAAAAGAAATGAAATAGAGAATATTATAATTGTGTTTGATTCTGAATGTCATATATATACATATATTCTAATAAATATGTAAAATGATAATTTCACTAGCCATTAAAAAGAATTGCCATAAAATAAATTCAAATTTAAATATTGAATCTTAAATTTTTTTTAAAAAAAAACCTGAATTTGTGAATATCAAGAATTGCGGTAATATTAAAAAAAACCGGTATATATATTTTGTTTAAATATATTTTCCTTTCCATTTTTAAAATAGCGATACTTTTTTTTTATTTTAGGTAAAAAAAAAACAGAAATCATTTTTCTTCCAGCTTTTTCAATTTCAAAATTATACAATAAACTAAAAAAAATATTTTCCGAAAAGAAAATATTTCCATAAAATCAAAAGTAGAAAAATCTGTATAAATATAAACAGAAGTAATTTTCATAAATTAAACAATTCCAGAAATGGTAAAAAAAAAAATATTATTTCAAATTAATTTTTCTACTAAAAAAGTAACTATCTAACTTTAACGATTGTTGGTCATTTAATATATTATTTTTAAGCAATTGAAGTAAATTATACTCTAGCGTTATAGGTGCATTAAAAATTCGTTGTCGTCGTAAACTTTGATGGTCAAGTATTATACCATCAGAAGAATATTAAAAAAATAAGAATTTAAATTGATAAATAAATACAAACTTGAATCTATAATATAAAAAAAAAACATTATTGTTTTGTTCTTGACTTTTTGCCAATGACAAAACTAGCGATTTCTTTTTTATACTTATTATTTACTTCTAACCTGTTCTCTTAAAGACAATTTTTTATTTCTAAGATATTAAAAAAAACAGTATCAACCATCAAAACCATATAGAAGAGTTTTAAGATATATATGTTTAATATTAGTTTTTTTTGCTATATGAAAAAAAAATATACTACAATATTTAAATATACAATTTTCTATTGAATATCTAATTTAAATAAGGAAATGTTTGTCGCATTTTCTACTTTTAAAATAAAATAAATAAATTATGTAATTAAATATTCTTGTTTTAATTTTACAAATAAATTATTGACTAAAATTAACCATAATAGATTAATTAATTTACAATTTAAAGTAAATAATATTTTAAAAATTAGTAAATTGCAGTAAGTAAAAAAAGTAGAAGAAAAAAAAACTTAATTATATTTTTATGTAAATTCCTTTCTGAAATTTTATCTTTAATGCCTCAAGATTTTAAATTTTCTTGGAATGTCGTAATTCTGTCTAATATTTACAGGAAGCAAAAGATTTATATTATGACAATTCTAAATGTAGAAGATTATATCTATATATCAGAGCAACTTTCCAGTCAAATCCTGTTTCAATATTCCCTCACTTTGATAAATCAAATTCTACTTTTATGAAACTAATAATATTAAAAATATCTATTTGAAAAGAAATTAAAACATTAATTTAATGATCCAAAACATCGACATTTGCAAAAATTTTAAAATAAAAAAAAACGAACATAAAAAACAAATCGCAAAACTCAAACAAAAGTGTTAAGGCACAAACTTTAAAATCAAAACTGGTATAAGAAAATTTTAAGGAGTGGTAAATTAAAGTTCTTCAGTTATTTTTAATTCCATGAATCAAAAAAATAATTAAATTTCAATAAAAATTCTTAAACTTTTACTAAATTATAATTTAAAGAAACGTTAACAAGCCTAAAGGTGATTTTGATTAACAATATATTATTCATTACTTTGGTCACATTTTGTTCAATGGGTGGGCGAATCGAAAAAAAAAATTTTTTGTATTTCTTCTTTAATAATATTATTATGGTAAAAAAAAAACTTACACGACAACAGATTTTTTTTTATTATATTTTAATCCAAAAAAAAAAAATGAAAAATCAAATCTATTTTGTATCCATTTGACTGTGACTTTGCTTTATTTATTAACAAAAAAAAAATACATATATAATTAAAAAAAATTCGTTTTACGCAAGTCATAGACAAGGTCAACAATTAAAAAGTAATGTAGATCAAATTTACTGATGTTGGGAAAAAAGCAAAAAGATTAAAAATGAAAGAATAAAAAATGATTTTGAAATTCAATTTATTGTTCAACATATAAGATAATTTTTTTGTTTTTGATTTGTAATGTTTGGAAAAGGTAACTACATTAATTTTAGTTCAATTATTAAAACTCTTTCAAAAAATTTAATTTGTCCGGTTGTCTGTCATAGTGTGAATAGAAAGTTATAAATAATTAAACTCTAATTTTTAATGAAAATAATTTCATTTCACAATCTTAGTGCATATTAAGAAAATGGTATATGTCGATGTTCTCTGCAGGAAAAGGTTGACCCGTTCACCGAATACCGACAGGACATTATAAACTGCTAATTTTTATTAGTTGAATTATAATTATTCATAAACTACTAAACTACTGAATCATACACTACTATTTTTAGTTAGTTGATCCGTAAACAGAAATATTAATTTATGATTATTCTCGCTGATTTGCAAAACAATTAAGCTATGAATGAAATAGCATATTATTATTATTATTACATTATAAATTGTATTCAAATTTACATTTACATACATAATTTTATTTATGTTTATTTAGAAAAACAGTTGTTAGATCATAAAGTTCGACTACGTGAGTTGTTCTATTAATAAATATTGATTTAAAAAAAATATAAAATCAATATTTAATAATAGAAAATATGTAATTAGAAAAATTGAAATATATTAAAGTCAAGATATGAAAATTAATATCCATTGACATAAAAGATTATTTCTTAAAATATTTACAATTTCTCAATTTAAAAATAATTTCTTTTTACAACATCATAATTTGAAATATCAACAAAAAGATCATAAAAAAAATATATATTTTTGACATTTTTCTTCAATTAACATTAATTAATTCTTTAAATAAGAAATAATTATTCAAAATTATATTTCCAATGCAATTTTTTTTTAAATATTCAATTTTACTCAATAATTTTTTTTTCTTCTCTAATTTATGTTTTTAGCAAATATATCTTAATGATTGAAAAACCTCAAAGCAAAACATAAAAAAAAATCAAGTTTTTTTTTCTTTATTAGTAATACAAAATTTATAGCTGATCAATAATAAAAATAGCGGAGGTGTAACACACAAAGTTCTTTTTTTTTGGTATTGTGTGCTTGGTTGCGGGGTCATCTAAAGTATAAGTTTCACTTTAAAACAAAAATGATTATAATAAATATTGCGCGATGACATCATAATCTTATGAATAAAAGAAAAATCCTAAAAAAATATTTCTTATGGTTTTTTGGTTTTTAGCTATAGCTATAAACTGCGATACTGCAGCAACATTGAAAAAAATGGCAATTCATATAAAAAAAAATTTACAAGGACAATTTTGATTTATTGTAATTAAGTAATTATAATATACTTTAGTTATTGACTAAAATTTACCTTTTGCATTTGTAAATCCAATAAATATTCCAAAAATATAAAATATTTTTAATAATATTGTCGACTGCATTTTAAAAAAAATAAAATTAATTTTAATCACTTTATTTAACTTCTAATAGCTAACTATAAATATTATTATTTTTTTTCGTTATTTTCACGTTAATTTTAACTTATTATAGGAATTAAATTTATATTTTTTATAATTTTCGTTTAAAATTGCATCTTTTTTTATATATATATATTTTTTTTCAACTCAGTCTTTTAATTATATTTAAACACTATATACACAATATATATAATAATACCTGTAAAAAGGTATTTTATTTTGAAATATTCATTTATTTTATCTACGTATACATATACAATGTATTTTTTTAACTTAAATATGGCGTTTTGTGATGTTAAAAATTGAACAGCAAAATAATTTTGCGAAGTTACCTTAACGACTCCTCTCACAAGACTAAAGAATTTAAGTAACAAAGCGCATGGTAAGTAACAGATAAGTGGTAAGTAGTATAAGTAATAAAAAAATGTTTAACTATAAAAAAAATTGCGCTCAGATAAAATCGCGCGCTCAGATAAAACTCCCCAGGTGAGTTGAGTATCATCATAAGAGATTTTTTTTTTATGTATGAAATACGAAAAAAATAATAATATATGAAAACAAATAAAACAATAAAAAATATAAATAAAGATAAAAAAATAAAAAAAAATAAAAATAAAAAAGAGATGAAAAAAACAATGCAAAAGAAAAGTGTTAAGGTTAGTGAGAATTAGTGAGAGCGTTATAAATTTGTTGTAGTAGCATATCATATATAATAATTTTTAGTTTTATTATGTTGCCAGATTAAATGAAAAAAAAAATTAATAATAATTATTAATATTTATTTAATTATTTATAATAATTTGATATTTTTTTTAAAATAACAATTTTCCTAAAAACAATCTATGATAAACCAACAAGGACAAAGAATTTAAAAGAAATAAATTTTTAGCAATCTTTGATCCAAACATTTAGCTATGATAAAGATTTCCCATAAATTTTTATAAAATATTTGCAAAAATGGTTATTTTTCAGTTTTTCTTTTTTTTTTTTGAAAACATAATTTATGTTTCTGATATGTGCAATTAAATATAGATTATTTCTAAAGATACAACAATTGATTAATGTTTTATATAGGCAAAAAACTGAAATTATATATCATAAAATTTAGATATTAATTGGGTTCTTCCAATTTCGCTTAAATAATACAATTATTATAAACCATTATTTAGTTAAAAATATTTCAATTAATACACTATGATGTGTTCCAGTCTACATTATACCACGGATATCATTAATGCAATTATTCTCTATCTAATTTATCTTATATAGTTTTTATAAATATTTGGAATCATTATCGGATTTGGTTCTTCTATATAAGAAATAGTGTATAAAAGACAGACAGACAGATAAATAGACCGAAAAAAGTACTCTTTTTATATGATGATTAAAATTTTCCTGAACAAAAAATATATATAAATAAATCATGAAAATCATAGTTAATTGGAATTATACATTATATTTACAGCAAATAAACTACCATATTTGTTCTGACGATAAAATAAGGAATGTGTAGGTATAAGAGTAGTATTAGCAAAAAAATATAAATGATTGACATACAATCAATGTCAATCCCTTTTTTGGAAATCAAATGCCTTTCTTTCTCTATAAATACAAAGAATTATTATATTCTTATGCCATGATGAGAGAGAAAACCAAGAGTCAATAATAAGAAAAATACATAATTGAATAATTTTATTATTATTATTATTAAAAGTTGATTATTTTGTTGGCTGTATATAAATAAATAATCATTTTAGGAAAATTACTTAATTTTAAATTTTTAGAAGAAAATCAAATATCTATATAGAACTTACTTGCATACAAATTAAATAAAAATAAGTAAATTTTGGTTTCTGTAAATTTTTGTAAAAGAATAAAAAAATAAATAATTAAGTTTTCGTGTTCAAATACACAGTGCATCCAAGTATATCAATTTTACAGTGCATGAAAAAAAATGCATAATTAATATCTTTTTTTTAAAATAAAATTTATGTTATTTTCTGATAACCACCACTGGGCAAAATTAAAATAATAAATCAGTGGTTTGTATTTCCTTTCGAAAGGAAACAAATAGTGTAGTTCATAATCTTCTTTTATTATATTATAGAATGCATTATAAAGAAGAACATTATTTTTATGTTAACAAAATGATTAAAAATCAATTAAAATTCTTATATAAATATTTATAAGTTGGAAGCATATTAAAAGTTTATTTAAAATAAAAAAAGAATAATTGAAATCAAAGAAATTTTTAAACGGAATTTGTAAATATTTTAATAATTTAATATTAAACACTAAAAATAATGTTTTTTTTATTGTGAGTTCCTTTTTCGATTAAAGATTCAATTTGGTTCTATAATTAATTTGTTCATATTTTTTCTATTGTTGACGATGAATTAAGTCAAACTAATTTGAAAAAATCTATTTTTAAATTTATTTATTATTTAAAACGTAACAGAAGTTTACCTATCCTCTTATTACTATTAATATTGAATTAGTAAGTTTTTAGTGTTTTTTTCATTACCGAAAGAACGCTATGATTTTACACCTATGTAGGCAATAATAATCTATATCTATATGATTCTTGTGTACATGATCTAAAACAAAATAATGATTCTATCAATTTATAAATAATTTGTTTTCATTTTAAATGATCACATGATCATGAATTATTTATTTAATCTAGAAAAAAAATAATAATGATCAATTAAGTAGAGAAAAAATCTATGTTGTAAAAATCTATGTTGTTTTATCTATGACAAAAAAAAAAAATCTCATCATATATATTTTATTTTAATTCAAAATTAGAGAATTAATTAATTTTAAAAATTCTTAATGGTGTATTATTGTTATTGTCTTTTCTAGAAATCTTAAACATAATAAATTATATAAATAATATACATAAAAATGAATATTTCATAATTATTTTTAAGCATTACCTACACAAAAAAAAATATCATTTTTTTTTTCACATTACAATAAAATCTAATAATGAAAGAAAAATAATCGTGATGTCTTTTTAAAATTGTAATTACAATGCGAGCATTTTCTTCAAAAAAAAAATTAAGATGATAAGAATCTAATTATATTATGAAATAGAAACTATACAATCTTTTTGTTTATAATTTTTACGTTAAACTTCTCTTATGTAGTATATATTATATCATTCATTATATGTATAAAAAACTATATTTAAATTTGTCGCTTATATTCAACTTCTTTATATTAAAAAAAAACCATTTTAATTTCTGAAATTTTTTACAAAACCGTATTTAGAATAATATACTGAGTCATTTATTACTTCTTTTTGGTTTTTTGTATATAATTTACACCCAAAAAATATCTGTATGACTTTTTTTGAAGATAGTTTGCCAAAACCAAATATATTAAATTTTTTGTATCTTATAAATGGATTTTGAATATTTTGGGTAAAGTGGGGATTAGTGTAACACTTAATATTCTTATGCAAAATTTTTAAATTTTTTTTTAATAATATTTATGTCAAATAAAATAATTTAGAAATAATAATAAAAAAAAACTTGTTATATTCACTAAAATAAAGAATTGATATTATTGTTTTGTAAACATTTATTAATTTGACCTCAAATTTTAAAGATTTATCAAAAAATAATAAATGTTTATTTAACTGACAGTAGAGAGGAAATTTAAAGAATAGAATAAATTTAATATGAAATAAAATTTGGAAAAAATTTACAAACAATATAATCTTATGATGGACAAGAACAATATCTTGTAGCTTAACTCTTTTGTTTGAACTAACGAAATATAAACTCTACTTAATAAGGGGTGGTGAATAATTTTTGGAAGTATTTTGAAATTATAATTTTGAAATAAGAAAAAGAATTTTCTCTTAGGCTTAGTAGATTTTCCTGGCATCCTTATTGCAATTTTAGACTAACTTTAATTTTATATGGATCCCGAAAGAAGATAATTTTAAGGGAATATAGTTTATTAATTGCAAAAACCAAACGACTTTTAATAGTTACCTAAGTCTAAGACCGTTTTTCTCACGAGACATATTTTGCAAGCGTCTTTCGTGATTTTATTTTGACATCTTTTTGGCAGCTGAATTTGACACGTTTTCAATTTTTCAGGACTCTTTGTATCAACAGGGTTGTGAAAAAAAAGGCTCGTGAAAAAATGGTCTAACATATTACTTATCGGCAAATAACATAAACCAGTAATAGCCTCATTGTAGCCCATCATTATCTACTAAGTATCACTACTCCATTGCCTATATCAAAAATATATATTAATAATGATTTAAATAATATATTTTTAAATATACATAATCTCTGAAAAAATGCTTTAAATTTAAATTTTGATAAGAACTAAAACAACTTTTTTCATTTAGTTTCCATAATTCAATTATCTCTATTTTCCCAAATAAATTATAGTTACTAAAATTTGAGATTTTTAGTCTTATATATGCAAGTATAAATATGTAGAGTACTAATATTTGTAGTTCTATTCTAAATATATATTTAAACTCAAATATTAATTAAAAACATTTTATCGCAATGGAATTATTTTTTAAATTTACTTTTGCAGTTTATTGGTGATTTTATTTATATATTATATTAATACCATTAATTCTACAGTTGACATTTCAAATTTTTTGTACCGTGTTACCATATTAAAAATTTAGTATTATTACTCAAATTAAAAAATATATATATTTATATATAAGGCTATTGGCTAAATACAAATTCAACTCGATTTTTTATAAAAACATACATTGGTATAACTGGTTTTTCTGTCATTTTGAGTTTGTTTTAAGTTCGAGTCAAAATTAACAAAGCGATAAATAAAACTTTTTTAACTGAAAACAAAAAAAAAATTACAAAATGTTGGAACCAAAACCACCACACGTCTACGAGGAATTAGATATTATCGGAACAGGTAGTTAACATAATTTTTAAATTTTTGATTAAAACAATTTTAAAAATTAAATTAATTTTTTTTTCAAAAATGCTTACCAAAGTTTTGATAATAATGTAATTTGTGTTAAGTATATAACAAAAAAAAATGTGACTTGACTTTTCTTTATAAGTATATTTTTTAGAACTTTTTTTTCTTATATAAATAATTGTTAATTTTAATATCCTTTTAAATACTAATATTAATCCTAAATAAAGGAGCCTATGGTACAGTGTATAAAGCGCGTGACAAAAGTGGTAAAATAGTTGCATTAAAAAAAGTACGAGTAAATTTAACTGATGATGGAGTTCCAATGTCAACGTTACGTGAAATATCATTACTGAAACAATTAGATTCATCAGAGCATCCAAATATTGTTAAGTAATTATTATTATTATATTTTTTTAATATATATATAAACATTATTTTAATCTAAATATTAAATATTTAATTTAAAGATTATTAGAAGTTTGTCATGGACAAAAATTGGAAAAAGAAGGACAATTAGTTATATTTTTAGTTTTTGAACATTTAGAAGAAGATCTATCAGATTTAATTGATCGAATGTCAAATACTGGAATACCAAAACCAAAAATACAAGTAAATATATTTTTTTTTCAATTTCTTTCAAATTATTTAAATTGTTAGTTTAAAGTTGAAAAATACATATAATTATATTTTCATTAAAGCAATTTTCACGTGAATTATTAACTGGAGTTGATTTTTTACATTCACATCGAATTATTCATCGTGATCTAAAACCATCAAATGTTTTAATATCTGCACAAGGAAATTTAAAAATAGCTGATTTTGGTTTAGCAAAAACATATGATTTTGAAATGAAGTTAACATCAGTTGTTGTAACGTTATGGTATCGAGCACCTGAAATACTTCTTTGCCAACCATACAATAGTGCTGTAGATATTTGGAGTTCTGCATGTATAATAGCTGAAATGTTTGCTAGGAAAGCTTTATTTGCTGGTACATCTGAAGGCAATCAATTAGATAGAATATTTGAGTATGAAAATTTATCATTAAATATAATTAAATGGTATAATTTTATAATTTATTTATTTTTTTTTGGTTAAAATTTTTTTTAGGTTAACTGGTCGACCAACAATATCACAATGGCCAACAAATTTTTCGTTATCAAGAGATAATTTTCCACATAGAATACCAAAACGACCGAAAGATTTATGTCCAACTTTATGTGAAAATTCTGACGATTTAATAAATGTAAAAATTTATATTTTGATTTAATTTTAAATTGGGAAAATTATTTTTTTATATATATTTTAGAAAATGTTAGCATTAGAACCTCGCCAACGACCACCTGCTTTAGAATGTCTTAAACATGAATATTTCCAAGAAGAACCATTATAATAAAATATGCAAATTTATATAAAAAAGAAAAATACAATTTTTAGAATTTACCATTTATTATAAGACCACTAAAGACACTGCCAATTTATATATTTTTTATAAATGAATTTATAAAAGTGCCCCAAGTTATTTTTACAGTGACAATAAAAAATTATACAAAATTATTATTATAAAGGAAGGCTAATTTACTTTATCAGCAAGGATTTTGGTATCATATATGTACCAATTGTTAAATGGGTAAATGATTCGTATTTTGTAGTCCAAATAATATTTTAGTGTAGTTTGTATTTGTACATATTGTTCTTCATTAATTCTTCATTAATTAATTGTTCTTCAAAAACTGAAACCATTCTTGAATTCATGCAAAGTTTCATTCTCTTCTATAATTAATGTATAGTAAATAGTAGCAGTTAGCGTACGTGGTCTCACCTCACATTTTGAGAATGCATGATCGATCTCACATTTTGCAAACGAATGTTATTAGATTTCGGACGAATAAACCGGATTATTGATTTGATAAAAAAAGCGCCAAAATTTATGCAAAATTAAATATTTGCAAATATGTATCGAGTTTAAATTAAATTCCACAATTTACAATTTGTTAACAAGTTAACATATTCATAAATTGTAAACTTTGGTGATCTCACATTTTGAGAAATTTAGCGAGTTCTTAGATTTCGAACGAATAAAAACCGGTTTATTAAGTTGATAAAGAAAGAATCGCCAAAATTATGCAAAATTAAATATTTGCAAATATCGAAAATATAATTACAATTTACAATTTGTTAGCATATTCATAAATTGTAAATTTCAATGCGTGATCTCCATTTTGAGATATTTAACGAATATCATTAGATTTTAAAGGAAACTGGTTTTTGGATTTGATAAAAAAAAAGAATCGCCAAAATTTATGCAAAATTTAATATTTGCAAATATCGGAAATTAAATTACCACAAATAAATTGTAAACCAAGGCAATTTAATATCTGATTTTACGATATTTGCAAATATTTATAATAATAAAATATATATATAAATAATATTTTTTAGATATGAATACTTTTAAACTAAAAAATCATTTATCTATTTTTTTTATATAAAATTACAAAATACACCAAAACTTTTTTTAACTTCTTCAGTAAATTTTTATTTCATTTTTTCAAATATGTATATAAAAAAAATCCAAGTATAAAAAGTTCGAAGACAATGATTTATTTTTGTTCTGAAGTGGTAGTAGTTTTATCAGTACAAATATAATTAGGCTTGTAAATAAAATTAAATAGAATTTAATTACTAAACTGGATAATAAATATACAAAAAGAATTGTACAATTTAAATTTATTTGAAATTCAGATTATATCTAAATTTAAGTCTTAATGTGATTGAATCGTACTTAGACATTATGCATTTATCCAAATTGTGATTAAAAAAAAGAAAGAAAAAAAATTCAGATATTGAAAAAATTAATAAATAAAATAATACTCGTGAAGTTAAGTGTATAAAATTTTTTTTTATTTTTTTTTATTAAAATAATAATAAAGAGAAAATATAATAAATGTATTTATAAAAAAAAAAGAACAAAAATATGAAATTATTAAAAAAAAACGTAAGTACTCATGCAAAATTTGAAAATATTCTCTTTTTTTTCAAATTTAATTTAAATTTTTCATTTATCTTTTAATAAAAAAAAAATGATGGCTGTTTTTTATAATCTGTACAATAATTTATTTTGTTATTGAGGGAAAAAAATATTTATTTTATAGTTTTTTTAAATTATTTTTTTTTTCTGTTAGAATGAAAATTATAATAATTTAAGTGAAAAATATATTTTATTCAAAATAAAGTGAAAATAACTTTTGTTTTTAAATTGTCGATCATCACGAACTATCTACAATATTTTTATTCATTTTTTTTTTTACTTTAATAATTTTTTGTTATTCGATTTCAAATCTCTACTAAAAATAAATATTATATGAAGAGGAAATGAATTAATAAAAAAAGCTTGAAAAGGGAAAATGGCACTTATTTTTTTTTTAAATGAATACAAAAATAAAATTTACAGATATCTGCATTAATTAAGAGAAAATTTGTTAATAAACAACATTTAAAAGAAAAAAAAAAAAAGAAATAAGAAAATTTAACAAAAAAAAAGTAACATTACACAATTTTTTTTATGACAGTGTCTAAATAAAAATTTTGTTTAAAAAAAGTAATAATACAATATTCTTAGCAAAATAAATAATAATGTGAAAAAAGAAACTGAATAAAAAAAACATCTTCCTGATAAAAGATTAAAAAGAGAAGACACAATTTTTTATTATTATTTTTTTTTTTTACTTAATTTTTACTTTTCCCCTAAAATCGAATACGGTGTTGAATTTAATTATTATTATTTTTTTAATGTAAATGCAATTATTAATTATTATTTTTCGTTAATTATTTTTTTTATATATGTATATATGTTTTTTTTGTTTTAAAAAAATTATTTAATTTTTTAATATATAATATAAAAAACGACATTTCTTAAAATTTTAATATTAATTTGTTTTTATATAATATAATAATAATAAACTTTTTTTTTTTGTAATAACTTTCTTAATAATTTTTTTCCACTTTTCATATTAATAAATTTTTAAAAAATTGTGTTTTTAATTTTTTTTTTAGGAATATTTTAATGACGACCATTATTTATCTTATTTCGTCAGTTGCCTGAATCTTCGCCGTCAATTGATTCGTCTTGAACAGAAGAGCTGTCATCTCCGCCACGTTTTGATGTTCCTGTTAAACGGGAAGAACTCAAGCCAATACCAGTACGTCTACAAAAATAATGTATAAAATTTAATATAGTTTAGTTGTAAATATATTATTGTAGTAGAGAATTAGTCTATTGAATGAATGTAGGAAAAAAATTTGTTTGCGTGTTTTCAGTTTTTTGAAACGAATCGGCCAAGTGATTTATTCTTAATCATAATTATACCCAATTATTAATTATGAATTCGATATTTTTCAAATATTTTAATACACTTGACCAAGTCGATTTTTATGCTAATAATATCAATTGTGTTGTGTAGTCAAAAAAATAATAAAATATGAAAAATTAAAATTCACATGCGCAAAATTCATTTAAATAAAAAATGTAATCACACAAAATATATGGGGAATAATTTTTTTTAATAGTTTTTTTTTAGATTTCCTAAAATTGGGACCATTTTTTTATCAATCGGGATAAAATGTAATTTTTCTAAAACAAGGGAACAAGTTTTAAAAAATACTTTAATGGTTGAAATCACATGCTCAATTTTTGTAATTCAATTAAATTTTATAAATTCTTAATTTAAATAAATAACATTCTTGGATTACCAAAAAAAACTATAGAACAGCTATAATTTTAAATTCAATTTTGTTGAATTTCTTACAAAAAATTCAAGACGATGATAGCTTACTTTTTCATTTACTTACAGACCCTCAGAATTCATTATTAATTTGGCGTCTTTTTTTGGTGAATACGCTTTAGCTTGTTCAGTTTGAGCAAGCTGAATAGTTCTGTTTTAAGTCAATAGTAAAATAATATATAAAAAAAATAAATAAATGTTAAATGAAATAATTCTAATAGTGAAAATAAAACTGAACGATAATCTAAATTATTTTATACGAAAAAAATTATGTTTAACAAAATTATTTTATTTTATTACCTTAATTTTGTTTTAAGTGAATTAACTTCTCTAGTGAGCGCTTCTTGACTTTCAATCATATCCTCGTATTCACGTTGTGCTTTACGTTTTAATGTTTTTTCCTTTTGAATTTCTTCTTCGGCATCATCCAAAGTACGTTTAAGAGTTTTCATACGACCATTCAGCTAAAAGAAAAATTAATTATTAATATAAAAAAATTGCCATATTAAATTTAAATTGTAAGTCAAAATAATATACTTTTTCAATTTGCTCCTTATACTGATCGGCATGTCTTCTTTCATCTTCAATATTCATTGTAAGCTCTTTAATTTTTTTATCCAATTTACGATTTGATTTTTGCTGTAATAAACGTTCTTTTGTTTCATTTTCAAGCTGTTCTTCTAAATTTAATATTTTTGATTCAAGTCCAGCAATTGTTGCTTTCACTTTTGTTCTTTGTGCCGTTTCAATTTCAGCTAATTTAGCTTTAAGTTCTTTATTTTGACGTTCCAATAATGCCTTAGCATTTTCATTCTTTTGTGAATTTGATTTTTCTGTAGCCAATTCAGTGCTCAATTGTTCTATTGATAATTGAGCTTTACGATTCCTATCCAATAATACTTCTGAATTTGATTGTTCCTCTTCTAATTCCTCTTCCAATGTTGTTATTCTAGATTCCAGGCGACGCTTTTCATCAATCATTAATGAACCTTTATTGGAATTTGCATTAATTTCTTCAAGCAATTCATCACGTTCTGTTTCAGCTGCTCTTCTGGCACGTTCAGAGCTAGCTAAATCTTCACCTAGTTGCATTACTTCAGCTTCTAATGTTTTGGCTTTACGTTCAGCTTCTTTACTAGTTGCTGCTAATTCTTCTTTAGCTGCCTTTGCTTCCTCTGCATCACGTAAGGCATCTTTAACTTGTGCTTGTAATTTTTTGGCATGCTTAAGGGCATCTTCTTTAACTTTATTGTGCATTTCCATAGTTGTTTCCATTTCTTTTAAATCACCTTCAAGTTTCTTTTTAGCTGCAACTGCAGCAGCACGTTGTTTTCTTTCCTCATCTAATTCAGCTTCTAAGTCACGAATTTGTTTTACTAGACCTCGGCGTTTCTCTTCAGCTTGTTCTTCTTTTGCTTGTATATCACGTTCAAATTGTGAACGTAATGCTTGCATATTTACTTCTAAACGTAATTTAGCATCTTCAGTTAATTGTAGATCATCTTCAAGTTCTTCATTTTGAGCTTTCAATTCAGCCAATTGGCTTTCAAGAGCACGTTTGGCTTTTTCCAATTCATGTACATTTTTATCAGCATTACCTTGCGTATTTGCTAAATCATCTAATTCATTTTGTAATCCTTTGCGTTTTGTTTCTAAATCTTCAATTTTATCATAAGCTTCATCCAACTCACGTGTAAGTGATAAAACTTTTGTTTCTTTTTCACGTGCTTCCCGCTCAGCAGTGTCACGTTCTTGAGATATTTGTTCACTGATTGCTTTCTCTTCCGCCAAAATTTTATCGAAATTTTTCTGTCGTTTTTCTAAATCCAATACTTTTGTTCGCTGTGTTTCTAATTCAATTGTTGTATCCTCTAATTCAGATTGAATTTTCTTTTTACTCTTATCTAATCGATCATTTTGAATTTGTAATTCTTTTACTTGACGTTCTAATGCTTCTAATTCTTTATTCAATCGTTTTTTACCCTCTTCAAGTTCTTTAACAACATCCGAATCTTCTTCAGCTTTCTTTTTAATTTCCTGCATTGTTAGATTTAATTCTGATAATTTTCGTTCATAATTCTTTTTAGCTTCCTCATCTTCTTCAAGTTGTTCTTGTAGGGCTTCTTTCTCAGATTCTAATTGACGTAGTTTCGATGATAATGATAATTTTTGTCGAGTTTCTTCTTCTAATAATTGTTGAGCTTCTGTTAATTGACTTTCCATATTACTAGCAGATTTAACAGCAGCTGAAGCTTTTAGATCTGCTTCTTCCAATTGTTGCGATATATTTTCACACTCTTGTTGTAGTTTTGTTGATTTTTCTGAAAGCTCAGACCTTGCGCGTTCGACTTCAGCTAATTTTACCTACAAAAAAACAAAATTTCAATTTATTTTTGTGTAACTAAAAATACATCAATAATAAGATTAAATTATATAAAAAACTCTATGATGCGATCAATCACAGAAATACAAAACTTTTATAATATATATATATATAAATATTTTTTTAAAAACCACAAATTTTTAAAACCAAGGATTTGTAATATGGCAAACTAAATAATTCTGAATATTAATATTGTGGTTTTTTAAATGATTTTATTTCATATAACAAAATAGACTAATTAATATAATTTCTTACTTGCAGCTCAGCTATTTGTGATTCAGCTTGTTTTCTACGTCGATCATTTTCTTGTCTTGAACTATTTACATTTCTCAATTCTGTTGCTAGATCAGCGTTTTCAGCTTCCAATGTTTGTTTAGTTTTTTCTAAAACAGTTTTTGTCTTTTTCAAATTTTCTAATTGATCATTTATAACATTCACTTCTTGAGAATGTTTATGTCTCATTTCAGATAAAACTGATTCATGATTATTTGTTTCATCTTCTAAACCTTTTTTTAGTGTAGCTAATTCTTGTTCACGTTTTGATCGCAATTCTTGTTGGGCTATATTATTGTAAAATAAATATAATTTTAGTTTAAAAATTTCTAGATTAAAAATATATAAAAAAAAATACCAGCTGTTGTATCCAATGAATCTAAAAGTTCATTCTTTAAAGCTTCTAACTCTTCACCCAAATCCCGGCGTATTTTTTCAGCTTTAGCTCTAGCAATTTTTTCTGCTTCTAAATCTTCTTGAATTTCAGCTAATTGTGATTCAAGTTCTCTTTGTGCTTTTTGTGCAGATGCTTTACCGGCAGATTCTTCATCAATTCGCATTAAAGTTTGCGTCCATTCTTCTTCACGTTTCACAAGTTGAGCTTGAAGTTCTTCTACTTGAACACGACGTTCATTTAATTGTTCTTTCAAATCACCTACTTCAGTTTCAATTTTCCGTTTCGTTCTATCGGATTCTTGGCGTTGCTGTTGATCTTTATGCATTCGTTCTTCTAATTCAGCAATTGTTGCTTCATGTTTTGTCTTTAATTTTGATAAATGTTTTGCCTTTTCTTCTTCTTCGGCTAAAGTTTGAGATAAATCATTTGCACGTTCTTCAAGGATTTTTTTCTCTTTCAATAATTTTTGATTTTGATCATCAGTAACGGCCAAATCTTCTTCGTATTTTTTTATTTTAGCATCTAATTGAACCTTTTCAAGTTGTAATTTTTGCCTAGCAGCTTCTTCTTCTTCCAATTGCTCTTCCAAATCTTGAATGTTTAGTTCCAATTTCTTTTTTTCATTACCTAAAGCTAAAACTCGTTCTTCTTCTTCTTCAATTCGTGCTTCAAGTTCTTGCATCATATCTTCTAGTTCTTGTTTTCGTGCCATTAAACGTGATCGACTTTCCTCGGCTTCAGCACATAATTCAATTTCAGCTTGTAATTGTTCAGCTAATGCGGTTTTTTCTTCTAAAGCTTGTTGATACTTCTTTTCATATTCTTGGGTATTTTTTACTAATCCATCTAATTTTTCTCTAACTTGTTTTAATTCATCTTCTTTTTGTACAAGTTTTTCTTCTTGTTTGGTTACTTCCAATAGAGGTTTGACTTTTGTATAAAGTCGCCACCATTGCCAATTTCTTAATTTTAAATAAGCAGCACAATTACGTTGAAGAATACGTATTGCATTTAATTGTTGTAAGCGTTTTTGATAATTACGTCTAGCTAAATAACCACGACAGAAAGCTTGGAAATTAACAATTAAATCAGTTATTTTATAATCACGTTCTTCTTCTAAATGTGCTAATACACCAGCTCTGAAAAATATTTTTGATTGTCCAACACGGAATAAATTTTGATCTAATTCTAAAGCTTGAATCATTTTCTCGCATGCTTTTTTACCATCCATAAAACCTTTCGGTATAACATTGGGTGTAAGAAGTTCATAACGTTGACGAAATTCTTGGAACGGTATACGATTTGGAAAACCTTGACGACAAATACGGATTCCTTCTAGTACACCATTACATCTTAATTGGTCTAAGACTAATGGTGCATCAATTTTACCAGCACGTTTTTCATGATTTGGTATAATACAACGTACAAAATTAGGATTTGTATTTCTTAATGTATCCATTAATTTTGCCAATTGTTCTTTGTATAAATGTGATACAGTACGGAACATACCTTTACGTGTACGGGCACCAAATTGTGTATCAGTTAAAGCTTGATGGGCCATACCAACTATTTCAGCATCTTTCCATATATTAACAACAAATGGATCTTGTGATGCTTGTAATAATGAAACAATATTTTCATTTAATGGATCCATATTTTTCATTAACCATTTTGCTGCTGAATAATCAACTTTACCAGCATAATGTACAATAGCAAAATCAGCAACACCACGAAAATCAGTTTTTAAAAATTTCGGATGCATTGAATGTGCTGATACTAATTTATCAACAAATGATTTATCTGTTGCTTTTGGGAACCAACATTCTTCATCTAATAATGCCATTATACCACCAGGTTTATCAATTAAATCAATTGTTGGTTGTAAATCTAAACCAAAATCAATAAATTTCCATTCAATACCTTCACGTTGATATTCTTCTTGTTCTAATATAAACATAGTATGATTAAATAATTGTTGTAATTTTTCATTTGTATAATTAATACATAATTGTTCAAATGAATTTAATTCAAATATTTCAAAACCAGCCATATCTAATATACCAATAAATGAAGCACCTTGTCTTTTTGTACGATCCAATGAACGATTAATACGATTTACTAACCATTTAAACATACGTTCATAACATGCTTTTGCAATTGCTTCAACAGCAAATTCAACTTGTTCTTTTGTTTGTGCTTTTGTTACAAAATCACGACCAACTTTTATTCTAGGTGTTAAAAATGCTCTAGTCATATCAGTTACATTTAAACCTAATAAATGAGCAATTTTTTGTGCAACTGTATTATCTGGTAATGTTGCTTGATCATTATTACGTTCTTGACGAAATTTCATACAACCAAATAATAATACTGCACTAACAATACGAAATATTGAATTAAAATCATCATTTGTCATTCCCATAATATTCATTGATTTAATAGTTGCTTGAAATTCAGCATAATCATCAATACCTGGTACTGGTAATAAACCATTTGATAAGAAATTATATGTTTTAATATCATCCAATATAAATTTTTCTCTTTGTTCTGGTGATGCGCCAGCTAATAATTGATAAAAAATATGGAATGTTCGTTCGTCATATGCTTGACGAATGGCACGAGATTTCTCCAATAGATATGTTTCAATATTAGCACCCGATATATAACCAGATGCATCAAAATTAATACGAATAAATTTACCCTGTAAAAAAAACAAATAAATATTAGTAAATTTTTTATTATTAGTTTTTCATTATTTAAATAATAGAAATTTCAATACCATATCATAAATATTATTTAAATTGTATAAGTATCATTTAATAAGAAAGAAAGTTAGAATTATTACCAATTTTTGAACAAACTTTCGTATTGGAAACCCTTACTGAAATATAGACGTTCTTTTTCTTTGTATATAAAAACCGCAATTTTGTAATTTTATATCAAATTTTTTTCAATTACAGTATAAAAGTATATTACAAAATTGTTTTAATAAAAGCTGACATTGTTATTAAAAATAAAAAAAAAAAGAATAATATTAATTAAATTTAATTAAAAATTCGCAAGAATACGCAAAAAATAAAAATATATATTATAAAAATATTTCGTAAACTTTTCCAAAAATATTCTTTTGAACTAAAAAAATACTTTTTTCTTTTAAATTATTAAAGTTTGAGGAAATTCACTTAATAATTTCCGTTAAATAAAAATTAATTTAAAAATGATTACAAAATTAAATATATTACTTACGAAACGCGAAGAATTGTCATTCTTGACAGTTTTTGCATTACCAAATGCTTCTAAAATTGGGTTTGCCTGTAGAAGTTGTTGTTCAAGTTCACCCTGAAAATATATTTATTTAAAATTACTATTTTATTTATAGTGGAACATTTTTTTTTTTAATTTTCTGTCTTTTTAAAAAAAAACACAAATGAAAGGAAAACTAAAATTATATATAAAGAAAGGTAAAATATAGTAGAAGAGGCAAATCAATAAACTAAAAAAGAAATACAATCAAACTAAATTACAAATTTATATAAATATCAAAAATCTTCCTGCGGTTTTTGTAATTCTACTTTATTTCAATAACAAAAATAAGTGTATAAATATTAATAATTGAAATTATTGGTTTTTAAATGAAAAATATTTAGAAATAACTAGGCTATCCATATCAAAACTCGGTTTTTGAAAAACATAGAGTAACCGGGAAATTTGAAAAATAAATATTTTTTTTTCAAAAATTTTTACCTTTTAATTATCTTATGAGTTATGACGAATCCGTGGTAAACTCTTTGTTAATTACACACGAGAGATGAACATTAGTAAGCTTATTGTTAATTATTATACTTTTTTTAACCAGTAATTTCAACTAACTTTTCCAGAATCTTACAACTTTATGTATAGAGTAATTTTAAAAAATGAAGCACGATAATATAAAATTTAAATATTCGGTTTATTTCGGTTATCCGGTTTTCGTTTCATTTAAATTATTCGAATATCGGTTTTTGTCCAGTATTTGGATACTCTAATTAAAATTTCAAAAAATCTAAAATCATACTTTAAAACTAAATTTAGAAAATCAAATTTTTTAACTAAATATATTTGCGGAAATAAACAAAAATTTGTACTACAAAATTTTAACTAAATACACATAATTTTAATTAAGTTCAAATACTTTACCGATAAAGTCATCTCTGTGGATGGTTGTCTCTATTTTTAAGGATATTTTTTGGTCAAATATTTTTTTATTACATAATTTTTTTTTTGTTTTGTAGATAATTTTTCAATATCGGAACCAAAAACCAAAAAAAAAAAAAACAGGTGCAAATTATTTCGTTTAGGTTTTTATATTTTTTTGTTGTAAAGCAACACATTTGGCGTGTATCAAAGTTTACGAGGAAGATGGATCAGCACAACAGGTAAGATGTAATTGGAACAGGTGGTGTGATGGCAAAATAAATGTTGATTTTTATTTTTGTATTTTTTATAGTTTTTTTTATATATACATATATACATATATAGTTTTTTTGTTAGTTACAAGGTTAAGCAATAAACATGGAAAATTTACGAATTAAAAATATTAATTAGAAAATTTGTTTATATAATTTTGTAAATTTTTTTTAAAAATATTTTTATATACTTACAATAATTAAAGCTGGATGTGGTCCCTTTTAATTATAATTAAAAGACAAGCGATAATTTGAATAGCGCATTTTTTTAAGTACATGAAATAAAATAAAAATTAATAAAAATAAAAAAAATTTTTTATATAGTATACCAACTTAAAAAAAAATGTTTTAAAAATAATTAAAATATAAAAAAAAATTATGACAAATATTTCTATTTTTAATAAATTTTAATCTTTAATTAAAGTTTTACCAAAAAAAAACTTTATATCATATTTTGTTTGTTTGTCTATATTTGGTATTTTCGGGTGTTATAGCTTCTTTAAAAGTAAATAAAATATGGATTTTATTGGTTCTAACACTGATAAGATTATAAAATATTACAAGTAGTCTATTTAAATTAATAATTGAGTAATATAATTTCAAGTTTATTTATTTTATTAGATTGAGAACATTTGATTAATTTAAAACTTTTTTCAAATTCCATTATTATTTTTCTTTTGAATATTGTAATTGTAATTAATAATGGATCTTCTTCCCGGTCCAAAATTAATGAATTGATTGCAAGGCAATATTATCAAATCAATAATTTTGGACTTTAAAGAATAATTATTGTTCCTATTATCGTAAATTATATTTGTTAGTACAAACTATCTAAGAAATATCTTCGATCGTAAATCGAATATAATCTATTGAACCATCCCGAACTATTTTTAGTTTATTAAAATAAAACATATTTTTTAAATTTGACTATTTGAACAAACTCCTTAAAATTTCTATCGATATTTCTATATTTTATCTATTTACATTATTATTATGCTAATGTCAACCAAAAATTATTCCATCCAATTCAATTTCAACAATATTTATTTCATCAAAATAAAAATTGAAGGTTCAATTCATTTCAAGTAATCATTTAAAAATTTATTATTACTTAAGAAAAATAAAATCTCACAGAATCAATATTTTTTTTTTAATTTTTTGTAATTGTTCAGTTTTATTGAAAAATAATAATATCACGTCTTGTTTTTCCATAGCCAACAAAAAAAAAATTTCTAAATTTGGTCAAAAATTGAATAGTCAATTCTCCTGGTCTTGTCAAATAAATATGGTGACATACTTTTCAACATAAAAAAAAAGTCCTTGCCTAAAATGGTATCTTGTTGAGTTATTGCATTCAATTCAATTAGCTTTTTGGTTTAAACATTTCAAACGGAAAATGGATATACACACTTGTTCCTAATAATATTCTCATGTTTTTTCATTATGAAAACATAATTTTCATTAAAAAAAATATTAATAAATTGACATGTCAATCATGTCATTGATTTTGAAATAAAAATGTAGTTTTTATTAATAGTTTAATGGGAATTTTTTAATATAATAATAATGGTAGTTAATTTTTCTGTACCACTAAAACTATCAGCTATTATAATTTTAGAATATATTTGAATTTAAAAAATATTTTTGAAAAATAATTATCTTAAATTATTTCAAATAGTATATTATACTAACTAATTAATTTATATATTTTAGTCTTGATCTAATTAAATTTAGAGTATTTGGTTAATAATTATTGAAACTTTATAAAGATTTACAATAATTGTAATAATTAATTTTCCAAATTTATTTTATAATTCAAAGAAATAATTTAAAACAAATTTAGAAAATTATTCAAATTTTTATAAATTAGAAATATTATAAATAAAAATTATAATATTTTCATAAAAAAACTATGTAAAACTTACTCAAGAAATAACCATTTAAAATATATATTTTCATTTAGCAACAGAAAATATTGAATGACTCATAATTCATAATAATAAATATATTACCATTTATGGTAACTTGAATTTTGATGAACACAATTTTAAATCTTTTATGCAACATTATTATTTTTTTTATATTTTTATACAAATTATTATACTAAAAATACATGCTAGTAGAGCAAACAGCAATATTTTTTCTAAATTTTATTTTTACGTATATAAAAATAATTATAAATTTTTTTATTTCTAAAAAATTTAGACTTGACATCAATGTTTTTTTGTATATAAGATATACTAATAGTTTTGAAACATAAAAGGACAGATCATTTAGGAGCGATTTTTATATAATAATAATAAATTTACTAAAAACACCTAATTAAAATTTTTTTTATATAAATTTTTCTTAACTATAAAAAGTTTATAGAAATATTTATGGTAATTAATTTTGTTCAATTATGTCGTATAATAATAATAATAATAATAAAGGAAATAAATAAATATTTTAATTTTTATTATTAAATATAAGTATGTAATAAATTAATTTTATTAAACTTACCGCTGAACCTTTTGGTTTTGATGCAGCAACATATGCCAAATACTGAATAACTTTTTTTGTATTCTCAGTTTTACCAGCACCAGATTCACCTGTACATAGAATTGATTGATCCTCGCGATCTGCAAAAAAGAAATAAAATAAGTTTTTTTTTTTAAAAACATATTTTCA
The DNA here is from genome assembly GCA_949752835.1 of Empis stercorea. NCBI lineage: Eukaryota > Metazoa > Arthropoda > Insecta > Diptera > Empididae > Empis > Empis stercorea. Next base: position 11,939,448 of record OX457088.1, on the reverse strand, counting down.
TAATTTAAGATTTTATTTTCCAAAAAAAAAAAAAAAAATTAATAAAATTATGTACATAAAATTATATGCTAATTTGCTGAATATCCAGATTAAGTCAACATAAAATTATTAATTATTTTCCATACAGGTGTTTTTTCATTATGTATAGTCTTTTCTTATGCATTAATGTCACGTCATTATAAAAATGTTAACAACTTTACTTTTATTTTTGAAATTGTCTTTGTTTAATTTTGGGTTTTTTTTTTCTTTGAAATATTACATAAAAAAATTTATATGTATTTCAAAAATTCCTTGCACTCAAATATAATAAATAAATTTAAATAAATATCTTTTTGTTATTACATATTTATATAGATAATAAATATAAAGGCCTTTTATCTTATATATTCTTTTCCTTATAATAAAAAAAACTAATTATATTTTTAATAATATTCATTTGTCAGTTTGTTTGTCACTTAACTATACTTAGCTAAATATAATTTAGCTAAGTATATGTAACATCGACTAAAATTGGACAAATTTGTAATATATATATACTTATTAGTTATACTGGGGTATAGAATATAAGTTGTATTATTACTAGCTATATACTATTTTATTTCTGTAAAATATTTTACGACAATTTGATAGTAACAAATGTACTAAAAATGCCCTTAGAACTATAGGCAAGACTAATTAAAATTTAAGTTTTTTTTTTGTGTAGATATTGGAACTTTAATTGATAAAACAATTTTTTTTTTTTTGAGGGCATTGTTCTTTTAATTTTGATAATTTTCTCGTTCTTCTCATGAACATATAATATATTGTATTATTAAAAATCAGTATTTTTCAGTTTAAACGATTAACTTCAATTACATGACATACAAATTATTATTACAAGTTTTTTTGTTTGGTTCAGTTTAACAACCGAATAATAAGTTCTGCTTATAATGTTTCCAATCAATTTATTATTGTGTTTTAATTTGAGGGGAGAGAACTTCTCTACTTATTATAACATACATTATTATTATTATTATATATAGAAAGATGTATATCTATATAATATTAATAAAATATCAATTTGAATTTAAATCGAAAAAATAAGACTTAAATTGACCTTATTATTAAAACATTACCATAGATGGAATTTAATGGGATGCATGAGTTTTTAGTAGTATATGATGAAATTGCATAATCGTATTATACTACATATATACATAATACAGCAAAACACAAAATGATTGACAGCTAAATAATAATTTATTATTATTAGGCATTAAAAATTTAATATTTTAACTTTGAATTTAAAATTATTATAAAAATATCAAAATAAATCATTTTCATGGTATAATTTTCAATATTGTTATACGTCGCTGTAAATGAGTAATATGTCACTTGTCTTTGGCGTCAAAATATCTTAGAGCCATATATATAATATAAAAATATACCTATATGCATATATACGAGTATGTATAACCATAAAGGAGGAAAGTTAGAAATATATCTTGAATGTCGCTCTTCAGACTTCAGACCCAAGTGGACACATTTTGCGAGAACATGTAAATGTTTTTTTTTTTGTTATTTTGCATATTTTCACATATTTTTTCGGATTTAATTGTAATGTTATAGTCATTTTTATTCTTTTTTTCCATTTTATATTGTAAAACCTCCTAAAAAGAGAGGCGCGATTCAAGCATAACATTTTTTTTATATTAAAAACAACACGTCGCGTCATCACATTTCTCATTATTTTTGTATTATTATACTATATGTACATATTACATTATATTTTTAACGAATGATAAATCTCAAAAAGTACCAACAAAACTTAAGAATATTATAATTGTCACTATATTTTGTTTTTTAAAGTATTTTTATATTATGTCTTCAAGTAGATCAAAGAATTGTTTTGTCATTTTCTAAATACGAGTAGAAGAAAGCAACAAGAATATCTAAAAAAAATAAAAATTTGAAACTTTAAAAAAGAAATATTTTTTATTTTATATAAAAAAAATTATTTATGCAGCATTTTGTAAGTGTCTACCGTGTCTACCGACTACCGCTTAGGAAAATTCAATAGTCCAAATTTTCTATATCTGCCGAGACACATTCGACATTTTTGTGTATTGTGTGTGAGAAATTCGAATTGGGAATAGAACTCACTACTGCTACTCCAATAGTAGTAAATTTTCTTCTTTATGTGCTTCTAATATGAAACAGACAATTCAATTTTGTTATGCGGTAGACATCCTGTCGAAATATTTATTTAAGGATAGATTTACAATTATAAATCTAGTTCTGTAAAAATTTAAAAGTTCTATGTCAATTTTTACTTAATATGAAATAAATTATAAATATTATTCCACATTAAATTTTATGTTTCACCCTACCCTAGGTAATTAAAAAATTGATTAAATTTTTGAAAATATAATTTTTATTTTGCTCAGAAAATAAAAAGTGGAAAAACTATAATTGATCAAAATAATGTTTTATTGATTTTTTCTCTGTTAATGTTTGTTGTTAGTCCAAAAATAGAAAGATAAAAATGAAATGAATGTTTGGTTTTTATCAAATCATAAAATATAACTAGAAAACTATAGTATTTTTATTTAGTATATATAACATAAATGATGAGTCACAATAAAACTGTTATACCGTATATAAAAAAAATTAAATATGAAAAAATTTCATTTATGAATCATTTACTTTTTTCAAAAATGAAAGAGAATCATTTCTTATTCAAATATTAAAAAAGGTAAAATAATTTTATTCCATGAATTTTCAGACGAATCAGTATTCATTTTTCAATTAACAAAAAAAAATACAATTTTATTATCTCTTTATAATAATTATATTATAAAAACAAAAAAACTTACCTTGCAACATTGATCTATATGCAGTATCTGTAATTGCAAAAACATGTGGAGGCACCTCATGACGTTTAATTCCCTTATATCGTTCCATTATTTTTTCAGTATAAATTGGAAGTTTTTTATAAGGATTAACAACTACACAGAAAAGGCCAGAATATGTCTGTAAATATAAAAATTGTATATACATATAAACATTTATATCAAATAAGAATTTATAAAATTAATTTAATTATTATTACAAATACATATCCAAAAATGTTTTGGAAAAAAAAAACTTATCAATAATTATTTATTAAAAAAAAATGTAATGATAAGAATTCTGGTTTTTGATTTAGTTCAACTTTTAAGGTAAAAAAAAACCTGATTATTTTGTACGGTATTAAATGAATTTACTTCATATCCATAATTGTTACTCCTATTTAAGTTTAATTTTCATGAAATTTTTTACATTTGAATTAAGTATGCATTAAATAATTTTAAATACTTAATACATTATATTGTTAATTTTTGGTACACAGAGACATAAAATTGGAAATTCATTTCCTAATGGTAGGATTTGCCTTGGTAATATCTTGAAATATGTAATATGTAATTGAAATATGGATAGTGAAGATTGAAGAATATCTTAGAAATATCTGAATATGTAATACCAATTTCATTTCGATGATTGGCCACTTTGTCTAATAAAATATTTGTAAGCTAATTCTTTACAACAAAATTATATTGCCAATAATTTTATTTTAAATAATCATAATATGTATATTATAAGATGACAAATTCTTCACAGCTTAAATAACGAGTATTTTTTTCTGATTTTGGTTTTTCATTTATGTTTTATTATTGAGAAATTTTAACACGTCCACGTCCCTTTATAATAACATAGTTTTATTTTTCATGCTTTGAACATCACATATTTACAAATCTGACTCATAAAATTCAATAAAAAAAAAAAGAGTATAAACTTGGTTTTTTTTATTCTGTGTTCACATTTTTTTTTAATATTAAATTCCAACAAAATTTGTCTGATCGTATCATTTGCAGTAGAAAAATATAAAGTCAATAACATAATGAAAAAAAAATCAGTTTATAATGATAAATATATAAGTATGTAATAGCTATAATAATAATAATATAGTAATTATTAGATAAATATTATCAGAGTTTTTATATACCAAGATACAAAGAAAGTATTTTTAGTTGGTTATTGAATATTATTTATTTAGTTAAGTATGTAGAGTGAAAAAATTAAAATGACGTCATCGTTGGTATGAGTTATTAAAAAACCAACAAAACACACAAATATAAACATTAAAAAATAAAAATTCCTGACTACCTGTAATCTTGACTTACATAAGTATGTGTTTAATTTTGAAAAAATCAACAGTTTTTAAATAAAAAAAATGGTGATTATTTCAAAACCTTTGAGAAACCGGAAACATGAATTTGAAAATTATATTTATATAGTAATTAAAAAAAAATTTGTATAATATACTCTATATTTCAGGATAAATAATCATAATTACGAGACCGTGTTAACGATTTATTTCTTTTTGAAAGTTTTTTCTTTGAAAATGATCTGATGATACAAGATTTTCGATATAGTAAATATTGCACTACAAAAATTATACATAGAATAAGCTATGTGGACCAGTATGTAGAAAATACTATAAAACCTTATATTTCTAGTTTCGTAATTGGAAAATCAGTTAAATAAATAAAGTTAATTTTAATATGTAATAGAAGAAGCCCTTTCGCACGAAACTACTATATTAGTAAAATAGTAGCGCACATTTTTAAAAATTCTATTCACCTTGAAATTAAAAATAAAATATATTAAGAGTTTACATTTTGAAAATCAAAATTTCTTTCATGTTTGAAAGAATTAAATATACAAAATTGCACAATATTCTTTATTATAAAAGTGTAATGAAAATGTAAAAATTAAATTCATAACACTGGGCTACATAAATATGTATATATAATATGTATTTAAAATATTTTGTTTAATTTAGATTCCTTAACATAATGATAGTTTAATTAGAGAAAAGAATTGAATGAATAAAAAATATATAAATATACACATATAATAAATATTTATAAGTTCAAATATTTATTTTAAAAATTGGCATTAAATTATTATTAATTGTTGTAATAATTTCAAAATGTTTATTTTAGATTTTTATTTATCTTTATATTTGTTTATTAATATAATATACCTACTAGAAATAAATGAAAAGTTAATTTATAATTATTTAATTACTAAGCAATCTATCATATCATTTCAAAATTGATGTATGAAAAAATATAATATGTACATAAAATAAAATAAAAAATTTCAATAAAAATTTGATATTTCAAATATACATTATATTATAATATTACTATATAGTTAATTTGATATATATAAATAAATTCTTTTCATAAATTAAACCTACTCAACCACTGCTAATTTATATAAAAATATGCAATTATAAAACATATAACCAGAAAACGAAATATAAAATAAATTAATAAGAGAAAAATTCAATTACGGAAGCTTTTTTTTTTTGAGTTGAGAAACCTTCAAAAAAAAAATACAGAACAAAATTTTTATGCACAATTAATATTAAGAAAAAAATAATATTATTTTATTATATTTGAAGTTTTTTTTTGTATATATAATTATGAAAAGGTTTGATAATAAATTATTTTGATAGATATTTTTTGGGAATTATAATGTTAATCTTATGAAACTTTTGTCTATATATTTAAAGAATTTGAAAATATTTTTGAGTGGCATTTAGTTTGGTCGCCTAGTTTCCTATTTTTAATGTCGGTTTTATATAATTACATTTTCAACAATATATAGTAAAATTAATTTACACAATTATTATACAAAATTATCAATATTCCTATAAAAAAAATTATACATATTGATATTTTTTAACTGTGTCAAAATAATAAAAACTAAAAATTGTCGATATAAAAATACGTGATTAAGTATAACTAAAAAATAACTAAATAAATATAAAAATATAATTTTTTAATTGTAACATATTTAATTGTTGTATATACGATTCATAAACAATATTCAAAATAAATTTATATTAAGTATATTTATATATTTTTAAATAATGGTCTCTAATCACCATTTATAATTAAGAATTAAAATAAATTATTTTCTCTAGTTAATTTATTATACTACCTTGCACTTAAAATGCAATTTCTTAATTTGGTTAGCTTTTTCTGGGGTAGAATTTTTTTTAATAACGAATACATATAAGTGAAAAATCTAAATATCAATAAGTAAATTAATAAATGAATACGTAATTAATATTATTATTAATTTTAAACGATTGCAATTATCTCTATAAAAATTCATAATTAACTAATCATTTCTATGGGTGGTAAATCATAAAGACATTTTTTTTCTCCATATATATTTCTTTATTATGGAAATGTATGTAAATCAGGTTTTGGAAAAATTAAATATTATTATTATATATAGAATGTTTATTTCACTGAATAATTACATTTTTGTTATAATAATTATATAAATAAATAATAAAGTTCATCATCAAAAATTTTTTTTTTATGTAGAGATCATAGAAAACAAAGGTTACTCGCCTACAAGTGTAACAACAAAAACTGGCCACATAAAAATTATGTTTATATAATTAAAATTGATATATTTATAAAATTTCTATATTTTTATAAGCTAAAAAAAAGTTTAGTAAATTAATTTTAAAGCATATTTTTTTTTTTATTTTTTTTTGTATAAATTCTTAAAATATTTTCAAGATTTTAAACAAAAATATTTCTAATGTTTATCAGTCAGTTATTCAGAAGTTTGTACAACTGAATATGGTTCCATTATAAATAATCTGTATTAAAAAATTCTTATAAATATGAAATAAATATAAACGAAATACGATAATTTGATTAGATAGTTTGTGATCATACTGCATTCAAATTGGAATACCGATTTTTTATCGTAAATATTTTTTGTGTGTAGTACAGTCTTACTGTAAAATGACTGCATTTTTTTAATATAAATCTTATCAATTTCCGGAATTACATAATTTTCTTATCATAATTCTAAGAACACACCTTTAATAATTTATACGATATTGGCTTGTATTATATTTATATTAGATTGAAAAATTAACTAAGAAATAATATTTTTTAGGTACATATATTTTTCATTTAAATTTTGTTGTTTCTTACTTTGTTGAATAAATATTTAAACTAAATTTAAAATATTTTGCAAATATAGAAATCATATTTTAAATATTCAATTTTCAAAATATAAGTATACATAATATACATAATATTCTTATTTGGTTTTATAAATATTTTAAAAATAAACAAAACTTTAAAAATTTCGATTTTTTCACCAACAATTACATTATGCTAAATATTAAAAATAATATTTCATGAATTAACGATTGTGCTTCTTCCCTTCATTGTAAAATTTTTTGGAATATAAAAATTTTAGCATAGCAGCTATTAAAAAAATTTTTGCTTAAAAAAAATTGGAAATTAAAGTTTCGTTATTATCCAATAAAGATAATAGAAGAAAAAATAACTACGTTATCGGAGTAGGCGTTATTATTAATGAGTCTAAAAAAAACTATCGAAGCAAAACTATTTAAGAATTCATGTCGGGTTTCGATTTTCGTTTCATATCATAGTGGTTATACACATTTTCGGTTGGTTTTTCCTTAAAAAGTCAAAAAAACATAGAAGCAAAAAAAAAATTGTTTATTCCACCTACGTTTTACTATTAGTACAATTTTTTTTTTCCTCTAACATCGATGTCTGTCTTTTTTTTTATTATTTCTTTCAAAATTCAAAATTTCCTATTGTTTATTTTTTTTATATGAATATAGTAACTTACATATATTAAACCAGAATAATATCTGTCCTTAATATTATGTAATACAGATGCTTCATTTAAACATGTTAATTCTGCCATATCTTCGACTTTATCAAATTTGGGTGGATTCATTTTTTGAATATCATCACGAAGTATCATAACACGTTTACCAGTTTCAGCTAATTCAACTTCAACTTCATCACCATCTCCCTGTTCTCTTTTAATACTAGCAGCAACAAAGCCCTGAAAAAAATTTAATAATAAAATTTATTATTAATTACTTATCGTATATTACTTAAATTTAAATAATGTCAAGATAATAATTTCATTTAAAAAAATTTTTTTTTTGTGTAAATATAAATTTCATATTTTTTTCTGTTAGCACAAAACAAACATTTCTTATACCAAAATGAACAAAAATATTTTTTTTTATTATTATTATTATTCGAAAATCAATTGAAATTTTTTAAATATTTTATTTAAAGATCTGGGCGAATTCTTTTTACTTATTTCGATAATTTTATTGCAAAAAGAGAAATATTGTATAATAAAAGAACCTGGCACACAAAAGTTTATTCATTAAAAATTTGTACAGATGAAAAAAATTATAAAACATAATTTATAAAAAAATATTATTGTTTTAAAATATTTTTGTTATTTTTTTTACTTTAAAAATAATCTGTGACAACAAAAAATAATTTTATGAAAAGGAAATTTTAGGAGTAAATTAAGGTTAAAAAGAACTAAATAAAATAATTACTTATTTATAGTAAGTACATATGGATGGCCCAGAGCTGAACCGAACCAAGTCAGTAAAATATTAAGGTGATATCAACTCTAATTAATTCCTCGAATGTTTTTGTTATTATTTCTACAATAAATGAATTAATAATTAATACAATTATTGTAGAGAAATAAGCAACATAAACCCCTCAATATTACAGTTTTTCTGACTAGGTTCGGTTCAGCTCTGAGCCATATATTGATATATTCAATTATTTTATATAGATAATTTAAAATTAAGATCACTAATTGTAACGCAATGTCGTGGAAACATCTGTCATATGTACAGACAATATGACAATTAATTAGTTGTAATTTAGCCTAAAGATTTTTTTTATAATATAAATTAAGAAAAGAAAATATAATTTTCTAAATTATTTTTCGTTTTAATACCTCAAAAAGAACCAGAATTGAGTGATTTACTACATCAAATAATTATATACTATACTCTCCTAAGAATCAAACTACACATTATATCGTGTGTCATAAACATTACGCACTTATTCGCAGGAAGTTTTCCCATAATAAGCTTTTAAGATCTACTAAACTAAACAAATTTTTTATGATTTTTTTTTTCTTCTAAAAAAATGTGTAAAAGAAACTTAAATTTTAGAGCCCTTGAACTTCGCATTGAACTATTTTGATATATAAATATAATATAATATTTCTGTGTAGGATATGTAAATAGAAACTATATACATATATAATATAAAATAAACTTAAATTAGACAAAAACTAAAATAAAGAAGAAACTTTAATTAACAAGTGAACTGATAACAAAAATAGATACCGTATTGTGCGTTTATGATGATGACAACATCAGAATGGAATTTTCGTAAAATTTCGTTGTAAAATAAAGAACTAAAAAAAAAAAGTGAAATTGATGACTATTTCATTTCGTAAATGGAAAAATGCTGTGAATATTAAATTAAAAAAAAAAAATAAAAAACCTAATTAGTTGGAGGGCTTATTACACAAAAAAATACTTAATTTATTTAAATTTTTACTTGGCATTTTTCCCGAAATTTAGGATAATGAACTCATTTCTTCTTCATTTTTTTTTATTATCCTTTTTGGTTGTGCCAATTTTTTCAATTGAGAAACAACTTTTTTTTTCAGTTTCAATAAAAAGAAATTTAATTTGGAAATGCAGTAAAATGTAAAATAGCAGCAGCAAGTATTAGTCATTCAATAAATAAATCTTTGTTGCAAGTTGCAATGTAATATTGTTATTGAAATTTGAAACCATTTCTTTATTTTTTGCTTTTCTTGTTATTTGTGTTAATCATAATTATGATGCATTGAATTTGTATTATAATTTTAAGTATATTATTATATATTATACATTGCAAATATTTATTAATTTGAATCCTGTTTTAATTATTAACGATAAAATTTATATTTGAAATTATCGCTAATAATTCCTTTTGAGAAACTTGATAGAAATAAATAAATTTCTTATATATACCAGCTTATGGATAAGCAATTATACTTAGTACACTACCATACTTCAATCTATAATTTTGATGAATGTCTATTATTCAAAGCCCATTATTTACCAGTAATTTTTTGAATTTCAATATATATATATTATACATGTCCATATACTTATACATAAAGTATATCAAATGATTCGTATTAATACATAGAAAATTGGTAAATTTTGGAAGGAGTGGAGAATGGAATCTATTAAATTTTTTAAAAATTACAGCACATCTTACATACTTATTGTATGATCTGTCGGAAACGAACTTTTATATAAATCTTGTTTAAACATTTTTCATCATTTATACAAAATTCTTATGAACTTTTTAGAATATTGAATCGTTTCGTGGTTTCGTTACAAAGTAGCATCAAAGTTTTACTGATTTAAAAAAACATTTTCGTTCTACAAAACTTATATTAAAATATGTACTAACTATATTTTTTAGGTATTGATGAAACCGGGAAATTATTTGTAACTAAGTATTTTTAAGATTGAAAAAATACTAGCAACTACATACACCAGTAAGTTTGAATGAATTCATAATTTTGACATTTTTGTACCTTGGTTATAAGAATATATACTTGTTTTTAGATAAAAGTAGAATTTATGCGCAGATGGTATAATGAGAGAACTGAGAACACGTGTATCCATGTAGTAAAAGATATAGAAATACTTATTTCTTATAAAATGAATACTATTTTAAAATTATAGTATACTTATACTGTATTTTCAATATTTTTGAATCGTTCTACTATTAATTTCCGGTACAACATTATTATATACATTTGTATAAATTTAATTAAAAGAGTAATTACCAAAAATGAATAAAAAAATTAATGCAATCTTGAATACAGTACAGAGGAGAAAATACTGAGTTTTTATGATAACTTTTTATACTTATGTATTCGTTTTGCAAAATCATATAAATATGGAAAAGTAAATTTATATGTACTTATGACAAAAAATTATATTTTAATGAGAAATTTATAATAAATTACAAAACAATTAGGTTATTTTCATAATATTTTTGGTTTTATAAATATGTACGTTTATTAAAAAGTTATTGATAAAAATTTAGATGGATAGGTATGTTATAGGTATATATATACATATACTCAAGACTACAGCCTACAAAAATTTAAATTCTTAATATACAAAAACTGATTACAATCTATATATACATAAAGGAATATTAAGTGAAATTAAACTGATGATTGTTTTTATTTTACTTAATATGAAAAGATTTATTTAACAAGTCCAAAATATAGTATTACATACATTATATTTATATACAAATTAATCTAATAAGAATTTTATATACAAAAACATTCTACTTCAACTTTCCATTTAATTTTTCAATTTGTATCTTTTCCCCCTGACTAAACAGAACCTAAAAAAAAAACAGAAGAAATTCCACAATCTTAAGTTTATATTTTTCGGTTTTTTGTTATACCACACACAGAAAACAAAAACAAACATTATAAAAAATGAAATATAAACTTTTTTTCTTAAATCTCTGTGTATATTTCTACTTTACTGGCTCCGAGATATTTTTACGAAAAAAATAAAATAAAATTGAAAATCCTCTAATAAGAATTGAATATATAAAAATTATTGTATTAAGTATATAAACATCAATAATAAAAATGCCGGGTTTCGCGTATCAGGTATGTGGTAATTTTAGTTAAAAAAAATTAAAACATTTCATGTTTTTATTTTTGGGTGTGTCCCTCCTCAATATAACAAAAGCCCCCCATATATTGAAATTGATTATAAAAATTAATCCATTCAGCAGTAGATACTTAAAAAATTGTATATTTCATAAAAAAGAAAAAAAATTTGTTAATGTTAATCCAAAAAGCGATTGACATTCGTTTTAGTGGAACACAAAAAATTTTCAATTTTCCCAATTTTTTTTTTAAATAACAAAAACCACCTGCCAACTTTCAAAAAACATAGGTATACGTACATTAAATAAGGTTACAATTAGCTATCAACTTTGATGACAAATAATCTTCCAAAATAAATTAAATATAGTTATAAATAATGTATATTAGATTCCATTCTTTTAATAATTGAAAAAAGACAAAATTATAAATTTAAATCAGTGGCAGCTTGAATTTTGAATTTAACTTAGAAATGAATTTTATCTTCCGATCAATGAATCTCCTCACTATGATCATAGATGGTTTTCTACTCATCTATTTTAATAATATAAAAGTGATTTCTTCCCATATTCTATTTCGATAGATTGAATTGTAAACAATTAAAATATTCAATTATAAACAATATACATTATTATTCAGTAAATTGTCTCAACCTTTTAGCCTAAAATAATAATTGAATATAAATTTGATTTAAATCAAATTCAATATATAAATAATTTCAATTAAATTTATGTATATAAATACATATATAAGTGTGTATATAATTAACAAACCTGATTTTCATGTGGCACCCAAACAAGACGTTTTTGTGTCCATTCAGCTTGTGTTGCCGGATCATTAAATGGATTCCTTTCTACAGATAAATATTTTAATTCTGGATCATTACGATCTCCCAGTTCATCGCCCATGATTTTTGTTTTATGTTATTTTATTTATATTTGTGTGTAAATCTTTTATTTTAAAATGTAATTTTGCTCTTTATTTTTTTTTTATTAAAGAAACTTTTTTACAAATTTTTTTTATCTGAAGGAATTTTGGTTGTTTTAAAAAAGAAAAGAAAAAAAAAGTAAATTTTTATTAACACTTTAAAATATACAAATAACTTTTTTTTTACATTCACAGAGAAAAATGGCGTTTTCTTTTTTTGTTTTTTGGCATTTAAAATATAGTCGTCTCTTTTTTCTTGGGGTTAGAATTTAAATAAAAGACAAAATAATTGTATGGTTTTTTTTTGTAAAAAAGAATTCTTTAATTTTTATTTGAAAAAATGTCCTAAAATCTAAAATAAATTTAGTTAAATCTCATTGAAAATTTATACATTTTTAATTGGAAAATTTCTTCGTGTAGAAAAAGAATTGGCTACATAATGATATAGTATATAAATTTTTATTGGTAAGTACCAGACAGAAGGACAAGGACAAAAAAATTAACAAAAAAAAAATTGCAAAAAAAAAACTTTAAAATATTTCATTAAATTCCAAATTAAAAATAAATGGAAAGTATATTTAACAAATGAGATTAAATTCAAATAAAATAAAACAGTTTAAAATTAATTTTTTAGTTACATTTCATTTATGTATAAGAAAATTTCTAGTTGATTTACACGACAGACAATACAAAAAAAGCCGCCCGCGAAATCAAAAAACTATGATGTCACTAAAAATTCTTATAATTTTTTTTTTGTTGTCCCGGAATTAATTAAATATTTTCTTTAAAAACACAATTTTTCTTTGTAAATGAAATTTTATAAAACTCTATTAAGCACAAAAATGAAACTTTTTTCTAAATTTTTTTATACTGTAAAAAAAATTTCATGTAATTAATTTCCTTATTTGTTCTAACAATTCGCACTCACTTTTTGTTTTGTTATAATTTAAAACAATAAACAAGTATTCACAATTTCCTTTTTTTTAATTTCGATTAGGATTTTTTTTTATTAAAATAATGTTTTTTAAAGTAAAAAAAAAGGAATTTTTTAATACGAAAAACTTTTTTCCCTTTTAGAGTGGACAATGGAACTCTACTCGACTCGACGACAAAAAAAATCAATCTGACTGAAATAAATATCGAATCGAAATGAAACTGGATTTTTGACAAAATAAAAAAAAATGTCTGGGCAGTTATACCAACCAAAAGAAAATAAATAATGAAATGGAAAACATTATGAATGTTGCATATATCGATAAAAGAAATTGCAGTGCAAAAATTTAATGTAGCGAATTATAAAAGAACTCTAAAAGAATTATATGAATTTATGAATTTAGTTTTATTTAAAAAAGAAGTTATCCAATTATTATTAATTTATCAATTCAATGAAAAAAAAAGGAAACGGTGAAATTCCAAAAAAAAATTAAGCTCCTTCCTTTATGATAATCGATACTATACACATATCAACCCTGAAAACGAACCGTTTGGTGGGACTATTAAAACGTTTTGGTTTAAACAAATGAGATTTTATTTTTATATTTCAATTAAATTTCAGTTGTTAATCATTATTAATTAGCAGAGCTAATTTGATTTAGATTAATGAGTGAATTTGTAACAGAATACAACAGCAACAAAAAGCAAAAGATTTAGATGTAAAATATAAGGGCATTTGATTACGATCCAAGTAAAATAAGTTCCAATTGGAATTTTTAGATTTTATATTTATATCTTTTTAAATAAACGGCTATTTATCAAATCAGTTGAAAATTTACAATATAATAAAAATAAAAAGACATTTAGTAATTATGTATTAATTTAATTAATTAATCGAACTTTATTTTATTATTACAATTTTCTTAATTACATTTTTCTTTCAAAAATCTATGATCAATTTTTCAAATATATTTGTTGTTTACTTTCATTATTATATTTTTTGAATTGAATTTCTTTTTTTTTTTTTTAAATATTTGGTAATATTTTTTTTTTTAATTTATAAAAATTGATCATATATTTTACAATATTAATTATTATAAATATTAGTATTATATTCACCATAACAAAGGTGTAATTTATCATTTATCTAACAGTTTAATTTTTAAGTGTGATACAACATTTAACGACCATTAATGAAAAAAAAAACTTTTCCTATAATTAAATTTAAATGATCAAAAAAAAGAAATTGTTATTCAAATGTATAATAATTTATATAATTAAGCAAAAACAAATAAAGAACAACATTCATTTTATGAATACTGATTTCTTGTAATTCTTATATGGTAAATTTTATTTGAAAATTATAAACATTTTTTTTAATTCATTTTACTACATATATTAATTTGAATTTAATTAATCTTATTTTTTTTGGAGGGATAGCTAAAAATCTTAAAAGTTAGAAAAAAGATAAAGAAGTAAATAAATAAATTAATTTTTCTAGATTTGCCCACGAATTCACATATAACTTATATTCAATGATTTTTTTTTTAAATTGATATTCATATAATTGTTTATGCTTATTTCGAAATGGATACAGTTTTTTTTATTATTAAGTACATTTTTTTTATAATTAATAATAGTAGTTATACATTAAATAATAATAATTTTTTGTTTTTTTTTAAATAATTTCGTTACACATAAATACTTAGAAAAAGTTTTTCTATAAATTTTAATTATATTTCAAGCTACTTTAATTTTTGGAACTATCCGCAGCTGCTAATACTTTAGTTGATTGTTTTTGTGATGTGGATGATGTCTTTTCTTTTGGGATTACATTGTCTAAACCTAATTTGCTTAACATTTGTAGTGCAGTCCTTGCAGCAATATCTTGTGATGCATCTGTATCAGCTCCTGCTCCATGACATATTTGTGGTGGATCTGTAGAAAGTGTTACTATTGTTAAATATTCACCATGATTTCCTTTTGGATAATCTGAAAAAACAGCCTGAAAGGAAAATGTAAAAATTTTTTTAATAAATAATTTTTAAAATTGTAATTTTTGAAAAATTACTTGAAAACCAAGAAGTTGTGCCAAATATAATAATTGATCTTTAGGTCGAACAGCAAAATCTGATGATGATGAAACTGGTGTAGGTTGTTGTAGTATTGGAGTATCCAGTTTGGGTGATACTGGTTCATTTAAAGTTTTATTATTACTTAAATTATGTTGTTCCTGTTGTTGATTTTTATTAATTTGTTTTATTTGCTCATTTCCCGATGAATTTGCTTTAAAAAAAAAATATTATTATTTTTAAACTATCAAAGCTTAATTTTATAAGAAAATATATTACTTTTCTTTTGTGGCAAATGTATTATCCCAGGAACAATTTGCCTACTAGAATTTCCACTTTGAGTAACTGTTGGTGATGATGAGTTATTGCTATTATTATTAAGGCTAGAAGTAACAATCTCACTACGCGAATGAGTCGGCTTTTCAATTTCACTATTATTAATTTTTTCATCAGTATTCACTATATTTGAGTCATTTTCTTTATTCGAATTAGATAGTGGATCGTATCCCATCAAAATTAGGAGATCTATAATAAAATGAAGAATTAAATAACAATGAAAAATAATTCCTATTATATTATTAATTACTTTTAGCAGCATTTTTTCTAGCCAACTTCTTACTATAACCTACTCCTCTGGTTGACTTACTACCAGCAGTTACTTCAACTACAAATTCACGTCGACGTGGCGCACCCCTTTCTTCAACGATGGTATAAGTTGGTTCCCTTTCTTTTAATGCCTGTTGAATTTCAGTTAGTTTTGATATTGGATTAAATCCATCATCTGCTTCTGAATTTTCTTTTATTAAATTTTTAGATTTTTTTCGTCCAGTTGATGGTGTTTGTCCTTTCGCTTGTGTATCGTTTGAACGTTTTGAAGTCTTCCCTTTATTGGCTTTACTATTGTTATTATTTTGGGGTCCTGCTTCAGTTGTAACATCTGTATTTTCTTCTATTAATGGTGGCAATTTTCTCAATTCCTGTAACATTTTTTCTGCAGCACGTTTTTTTGATATTTTTTTTCCATTTCCAATACCTTCAGTCTGTTGCCATATAAAAAATATATTTTATATAAATTGTAATATTTTCCAAAAAAAATGGAAAAAGCTTTTAAATACTTACAACAGTTGGCCCAACAGTACAAATTGTTATAAAAGTTTTCATGTGTGGTGGACCGGTTTCGCTTTTAACTTCAAATATAACATTTAAATTACGTTTTAATGCCATTTCATGTACTAAAGATATTGGAGATTTAATATCTGAATTTGGATCTTCAATATTTGTAGGGATATTATTTTCATAGTTTTCAGGTTCTTCATCTAAAGGTTTTAGACTTTCCAGAGCTCTAAGAAGCAAAAATTTGTTAATAATTACAATTATGACTTACATAAATATTTAATTAATTTTACCGTGCAGCTGCATCATGTTTAGCTGACTGAATTGTTGGACCAGTACCAATAAATTTCTTTTTGCCTACCATTAATGTTATTTTACATGCGTCTTTTGCATATACAGATAGCATACCATTATAAGGTACTAACCTTGGCTAAAAAGAAAAGTATATTTATTACAATAAATGGATAGAATATAAAAATTATAATTTATACGTTTTGATTATATTTAAGAAATGATCCTCTTTGGCCAAATGCTCCACGTCCACCTCGAATTGATGGCGGAAATCGTGGATGAATACCACCATTTAAATAAATATTATTTCGATGATTTAATAACTGATACTGACCAGCTTCTGGAGGAAATAGATTTGATCCTTGAGTTTGTTGATGTGAATAATTATTTGATATTGGTTGTTGTGGCGGTAAAGGATATCCATTTCCAACATTACCATTAGATTGTATATTTGAATTACTATTAGCTGGATCAAATACATAGATTGTTGGTTCACCCAATTTCATTGCTAATGCATTTAATTCTACAGTTGGTGTAATAGTTGCAGAAATTCCATTACGTATTCTACCACTTTTATGACGAACAGTTTTTGGTGGTGGATGTTCATATTTTGTCTTCGTAATTGCTTCACTAGCTGCTGTATGTTGTGTTTTTTTAATACTTGGACCATCAGCAGTATATTCTTCATCGCCTAATTTTAATGTTACTGTAAAACGTTTACTATGAGCTGGACCTTGTTCACCAGTTAGCCGATACTGATGAGTTATCTAAAATTTAAAATATATATATACTGTATATGTATATATTTTCAAATTTTCATTTTAATTATCTATACCTTATTATATCTCGCTAATTCATTCACTAAACACATTGGAGTTTTTTCTTTTGAATTTGTAAAATTTTCTATTCCTGATGTTGATTGCAATATTTGTCCACAAGTATATTTTTTTTCTTTTTTTATTACAATTTGTTTAGTTTTTTCAACTACTGTCGAAGCTGGTGCCATCTGATTTCTAGATACTATTTCAGCAGCTTTAAAATAATAAAAAAAATTTAAAATAATTATTAAGATTATTTTTTCCCCTACTTACAATTACAATTTTCAACAACTGATATTGGAATTGGATTCGAGATTTTTTGCAATGATGAAGTTATTGTAACTGGCAAATTCGATTGAACATTAACAATTTTTGTAGTGGCATTTGACAAAGATGATTTAGGTGGTGTAGATATTGGTAAAATATTTGGAATTGTTGTTATTAAAGGAGGTGAATTTATAACTTGAGGACTATTAATATTTTTTAATATTTTCTGTTGACTGTTATTATGCGTAAGTAATGTAATTTTTGGTTGAGATTTTTGCTGGTTACTTTTTGTTGGAGGTGGTTGTTGTTGTTGCTGCTGTTGTTGTTGTGGTTGATGATGTTGCTGTGTTAAATGGGTCAAATTATTTTGCTTTGAAGCAATTATATGATTTGGAATATTTCGACGAGAATGTTGTTGTTGTTGCAAATTCTGTTGATTATGAGATTGTATTGATTCGTTAACATTTCGTATTTGTTCTTTAATTTTATCATCATTTAATTTTTGCTGTGTATGTGGTACTGGTGATTTAACATGATGATTAACAGTACCAGTATTAATTTTTTGCTGATAATTATGGGATACATTTTGTAAAATTTGTGGATGTATTGTTGATTGTGGAAGCTGCTGTTGTTTAATAGATGGTCCTGGTATTGCTCCGAGGCCATGAAGTATTGTATTGTTATTACTAATATTATTACTATTATTATTATTACTAATATTATTATTATTGATGTTATTGTTGTTGTGATTTGATAGAACCCTGTTTTTAGAATGATGAATTTGAGGGCCTTGATGCATTTGCGAATTCATTCGTTGTTGAGAATGCTGTTGTTGTATATGAGGACCCAACCTAAAAAAAAATTATATTATTTATTTTTCTTAAACAACAAAAATGGTACTTATTATTATTGACTTCATTATTTATACTGAGAAATAGAGTTTTTTTTTGTCTTATCAAATATCTTAATTTTCCACTTCAATATTTCAACACACAAAATTAAAACTATTCTTTTCATTTTCTTTTGAATAACAATAAATCTTCAATATTCTTTCAGTCCCCATATTTTGACCCCTTTAATTCTTTTCTTATTGGTAAAAAATACAAAATAAAAAAATGGATCACTTTTGTGGTTAAAAATTCTCCCAAAAAATAAATCTTTCCTTTTTTTTTTGTTACTCGTTTTTACATGTCCGTAGTTTTAGTTTTTTATGTTTAATATTCAAATTCAAATTCTCTATTAAACAAAAAAAAGTATATATATACAAGGTGTCCGTCCAAAAAAGTAAAAAAAAAATACATTGTTAAATATTTCCATTTGAATATTATATTTAAAAGCGCGTCACCACTGACACCCAGTATTATATATTATATATGATTGCTTAAGCAAATAATAATAATAATAATAAAAAAATAAGACAATAAATATGATTTTTTAGGGTTAAATTTAGGATCATTTTGGTCTTTTCTATATAGAGAAGCAGAAAGTTTAAAGGAAAAAAAAAGACAGTGGCATATTTATTAATATAAATCACTAATTCTCTTAAGGACTCAGCACAGTATGACAACTGGTCTATTATTATATTATCAGAAATGGAAATATCAAATATAAAAATGGTCAAAGAATGGTAAGGTATTCTACACTGTATATATAAATACTTTTTTTTGTTCTTGTTTAAATAACTAAACAATGAGGAAAAAATCCACATGCATGGATCGCTGAATAGTTGTAAGTCAATGACAAATATTTTTATATAATTTTTTTTTTGTAATGATTCTTAACAAACTCTTTATGAATAACATTTATATTTAAATTACACACAATGCATAAAAAAGGATGAAAATAATGACAATACAACTATAAAACGCAAATCATAAGCGAGAGAATATCTTGAAAAGACACAAACCTATTTTAATATAAATTTTTATTTTTACTTAAAGAAAATTGTAGAAAGTAAACACTGACTGATTTTTTTTTCGTTTTCTGGACAAAAGTTGAGACATTCAAAGATTAAATTGAAAATATTAACAAAAAAAAGGGATACTTTTTGGAACAAGTTTCATAATCAAGTTTATATAAATAAAATTTAAAACTGGCTCCTTTGTAATAAAGTTGAAATAAGAGAAATAAAACGTAAACTAAAAACTATTATATCAACACCCTAAGTAACATAATTTTATTATATTTATAATTATATTGAATAATCTCTTTAAATTATAGAAAAGTTTTATGAAAAAAACAAATAAATAATTATAAATTAAGGCAAAATAACAGCCAACCAAAGTATTCAGTAATCTATTAGATAATTAAAAATAAATGCAAGTTCATTGAAACCATTTAAAATTAAAACTGGAATATTAATTATATATATATTTAATTGTTTTAACTATTTTACGGTATTAGAAAAGTGGAAATTAATCATTAATCAATTAATGGAAAGTTTTGTGTTAATGAAATTTTGACTTTAAAGCTTCTGGAGTTGTTATTGTTAGATGTATATGAATATTTATTATATTTATAATTATATTTTAGTGATCTATTATATATATTATAATAATGCATTATTTTTGTGAATGAATTAGCAAATTAACTGATATTATTTTTAATTGGCACGAATTAAGGATTGTAGGTCTGAAGTGTACCTCTTAGAAAATTCCCTGAAATTGTATAATATTAATATTAAAATATAGTTCATATTATAATTATGATAAAAAACTAAAATATTAAATTATAATTTTTATTAAGTAGTATTATATTCTATAGAATGTATTTATTAGTTTAATTTATTAAAACTTTGTATAACACAAAGTCGGATTAAGTAATTTAGTTTAATTTTTCATATAGATTGATAAAATTTGTTCATAATAACATATATTTTACAATTTTTACTATTCTTAAATAATTAACCGTTTAAATTTAATCCAATTGTTTTTCGCTAAAAAAACTTCTTTTCTCTTTTATTTTTAAACCGATAAATTAAAATAGAATTATTATAATTTAAGAACACAATTATTTCAATGGAAAATTAAAATATTCTAACCATATTCTCTTTTTCTACTGATAATAAAATAACACATAAGTTTAATAAATATTTTGAATATTTCAATTATTTCATGGAACTATTTTTTTTTCTTTTTAATCTTATATATTCATAAATGCACAATTAAATCAGAATTTTTTTTATATATATCGAAACTAACCCGAGTCCTCTTTTATTAATTATTGTCACTAGAAGAATAACTGATTTTGTGAGCAGCACACACCGTCCAAGGATAAGAAAAATATTATTAAAGGAAAATATAAAAATATACAGAAACAGAAGGGTTTTTTATTTGTATATTTCAGGTTGCAGTGAATTATGATTTTTTTTTTGCCATATTTTATTATTGTTAATAGGGAACCAGTAGAATTATTAAAAAAAAAATATCTTTACAATGTTTTTGTGATTTTTTATTTTTTATCTTTGTTGCTCTTGTGAAGAGCAGAGATGTAAAGGTTTGAAATATAAAAATTTGGAACCAGTTATATTTATTTTTTTAAATTAAAGAATATTAAAATTATAAAATTTTTATTAAAATGGGAAAAAAGTACAAAAATGAAATAAGGTCATGTACCTTTCAAATATACCGATATATAAGAAAATTTCTCACATTTCTATCACTTACAATAGTATATTAATTATTATTAAGTATATGAATATACCTACCTATTGAGTTCCCGAGGCTGTTGAGTTGAAATAAATGGTATGATTTGTGATCTTGATGGCATCATATTCATTGGATTGTGTGGACGAATATGTGGATTATGTGGTGCTTGATGTGGATTACGAACATTGTTATGATGATGCATTTTTTTTCTTGTTATATTGTGATTTTGTGCTCAATTTGAGTTATTTTGTTTTTTTTTTTTTGTGCTCAATTAGCAAAATTCAAAAATAAAATTGCAGAACTTAAATAATAATTATTTTGCTTGCGAAACTTTAGACTTAATAAATTATTTTTGTTCCATTTTATACGCCGAAACATAAATTTAAGTATTTTTACAAATAGTTTTGTTTAAATGCATTGAAAAAAAACCCTAACATTAAAATTTTATTATAAGCGTATGAAAATGAAAAAACCCAGATGACAACAGAACTGTCAAACCTGGTTATTGACATTTCTATCATCTCTCTCTTTAAAAAAATGTATTAACCAATAAGCAAACTTGAGTAGCGGATTCTGCGGAATGAAATTTTTGCGTGAATATCGAAACTGTGACTATTATATAGTAACTATTATAACTAACTATTATAATAGTGAATAGTCACAGTTTTGATATTCACGCAAAAATTTCTTTTCTGCATATAAACCTCTTTATTGATGTCCACCACATGTGATTGATGTGATGTCCACATTATTATATCTTATATACCTTGTTTCCATGACGAGTTGAACTCGAGTTCAACTCGAGTTGAACCCCATGGAAACACGAGTTGAGTTGAGTTTTCGTTAAATCCATTTCAACTCCACGAAACTAGTGGGATTGAGTTGAGTTATGTCATTGTATTAGTAAATTGACATTTTATATCTTTGTATGTGTAAATGAACAAAAAATTATTATTTTTTAATAATAATGGCGTCAGGAAGGCTTTTTTGGAGTGACGATGAAGTAAAAATTGTAATATCAGTAATGGAGGAGAAAATTATATTAAAATTAATGACATAAATTTAATTATTATGAAATAAAAAAACCTGTTTTATATCGTGTTGCCAGAACTGTCAGTTCAACTCAACTCAACTCGAGTTTTTGCATGGAAACGACTGGGGTTGAAATTTGAATTTTTTCAACTGAACGATAACTCAACTCAACTCAACTCAACTCAACTCCGTGCATGGAAACTAGGTAATAGTTATTTAAGTTCCTACCCAGCAAACAATTTTATGTTAAACGTACGTAAATTTGAACGTTGATCGAGTTTTCGAAATTATGGATTTTGTATAATTTCAAAATAAAACGTTGAAAATTTCACGTAAAATTTCTTTTTACTGGGTACCGTCGTATTGTAGCATATAGTCCAAAATTAAAAGTAATTTATTTAACTCTATTTTTAATTACATCTTCTATCTACACTACGATGCATCACCTACCTCCATCGGGGTGCACTCATTTATTCTAATGGTGTACGTATTATTGCTATTTAATTACAATATTTGTAATATGATCTATTTGGAAATTAAATCATTTAAATATTTGAGTATTTATTTTATCAGCGTGTAGTTAAAAACTGTGTTATTATTTCCTTTTTTACCGAATCACAGTTTTTTTGTAGTGTAGTGCAAAAAACTTTATTAAATTATTGATAAGAAAAAATATAACTGATTTTATTTGTGTGATGATATTGTATATTATTGAATCATGTAATACAAATATTAATTAATAATTTAAAAAATTATGTATAATGTTAATTAAATAACAAAAAAAAAATTTGGTCTTTTTTCAATACAAAAAACATGAAGGTATTATTCAGTAATAATAAAACCTTCAATATTTTCTTTAATTAGCATGATTAATATTTATATAAAAAACGTATTGTAATGCCATACAAACTAATTTTTTTTAAATTTGAATATTTACTACAATTTGATTTATACTAAAATTAAAAATGTTATATACTATAAATACAGTTTCCTTCTTTTAAATATTACGAACTTATACTTTTCTACAATTTAATAAGAACAAATTATAAATTAAACAAAAATTCCACTTAACTACAATTAATTAACAAAATTATAAATTTATTTATAAGATGTTTTTTATGCTTATCTTTGTAAAGATTTTTTATTTATTTAATCAAATGTTGTCCAACCATCATTTAATTTCTTATTTGAATTTCCTACTTTATCACCAGTTGGAACAGTTGAAAATGTATTCCCTACAGTCAATGTAAATTGATCAAGGCCATATTTCTTTAATAATTCAAAATCATCACTTTTATTTTCTGATCCAAATGATGATCCTGGCATCGATAATTGATTATGCCTATGATGCTGTGGTGTAAAATATGGATAAATTGGATTATGAACTGTTGGAATAGTACAACCATTCATTTGATGATTACCAGAAGATGATGCCAAATACATTGATTTTGTACTTTGATTTTCTGAAATTACTGTCTGTAGATTAGTAGCACTTCCGTTAATAGATTTTATTGGTAAGACTGGAATTGGTTTAGCATTTACATTTAATGGATCAAAATCTTCAATATCAAAACTGCTATTGTTTGTCTCATCTAATGTTATTAAATCTTCTGTTACTGTTGTTTCTATTGGATTTGGAAGTTTTGGTAAATTTTGTTGCTATAATATTTTTTTTTTGTAATAAACAAAGACAAAAAAATTCAAATTTTAATCGTTTTAAAAAAAAAGATATTTAAATAATTCAAGCTAGGATTAGTAATTAAACATAAAGCATTTTAGCACAAAAACCCAGAAAATATTAACCAATACAAATAATAATGATTATTAGTTACCAAAATAAAAAAAATAATAAATTAATATATAATTTTGTGCTTTTAAAGGAATAAATAATTTTTTTTTCATAAATATTTTACTAAGCAATTATAATTTGTTATCCATTCTGTTTTCCCTTCTTTACCTCTTTGAATTTTTGCCTAGGAATCGGAATCGGAGCTTGTTGAATATTTAACTTAGAAATTTCTAATGATGATAAATCTTTATTATCAACATCATCAGTATTTGTAACAAAATTGTTTTCAAAGCCATTAATAATATGATTATTTTGTTGTTTTATTGGTATACCATTTGTAATTTTTTTATTTGAATTTCTATTAGTATTTGTGCGTCTTGGAGGAATTGGAGGAGATGGCATATCTGGAGGTGAATCAAATATTGAATCTGTTGGAAATACTGATGAAGAATTTCGTTTAACGACATTAAACTCATCATTTAGTTCAACGCTTTCTGGTAGAGCATGTGATGTTGTTGGCAGTGATGATGATGATGACGGAGTTGTTAGTTGCGAACCAGAACGTATATTCAATCGATGACCACATTCTAAACTGCTACATGGTTTTAGCTAAATTTATGTATGAGTTTTGAATAATCAAGGTAATGAGAATTTTAGCAAGTAGTTTTTTTTAATAATAATGACATATAAACATTTAATGAAATTAACTGATAATATATGACAAAAATATTAAAAAGTAATTGTATGTTTTTATCGCCACTTTACGCAGTATTATAAAAAATAATCAAAAAACAATACTTTACCGAACATAAAAACAAAAAATATGTTGAGCTGATAACAAAGCGTGCGAAATCATAAACAAATAAATTATATATATATATATATATATATATATCTCGTTTTTTAAAACTTTAACATGATATGTGATATAAATTTTTAATACATTTGTTTGAATTTAAAAAAAAAATCACTTACACTTCTATCTACTGTCGGTGATTTAAAAAGTGGATGATTTTGTAATTCCTGTGTTAAATTCATATCAGATGAGCATAAAGAGTTTGAAGGACTAATAGCAGGACTTAAATTTAAATGATTATTAATTGGCAGATTATTAATTACACGATGATTTGCATAACTTGAACTACTGCCATTTGGTTGAAATTGTGTGTTAGAAGTTGAAGTTGCTAAAACTTTTCGACTTGCACCATTATTAAATTCTGTATTTGTTTGTCGTTTTGAAAAAACCGGTGAATTTGGTGCTGATCTATGTTGACTCTGTGATCCAACATGTGAATGGAATTGTGATGTTGGTGGTGTAACATCACGAAATTTTGATTTTAAGTCTTTATAAGCAGTTTTAACCCCTTTACTGCTTTCTTTTACCTAAAAATGTTATTATGAATTTTTACAAAAAAATAAAAATTATACATATTTGTATACATTTTTTTTAGTATGTTATCTATAAATTTCCAAACTTACCGATTTAACTGCAGATTTAACTGCTGGATTAGTCTGTAAGTATAAAAAAATCAAACCCAAAAATTATTAATTTAAAAGCAAAAGAAGTCAAGAAAGAAATATAGTTATTATTTATTATAACGTATATAAACCAAATGAATGAAATATTTTAGATTGTATTATTTGCTTTTAATGATTGATATTTTTACGATATGATATTGAACCTTGTATTTAACCAATGTTATGATTTATTATTTATATTATTATAAACAAAAATTAATTAAAATAAAATAAAATATTATAATCAAAAATGATATTACAAAAGTAACGAGCACATATATTTTTTAAAGACAAAAATTTTTTAACCACAATTGAAGAAAATAAAAATTTTAAATAAATGAAATTTAAATAAAGTCCCTAAAAAAATAAAAAAAACAAAATCCCCAAATATGAATAAAATAAAGTATAAAAAATGAGATTGGTGGAATCTCACAAATTTTAGCAATATAAAAAAAGCTTATACAATTAATTGTTTGATATGACCTCTAAAAATAATTTAAGTTCAAATAAAAATAATAACAACAATTTTCGTAACAACTTAAAAATTGAATACTTCAGTGTTCGTGATTGAAATTTTTGTTAATAATAATCCGTATGAAGTAAACAAATTAAAAATTGCATGTGAAAAAGACTCAAATTAAAATTATTTTTAGCAATATTTATTTTAGACACATTTTTAATATTTACTAAAAACAAAACAATTCTAAATTTGTGTTAAAACGAAAATTCAAAATTTTCTTAATTTTTTCCTTCCTTACCAACTCACTTTTACGACGTGCACTCCGAACCGATGTCATAAAAATCTTTATTAATTAATAAAGAAATAAAATATTTAATAAAATAAAGAATTAAAAAAATTAAAATAATGTTTAATTGAAAATGAAAACAAATGAAATAAGAATTAAAAAATAAGCTTTTTTTGTTATTTTGATACTAATTTAGAAAATATTAATGGAGTTTAAAAAAAAAATATTTTAATACATTTATTTCTTACCTTATCTTTTACATTTCTTAAAAACTCTTTATAATTTCTTCCTCTTTTTCCTAATTTTTCTGCATAACGTAATGTTTCAATTTCAAATTCATCAGAAAAACCTAAACCAGTATTTAACATATCTATTCTTTCATCAATAAATTGTTGGAAAATTTGTAATTCCATCATACGTATTAAAAATGGTCGTAAATGTGTTGGTCGTGATTCAATAAATAAATCACGATCCCATGTTATTTTTTGACCATTTGTAAAACGTACAGCATCACGATAGCCACCAATTAATTGTACTAAAATTCCAAGAAATATTTTTGATACTCTATCACCAATATGATCATTAGAATTATTTAGTAATTTTTTCATTTGACTAACTAATTCAGAAGGCATATGTCGCAAATCATCAAATGGACTATCAAATGTTTTGCTATCACAGTTTAATATTACTACATCACCAAGTTCTTCTGGTGTCATCTTTTATAAAAATAATAAAAAAAAGAATAAATTAATTATTACTTTTTAATTAGAAAATAAAATATTTATAAATAATTACAGTTAGAAGTACAGCTTCTGGTACACCAATTAAATATGGCATTGGAGCACTTAAAATATCTTTAAATTTCATTGGAAGAACTGGAATAAATATATGTTGCCAAACCATTGGATAAAGAAATGCATTTGATGCTTGTACACATGAAGATAATTTATCTAACCGACGAGATGTAAATATTAATCGACGTTCAGCTAACATTGCAGCAAAAACCGACATCATATTTTTTGGATCAACAAAATTATAGTATAGATTTAGATTGTGCTTTAAAAATAAAAAAAGTTAATTAGTTTGTTTTTTTAGTTATTTATTGTTAATTGAAATTTTTTTAAAAATATGTACATAAATGTAAATGTTAATGTTAATAACATAAATGTTAATAAATGTTAATTTGACGTCATGGGAATGAATTACAAAAATATTGATGGATCCATATTTATATTTCTCAATATTTTAAACAAAATGAACTTGTCATATATATACATATTTAAATTCAATGATATAATAAATATATCCTTTGTTATATATGGTAGTTTTATCCAAAATTTAGATAAATTTAAAAAATTCACTAAACCAAATTTATCTTGGAAACATTTTATATTTATACTCGTAATATATATTTATATTATGACTCATAACTAATGTTTAATAATTTCTAATTTATATGATTACTAACCTTATTTGTTTAATACACTTAAAATTATATTTTACATAAAAACGTGAAAAAAGAAAGAAAATTTTACTTACATTTTCAGGAATACTTGGTAATTGAAATTGTGATGGTCTTTGAAATATAAAATACTGAAAAAATTATTAATTATTTTATTAATTACAATTTAAAAATAATATTAACATACATTTTGGCCAGCATTATAAAATAATTTAAGATTAGCTCCAGGGTCAGGTATACCTTTATTATAGGCCTCAGCTAAAAATGATTCAAATTCACCAT
The DNA here is from genome assembly GCA_949752835.1 of Empis stercorea. Taxonomy (NCBI): domain Eukaryota; kingdom Metazoa; phylum Arthropoda; class Insecta; order Diptera; family Empididae; genus Empis; species Empis stercorea. The sequence continues at coordinate 11,910,905 of OX457088.1, read as the reverse complement.
TTTTTGTACGTCTCAGTTCACCCAAAATACTTAGTAATCTTAAAAATGTATCATGCCATGGTAAATATGTAACAATAACCATTGCTGTTTGTGTTTTTGGATCATGGCGGCAAAATCCAAATCTCCACTTTGAATCATCACTTGTCAGCACAAATGAATATGATTGAACTGATTCACTGCACAAAAATATTATAATTTTTATACATATTCTTTGTATACATATTATATAAATATTAAACATGTATTATATATATATAAATATTTTTCAGAAATTTTAATAAATGTGTTACACAGGAAATGGTCTTAATTGAAATTTCTGTAGTGTAAATTTATTGAATGAAATGTTTAAATTTAATTCGAATAGAAAGACTCTTATCATAATCGAAGTGCACTACACTTTATCTCTTTACCCCCTACCGATATTAATCTAAAATTATAATCTTCCCACTTTTCCGTGTCATTTTTTATTTTTTATATGGGAAATTTAATAAAGCTATTGAAAACTTATTAATATTTATAAAAAAATCTAAAGTTTTTCAATTACTTACTTTTCAAATTCACATGGATATGCAAAATCTGCTATTTTAGAAATAATACTATCATCGCGAAAACTCTCAGGAAAACTTTCTATTATATGACCAGCAATTTTTTGAGAACTTTCTGCTTTGGTTACTTCACACCAAAACTCAAATATTTTCTGAACATCTTCCTTAATTCGCGAACTCATTTCATAAAAATGTTAATTAAAATTTTAAAAACACTTATTTTTAATTATTTATTATTTGTGATTGTGCATGCTTAATAATTTTGTGAAAACCTTTCCTTTCTTTTGAATTTTGACGTACATAAAAAATAAAAAATGTACAAAAGTACAATACAATCCCTATAGAAAAATTTATGAATGAAAATACTTTGACATTACAACATCGAAGATGGATGAGGTTGAGGTGGGTAATCTGAACCCAGTAAATATGGTCCGGATTCTTTGATATCCGAAATGTTCGAATTACGAGTGAATGTCCGAGATTTCGACAATTGTTAGTTCTGGAAGAGTATAAGGAATTACATGGAACTCTGCATTCACGAGTAGTATAACTCGAATGATAGATTATCGATTTTTGATGCTGTAAGAGGTTTTATACTTTGTTGACAAAATAAATAAATTCGAACATTTTGGATTTAGAATCTTCTATATTCGGAAATTCTATGTTCGAAATTCGGAACATAGCAAAAAGGAAAAAATTATTATTACGTTTTCATGTGGACTCGAGTTCAATCCGATTCAGTATGCATGGAAAAGGGATTGATTTGGGATTGAATTAAGTTTTCAATTGAATTCTCCAATATAGACAAATTTGATATCTATCGACACGAAATTTTAATTATAACCAAATCCAAACCAAATTGAAAAATATTTTAATTTGCACAAGTTATGAGAAAAAAATCTAGAATAATTTTTTTTATTTACACAATAACTTGTTTTTCAGGTTGATTAAAAATATAGAAATCTTTGTCTGATATTTATGTTTTATATACATATATGAAATTAAAGATTGAAATCTCTACTTTCAGAATCTGTAGGGTTTTTTATTGTATCATAAAAATTGAGTAAAGTAGAGCATCGAGAAGGTGGCTCTTTATTTGCAGACCTTTTGCTATAACTTGGGCAAATTAACAGATTTTTGGAATTGGTTGGAATATTTTTCTTATAATTAAAATTCCCCATCCATAGGTAAATATTGGAGAATGTCGAGGTTTTACGCCACCCTTTTGCGTTATAAAAAAAAATCTGTTTATTTATCTCTATAGTGAATAAAGTTTTTACTTATAAAAATAATGTATTATTTTCATTATATTTATGTATGTATGCATTATATATTACCCTTAAAATCTTTATTTGCTTTAAATTGTATTTGTGAAATATTATGCACTATGTGCCTGATTGGTTTCATAAAGTGGCATATAATGTACCTAAAACTATATTGTGGTAGATTCTTTTAAATAATAACAAATAGTAATAGAGCGATGTATAAATTTAATGACTGAGAAAATGCAACCGTTCTAGTCTAGTCCAATTAATGTGATGACAGATTAATGTGATTTCCAGTAATTGCTTATTTCCATTTTCTTATACTAATGAAAATTATTTTTCAAAAAATCTGATGTTTAATTATCGTTTAATGGGTTTTTCGTAAAATATTAATATTATCCCTATAAACCGAAAAAATTTCCCTATATGAAATCGATATACAGATAATTGTCCAGCCCTGCGTAGTCCTTTCCAATTCCAATTTAATTTCAATACCGCTTTTTAATAAAATGAACGAAGTTAGAAATTTAGCAGTAAAAGAAATTGATATTTTTATTTGAAATAATAAATTTATTAGAAATATATGTTGAACAGTGATTTAAAAATAAATTAATAAAAACATTTTATTAAGTTTATTACCAAAATAATTAATGTGCCGCACCTCAAATTAAAAAAAAAACTTGTGCAAAAAGTTTTCATATCGAGTTCTTGAAAGTAAAGAGGAAAATTAGAAAAAAAACTTTATTTAATTACAAAAATTACACAGTTAGTTTTAAAACCCTTGTAAACAATTTAAATATAATAATTTTTATAATAATAAAATAAGAAAATTCCCGTAAGAATATTATTATAATATGCATAAAATATAAAGGAATTTTTGTGTAAAAACATTTTTATACTATTTTATTTCTTAATTTTCATTATATCATTTTGTTTTCAGCATTTTGATGTGTGTGTGTGAATTTTAACTCAGTGTTGTATATGTGTAGTGGTGATGTCAGCTTTTTCCTGAAAGAAAATAAAAATTTTTGAGTTTCTTTAAAAAAAAATAATTTTTGAAGAAAAATTTGGCCAAAAATAAAAAAAAGCCAACAAAAGTGAAAATATAAAAAATTCCTGGAAATCTAAACATATAAATTTTGGAAAAGTTTTCATTTAAATGTAAAAAAAGGTATATGTTAATCACTTCATACTGGAAACAATTTTTATTATGTTTTATACCACATTATATCTATTCACATATATTTGCATTTTTTGGAAGTTTGTTAATATTTCAAACAATTTTTTCGCTCACAGAATTGCACCTTAAATGAGTCATAATTTATTATGATTGAATTGATGTGATTTTTTGTTTTTTCTTATCAAAATAAAATTATTTTAATTGATTTTACTATCAACACAAATTTTATAATCAAATTCTGCAAATTGGAATTTGAAAAAAATATATTATTATTTTCAAAAAAAGAAGAAATAAATTATGGAATATATAGTACGCACTTTTAATTTGTTGATTCGGCGCTCCAGATAATTATGATATTTGTTTCATATAATTATTTTTTTATCCATAATAAAAGAATCTCCAAAAAAATATGTTTTCGGTGTAATATTTTTTTCATAATCATTTTTCTAATATTTATTAAAATATTTTCAAATTGAATCCAATAATAGAATAATATAATATTTATATACCATATTTCTCTTTTTCAGATAACTTCCGGTTGAAATAAAACACAAATTAATTTCATCGTACAACTATCAAAATGTGTTTAAAATTACTATTTATTACTTTTAAAAAAGAGAAAATATTTATAGGTTAAAAGCGTTAAAGGAATTTATTATTTTCTTTTTTATGTATATTTTTAAATTTAATTAAAAGTGTGTGGTTTTTTTTTGTTGGAAAACTTAGTAAGTTAAAAGTGAAAAAATTTACTAAAAACATTTTTTTTTTTTTGAGATAAGAAAAAGATAAACGATTACAAAAATGGCTTATAGAAAACCATCTGATCTTGATGGATTTATAAATCTAATGCCAAAAGCTGATATGAGAGTTAAAGCAATTTTAGCAGAAGATTTAGTAACATATTTAAGTGATGAAACAAATTCAATTGTTTGTCAAGATTTAGGAATGTTAATTGATGGTTTAATACCATGGTTAGCTGGAAGTCATTTCAAGGTGAGCAAAATTAAAATGTATTATATTATATTTTATACCTATATATCTACTTATTTATTTAAAATTCAATCATTACTTGTTTGAAATAAATAATATTATAATTATAAATTTTAAATTTTAACATATTAAATTTTGAAAAATTATAACTTATGTATTATTTTCATATTGAATTTGTCACGGAGCAACAGGTTCAAGTGCGTTAAATGACATTTCCCATAAAGTTCCTATAATTTAAGAATTTATTCATTTTGGATAAAAATCTGTAATCCTAAAATTTATAGAAACCTAATCGGAATTATAATGCAAAAAAAATTTTTTAAAAGGAATGTGTAATTGTTTTACGATTAACTAGTATTCCATGGATTAGTTATGTTTTTTCTCCCCTAATTAAATGTGAAGGATATTTCCTACCTTCTATGTATTTAGTATTTAATAGGTTAAAAAACGCACCTAAATTACTGACTTTGATTTTGCAATTAAAGTTTCTAGAATTTCGAATTTATTATTATTGATTGTGCCTTGAGATGAAACTTTAAAATATTTTTTAAAAAAATAATTTATATCGTGTAGGTGCTCTGGGTAATACCAAAAAAGAACATAAACTCAATGACTTGTTTTTACTAAAAGCTTGTCTTGTTTTTTATTATAATTTCATTTAAATTCTTTAATATAAAATTAATATTTTACGGCAATTCGATCAGAGAGAGTAAAATTTAAACTAGGTTTGTTCTATAATTTTCGAAACTTAGGACTAAAAGTGAAAATAATCGCGGTAATATAAATTTGGTTTACTTAAATAATAATTTTTCCTTAATATAAACTCAAGGAACATATTTTTATACTATTTTATTTCTTAATATTTTTATCATAAAAATATGAAGTGTTAAAAATTAGACATTTAATAAAAATAATAATTTAATTCTTAATTTAATTTATGAACGTATCGCGCATATTTAAATTTTACACAGTTTTTGTTTTGTATATATTTCTTGTTAACGATGATGTCATCCATCAAGTTAAAAATGCAAAATATTTTTTTGGAAGATGAGTTTTGAATAGGAAGGAATTGATTAATTAAAAAATTTACTTGTTCTTTAAAATATTTAATAACAAGTTTGCAAATTTCGGCTACATAAAAAGTTTCTGTACAAAATAAAAGTGTTTTAAAGAAATTATTCATTAAATTTATGGTTTAATTAAAAACTTTACTTTAATTACCACACCTTGTCTATTTTTATACAATTACCTTTATATATGTCCATATGTGTGTTGTTTATTTCATTCAAGATAGAACCAAATAACTTTAATTTTTTTTTATTCGACCTTGACATTAACCAAAGGAATTAAATATTTTTTAATTAATATTAAATTGTGCGAAAATTATATTGCCGACTCACAGATTTTAGCAAAAGATAATTAAAAGTATATACATATATGAAATTTATGTTTTATTACAGCACATCATATGCATACATACCTACATATATGTATTTTTTTACACGTATAAAAAACTCTAGGAGTTAAATACAAGTCTCTAAAGAGACTTAATTTTAAATCAAATTTTAGAAATAAGTTACCTTTTACTTCAATTTACCATTTTATATTATTTATTAAAATTCATGATGTATTTAACCACCATCAAATTAAATTTACTTGTCTTCCAATGATCTGGTATTATCCAATTTAACTTAAAACGAATTTTCTTTTAAACATAGCTAATTAAATTAAATTTCATAAGAAAATAATAATTCATATATATTTTACCCTACTTTTTAATATAGATTTATTTAATGATTTATCCAAATTTTGATTTTTGTGGGTGCGATTGGATTAAATATAATGAAGAAAGTCTATGACAGTGGAGTCCTGTTCTTAGTTTATCAATATTATATTATGATACTTGTTGCTTTGGTTAGATTAGTTTTTATATACACATATATAGATAACTGATTATGAAGATATTGAATTCTCTTACATAATATAAGTAGTATAGATATAGATTAATTCAATTTCAATTAAATTTATACCTACCAATGAAATAATTGAAATCATTTTTTAATTTACCTGATCTTACACAGAATAAATATCTTTGTGAGATATGTCACTTATAACATTTCTGAAGTTTCTTTAAAAATTAAAATACTATAATAATCTAATCATAATATATTTTATTAGAAGCAGTGTGGCGTTTCGGGATCCTAATAAGTCATTTTAAATTTTGTAAAATATATTTATCAAATTTAAACGCAAATTTCGATATGAATATTATAGTAAATTTTTTTAAAACATTTATTTGGTAACTAAAATTAAATCTTGCAACAGGAAAATGATCTAATGATGCGTAAAATTATTGAAATATTTCTTAAACTATACAATAAAACATAATTGTCTTTTCAGTTTCAAAATTTTTATATTATATTTGTCTTTTGTCGTGTTCTAATTAAGTTTTTTATTTTGTAAATTTTTTTTATTGACAAAACTATAATTGTTTATTCGTGTATGAGCTACTTTATTGAAAATACAGAATTATAAAAGATTTCTAAATTATATATTTCTTGAAATTATAAAATAATTTATTTTGTATTTAAAAAAATTGTCAAATATATTTCAATAATTTAGAACATATATATTATATTTATTTTTTGAGAAACTTGATAAAAAAATTTGTATCAAAAAATAAAATAAAAAATAGATTTTTTTTATATATTAAATATTATAAAAAAAAAATTGAATTATTATTTGTAGATTGCACAAAAATCATTGGAAGCTTTTACAGAATTAATAAAACGTTTAGGACCAGATTTTAATGCTTATACAGCTACAGTATTGCCACATTGTATTGATAGATTAGGCGATAGTAAGGACACAGTACGTGAAAAAGCACAATTATTATTGCACAATTTGATGGAATCAAAAGTTCAAACACCGCAAAATTTAATAGACAAATTAACAACATGTTTTAAGCATAAAAATGCAAAAGTACGAGAAGAATTTTTACAAACAATTGTTAATACATTAAACGAGTAAGAATTGATATTTTAATATTTGAAAATATAAATTATTATTAAAATTTTTTTATTTATTTTATTGATAGATATGGAACAGGTCAACTTTCACTGAAAGCATATATTCAACCAATAGTAAATCTGTTGGGTGATCCAACAGCAACAGTACGTGATGCTGCTATTCAAACTTTAGTTGAGATTTATAAACATGTTGGTAAGAAAAGAATTAAGGTTGTAATTAAAATTAAAGAATCTATTTGTTCTCCAACAATTACCTAACAATATTTTTTTATAGTTTCCTAATATAACGAAATTAATTTTCCTTCAAATTTTAAATTAGGTGATAGACTGAGAATTGATTTACGTAAAAAGGAAGTACCATCTATGAAAATGGCAATTTTAGAACAAAAATTTGATGAAATTCGTTCAGAAGGTTTGCTTTTAAAATCTGCATTAGCACAAAATGGACAAGATGAAGCAGATGCAGCACCACAACGACCAACTAGATTAGTTAAACGAACAGTATCAGCTACATTAAAAAAACCACAAACTTTAGATGTACCAATTTCAACTGGTAAATTTTTTTTTGAAAAATCTTTTTTCAATTTAATTAATACAATATTGTAATCATTATTTTAAGGTGGCGATGCTGGTGCCGTAACATGGGAAGTATTTGAAGCATCATTTGAATTAGTACCAACATTAACAATATTTACTCAAAGAGATATTGATGATTTATTTAAAACAATAAATATAACAATTAGTGATAAGCATATGGATTGGGAAAAACGTGTTGATGCATTAAAAAAAATTCGTTCATTATTAATGATGAATGTACAAAGTCAAGCAACATTTCCAGGATATTTAAAAGATTTATCAATTGCATTCCTTGATATATTAAAAGAATTACGATCACAAGTTATACGTGAAGCATGTATAACATTAGCATATATGTGTAAAACTATACGTAATAAATTAGATCAATTTTGCATTTATGTATTACAAGAATTAATTAATTTAATGTCAAATTCTGCTAAAATAATATCTTCAGCTGCTATAATTACATTAAAATATGTTATAAAATATGTACATGCACCAAAAATAATACCACTATTAACAACAAATTTAATGCAATCTAAATCAAAAGATATACGTTCAAATATATGTGAATTAATAATATTATTATTTGAAGAATGGCAACCAAAAACAATGGAACGTAGTGTAGTATTATTAAAAGATGCAATAAAAAAAGGTATAGCTGATGCTGATAATGATGCAAGAAAATTTAGTAGACGGTAAAAATATGAAAAACTATTTGAAAAACATAATATATATAATTTCTTCTTTTTTTTATTACATATAGTGGATTTTGGGTATTTAAAAGAATTTTTCCAGATCAGGCAGATAATATGTATGCAACATTGGATCCATCAACACAAAAAGCTTTGGAACGTGAACGTGATTTGATGGGAGGCGGTAATGGATCAGGTTCAATGAACACTAGCTTACGTGGTAGTAATTCAAGTTTAAATTCAATGCCTGGAACTGTTGTTATAAGTATGTCCTTGTTTTGTAAAATTTGTCATTTTTGTTTTGGGTTTTTTGATTTTTTTTTTTTTTTTCAAATTAAAATCTCTAAAAGTAACTTTTTTTTATATACAAATAATTTTTTTTAGCAAGATCAAAATCAGAATTGGGTTAAAAAATAGATATAACAAAATTTCAGAAACAACGAAAAATTCAATTATTTATTTTTTACAATTTAATTTAATATTTTTTTGTTTTTTATGTTTTGCAAATAACAAACAAGAAAAATAATAATAATAAAAAAAAAGAATCAAAAAATAAAAAAAAATTAATGAAAATTAACAAAAAAAAAACAAATTAATTTTAAAATTGTGAGTGTATTTTTGTGAAACATTTTTTCTTTGCCTTTTTTTTCTATGTAAATTTCGCAGAACGAAGAACAGCGACAGGTTTAAGATCACCTGCAACCTCTTCAGGTATTAATATATATTATATTTTTTTATATATAATTTCTGTCCACAAAATTTTTTTATATAATTAATAAATTTTAATTGTACTATAAAAATTAATATATTAAAATAAAATTATAAATATATGTATTTAATTTTGTGCTTGCATTATTGGGATATCATTTGATTGGGTTTATAATATTTTATAAAATTAACAAAATTACTAAAAAAAAATGTAATAAATAATAGCTAGAAGCATTAGTACTGAAAATCTGTCTAATGCAAGACTTCATAGAGTCCCATCATTGCCTAGATCATATAATCGAAATCGTAGTGGAATACCCATTGCACAAAGAGAACATCCTCCAAGAGGTTTCATAAAAATTTTTTTTTTTTTAAATTAACGTTTTTTTGTTATTAATATTCTTACTATTTTAATTTAGTTTTTGAGATTTAATTTAATTTTGTCAAATATAAAAGAAAAAAATATTAATTAATTATTAATTTTTTATAGCTGGTTTTAGAAGTATATCAGCTGTGGATACTGCAGCCGCACAAAGAGCTAGAGCTCGGGCACAGTATTCAAATTTAGCAAGAATGAAAGTTACATCTGGAACAGCATCTTTACGTAAGTAAAAATATAATTTTGTATTTAATTTAATTCAGATACATTTATTGAATATAAAACTTGTCAAATTAGGATTTTGTAATTTTTGTATAATTGTAATGAAATATTAATAACTAATATAACTAGATTTTGCAATTAATTTCGTAAATATTTTGCATTTATTTTCTTTTTCTTTAAATGCAAATCAATATAAAATTAAATGCAGAAGGGCAAGTTGCCCAACAAGGTAAAATAAATTAGAAATAATATAATTTTAAAAAGTTATTTTAATAATTAATTTTTAATTTTTATTAATTTATAAATTTTATAATTCTCTGCAGCTCGAGCTAAAAAAATGGTAAACAGTGGTTCATCAGCAGCTGCATCACAACATGCATCACCAGAACATCGGCCGGCTGTTATACCACGATCAAGAGCTGGTGTTTCTCAATCACAACGTAAGTGTGATAATCCAATAATTTGATTATGAAAAATCAATGAGTTTTCTTATGAAGCTAAGTTTTTTTTTATATAAATTTAGTTTATATTAAGTATAACTCTTTCTTATATTACATATTAATTTTTGACGTGTGTTGGGTAGTATAATTAATTTAATATTCGAATTTGATAATTCAAATTTAAAAAAAGTATATACATATATGTACCATATAGAAAATTTATGTTAGATCGCGTGATCTTGAAGCCGATATTTGTTTTGGATACTAGTGAGCTCTGTATCGTAAATCTGTAAATTTAGCGTGGAACCGCACTTTATTTATAACGATTAAAGGTAAATTTTATTAGGAAAAAAAGACAAATAATTAAGGCATGAAAACTAAGTTTATTATTAATGGAAATCAAATATAATTATAAGAATAAAGTATTTACCTATTTAAAATATTTTAATTGTTTTGTTAAAGTAATTATTTTTATTTATTTCATACTCAATTTACACACTATGGCTATGTATTACTTTATAATTTGCTTTAAGATGGGATATGCATTAAATAAAAAGGAATGATTTTTTTTTTAAATATTTTATTTTTTTTTAACTTAGGGGTCACAGTTAATTGGGTATGTAAGAGATAGGTACAGTAGTGTTTTTATCCGGGCATGGTAAGAAGATACAGTGGCATCACGACGATGAGTTTAAGTTTATGATAAGTCTAAGACTAACTTATTTTTTATGTTAATTCTACATTTCACATTAAATATTGGGAATATTTTATATATATAATTTTAGAGATGGAGATGAGTCGACTAAATTCAAATTAATCATGAACTACTTGCAAAATATTTATAACTAACATAAATAGCAGTCCAAAAAAAAAAAATTTTTAAAATTATATTTTGTCATTACTGTCACGGTGATAAAAATAAAAAATAATATTTTTTTTAAAAATAAATATTTTCTTTTCAGCTGCTTCTCGTAGCACTTCACCATCATCGAAACTGAGAGAAATGTATGGATCATATTCAACATATAAACCTACTGGCACTGTTCCTAAAAAAGCATCTGGTATTCCCAGATCATTAGCAAATTCAAGAGAAACTAGTCCTACTAGGTGAGACTTTAATATAAATTAAAATTTGTATAGATTTATTTATGCTATGTGATAAATAATTACAGAGTGACTTTATCTGGTAGAAAATTATATGCTTGTAGTCCACGCCGATTGGATAGACCACCAATAAATTCAGCTCGGCCAGTTTTAGCACAAAAAATTTTACAACAAAGTCGTGAAGCAGAAAGTGCATTAGCAGATGCTTTTGTAAATAATAATTTTTTATTGTAAATTTTTGTATAATGATTTTTTTTTGTAATTGAAAATGTTTAGTCTCCAGAAGAAGCTGATTTGTCATCAGATTATTCACGTTTATCATTAAATCGTAAAACTTCCAGAGATGAGTCTGATGAAAGTGAAGCATCTTCAGTTTGTTCGGAGAGAAGTTTTGATTCATTTAGAAGAGGAAATGATGTAATTTAAATATTTTGTATATTGGTTTTTTTTTTTACTAAAAAAAATTGTAATTGTAGAGTTATTCGTGGAATGGTTCCCGTAATCGATTAGATAGTTTTCGTGCACCAATTGAAGATATTGATCTTATAATACAATATTGTGCATCAACACATTGGGCAGAACGAAAGGATGGCCTTATTGGTTTAACACAATATCTTTCAGATGGAAAAACATTAACACCAAATCAATTACAGGTATAAAAAAAAAATATATATATTTATTTCTGTTTATCTTAATTGGTAATTATTTTTTTTTTCATTTTGTTGTAGTGTGTATTGGATATGTTCAGAAAAATGTTTATGGATACACATACAAAAGTATATGCATTATTTTTAGATACAGTAAATGAATTGATATTGGCGCATTCAAATGATTTACATGATTGGTTATTTATATTATTAACACGTTTATTTAATAAATTGGGTACTGAATTATTGGGTTCAATGCATGGAAAAATATGGAAAACATTACAATTAGTACATGAATATTTTCCAACTGATTTACAAATGACATCAGTATTTCGTATATTAATTGATGCAGCACAAACGCCACCAACAAAAACAAAAATTGCAACATTAAAATTTTTAACAAATTTAGCATCATCATATTGTGCAGCTAGTGATTTTCCACATCAAGGACCAGCTGAAAAAGCTGTATTAAAAATTGCCCAATTGGCAACTGATCAAAAAAGTGCGGAACTTAGATCACAAGCACGAAGCTGTTTAATTGCATTATATAATTGCAATACACCAAACGTTAGAATATTTTAATTTTTTTTAATTTATAAATTAATTTTATATATTAATATTTTCATATAATTTTTTTATTGTTCTTTTAGATGATTATGATTATGTCCTTTTTACCAAAGCTATATCAGGACGCAGCACGAACTGTTATACAACAACATCTAAGACGTAGCACATCTGGTAATATATTTTTATATGATTTTAATTAAAATTTTGCTATTTTTCTTTTTTTGCTCAATCAAAAATCAATTATTTAACAAAAATTCTTATTAATTTAAAAAAATTGTTGATTCTTAGCAAAAAAAAATGATTAGGTTTTTGAGATTAAATTAAAAAAAATATTTAAAACATTTTTTATGTGATAAGATTAACTTTTGTTTATCAAGATTAGATTATTTATTTTTTATTATGAAAATTTTGTTATTTAGGGAAAATTAGGATTTTTAAAAACTTAAATTTTTTTATCATTTTTCTTTTCAATACAATTATTAAGATATATTTAATAATTTATTACTTTTCGTTAAGTTTTTGCAAGGATTATTCTACTACGAAAATTTGGTATTTAAAATTGTTTAAATATTTATTAAAATATGATTTTTTCTTTTTAAATTTTTTGGTTTATTATTATCGCCAGTTAAAAGAAGAAAATTATTGGTATAAGAATTGTTTTTTGTATTTCATATTCGAAACATTTTAATTTCTTTTTTAAATTAGCATTATTAATGCATTATGTATACTACTTATAAAAAAAGGTTTAGAATTTAGCTTTTAAGAGGGGGCCCTATAAAAGAAAAACAAAAAATTTTATCTCTGTACTTGCAGTAGAATTACACATAATTGCTTGATTTTTAGGAACCGAAAGTCCGTCGTCATCATCACCATTATCATGTTCGAGTCCAAAACCTTTACTTAGTCCATCACAAGGTCCATTTAGTTTACAAAATAATTCTAGTAAGTAATTGTGATCATTGTATTATTAAAAAATTAATGTGCTTGTTTGTGTGTAATTAGATTTAGAGGTTTGAAAAAACAAAAAAAAAAATTTATTGTTTGTTCTTTTTTATCGTAACAGTTTGTGTTGAATAATTTTTGAAGCACTAGAAAACATCTTTTCTATAAAAATCAAAATCAATTTTATAAATAAATATAAGTACACAAAAATTTAAATAAACCACAATATAATAATAAAGAAATAACAAAATCTGCTTAATAATAGTTAGTTGTACACATAAAATATTGAAATAGCATGGATTCAATTTGATTTTTGTCTATTGATGCCGAAAAATTAAATGTGTGATAAAAAAATTTTAAAATTCTAAAATTATTGATATATGTTTTTTTTTTTAATTTAAGGTCCCCGTTCAAGGCAATCATCTGTTGATAATCCAGATACATTAAATAGTGAAGAAGTTTATAAGAGTTTAAGAAAAACAACAGCTGAAATTCAAAATTATAGTTTTGAAACGAAATTAGATCGTGATACGAATAGTAAAGATTCTGGTATTAGTCAAATGGGTGATCATGTTAGTAGTACTGTAATAACAACAACATCAACAGTCAGTGGAAATAATAATAATGGTGGACATGCAGATTTATTAAATTTTGGAATGAACGGTCATATAAGGTAAAATTCTAAAGGAATAATTTCCTGTGTGCTGCAGTGATTTTTTTTAATATTAATTTTATCGTCTTTATTTTTTACAGAATGGAAAAAGATGAATCCTGTAATGGTTCATCAAAAACACAATCAGCAACAACAACTGAATCTAATACACCTGAAAGTACTTTACGAGTAGAAAGTAATTTGGATATGCATATAATATCAGCATCACAAAGACATCAAAATATTTCAATTAATGATAATGGTGAAATCATTTTTGAAAGTAAATTAAAAACATATAAATCTCTTTTTAATATATATAAAATACTAAATTCATTATTCAACATTATTAGATGGTGTTAAAGAAAGTGATATTATAAATGCTGCCATAAATTTAAATCTTGATACCAATTCAGATATTGTACAGCAAACATTATCAGATTTAGCTGCTTGTATTAAATATGGAAATTGTGCACTACCAAATAAAAATTTTAAGTAATTATTTTTGACTAATTAAAATATACAAAAAAAAAAAAAATTTAAAACAAATTTATATTAATAAAAATAATTATTATTTTTTAGATCGATTATGAAAATGTTATTAAGTTTATTAGAATCACAAATACCAGAAGTGATGATATTAGCTTTACGAGCACTTACAAAAATTGTTAGAAGTGAAAAAATGAAACCATTTTGGAGTAATTTTCTTGAATTAATATTATTAAAAATCATCGATTGTTATAAGAATAATAGAGAAGTAAATTATTATTATTATTTATATATTTATACAATTTTAATTAAATATTATTGTAATTTTTTTTTGTAAATAGGCAGCACGTCAAATTGATTTAGTGCTGCCTCATATGGCTGCAATTTTACCAGTAAATGTATCTATAAATATTTTAAATCCAGTTATTGCAACAGGAGCATATCCAATTAATTTATGTGCTGTTAAACTTTTAACTGAATTAGCTGATAAACAAGGAAATCAATTAAATGAAATACATTTGGATAGTGTTATGCCAAATTTGGCAAGGGTAAATAAGAATACAATAATTATTTAATTATAGTAACATATTTTAAATTATTTTTATTTTTTATAAAAAATCTAAACAGTTGACTGATGATAATGAATCAATGGTACGTAAAGCAGCTGTTTTTTGTATAGTTAAGCTTTATATTGTTATGGGTGAAGATAAAGTCAAACCGAAATTAACAATTTTGAATCCTAGTAAAATAAGGTAAATTTTATTATTTAATTTATTTATTTTAAATTATTGAATTTTAATTTTTTTTTTAGACTCCTCAATGTTTATATAGATAAAACGAAAACTTCAAAATCATGATCAAAAACAACTAAGTGATTGTTAGCTAAAGGACATCACTATGCAAAGAAAATTCGTTTTAGATTTAGTGGTAAAATAAAGACTACGATGACGCAACAACTTTATAAAAATGGGACAATTCCAGAATGATTTTTTTTTTAAATAATCGAATTTTTAATATTCATTAATAATAATAAAACCAACACACATAAACACAGATCCACATAAATACATATACATATATATATAATTGCAATATGAAAACAAATAAACTTTAGGGGGGGAATATCAAAAAAATAATTTCAATTAAAAACAAAAACCAGCAAGCAAATTTTGGGGTAAGGGTGAAAAATAAATTTAATAATGTGTCATTAAAATAAGAAAGAAGACAAAAAAAAATCAATTGTAATTAACATAAAACTATAAAAAAAAGGGTTTTATTAAAAATAAAAGATTAGTTTTTAGTCAAGTAAATCATATAATTGTAATGTATAAAATTTTGCTTTTCAAATAAAAAAGAAAAAAAAAATTATATATAATATTAAGTGTTTGATGAATGATATTGTAAAAAAAAAGGAAAAACATATAAATTTTATCGATTTTGTTTTGGTTGGGAAATAACACTACAAAACATACACAAGACTTATTTTTTAAGTATTTTTTTTGGACAAAATATATTATAAACACCACCCGTCTACGGTATAATAAATTGCGGTTAAATCCGAAACAAAATATTTCACTTCAGAAATTCAAGTCGAAAATATTAATTTAACATTTAAGAAAAAAACAAAAATTAAAGAGTACATACTATTTATTTTCGATTTGAATCTCTAAACATTTGATACACAAAAATAAATTTTTAGATTCGAATTTGTCTCATACCAAATTTGATATGTTTCAAATTTCTTAACCGATACACACTCAGCGCTTCATTAACAAACAACAAATTATTTATTATTATAAATTTTCTTTTCTTTTTTTTTTAATTTGTAATATTCTTATTTGTAATTGTTCTCTAATTATTATTATAATTTATCAAAAAAAAAAAATGCTTATAAAAAAAGCGATGTATAATTAATTATAAAATTAAAAAAAAAAAAAAATAATTAAAAAAAAAAAAAAAAAAAGAAAAGTTAAAAATTATGACAAATTAAAAAAAATTATATATTATAAAATATAAAAACAAAAACTATTAAATTTAAAAAAAAAATTATTAATAATTGTTTCCTCTTTTTTGCTGCCTTTTTTTTCTAAAAAATTATATAATTAAATAAAAAAAATTATTTAACTTGTCTTGAGTAATAACAAAAAAAAAAACAAAAACATTTCGTGATATAAATCTTAAGTTTAGGAAGTTTTCCAATGTTTTTTCTAGTTGTGTTTTGTAAAAGACTTTTTTTTTTAAGTTTCAAAATGAAATTAAATTTTTTCTATTGATAATTATTTTTTCTGTTTTGTAAATTCAAAAGTAAAATTCTTCTTATTTAGCTACTTTAAAATATCATAATTAAATTCAAATTAAGAAAAATACTATAAATTTTCTTATATCGATTAAAATTTAATTAAAGCAATTAGCAGAAATTTATATAACAAAAAAAAATAGCTTAATTAAGATTTATATGTACGCATTGAAAAAATATATAAAATATAATCTTTAAGAGAGAGAGAGAGAGGGGAGGGCCATTTAAATAATTATTTTTTTTTAATTTAATTTTTTTTATTAATTTCTGAATTAACAAATTTTTCTTTTTTTTATAAAGTTTTTAAGATCCCGAGGATAATAAGAAGTCAATTTATATTTATTCAAGAAAGATTTTTTTTTTATTTGCAAATAAAATTTATGATAAAATAATAGAAAAGCGATTTTTTAAATTTTAATTATCTTAAATATGTCATTTTCTTTAAAAAAAAAAACCATTGATTTAGGTAATAAATATTACATTAATTAATTTAATTAAATGTTTATCTTAATTTAACGAAACTATAATTTAAAAATGGTCCTGTAATAATTTTATTTCAAAGTCGATTTTCAGCAAAATATTCCAAATATATAAAATTCTTATTGAAATGAAATGGCATAAAAAGATTTCTTAATTTTTTTTTAATTTTTAATATTTGTAAGTTTATTAAAAATTATTAAAAAAAAAAAAACTATTAATAAAAAAAATATTAAAAAAAAAGTTAAATGATTTTTCTATAAACTAAAAAAATTGTTTTAAAAAAATATATATATATTTAATGAATTAAAAAAAGAAATATTATTCCCACTTACCTGTTGCAAATCAAAATACAAAAATTAAATAAATGTATAAACCCAAAAACAATATATTTTTTTAATTAAATTTAAGTGATCAAATTAGTTGGGATTTATTTAGTAGAGGGTATACTGTGAGAAAGCTACAATATTGAATTATAATATCATTCACTTAAAAAAGGACATGGAGGTGCAGAAAACGATGATAATAGAAACCTGAAAAAAAAACATTTATTCAATTTTCTTCTATGTACATTATCGTTATTATTTTTGCTGGAGGAAAGAATATTTTTTATTTAAATCTGCTATAATTTGAAATTTTATAATGTAGATGTAGTTGAATGTGGTTTAATGATACATCTTTACAGTATAATTTTTAGATAATAATTCAAAAATATTTCTGTATAAATATTATATAAAATAAAAATCATTCCCATTATATCGCTCCAGTAGCATTTACGCATTTTCTATATATTTATATAATAAAAAAAATCAACAAGAAAACCCAAAATACACGTAAAAAATGGGGGAACCCCCACTTTAACCGATTTTAAAAATTTTGATGCTATAATTTTGGACCAATTAAAGACTCGAACTGCATTAAAAAATATCCAAAATTCACCCAAAACTCAAATTTTACCCTTAACACTGTTTATTGACAAGAAAATTGCATACATTTTAATAAAAATTTATTCATCTCCACAACACGAAACTCCAACAAATATGCAATTATGTTAAAATTAGCATCGAGGATGCAATCCTTGAAAATGTAGCGCAAAAACAACAGTAGGGCGTAGGAGTAGACTATTTAAACACACGTCACTATTTTCAGATTTTCACTTTTCCAGACCAGATATGCAGTTTCGTGTGTCACTATACTATAGATCAGCGATGGCGAACCTTTTTTGGTGGTGGGTCAAAATTAAATTAAAAAATAAAAAATTAACGTCGCGGGTCACATATTTCAATTAAGTATATTTAATATTAGACCAATTTTTATATTCACTTCTTTTTATTAAAAAAAATTACAAAATATTCAGTAAATAATTTTCGGACAGCATATGTGTTATTTAATAATACAAATTTACACATTGTACTTTTGAGACAACCTCTTATTATTTTTAAGGGCTTTCCCGAATTATGTATAATTATCGACATTTTGGACTTACTTTGAATCAATGCCCCACATATCAATAAGTAGATATTTAAAACGTATTTATGACCTTTTTTTACGTGGAAACATCTAGTTTTTAGTAATAGATATTATTATTTTACATATATTTTGAGATTGCATTTTCTATTAGAAAAAAATATTTTAGTAAATCAATTCTAGTTTATTCCAATATTTTAGGATTGGTTTGTGTTTTGTAAAAATTCAAAATCTACAATTTTAGAGAGAATTTCTGAACATTTTCGCGGGTAACTAAAAATTATCCATCGGGTCACTCCTTGACCCACGGGTCATAGGTTCGCCATCACTGCTATAGATAAATAAAATGGTTATATAAAATAATAAGGGTTTATGTATTCGTTTATATATTTTCATGCTGTGTTGGCAATAAAAAAAAATGATTGTGATATTCTCTCTGGTTGTGATCATTGATCAATATATAGTTCATGCAGCATTTAATTAAAATTATTAAAGAAATACACCAATTTTAATCCGTGTATACTCCTTATGTGTGTAGTTTTAGCTATGCATGCATCGGATCATAACTGGTTTGTTTCTTTAATGGTTCTAATCAATGTAAATTTATGGTTGTGATATATGATATATTTTTTATCAGATTTTACAACCTTAAACCATGTATAAATGGCTCGATTCTAGATGGTTTATGCATATGTTTAATATATGTCTCAATAAGTATATAAAAAAAATATTATTTGTAGCTTATATATTTATTATACGGGTTAGACTATTTTGCACTATGCGCGCCAATGTTGTACGATCATGATGTTAAGAGGCCTTTGCCCAAAAAGTAAGATAAGGTTTTGCGCTGGAGCAGATAACTTGAGCTGTAATTATCGGATTTTCATCTGGTTTTTTCCAAATGGTTGGTAATAGACCTACCTTTTACACTTTGTAGATTTTAACTTTTTGACCTAGGTTGTCTGGAAATTTCTGGAAGTTTTTTCATTTCCATATAAAAAAAACGTTGCGACCAAGATTTTTTGCACAGTTTTCAACCAATTTGGGTGAAATTTTGAAGACAAGTTTGGGCAAAGGCCTCTTAATGAGAATAATCTACGACTACGAGTATATTAAATTTATTTTATAATATGAAAACTAAAATGAATAGAAAAAATATAAAAAAAAAAAACAATTTTATAAAATTTAATGTTTTTTTTATTATTTATTTGTTTTATCATTTTTTTTTAAACATATAATATAAAATATTTTTTAATTTTTTATTACAACGGAGTTAAATATTAATTCCGAAATTAAAAATAATTTGATTTTTTAATTTTGTAATTTATGTTTTTCTTAATATTTTTTTTCATATATATATATATTTTTAATAACTATATAATACCGTAATTATAAATTTAAAAAAAAAAATATTTTTTTTAACTATAATTTTTTTTTTGTTATTTAAAAATATATTTTAAAGACTTTTTGCAACAATTTAATTTTTTTTTTTAAATTTCTTTTATGGTTTTAAACATTCACAAAGCTCATAAAAACTAATTATTAGAAAAATATTTATTTTTTACTTTTTAATATATATAATACAAAAAAAAAATTACACTAATTATTAAATTATTTCTAATTAAAATTTTGATGATTATTATTTTTAAATTTAATTTAATGCTTTTTTTTTGTTTATATTTTTCTATTTTTTGCAGAGCTAATTAAATTAATTAATTTTTGGAATGTCAAAAATGTTGTTCTTTAAAAAACTTCTTTAAAAAAGCTATTAATTCCTTTTTTATTTATTTATATATTGTTTTTAAAAAATTACTTATTTTTGATTTACATATTATTTTTGTTTGTTTTTCATTTCATTAAAATTAAAAAAAATGTGTCAAAATATTTACATGAAGGCACTGAGTTATTTTGTTCTTTTTTTTTCTCTTTAAATTCTTATTTTAATAATTAAATTAAATTAAATTATTTATTTATTAATATTTATAGAAGAAAATATTTTTATTTATTTTTTAAAATATAATTTTATGATTTTGGCGTACTTTTATTTTTTAATTTAATGAAATGTGAACTTTTTATAGACGCTATTTTTTTAATCTTTTTATTAAAAAAAAAAATATTTTCTTTTTTTTTTTATATATATTTAAATAAAAAAACTATCGAAATTTTATGTCGAAAAAAAATTAACTCTGAAGAATTTTAGCTGAGATAATTAATAATAATGTTGCTAGAATAATTGTTGTTGTTGGTGTTGTTTTGATTGTTGTAGCTAAATTTTTTCCATTTATCTCATCGTGTGGTTTATGATCGGTATTACCTGTTAACGGTTTTCAAAAATAAGGATAATAAAAATTATATTTTTGTATTTATTAAACACACAAAAAAAAAAGTATATTTAAAAATTGAATTATCTTAATTTTTCCAAAAAAAAAAAATTTTTAATTAAAAACATTTTTTTTGCATGTGTTTTAACTAATTTTGTTTAACTTTATAAGAAAAAAGTGCGTTTTATTTGTTTTGTGGTGTAAAAAATAAGAAATATATATTTAAATAATAAACGAATTTGCTTTTCGGTAATAATTTTTATTTTCAAATTATTGTATTTATCCGCTGATTTAAGGTTTCTTTATTTTGACGAAACCTTTATTAAATATTATAATTAAATTAGGTTGTCAATTTTTTTTTAAATAAAAATTTATGTTACATTTGTAATTTACAAGAAAAAATAAATAAATTTTATGTATTTACAAAATGAATGAAAAATAAAAATTTTAATAATGGTAAAAATTACGGAGAATTTGCCGAAAATATTAACATAAAGTTTTCAAAAATAATATTTGCCATTGACATAATTTCGAAAATTATTTTTTTTTACGAAAAGTTCGTTATTTGAATATGGAAAATTATATGAAAAATTTATTTTATACCACCAACAAAGATGGTCTGTAATAAGTTTTTAATAAATTTCAAGTTACTTTCGACAAATTGCCTATATGTACATTTTGGAAAAAAAGGCGAAAATTCTAGAAAATATCACAACGAATTTATTTTGATTCGACACTCAACATCACAATTCATGGAAATATTACTATAATTCGAAAAACAAACTCTATAAATTGTTTCGAAATGACTTAATATTAAATAGTTTTTGAATAAAAGAAGGAATATTATACTCAAAAAAGGATATAAATATAGAGAGAATTTTATAATAGTCTAAATGAAAATTTATATAAATAAAAAAAAAATATTTACAATTAATCCAAACTGAACGCACAACGTACATGATTGATTGATGTGTTTTACATATTATTATTTTTTTTTTGGAGTTGGATAAGCACAAAAAGTCTTCATTATTTTATATTTGTATAAAGTTTTTGATAGACGATCACATTTTACATTTATTAAATATTTTTTTTATTTTTTTTTCTATATTTTTGGAGCCAAAATAATTTTAAATCGATCCTTCTTCCTCAATAAAATTTGCTTTTTTTGTGTTTTGGCTTATTTTTATTTAATATTATTCCTAAATGTAATCGCCATTTGTATAAAAGTAAAAAATCGGTGGTGATCTTCGTCGTCCTAAATCTATACAATTTTTTATTTTTGGCGGTTTTTCAATAATTTTTTTGATGTTGTTGCACAAAATTTTACAATTTTCACGGAAAAAAAGCGCACATTTACATAATTTTTTGTTTGTTTTTTTTTTTTATAAAATAAAAATAAAAAATTATAAATTTAAAAATTAATTAAATTTTGTTTTATAGCAAATTAAAAAAGCACACAAAATGATAAAAAATATCGCAGGCGAACCTTTATTTTTTTTTCTTTAGAAGGATGCAAAATAAAAAATAAAAATTCGAACAAACAAATTTTGTATATTTTTTTTTTTTTTGAAAGGATGCGGTTAACTTCGAGTTATGTTGCCTGGAAAATATTATATTTAAGATAGAAAAAAAAATCATGCTAAATTATAAATAAAACAATTTTCATAAAACATAAAACAACATAAATATAAAAAATTGCAATTTGAATGTGTGTAACAAAAATATTGAAATTGTGATTTGTGCTTTTGTAATACAAAAAAACAAACAGGTGCAATTTATGCCTAAAGATATGCAATTACTTATTTTTTGATTAATGGTCTTTAAAAGTTCGTGTTTGATTATCTAATTTGGAGTAAAAGGGATTTTTTATTTAACCCTCTAACAGCCAGTTGATAAGTTTTTAGAATTAAAAAAATTTCTATTGCTTTTAACTAGTAATAAAATATAGAAAAAATTTCATAATAATAAGAGACTTGGCTTTCGAAATTCACAATTTTAATGGAACATGTTGGAGGGCTAACAAAAACTCAATTAAAACGTGCAAATTATACTTCTTTTATACGTATGACCCAGAGTTGAGCTTAAAGTGTGCTTTATTTGTTGTTGACATGCAAAATAAAATACTTTTTTTTTAATAAAATCAAACAAATTATCCTTCAATACATGCAAAATTTCTACGTTCAGTTTACGGATATTTTTCCATAGAATAAATGTTTTCCCATTTGCTCCTGTATTTTGTTGTATATACTAAAATACTACTATAATAATTTTGGTAATGTGTGATTACATCTGATAGTTTCCTTTTTACCATATAATAATTAAGTAAATTTCACCAATTTTTATATTAATTAAAAATTATATAAAAAGCAAATATTATTTTACAAAATTAATTTTTAAATTAATAAAAGCCGCAGCATGCATTTTGAAAAAAAAAATTATTAATTAAAAATATTATTTTCTGTGTTTTAATGTGATTAAAAACGTGCAATAATTTTTGTGTGTATATTATTCTTAAATATTAAAAATGAAAAAATATTTTTCAAAAACCAAATTTTTTATATAGGAAAAATATTTTTTCATTCTTTAAAAATTTATTTTATTTAAAAAATATATTATGATATAATTTTTGATAAATTGTTAGTGAAACCGACCATGTTAAGATTTTTCTATATTTTCAATTAATTTATTTTTAAATTTTTTCTTCCCATTTCAGTATAATTTAGTTTATATTTTAATGATTTTAATTTTAGGCCTTTTAAATTTATTTTTACAAAATTTAGTAGAAAAAAAATTAATTTAATTTTCTTGATAATTATTAAAAAATGTTAGTATAAACTATAATAAATTTAATTTAGACAAATACACAAATGAACATTGTTTTATTAGGATCTGTAGAAATTATAACTATATTCAAGTTTCTTTGGCTGGTAAGCAAATCACCGCAAATCATTTAATAATTATAGAATTTAAATTTTGTATAAAAATTAATTTTTGATTTAGTACAATTTTTTTTAAACGTTTCAAATAAATTGAAAATAATATTTTCAAGGATAATTACTTTTACATAAAAGTAATTGATATATTTTTTATATCCAGGCAAAAAATTTTTAGTTAGTATTTAGTTTTAGTATTTAGTCTTCTAAGGTAAGTTAAACGGAATTATAATTTCCTATCAGTACACAATCCTCCGTTAATTAACTCTAACTTAAAAAAAAAATTAATTACTTTATATTAAAAATTATATTAAAAAAATATTTTTAAATTTAATTGAAAATTATTAAATTAAATTATATAAAAATTACATTTTTATTAAAAGAACTAATTCAAAACTTTTATTCAAACTTTTTCATATAATTTTGTGTAATTTCAATAATTTACGAAATTAAATTCGCTAATCGTTAAAATTAATAGTAGAATTTATAAAATTCTGAATTTAAAAACATTTCTACAGATCCAGCTTTTACTATATATATGTTAATTTAAATAAGATTAAAATTAATTACTCAACCAAAAAATTAAATAAATTAAAATTATTAATTTACATTTACTTACCTTTTCTGATCTCCATAATTTTTAAAATTTAATATTTTATTAATTAAAATGAAAAAAATTAATTTTTAAAATGAAATATAATTAAAAAGAAATGAATAAATAAAATAGAAAATAAACCAACAACCCAACAAAAATAAAATTAATGAAATTTTAAATCAGGGACAAAAAATTTTCAAGGAAAACTTTTACAAAAGAAAAATAAGAAAATCAGACTTTTTAGTAAACAAAAAAAAAATTATTATATAATGAAGAATTCAAACTTTGAACATGTATTCTGTTACAAATACATATACATATATAATTTACAAAACATTAAACATAAATTTCCTTTTTTTGTATATAAAAATAATATTTTTTAAAGCCATTTTTTTTATAAAATCATTTTCAATTAGAGAATTTAATTAAAACTTTAAGATCAATGTTTGATCACATTTTCCTTTTTAAAGATTTATATTCTTAGTTAAACTTTATTTTGTTTTTTTTTTTTCTCTGTATCTTTTGTATATGATTTTTTTTAACCACAAAATAATTAAAAACGCGCATTTATTATATAAATAATAATCCTAAACATTTCCATCTGGTCGGTTCCACTCACCTGCATCGAAAATTAAATCATCAATATCATCACTATATGATGATAAATGATATCTGTCATCGTCATTGATAACATTACCTAATGAATTAAATGATGATGGTACATTTTGACAACCAAACCACCAATGTGCTGATGGTCGTGGGAATGGTGGATCAGCTTGATCAACCTAAAAAAATAAATTGGTTATATTACAATGATTTTTGGATGCCACAAAATAATATTAAATTTACCGAAAATGTTCTATCATTAAATCTATAATATTTATCAGCTTTAAAGAAATATGTATAACCATTTGTATATTGTAAGGCAGCATTTAAATTATTTGGTAAACCTTCCCAATTTGATATTGGCTTTGGATATGTTGCTTTAACTGGTGGTCTTTTTAATGGATCAAATCTCCAAAATTTACTACCTTTATAAAAATAGATTTTACCATTACCGCCCCATACCATTGCAGCATCTATATAATCTGGTATTCCTGTAAAACCTTCACTAATTTCTTTTGGATAATCACCATCCATTGTTGTACCAGCATAACGCCAATATTTTGTACCCTTAAAGAAATATGTTTTGCCATTTTTATATGTAAAAGCAGCATCAATATCACCTATATATTGAAATAAATGATATATTGAAATAGGTAAAGTGAGTAAATCATTCCAATGAACACACAAAAAAATTGAATTAGAGCTTAAATTTTTCGCTAAGTTGAAAGTTTTAGTTAAAAACCAACGATTAAAGTTAATAATAAATTTATAAAAGCTAAAATCTTTCAACTTCGAGTAAATTAAATTAAGAAAATCAAGTCTTTACCTGGTAATCCTTCCCATGTATCTGATATTAATTTAGGATATCCTGGTGAAACTGAATTTTCTGTTAATTTATAATATTTTTGTCCCTTAAATGCAAATGTTTGTCCATCATATGTATTAAATAATGCATCAATTTTTGAATCTTTACATAAATCTAAATCTCTTGGTTTTGTTGGTGGTGTAATAACAGCTGGTTTTGTTGTTGGTATAGTAACACCACTACCACCACCAGAACTATCATCAATTATTTTTTTCGTTTTACGTCCATATAATGCTTGAATAGCTAATACATCATCTGAATCTAATTTAAAAACTGGTTCATAACCACGATAAAATGGTGCCATTAATGCTGATCGTACATCAGAATGGCTTAAACCTAATGAATGACCAAATTCATGAGCAGCAACTTGAAATAGATTTGTACCACGATATGAATTTATAGTCCATTGTTCGGCATCATCAAAATGTGCATCACCGCCATAAACTGGAAAATAAGCATGTGCTAAAGTGCCACCAGGTCCATCAAATGGATCACCATCACCATGTTCATATTCTTCGAATCTATGTAAAACAAATACAAAAAATTAATTCCATGTTAACTTTAATTAATAAATTTAATTAATATAAAGTAATTTACCTAATTTCAATATGAACTGGTGTCCTTTTCTTTGCTGAAAATGATAAATCCGTATACGCTGACCATACATTAAATGCTTTTGCTAATTCTGCATCAACATCAGATTTTTTTAAACGTTTTGGATATTTTGTTATGGCATATGTTAATGTTTTTACTTTCCATCTACTACCTTGTAATGCATAACGTTTTGATCTTGTATCAGTACCAGAACCAACTTTATCTTTAACACCACAACGTGGTAATGACATTAATTCCATCGTTTCACTATCTAATTCACCAGTTACATTAAGTCCAGCAAAACCTTGAAAATCTTGTATTGCTTTTACCCATGTATTGGCATCTATTAAACCACCACTTGATGGATTTCTTGCTGTTGGTGGTAAATAACCAAATTGAGATAAATAAATCTGAAAAAAAATATATTTTTAATTTAAAATTATTCGAAAAAATTTAATTAGAATATTAAACTCTCTTATCCGCTGTTCCATAATGTAAACAGTAGAACAAAAATGAAATTATAATTAAAACTTTTAATGTGTGATTAAATTTAATCATTATAATGAAAATTTAAAAATTAGACTCATTGGTGTTTTTAAACCATTTATGGGGAAACCAATTACGCTTATTCGGTGATAGTTTACCACTAAACAATTTTTATTTTCAATAATTAAATGAATGTATACGAAAAAAAAAAAAAAAAATTAAACAAAATTATTTTTTAGTGGGGGATCATCGAAATTGATATATTAATTTTTTTTTTTACTAAGGTAAAAAACTCGAGGCTGATATGTGTCATCATTGATCTATCTTCGAAAAATTCATTTAGAATTTAAAATAAATAAAAATTCTAATATTCATTTATTTTTATGATATTTTTTATTGTAATTTTGTTTGTATACATTTGAAACTAAATTGCAGTATAGAAAAATATATTTTTGTTCAAAATGTAATATTAATAAAATATATTTAAAAATTTATAGAATAATCACGTAATTTATAAACTATTGTATAAGTATATAAATATGTATATATAGTGATTTCAAGCCTTGGATATGGATACGTTCTAGTAATTCAAAGTTTTTCAAAAAAAAAAAAGTGATTTTTTTTGATAACGATTAAAATTACGTAATAATATTTTGGTAACTGGCCAATAAACTATTAAAAAACAATTCCTCTGGAATAATAATTATTTTTTATATTTTGATATTTCAATTAAATATATAAGAATATAAAAAAGAAGGAAAATGATATAATAAATTCAGTTACTAAAATTTGAGAAATGAAGTATAAGCGAAAGTCAGCGAAATTAAATTGCTAATTTATTATATAAAATACAAATCTAATTATTGTAATTTCTAATATTCCAGATAAAATTTGGACATAATTAAGAGTTCAACAAAATTAAGGGAAAGTCGGCGAAAACATTTCTTAAATATAATTTGTTTTAATCTTAATACTTTTAATAATTCAGATTAAACTATAATCGATTGCGATAATAGAAACTATTTACTATAATTTCCTATAAGTGATTCCAACGAAATCCTCTTTAAAATTCAATGAAATGTAACACAAATTCTTAGAATTTTATTTTAATTATCATATAAAAGATTTTAACCCCATTTGCCTTATCAATTTCAAGTAACTTATTAAAAGAAACTAATGTAAATAGAGACGTTAAGTCTATTACTTTTGATTCATGTCAATAAAATAGTAAATATGTTAATCAAAAATTCATTACTTGTTATAAATGTTAAATTATTTAGTATAATATATTTATACATAATAAAAATGGAAGAAAATCAAAAGGGAAATGAAATAAAAATTGTATAAATCAAATGACAATCATAAATGATAAAAGGGTTTATTAATAAAATTTTACGCCTTCAAGTCACGTCTCTTAAAAATCATCACCACATATTGATTATTTTTATGAATATTAAATAAATTTTAATTTATAACAGATTAATTGTATTTAAATACAAATTTAATAAGCACACTAATTAATTTAGATATATTATCCTGTATTCTTACAAAAATGTAAAGAAAATTATATCGTATTTCTAATCGCTTTTTACCATAATTTATTGAAAAATATTAAAAATAATGAAATCTCTCAAGTCAAATCAATCTATAAAAAAGTTCCATAATTTCCGAATTAATTTGATAATTTATTACATTTCCTTTAACACTTTTATTTTTTTTTTTTTAAACATATTTGAAATATATACACAATATTTTGATATATAAGTTCAGAATTTTGTCGCATGCAATAATTTCTTTTGGTGTTTAAATATGTGGAAACAATAAATATTGCATTATTATAGATTATATGATGGCATGCATTTAATTAATCGCGTGTTGTCTACTATGTTAAAAGCTTAAAATTAGAAAAAGTTAAAAAAAAAAATATTTATTACATTATTTGCCAAGGTTAGATAAAAGTGAACAATAATATTGTATAAAAAAACCATGACTTCTAATTATATTTGCACATACAAAAAAAGGTGTAAATAGAAATCAATTATAAAAAATTTTCTAATGTACACATATTGGAGGTATAAAATTCCACGAAAATATTATTTATATTACATTCTTTTTGAATTGATCATAAAGAAACGCGATTTGCAAATAACGAAAAATGTATTTAAACAATTTTAAAGTTCAAGTTGAATAATAAAAAACATTGTGGACAAATTTTCAGCTTTAATTGTTCGAAAAAAAAGTTACAAACAATACGAAAGTAAAAATCTTCATTTTTTTTATTATTTAAATTTTTTTTGGATATAATTTGAACCTATGGTGCGTTGCACACCGGCTTTAATTTTGTACGTTTATCGAATTTATAATTTTTATTATATTGTTATAAATAAAATTGTTATTTTGTATTATAAGCTAATGACCGAAACAAAATTTTAGAAAAATTACATTTTTTTGTTTGTTTCCGATCTTAATTGTTTAGTAAATAACTAAAAACTACACGTAATATTTTAAGTAAGGTATTCACAAAATCAATTTTGTGTGTATGATTAATTCTAATTTTTATAGAAACAAAAAATTGTTCTACTGATCTTTGACCATATTATTAATTTCATTATTTGAAGAAAAAACAATGCTTCTACCCTGTGTCTAATCATTTAAGATTCGTAGAAATATACAAAAATCATGTTCATTATAATACATAAAATTGGTAAACAAAAAAAATATATAATTTCATTATTATTGTTTTCTGTTCAATTATTTAATTCATGACATTTAATTTTATATAAAATTTTTAATTAAAAACAATTAATGAAAACCATAAATTTGATTTAATAATTAATTTCTTGGAGTTTATAATGTTAATGATTGATTTCAATACATCATTGTATATAATTTAAAATTGATTTTATCTTATAATTTAATATTTAATTATCACTTGGATGTTGTAATTTATGAATTATTTTAATTTTTCTATTTAATTCAACAATTGCAATAATAATAATTTGTTGAATTGCGATTCATAAATTGAAATAATGAGGATCTATAATATTTTTAAGACTAGGATAAATGTTAATATTACTAATATGCTAAAGCTATTAAATTGAATTATTTAAGTATGCCTGAAGTCATTGGATTAAATATTAACTTTATTTGAATTGAGGAAAAAATGTCAGAAATATAATTAAGTGAGATGGAAATATATGCACTAAACTTGTAGAATTGAAATTATATCTTACAATATACATATAATTTGAATTTAACCAAATATTATTATGATAACTAAAATTTACCCAAAAATAATCACTCTAACTTATTGAGGTGCACAGTGAATTTTCAGCTAATAATCCATTTAGTTTATCTTACTAACAGATGATGAGCCAAAATTCCACTATGTACAATGTACCTAAGTCTTATTGCCAAAAAGGTCTGGTTGGTATATGCAAATTATAAATTTCTAGCAATTTCAATTAATTTTTTTTTGTACAAAACTATTTGTTAATATATTAATGAATTAACAATTAAACATATTTTCATTTATGAGGAAAACGTATATCTTGAATAGAAAAATTTCCACTTAATAATTAAATAAATTTGAATGTTAAAAGTTAAAACTAAATAACTATATGTATACATTAATAGCTATATTTATGATCGCTTATTTTATAAAATGAAGGTTCATAGTTATCTATTATTAAAAAAAATTAATTTGCTGATTTAAAAATGCCATGGAATTAAATTTCGTGTTGTAATGATTTGCTCATGTTCACTTCAACATGATTTGTAGTATATAATATGTTAAACAAAACTATATAAGATACAATAATTAGAGACAATGCAAACATCAACATGAGTGAATTAAACTCCGCGAAACTGAGTGAAAATTATCTTAAATGCTATAATTATATAAATGCTATAATTTTTTTTTCCAAATACAAAATGTTGTTATTTAATATACTATAATATATATAAATAAATTCTTATTTATTAATTAAATAAATTTAGAATTTCTCAGTCTTTAACTTATCATTTAAACATATATATCCAATAATATTTTTTTATGCATTTAATTTGGCCTTTAAAAATTATCTGCTATACGTACAATAAACGACATTAAAATTATATTAAATTGAATTTATAAATTTATGAATAAATTTTAATTACTTATTCAATTAACGTAATTTTAATGTTTTTCAACGAAATCGCGTAAATGTTTAAACTTAAATTAATTATGCCAAAATAATATACTATTTTTTTTTTTTAATAATTCATATATTCTTAAGAATGATTTTTTGGACAGACAAAATATGCTAATAATTTTTTTTTTAAAGGTGAAAAACCTTTTTGTCAATTATTATTTGTAAAATATATAAAAAAAAAAATTAAATACAGAATAAATTGGTAATAGTCCTTTTTGAATATTAAGAGAAATCATTTTTTTGTTTTTTTTTTGTTTATTTATTTTAGCCGACATTAAACATAAAATTGTAATGTTAAAAAAAAATAAAAAAAAAATTTGAAATTATTCTTTATAAAACTTAAAAAACTCAAATCAATCTTAACGAAAAAAAATCTAGATAATAAAAAAAATATAAATAAAAGAATTTCACCATAAAAGATTCGTTTTTTATATTTTCCGTTTATAGTGAAAGCAAATATAAATGTCACAAAAAAATAATATTAACATAAATTTAATGGATGGACATAAAGAGGTAAATACTTAAATGAATAATAATAATAATAATAATAATATTAAATGAAGATAAAAATGACTAAGTAAACTAAAACGAAAATGAATTTTTATTATGATAAAATTCAAGGCATTTTAATTCCTCCGAAAAGCATAATAAAACAAGGACGATACTCTTAACGAGTCAGACGCGTAAATTGTTTCACTATACTTATGAAATAGATTGTTTGATCAGTTCGCGCTTGTCAAAAGAGTTTATGGGTATGTTTTTTTTTATATGGAAAAGAATTTGAAATTTTTTATATGTCACTGAACTTTAATTTGAATTTTCGAAAAAACAAACAAACAACAATAATGATTCCAAAAAAAAAACACCAAATATTTTTGATAGTTTAGTATGCAATTGAAATATTAGTATGCAATATTTTTATACTTTGTTATAACTGCGATAAAATATCCTGAGAGGAATTATTAATATTTTACTAATAGAATAATTGAATTTAAATTTTGTTTATTATTTTGTTTGTTTGTTGCCCTTTTTATGTTATTTTTTATATGTATAAACATAAATTTCTTATATTTGCAAATGAAATTCTTTTTATATGTATATTAATTTTTGTATTAAATATTATATTCTTCAAATTTTTTAATTTTTTTTGTCATTTTATTAGTGGCTTTGTTTAATTTTTATATATATTTGATATTTTTATGGAGAATTATAAAAATGACCTCGAAATTGTCTTTCTTGAATACAAATTATAGAATTCCCCTTCTTACTTAAATAATATTTACTATAATGACAATTAACCAGAAAGTTAATAAAGATGATATTAAATTCAGTTCCAATGAATTTATTTATTTTTATAAAAAAAAAACACACACACACACAAAAAGATTGTTTTGGTTTACGTCTGTGCGTTGATCAAGCTTTTTTGTTATTTCAATTTCGGATTGGTGATGTTCTTACAATAATAAATTTAAAATATAAATATAATTCTTGATTAAAATAAATATAGTTTTTTTTGTTTGTTTATAATTCCTCACTCTGTTAAAGGTAATAAGGAAGAAAAATTTGCACATAAATGGTTATAGGTGATCAGACTAGGTAAAATATTTATTATAATTATGATAACATTATATATTTTAGTCTATAGTCCCAGATGTCACATAAAACATAGAATTAGAATAAATTATTATACAAAATTATAGATTTAATATAATTTTTTTTAATATTATTCACAAATAATTAGATGTGTCAAGTCAATAAGTGTGATTATTCTATATATTCTATATATTCTTGGTGAAAATGATTTAAGTATTTCTTTCCTTATTTACCAAATGGGACATGTCTAGATTCCCAGCTAAATGATATTGATCAAATGGGATAAATAAAACTGATAAGAAGATAACGATGTTAATAGTTGGAATTCCGACAGGACAATGCTTATATATACGGATAATTTTTTTAAAAAAATCTCTGATGATTTTCCAATATATGTGAATGTGATATGCCTTATTTAAAAGCCAAATTAAAATTCTGCATGCTGTCATCATCAGTATTTACTTTGTATTTGACTAGCAAGTAAAATTGAAATATTCGAATTAATTAAGCAAACAAACTTAATCTACATATTAAAGTATATTTTATTTTTGTTCTAAATTCATTTGAAGGGCTTGACATTTGAAATATTAAATAATATTTAATTTTTTAAATGACTTTATTACTCATTTACTCATTTGTTTTACTAATTCACACATTAAATCATTATAATTCATATTAAATTATATTGTAAATTAAATTATTAAATATTTTTCCATTGAACTTGGAACTATATTATTTACTATTACATTTACGTATACGTCACTATGATAATAATAATAATAGTGCAATTTATGATTATTATAAAAATAATATAATATTTATACTTCCGATTTTCATTAGTAAAAATTTAACAATATATTCGCAATATTAAAATTAACAAAACAAGGTGAAATTATATCGTGACATAAAATTATATATTATTTAAAAAATAAAATTTGTTTTATCAGAATTTGTTTCTGTGATTTTTATTTGTTTACATTTTTTTAATGGAAAGTTTAAATAAAACTTTTTTTTTATTATTATATGTTTATTGAGGTATTTGTATGACTCTGAACAGGTACCAGGAGTGTCTGTCTACCTTGATCGCGTGCATCTAATCATATTTTTCATTGTACAATATGTTTTTTTTTGCAATATAAAAAATTGTATCATGAGTGCTTATATATAACTATATATATGTAAGTACATAGCACATAATAGCATAAATATTTTTAAATATTTTAATTTTTTTTTTTTTTTGGAAAACTTTGAAAACAAAAAATTGTGCCAGTTTAATTTAATGATAGAATAATTTCTTGTCATATTTAACATGAAATTTAAAATTAATGATTTTACAATTTTATTTAAAATTTTTGGTATAAGAATAATTTACCCAATAATAAAATTTGTAAATAGAAACAAATAAATTTTTTTTTTGTTATTCTCAAAAAATAAATTACATTTCATTTGAATTTATTAAATTTTTCTGATATAATATTAAATTTCACATTGAATTTTTGATGTTAATTAAACAATATTTTTACTGAAAATTGAATATATTTTTTTGAACCAGAAAATTGATTAGATTATAAATTTAATTATCTCCTAATGTAACTCGTCATAGTATAATATTTTTTTTAGTAATGAAATGTTAAAGGCGGAACATTAATAAAAAAAAAAATATTTATTAAATTTTAATAAACTAGGACATGCAATTTTACTTTGGTAATTTGCAGTACTTTTTTGGGGTGGTTTAAAAGGGTATGATTTTAGTGTAAAAATACTGTAAATCGAATTTATTATTAGTGTTTAAGGATAATTTTATAGGTCAATAGCCGACAAAACAAAAACTTTTCAAACAGGTATATAAATATTTAAATTTAATTATGTATACTATAAATTTTAACTTTATATTGATTATTTTTATTTTAACCATAGGTTAAAATGAATTTAAATTTTATGTACGTTACACATATACCTATTTATATATATATAGTACATATATTTATGAAACGACCTACATAATTTCTTTTTTTTAAATATAATATACTTTCTTTTGTGACTTTTATACTTTAATTTTGCAGAAATGTGCATTAAATAACATGTTATAAATATATTTACTCTCTTTAAAATTGTTTAATAATACATACTTTTTTCACTCTGGCGGATTATAATTTATGTAATAACTTTCCTTAAAAATCGAACCAGTTTTAAATATAATGATTACGAATTTAATTTTTGGTGTGTTGTTGGATGTGAGTGCCTTTTTAGATGAAAAATACTTGTACAGAAATATTTATACATATATTTTTTGAAAAAAAATTGTACCTACATATATATATGTATATATTACCGTATTGTGAATATTGTGAACTTAAGGAAATTAATTTTTACATTGATATTTATATGCTTTTTCTCATAAATTATGAGTTTTTAGTAAAGTTTAAAATTTAGATTTCATTGTAGAAAGCAACCACAAAAATTATCACTTTTAGTAAACATTAGAGCTACAAAATTTTATAGTCAAGTTTTTGTAAGCATTAATGAGAATTGGCTTAATATATCCGAAATAAATAAAAGATTTAAGAAATCACAATTAATATACTTTTTCCTACTAGAACAAAATACTTCAATATTTTGTACTAAAAATTTTGTACGAAGAATTTTATTATGAATTTGTATTAGTATTAGTATAGTTTATTTAGTATGTTTACCATTAAATCAATTTAATACATTAATCAATAATTTCAAAAATTCTTCTATACGAGTACACAATTTTTATATTACATCATTTCATATCCCAAGTTTATTTAATGTCTACTACAGTAAATTTATGATCAAATATATAATGTTATTTTATAGAAAATAAATTTGTTAAAAATAGATATTCATTTTTTTAAATATACAAAATTTTATTGAAATGTATTTTTTTTTTTTAATTAAAATTGTGAAGAATAATTTTTTTTATATTATATTGTACACATGCCAAAATCACATTACAGTCACACCTGATCATGAAACCATGAAATTAACATATAACATTATATAAAAATCATGATCAGCAATTTATGTACAAAGTAATAAATCTGATTTTTTACTATAGATTTAGATTTAAAGTATGACTTAGCTTAGCTAAAATGAATTTTATTATTTTAGTAACCTTTGAAAGTAACAAAAGAAATAAAAAATTAATATACGAGTATTTATGTAATATTTATCTCGTGAGTTCATAAGTTTAATTTAATGTTCTTTGTCAGCATAAAATCATAATTTTTTAAAAATATAATTAAATAATTTTTTGTTGATTAAGTAAAAAAAAAAATTCTGTTTTTACCACGATGACATATAAAATTTCACCAGAAAAATATTGACAATTTTGTATTTAGCATTTTTGTAAACCTAATCTTAACTAGAAATTTGTCATTGATTAAAAATACAAATATGTAATAACAATTTCTAATTGATATGTTCTATCAACCATGAAAAACTTATTTTTATTTTCATTGACAAGGCTATAAATTTTTCATTTATATGATGATCCATTGACAAATATTGGTTAAATTTTGTTTCGGTCATCAAACTATATTACTGCCAAAAAATAATGTATACTATCATTTTTTGTCCCTATGACAATAATTGTTTTTTTTTGTTATATATTTGCGATCAACTTAATTAGAAAATAATTACAAGTACAATTATTGCGCATAATAGAGAACTAAACAGAACAGACACAGACAAAACATATTATTATAATATGGAAAATCTTTTAAATTAAACAACAACCATTTTGCTAATTACAGTCGAATCTGATTTATTTAACGATAAATCCGAGAATGTTAAATTAATTAGCTGGAAATATTGGAAAATTAAATATATGAAGATTTTTAATATTATTATGACATATTTTCCTCTTATATCTTTCAATATTACCTGTTAATTTAAAATGTTCGAAAGTCAATAGTCAAAATAATCGAAGGGTGAATATCTGGAAATGCAATAAGCAAAATCGGAAAAGTGCACTTAAAATTGAATATCGAATATTTTATTAAGAATTTGAAGAATTGGAAACATGTGATAAGTAATCTGAAAAATTAATCAAATAATCGGTTTTTTTGTAGGAAAATTCCAATTTGTATGATCGGAAAAGTCAAATAATCAAAATACTTTGTATTCCACTGTAATGTCAGACATTCAAGGTTACACATTTTATAGACTTTTGTTCAGTATATAAAAATAATGATCAATTTAAAAATTTGTCAACATAAAGCACTAAACATTCTCTCGTAGAGATATCAATAATATAATTTTTACTATAAAAAATTAAAGTGACTCAAAAACATCGAATTCTAATTTACTAAAATTAATAAACAAAAATTGAAAATTCTTATTATTATTAAAAAAAAATTATTTTGATTTGTTTTTGTTACGATTTAATTGCGTTATATTTTATGATAATGAAAATTAAATAAATTTTCAGATAATAAATTTCTCTTCCGACAAGTATTAATTAATTTATTTATATATAATATATGTCGAACTGTAAATACGTGTAAAATATTTAAATTAATTCCGGAATTTATTATATTCTCTTTAATTTTAATTTGAAATTTTTTACAACTTTTATTATGTCCCTGGAAATAAATTATAATTGAAATTAATAAAAAAAAAATATATGAATTAAATTATTCACGTAAAAATTATTAATTTAATATTTTATTCTGATGTTAAAATGATTAGAAAAGTTTAAGACATTGTGGTGAGCTTTTATACTTATATATAAGAACCATAAATAAATACATAATTAATTTTTATATACTTAATTATTATTTTTTTACATATCTGCTTTTATGTACATATTAATTTAATTAAATATCGATTCGGAATTACTTTTTATGCAATAATTTTCTCGAAATCTTTTACGAAATTATTAAGTGACTTTCCGCGTAATTCCTCCATTTCCATTTGCCAATAATATTTCCATCAGTCAATTTAATCAAATTGATTTATTGTGCAACAAAATGATTTACAATTTAATTAATTTTCATTAATTTGATTTGACAATTTGTATAAATTTTTCTCAATTATCTTGGTCAATGCACTATAAAATTGATAATGAAAATTGATTCAATTTTTTTTGGTATCAATTAATGTTTCCAATTCAAAACTTTGTTGGTCTCATAATTTTGTTTGGAATTAATTTAATTATTCAAATATATTTTTACAACCCTGAAAACTTCATATAGTTAAAAAAAGATAATGTCCTCAACTATTCTGCACTTAGTATTAAATAGAATCCAAAAATGTAAATCAAAGACAGAAAAATTACTGACTGAAATTTTTCAATTCATTTTTCTCATTATACATTTATAAAGTACAAAACTGCGAAATTTTTAGTGCATCAATTCAAAATTGTAACAGAGCATCCTAACTACGTTTTGGTTTAGGTTAATTGGACAATTAAAACAAATTAAGGAAATGATGACCACGCGATTTTCTCTCCATTCAATAATACATATATAAATATTATTTGAACAACTGAATTCTAAATATTTAATAAATTTCTCCACTTAAATAATAATAATGTTGACAATTTTACTATAATTTTAAATTTATGGTTAGGTAAATTCAATTTTTTTTAAATTATTAATAATAGAATGTTACGTAAAATATGTGTTATTCGCTATTCTATTTGTTGTGAACGGAAATGTTACGTTTTTTCATAAATTTTTTTTTAAAGGTAAAAATTACCTCTTTTTTTATAGAATTGTAAAACTGTTTTTACTACACTATAAAAAATCACTAAAATTTAAATAGAAAATTGAAATTAATTTATGTTACATTTTATGCATATATTGATTTATTTTTTCTTTGGTTGATGACTCAAAAAAAGGTTGCGTGATTGAAAATTTATATTGCATGCTTTATTGATATAATTAATAAATAGCAAAATCATCAAAAATATATAATAGTTAGTCATTGTGTTGAATGTCGTGTATTTAATGTATATATAAAATGACCAACCAATGAGCATGAAAAATTACCACAAGTTCACACAAAACAAGAAAGTTTAATTATTAGAAATTTTATTATATACTCGTATAATGTCTTTAGAGACTAGAAAGGCACTTAGGTAAAATATATTTTCACTGGTAGTTGTTATATATTAGTATAGTATTTGAATATTTGAAAAATTTATAAATTTAGAAGGTCATCAAACTTTTTAGACTCCATGTACTATAAAATTAATTTTAGATTTTTTATTGTAATATATATAATTTTTACTATAAACTTACAGAAAGAACAAATATTGATTTTGAAAATTCAAATAAATTTAGATTCTTAATTGCGTGTGTCACGCAAAATTCGTTACTCTCATTATTCACAAGAAGGAAATCCTTATGAAGAACTTAATTAGATTTCTCAAACACAACAAAAAATATAATTTATGGTATTCGTTTTATATATATGTAAGATCCTTTAATTAAAGGATATTTGAAAAATGTAAAATAGTCTGTTGAATATTCAAATAATGTATTTCAGAATAAATTAGAATTTTTTTCTCTTTGTGGTTGTATTTAATTATTAAATTATAGTATATATAATTTTTTTTATAATTACTAGGTGCGTTTTATTCGTAATTTACAACGAAACCATAATGTTATTAAATATTCAAACACAAAATTCGAATTCTAAATTTAAAATTTTGGCTTAGTTAAATTTAATTTTGCGGATTATTTTCAAAATTAAATTAAATTTAGCTAAATTTCAACTCGACAACAGCTATAAGAAAAATTTAATTAAATTTTTAAACATATGGTGAATTTTCCGCAAAACTTTTGACGTTATTTTTATGGAAAAAATTTATTAAAATGCCAAAAGTAAATCCTTTTTTGGTAACAAACATCGTATACCTTCCGATTACATTATCGCTTGTACATTATCCTATAATTATAATTTACACCCTTAGCTAAATTTATACCCCAAGTTAGTAACAGTAGAGTATTTTATAAAAGACTATCCAAACTTTTGATATTTAAAAAAGAAATTTATATTTATAGTGGAAGACAGGAAATACCTAAACAATATATAAATTTTATCAAAAATTTATGCAAACAAAAATCCATATTCCATAAAAATTGTTGAAGCAAAAAAAAAAAATTATGAATTTTTAAACATTTGTACAAAAAAAAATATGCTAAAATTAAAGTGGGATAATTTTAGATTATATGTTATTTAAATTTTTCCGGATAATTACAATTTTTTTGGTTTTTTTTTGTTCAAAAAATAATTTTTCTATAGAAAAATATAATTCAGAATATTTCTTTTTGTAAAAGTTTGAGATTTCCGTCAGATTTACCAAAAATTTATGGTAATTTATAATTTATATTTTTAAATATAAATAAAATGAAATTAATTAACAAGACAACACAAATTTTTAAATTCTTAATAATAATTTATTCTGTATATGTATATGGCTCTGACTCACCTCAGCTCCTGTCGTTGATTGAATTGGATTTCCATTGGAAATTTTTGCTAAAATTAATACCAAAGTGGCAGCTGTAATGAAAATTCTCCTAAATATTTCGTTATTCATTTTTATCTTAAGACTTTGTTGTCGTTCAATCATTATTATTATACTATTTATGATATATATTTTTTGTTATTTGGAAAATTCAGTACTTCAAATATTTTAATATCTGTAAAAAAAGAAAAACATAAGAAAAAATTATATTAATTTTTTAAAATTATAAATTATATGATAATAAAGACAAGCATTGTAGATATTTTAACATAGTGGAAGCTTTTATGTTACGAAATTGACAGAAATATATGAAATTTAAATACGAAGTTTTTATCTTACAAAAATTTTAGATTAAATTTTAATTATGAAAATAATTTTTTAAATAAAGATTAATTGAAATTAAAAAAATTGATTATTATGAACTACTCATATATTTGGTATAACAAAGAACGCTTATACGAAACATAATAAAATATTAAAC
Source organism: Empis stercorea (assembly GCA_949752835.1). Classification (NCBI taxonomy): domain Eukaryota; kingdom Metazoa; phylum Arthropoda; class Insecta; order Diptera; family Empididae; genus Empis; species Empis stercorea. The sequence goes on along the minus strand of OX457088.1, from coordinate 11,870,070 downwards.
TAAAATTAGAATATTGCGAATTGATTTAAAGTTTATTAGAATATAAACTTTATAATTTAAATTGTATTAATTCAGACCGTAATATTAAATTTTAAATGTCGAATTATTTAGTTTTAAATCTATTAAAAATTTATTATTAAAAATTTAGTAATTTTCGGTATGGAGAAATTAGATTTTGATCGAAGAACCAACTAAAGTCCAGTAATCAAAATGAAATACTGAAAGCATATTCATTTTTATACACTTAATGTCCCTTTTTTCGGAAGAAAATAAATTAATTAAATTAAAGAAATTAAAATTATATTTACATTATTTTGTATATGAATTGTTCAAATTATGGAAATAAAGTTCTGTGCATAAAATATATGTAGATACATACAAGAAACAAAATTAACATATTCCAAATATGTATATATACAAGCTTTTAATTATTAATATCATTCTGTATATAAAATATATTTAAATTATGTATCCAGGATATTTTTGTACTACACTATTTCAATATGTTTCTGTTACTATTATTATTAGGGTAGGTTTTTCTTTATTAAAATATATTTACATTATTAGTGTTGAGTGTTACACCCTTATTATTATTACTAACCATATACATGTGTAAAATTCTTATTATGAACTAAACATACATATACTCGTATGTTTGTAGATGGTATCCTAAAAAAAGGATACCAAAAGAATTTAGGGCAAAAACTATAAAGTGTGTTTTTTATTAGGCCAAATAATGTTATTGCTGAGAAATTTATGTCAGACATAATAAAAGTTGATTTTCGATAAAAATTTCATTTTAATTAAATATTTAAATAATTTCTTTTTGTTATATTTATCGAACATTTCAAGTTTTTGGTTTGCGTGATTAGGAAAATATTATTTAGTTAATTAAGTATAAATCAATAGGTGGTTTTTTTCTATATAATTAATGTTAATCAATAAACTATATAGAGTAATTTTGATTAATTAATTTATTAGTTTATTTTATGGAAAATGTCCAAAACAAACCAAGGAAAAAAATGGTTTTGTTTAAATATAAAAATTAATTTACTAATTTATAGAAGAAATAAAATTTAACACCAAATATTTATGTAGAGTGTAAATAATTTCAAATATATCTTGTAACACATTTCCATTTCACATATTTATGTTAATGGTTTATGTTAATTAGCTATAAAAAGTATTATAAATTAAAATCTCCTTATGTCAAATAAATATTTTTAACGAAGTATAAAAGTTGATTGTAAATTGTTATCAGTTTATATGGCGTCTACTCTATCATAATTGAAATTATGTCACTATATTAATCTAATATATTAGTTATAAATTTTGCATTTTAATCTCAAAATGACTTAAACCAATAGGAATTTATTATTTTGTGTATATTTAATTTAATGCAAAGTTTTATGAATTTATAATTATAATTTCGTTCAAAAATTTTACAATTTTATACCATTAAATAAGCAATTTACTACATACAACCAATATTAATTTAATAGTTGGTTGTATATGTTTATTGTAACCATGACTTAATAATTTATAAATTCTGAAATTGATCAAAAATTTAATATTTTTAATGTCAGAGTAAAATTAAATTCTATTTTATGAAAAGTAATAGGTAAAATGTGTTTAAAGTTATTAGAAACTATTTCAAATTTTAAGGGAAAAATAACATTTGACTTTGTTCTTATAATTAATTAATATGAAAATATGAAAATAATATGAAAATGAGGTAACATTTAAAATGATCAAAAATCCAAATTTAATGTCTAAATTAAATTAAACCACAAAAATTTATAACAAAAATTGAATAAATTTTTCATTTTCAATTTTATTTAAATTTTAATTAAATCAAACTATAAAAATCAATTTCATATGAACAATTTTTTGAAAGTATTTTATGTAATTATATAAAGTAATTATCACTTAGTAAAGTTCAATTTTAATTTTAATTTTTTACGGAAAAATCCGGTATATGGATTTTCCATTAGAATATTTATGAGATTCTGCAATTTCTACCTGATTTTGATAATATTACAAGTTTTTATAATAAACTTTAATCATTATTTCCAATATACATTTTTTTTGTATGTCAATTTTAAATAACCTGTTTAAAATGATGACTAAACATTTTATTATTTCATTAAAAAATAACATAACAAAAAATACTTAAAAAAATAAAGTTTTGTTAAATATTATTTTTTTTTATAAAAATTTTTATATACTAACTTATATAATCACATAAAAAAAATATATAGATTAGATATGATGACAAAATACATTACAGCTTATCTTTTGGTATATAGTTTATTTATAAAATTTGTTGGTATCTAATCAATATTTATTTATTTTTTTTTTACATTCTCACATTGTTTCGCTTATCTTAAAAACAAACAATAATTGGGAAAACTTTCAAAATATAAAATCTAAAAAAAAAAGTTGTATATGTATAACAGGTGCACAAAGTAACAAATAATTATAATTTCATTAATTATTTGTTAATATATACCTATAATGTATTTAGAAATAATTTTTTTAATCAATAAATTTTGTTCTTGACCAAAACATAAATTTTTCATGTTGTGCAGGTTGAATAATAATTTTTTCTTAGGGTGGGTATGATATCAAAATTACTTTTTTTTTATTAATTTTTGGTTCATCAGGGTCAAAACTTTTTGTTTTTTATCTTATCTCCAAAAAAAAAAAATAAATAAATAAATTATGAAAATTAATTTGAAAAAAAAAAAAAATATTGATAAAATTTCGAAGGTCTTGTTAAATAATTAAAATTAACTAAAATAAATTATATATAATAAATTTTTAGTATTGCTCACCTTTTTTTTTTTAATTATTAATAATCATATATAAATCACAGGTTAAAATTTATGTTTTGTTAATTTGATGACTCAGTAATAAGATAGAAAATTAAGTAAATATACTATTATTAATTATGTAGAAACTAAATAATGTTTTTTTTGCTGTGTTAGTTTTTTTTTCTAAATAAATTTTTAAAGAATCATCACTAAACTATATTATACTAATTATTGGATTTTCACCTGGTGACTAAATTTCAAATTATTTTACATTATTTTTTTTTTAAACAAAAATCGTTTTAATATTTTATTTGCCAAATTAAGAGAAAAACTTTTAAACAAAAAAAAAAAAATAATTATTTAATATTTCATTTTTCCTATATAAGATTAAAGTTCACCGCACTTTACAATCAAACTTTGAACCAAATTCAGTTAAAAAGATTAAGTAACGCAAACGCAACACACAACTAAGTATATATAAAAAAAATTGTACGTTTTCTTCACGATTTTGATTGTCAATTCGATTTTTTATTTCAATTAAAATTCTTTTTAATTAAAATTTATTTAGTTTAAATATTTTAGATTGGAATTAAACGAAAATCACCACACAGTGTCTTTTATACATTAAGTGAAGACGATGATGACTACAAATATATATATAAAATAAAACACGCGCGATCACTTTCGCAAATTTCATACGACTATTTTTTGTATTTGGCCTCAGTCATTGCAGAATTAAACAAAAAATTTTAAGCTATAGATGAGATATATAGGATTTGTTGAAAAAGCACAAAACAAAAGAGTGTATGAGCATAATTTGTCAACTCAATATTTTTTTGGAGATAGTATATTCATATACTACTAAGTATATAAGTCAGATAGTAAATAATTTGAGTAAAAAGCATAGACTGGTTGAGAAAAACCCCTTTTTGTATGTTTATTGTGCGGTTCATTGATGACGACGATCATATTGATCATGATTAATACTAAAATTCGCAGAATTTTTTTTGTATTTTGGGCGATATTAAAAAAAAATATATTGTATCTTGAATTTTGTTATATCTTTAACAAGAAAATAGAAGATGCGCGCTGCGCCTATAAAGCATTGTACAAAAAATATCAAGCACACACCAGAGAAATGACGTGTTCAATGTTTTTTAATTTTGTAGTTTTTCTTCAACAATAAAAATTACAAAATTAATTAATTTTTTTTTTTTCATTTTTTTTGGGACTTTGTTTTTGTTGAAACAGAATTTTTTTTTTTTCATTATTTGCGTTTCAGAGTGATAGTGAAAAATTGGTTCTTTGTGTATTTAGACTGACTGTGTCAGTTTCCTTTCTCTTTGCCGGTTAAGTAAAATAAATGTCAACTTTAATGTAATATTTTTAAAGCAAAAAAAAAAAATTATATTAAAGAAACATCTGTTTTCGCTTCTACATTTTATAAGACAAAAAACGAAATATTTGCATTAGGTCTTTGCCCCGCGGTATGATCATTTGCTGATTTTTATTTTTAAATCGAAAATAGAGACATTGAATAAACTTGATTAATAAATGAAAAAAAAAACTATTAATATACCAAATTCGTTATTATGTATTAGGAATTATAAATTATAATGAATGAACAGAAAGCTATAAAGCTAGAAAATTAAAAAAAAAGTAAATAAAGAATAAAAAAATAATCGAATTGATGAATCATAGCATAAAATTTCTTAGAAAAATGATCGACTAACTTTTCGACTAACATTCTCCGTTAATTTTTTTTTTTAAGATTTAAAAGCTTTTGAATATTTTAACATATTATTTTTTATGAATCAATAATTGATCTTGTTTTTTTTTTTGCATAAACAATGAAATTTCTTTAAGAAAACTTTTACCTGTCAAGTTTTGTCAATCAAACTTTTATATTTGTAGATAATCTATTGAGGGCTAGGAGGGGGGCTAAGAATGTCAGTTTAGTTATTAATGATTAACAAAAAATTGCACTCTCTATGGATGACTCATTCTCATTCGTAAGTTAAGTTTCTATGAGGAATTTACAAATTTTATTTTTTATGATTTCGCGGATTTATGAATGAATTTTCAAAAATTTTATTAAAAAAAAATAATTAATGAATTTTTATATTTTGTGGTTTTGTATTTGTACAAATTTGGGGCAAATTTTTTAATGTGTAGGCGAAAAATAAAACTGTTAAATAAAATTTATTTTATAGGAAATTAAAATAAGAAAATATTATTTATATATGATTTAAAGTTTATTTTTCTATTAAAGAAAATATTGTACATTATAACAAGCTTTTTTATACTTTTAAGTATACAAATATAGATTTTAAACGTGGGTAAAGATTAGGAGTTAAATTTTGTTTAAACTTTTCATAAGAGAGAAATTATATTTTTGATAACAGATGATTTATTATAATAATTGTTTAATAAATTAATTTTTATTCTAGTTTAATATATAATTGTTTTTTTTTTGTATATTAAGTTGGTAAATATTAAGTAATAAAGTTCAGTTTTCAGTATAGTTGAGAAGTAATTGGTAGACTTTAGTCTAAAATAAATTAGATTTCAAGATTTTCTGATTAATTTTAACGAAATTATAAATTTGAAATTATAAGTTGCCTTCTGTTTTATGAAAATAATTTATATTATTCTATTTGAAGAGTCGATATTCTAAAAACCTTTAAAGTATGTGTGTGGAAGTGTGTGGAAATATTGCCCAGAAATATTGTAGACTAGAAGATTATTTGGGTCATTTATAAGTAAAATGTCATTCTAATCATCCGAATATTAGGTCTTGTTAATTAAGTTTTTATAAGTCTGTAAAATTAATATCTCTAAAATCTATAAATGTATAAGAAAATCTTTCAAATTTGTATACTTCTTTCAAATGTGTAATATCAAATTATTAAGATAAATTAATTGGTTAATTATTAAAGAAATGTTAAAAAATTATTTAAATTACAAAACTGTTATCAGATTAATTAAATAGTTGTATTTAATTTAAACAGACTGTTGGATATTACACTTTAAAACGAACTAGAAATATTACAGATATATTAATTTTGAATAAATCGGACTTTGAATTTCTAGTTTTAATTTTAAATACAATCATTTAATTAATCTGATTTTAATTAAATTTAAATCCAAGAAATCTGTCTTTAAAATAACATTGTAACAATTCACTTCTACAGCGACCTTACAAATAAAAATATCATAATTTTAGAAGCAAAAATTCTGCATTTTTGTTATTTCTAGTTTTGAAAAAATACATAAATGCAAAACCAATTTTCATTGTAAAAACTCACCTTTTTCTTACAAAATCATCAATTCTTAAATCAAATTACGAAAAAAAATTGAATTCACAGTTTCCTTTGTATACAATTTTCATAAATTTCTTTTTTTGGAGAAATTAAATCTAAATGAAAATTTCTTTATTCAATCGTTGAATTGAAATAATTTTTCCTTCTTTTTGAAAACAAAGAATTGCGATTATATAAAAAATCTTCCTATATAAAGTTTTTCTCAAATGAAAAATTTATCACACATTCTCCAAAAAAAAAAATAATTCAAATCACAAATATAAAATTTTTTTCTTTGTTATTAAATAATTTAAATATTTTTTTTATGAACTTTTTATCTTATCATAAAAACTTATAAAAATTTATTTACAAAATTTACACATTTACAAAAATAAAAAAAAAATTACGCAAAAAACAAATTGAATTTTATTAAAATTAATCCTTAACAATTTTAGATATTTCACTACCCAGAGCCGCTCTGGTTCAATATGCAATCTTTCAAAGCTAAATATTAAATGTTCTTATATCGAATTCAACAGAGTGCATAACGTTTAATGTCTGAACTTACGCTAATATATAAAATAATTTTTAGAATTAAGTAACTTTTGATATTTTTTTTTTATTTGTTTAAATAATACGAGAATTACTTGTTGTTGTTATAAAATCAATGATTCACTTTTTTTATTCACTTAACATACTATAAATTTCGATCCACTCAAAAACTTAAATTACTATAGCTAGATAGACGGCTTCAAATTCACTCAAATTATAAACTGATAATAAAATTTAAAACTTTGTGTTTTTTTTTAATTAATCACAATTTTTTAGTATTCAAAGAAATGAGAAATTAAGCTTTTTTTTTGTATGTAAAAATAATAAAAAGCTTTTTATTTTATTTGTTTAATTGTATTCGTGTTTTATGTTTATTTTAGAGAATAAAAATTTAAATATTTTATTAATAAAGACTAATTTTGTTTGCACGATTTTCTGTTTTGATTGGACAATTTTAAAAAATTTCAAAAAAAAAAAAAATTAAATAAATGAAATTTCTTTAATTTATAAGTCAATCAGTTTTAGATCGTATTTTAAGACTAAAACCATATATGATTTTTGCAAACCTTTTTATATCAAATAAACCACCACACAACATAATTCAAAACAGAAACGAAACATTTTATTGAAAGCTATTTAAAAAAGTTGTTAAAAAAAAAAAATATTTATGGATTTTTCATGGCGGGGTAAAAAATTTAATCGACAATGTTTTATAATTTTATATTATACAAGAATTTGCGATGCAAACGTTATGCACTTTATAAATTTTTATAGTAAATTGATTGAATTTAATAAGAAAATTTAAAGAATAATTAATTTAATTTAATTTAATTTATTTGCAACCTGTTGAAAATATTATAAATACATAATAGTACATGAAAAGAGCAAAATTAAGTAATTGATTTTATATATATTTGATATTGATAGAGTGATAAATTTTTGTTATAAATTGATTAGACAAACTTAATACATATATAACAGGTTTAATCAACAACAACACAGCTAAATACATGAACGTTTTCAATCACTAGCATAGCATTTACTACAGTAAAAAAACCTAACACATTATTATTTTTAGATTTCGAATTTTAAATAAAAATTATAAGAAATTCAATATTTACTATATATATATAAATGGACTTAACGAGAGTAAACCAACAACTGTTTTTTATTTTCAAACAAATTTTTTGAATTCGTTAATACTAAATTTTTGAAAGTAATAAAATCCTTTTTGGTTTCCTTTTTGTTTTGTAGTTTTTCTTTTTGAAGGACTTGCATGACTAGTAACACTGAATATAATAAGGAAACAAAACAAATATGTTGTAGGTATATTCATTCATTCACTATACTATTCATACAATTTTTGTATCGATTTAAGGATAAAATGAAAAAACTTTTTAATATCGATTTAAGGATAAAATGAAAATTGAAAAGTCAACTAAGTTAAGTAAATTAAATGGCGATATTTAATTTTTCAAATGACTGGAAATATAATTATAATTATAATTAATTACATATTTATTTAGCCCTTAGTGAAGCAAGGTCGAAGAAATATTTATAATTAATATTTTTGATTTATTAGATTTTTCATAATTTTCTTTAATTGGTTTTCTAAATAAATAAATTTAATTAATTTATTATAGCTTTATGAAATATAAAAAAAAATATATCAAATTGTAACAATAAAAACTTTTAATTTACCTAAAACTAATTATAGTTATTTATGGTTCTAAAGTAGTACACCACTTAATCAAACAAGGGTGAAGAAATAATTTTCTAATTAATATTTTGATTTATGTATTAGATTTTTCCAATTTCCTTAAATTGTTCTCATTATTTCAAATAATTATCACGAAAATTAAATAAAATTTGTACATTTATTAGGTACTTTTATGGGGAACCAGAAAAATTATCACAGAAATTTTATAATTAAAAAAAGTTTTATAGTTCAATTTATAAAAATGGTTTTCCCATAAATTTTATGGTTACTCAAAAGTACAAAAATAACCAACAGTTCGACAAACTGAAATGAAAAATTACAAATAATTTAGTAGTTTCTTCAAAAAGGGATATATTCAGAATATTTTGTAATTGAAGGGTGGTATTTTTTAGTTTTAAAAGGAGTGGCTCTGTGGTATTGCACATGCTTTTTTTAATTTAAATATAAAGATAATTTTGTTATATTATTTTAGGGGTGGTTGCTCTTTTTTTTTGTTATATGTCAACGTTGTCTAGGTAATTTGTAAATGTCAATTTCCAGTTGGATACTATGTTTTTAAAATCATAAATCAAGTAAATATTCTATATTTGTGTTTTTTTTAAACAAAAATAAATAAATTCTAATTATATATTTGTTGTGTTTTTTAACAATTACTGATAGTAATTTATATTTAATTTTTGTATAATTTCATTGATATTCTTAGAGTGTTGTGAATTTAACATAAATTATTTTGTTAATTACACAATTGATTTATTTTTGGCAAATTTCCCAAAAATTTCTATAGTATTTGCTTAATATTCTGATTTCTTTTTTGTATTGGTTTTTAAATATTAATGATTAGAATAAACTTTATATATATGTATATAATTCAGTTTTTGATGATTATGATAATATTTGTTATATATACTCGTATTTAATCAAAATTCTTACTAGTGACCTTAATTTTCTTGGCAAATTAAATTTACTTAGAATCATTTTACTATAAATTGACCCATTTTCGGTCAAATTATAGTAAACTTGAACTTTATATTAAATAATATTTACAAATTTGTTGTTTAATGATGATTATTATTACCGTATAACTTTTTCCTAGAGTGACCAATTCGTACAATTAATATCTAAATTTTGTGACCATATATGTCGAATATTTTGCCAAATTATTCCCGTTGAATAATCATAATGCCTGCAAAAGTTTTATCGAAAAAGGATATTGAAAAAAGAAGTACAACACAAGGATAATATGAGTGCAAAATTTGGTGCAATAATGTAATTGATATAAAGCAAACATCTTCAATAATAATCAGATCTATTTCGAAAGATCGTCCTAGTCAATTCTGATGTTTTACAATTGTACCTAGAAAAAATAGTGTTGTGTGTATATTTTTTGTTTACTACCAGTTAATAAATTATAATGTTTTTATTTTGGCATTTAAAAAATAAATAAATTAAAAATTAACTTCAATATTTTTACAAATCGAATAAATTTCAATGTGGTTTATATTTATAAATTTATGATTCATACATAAATATTACCTGAATAGATAAACATATTTTTTTAATCGTTTCTAAGAATAAAATAACAAAAAAAAAATTGAAACTTTGTTGAACTTTTTTGACTCAACTACCAAAAAACAAAATTATCTTAAATATAACAAATTAATATATTGGTTTACTTAAAGCTTTTCAATGTTGATGATGATGAAACAATTACAACATTTATTTAGTTTATTGTCTTTTTAATTATTTTATATACATATAATTAAGTAATAAAAAAATGTTGAATTTAAATTTATTAGCGAGTCAAAATAAATTCTTATTATTATTATTAATTTTTTTTAGAAATTCTTTCACCACAAAATTATTAAGTGCCAGTACGTGTACATATCCCCAAACAAAAACCACAACGAACCAAAAAAAAAATCCTTAATCAAATAAATTTTCATGATCAAATGGAATATTAATTTTGATATTAATCATAAAATGAACCTTTTCCTTGCTTTTATATGGTCGTCTACTTGATTCATTTTTTTTGTTCAATAATTTCGATTCATTTTCAATTTCTAAGAACCCCTAAAAAAGTATGTTTTATTAATAATATTGCTAATTGTCAGGCTGCAGCATTCATTAATAATTTTAAAGTATGAAATTTTATTTAAAAATATTATTTAAAATTTTAATGGCGCAAAATTTTTTTGTTAAAGTAAATAAACAAAATTTAACAGAAAATAAATAAATAAGTTATTGATCTACTTATAATATTTCCAGCTTAAATATACACCAATTAAAGGTCATGTTATGATAATGTAATATTTATTTGTCTGTGGGGAACCCCTAATAATGGGTGCAATTATAATGTAAATTGTCATACCAAACCCTTATAATTATATTTCCGTTTTTTATTTAGATAATTTTGTAGTTTATCATGACTAAGGTTAATAGTTTTGGTCGGTACGAGTATATCTGTTTGTCTGTCTATTTTTTTCGGTAATTAGCAGTATAGGAATTAGTTGAGTTATTCGGTTGTGAATGAAAAACTAAATAAATATGAAAATTACAAATTGAGGTTTAGAGACTATTGAAATTAATTATATATCTGTAAGAGTGTTTTAATTTATATGATGTATCAAACCTGTTCCATTTTAATCTACATATAATATTATTTAGAAGTATTCTTCTATCTATAATGAGGAAACAAAACACTTTTCCCGAATGATTTCTTCTGTGCAGACTAAATTGTGATTTTGACAGTTAACAAGTTACTGGTATACGAATTGTCTTCGCAGTCTTCGAGTAGTTCCATTATATATTAAAATTATATTCTGAGCTACATTTGATTTACTAGACGGATTAATCTAGTATTTAATAAAAAATTACTAAATTTTTCGTTTAAATATAACCCATAACTAATTGATCTAATAAAATGTCCCTTTGGATAATCGAATGGGTCAATTACTCAAAAGTTAAATGAATATTGATAAGATATTTTCCAAATTACAATTTAATTTTTGTTGTTAAGATTAAGATAACATTCCAGTCGCAATGTCAAATTATCAATTTTAAGTTGTGCAAACTAAAAAAGCATAAAATAATTTTTTTTATATGATATTTATAAATTTTTATGAATCATTTTGTTAGTTTTATGAAATACATATATATAATGTATAGATAAAATATATAAAACAAAAACAACTAATTTATATTTTTACGATATTTATATTTCCGAAATTTTATATTTTAGCTTCTTTTTTTCTTATTCATTTTTAAATTATTTGGAATTTCCACAAAAAAAAAAAAATTAAAAAATAATCCAAAAATTTCAAAATCTAAGAAGAGTTCTGATTGAATCACACAAAAGTGGATCGGGTCGCCGGATACGTGTAACACCATCTTGGAATACAGTAAAATCATCAGCAACATTCATGTCTAATGTCATTAATTTTTCAGCAGACAATGGATGCCAGACACCAAATGTACAAGCCGAATTCATCTGAAATTACAAAAAAAAATATTCATTTATTCGTAGAATTGTTAAAAATACTTATTGAATATAAAATTAGAAATTGTTTTTTGAATTTCTTTTTAAGCTAAATTGAACGAATTTTTTTATGTAGGGAAATAAACACTTAATTAATTGAATTGATTGAATGAAATTTGCGTGAATTTTGTTTAAATTAGAAAGCAATTTGAATTTTTTTTTTACATAGGTCTATGACTGTAATTTGTAAAGTGATTCATGATTTGAGTAAACCGTAATAAAGATTTTTCGTGGGCAGAAAAATCCTGTATAAATATTTTGATTATATTTATATGTTGGAATTGATTTATGGACAAGTGAGTAATAAGTGTAGAAGTAAAGGGATAAATAAAAGGTTCATTACTCCTATAATTTAGATGCGGTTTTCCTTTGTTAAAAAAGACGGTACATAAAATTATATGTAGGTATAGTGATCTTTTTCACTTAATTTGGAAAAGTTACTTACAATTATTGTGCATAGTATAATTGCAACTGATCTTCTTCAAATATTCTTTAGTTAAAGACTCATTGACTCATTGTTGAGTAATGCTTTGACAATTTTTCTTCGCTTTAAATCATAAACTCAAATTCAAAAGTAAAACTACTTAGTAATCTTATTAAATTTTTTGTTGTTAAGATAACGTTCAAATTATAATTAAATTTTTAATTCTATTGGTTCACCTTTAGCATTTCGTTCAAAATTTAATTTAAATTTTCTATGTTAGATTTTCAAAATAGCAAAAATGGAAAACATAGAAAATATGTATTCAGTTTAAAACTAATCTTAATAGAATTATATTACCATTACTAAATTAAGAATTTAATTTTGAATATTCTGAAGATGTCAATTATTTGTTCACAGTAGAACTAGGTATTGGATAGATTAAATAAATTTAACAGCCAATTTGTTCTTAACTTACCTCTTTACTATAATAGTGACATTTGCCATTCAATCGAGTCGATGGAATATATTCAATAAAATCAACTAATGGACAGTGTGGTAAAAGTAATGCCAGTCCTTTAAAAATTTAATAAGTACATATTTAAAATATTTTCATTTAAACCTTTCACGGATATTGTGACTGATCTTAATGATCTATTTTATGATCTATAATTTCAGTTATTATACTGCGAAAGGATTAATATAATTACCAATAAAACCAGAACTTGGTGGATTTTTTCGTATTGGTATACCAGAATATAATTGTAATGATTTCCATAAACGCCATATTGATTGTGGATCAATTAAATATGCATCTGATTTTGGAAATTTCTTTTTATATTTTTCATAATTTGTAAATAAATTAAAATCAGCATTATTAAACCAATCATTTAAACTGCCATTAAATTTTCCAGGATCCCATGCAGCAATTGTAATATTATGAAATATGTTTGATTCCGTAAAATTAAATTCTGGTTTAGTCACAACCTGGAAATGATTTTCAATATTTATATATAAAATAATTTTTTTTTATTAATTTTACATTGTCTACATAAAAATATATATATACACTTATGTACATATATAATAGTTTTATAGTGAAACACAAAGAAATACATAAAATAATGTTATGACACGCAGCGCGGGCGTTTTTTTTATTTTAGATAAAATCAAAAAGATTAAAAAGAAATTATTTGTTTTATTTGCAAAAATCTGAGTAATTTGATCATGATCGTTGATCATTGTCAAAAAGCAATACAGCATGGAATTTTAATTTTTATATACAAAGAAAATCTTTGCAATAAATAATTTTTTATTAATTTGATTTATTAGAAATTCAAATAGAAGAAAAAAAAAGAAATTTTAAAAATATTTATTTTTTTCCAATTTTCTTAAAAAAATATCAAATATTACAAAAATTATTTTAAAACGTTTCTGGCATTTTAATTTATTTGTCAAGGATGAGCGTAATTTTTATATAAGAACTTGGATTTGTGATTAGAGAACAATTAATTAGACGAGACGGTAGGAAAGCATATATGTATAAAAAAGCTTTTCATTGAAATTGTGTAAATTCTATAAAAGATAATTAATTTATTTTTATTTTCCATATTTTGTTCGTATTAAAAATGCGTGCCATGTTTAATGTAAGAGCCTCAATTATAAAACAATTAACTTTGATTTGTATAATATAAATATTTTGATATAACCTGAGAATTGACAACTCGAATATTTGTTTTGATGCCAACATCTGATTCGAAACCTTCGATTGGAGCATGATTGAATCTCATTACGATATCGTGATGATCTAAAAATAATTAAATAAAGTTAATTTTTAAATTGAAATAAATTAATTTTTTTAGCTTAGTTATTGGAAATTTTGAGATATATTTTTTAAAGTGTAATTTCCAGGGCAAATTTTCTTATAAATTTGTAAAATTGTCGTATAAATTGAAACTAGCTTTAATATAAGCGAAAAATTAATTGCCAAAAGTGACAAAATGTAAAACTTTTAATAATACTCTTCCTTGCGACAAATGAATCCCTTTTAAAACTTAATTAAATCCTTTAGAGCTACCATGGGCCATGACTGCATAAATATTCTCTGAAATATTAAAAGGAAATTTTTTGACTTACCAATAAATTCTCCCATATTTGATTTAAATAATGATCCAGCACTTGATACAATTGCACAACTTTTAATATTTTTCATATTACTGAATAGTTTTCGTCTTGGAAATAATTTCGCTAATTCAATATTTTTTAAACGTTTATCTTTCCGTTTCAATACTCTAACCAAATTCATTATTAAACATGTTGATGGTAAATATTTAAAATCATATTCTAATTTTTCATATTGAAAATCAACATTATAATAATTCGTTTCATTTGGATGAAAATTTGATTTCTTTTTAAATTCATTTAAAATTTTATTTCGATATGCTAGAGTTTTATTTTGACATGAAATTGATGATTGTTCGGTGCAACGGAAAACTTTTGGATCTAATGTTAATGGTATATTTTTTGATAATGCAAAACTTGGTCGTGGTGATAAACGTGTCTTATTTACAGCTGGTTTTTCAATACCTTCAACAATATATTTTTCATTTGGATTTTGTTTAACATGGAAAACGCTACGTCGAAATAATTTTGAAATCAACTGAAAAAAAGGGATATAAATTAAATTGAAAAAATTTTTTTCAGTGTCTTTTTTAATGAGGATAATTTTATTATTATAATACTTTACCTTGGTTTGAAATTTAGATTTACTTCCTGTAAAGTTAAAACTTGAACCTAAAAAAATTAATTGGTATTTAAAGTATGTACATTTATAATTTTATAATTTTAGGGTTATCCGTATGTCAATTTTATTTATCTGCCTCAGTAAATTAAAACTTGTGCAAATTATTATTTTATCACCATAAAACTGATTTTCAAATAAAATAAATTAGTATTTGAAAAATCCGTCAGATGGTACATTAGTAATTTTTATTAATGACACAAACCATTCTCCATTTTTATTGTTTAATGAAATTTTTTTGTTTCAATTTCAATTTATTTCATTTTTCCAATTTAAAAACTTAGTACAAATAAATAAAATAAATAACAAATCTTACCACCGTTGTCTGCTGTTTTAAAAGTTTCTATTGATGTTGAATTTTTCAAAAAATCAAATATTAATATTAAGAACACAAACTTTATTAAAAAAACCAACATTTTCAAGTAAAATTTAACATTATTTGAGTAATTTTATAACAAAATCAAAATAACTTTTCGTATTTTTAGTTGTTGCTTTGCCAACAGCTGACTCACTTCTGACTATATAAATTTTTAAAGGGATGCTTTTTGTTTACAAAATTTTTAAGGACTAAAAATATTCTTTACACATATAAAGAACTTTTGTGCTTTGTTAGAAGCTTTTACTAATTGAAAAACGTGTATATTTATTTTGGTAATTTTCGTAATTGTTTAAATTTAATTCATTCATCTTTGAGTGTACTTATGTGCTCTAACCACCTCAACGTTCCATAAAGAAAGGATATATGCATGGAGTGCTTGCTGATGGTGTGGGTGTATTTTGATTGAAGGTTGAAAAAAGTATAGGGTGAATTTTATTGTTATTTATATTCTACAGGGAATTAATAAAAATTTCAATTTTAAATATCATTTCTGTGTGAGTTTGTTAAAAAAATTAATTATTTATGATTTTTATTTGAATATTGTTATTACAGTTTATACTATACATAGCGTCAGAATTAATTAATTGTCTAATATTTTACATTATTTCAAACTTAAATTAATATTCTTCGGAAGTTTAATGATTTTTTTATCTCATTTAAGTCTTTTTTTGTTGTTTCAATTCACACAAATAGAATTGTGTTTTAATGCAAATTACAAGTATCTGTAAAGTCCTTTCCATTCTCAAATATTTTAGTCCAATTCTACCCCTCGTATAATACTATAAAAAAATGTTGAGCCGACACTGTCAAAGAATGTGTAATATCTTAGTATAACAGACATTGCCATATCTAAGGCTATTTGCCCGCTTAGAAATATTAAAAATACAAATATTTTATTGCTCGCTCCTAGCTAAATATGAATAATCGGCATCTAATGGTTAGGAATGTTTGAGCTTTCAGGACATTGTCTATTCGAGATGATGGCAATCTGATTGCTGCCGAGACATTATGAAAGACATCAATTAGTGATTTGGAAAAGAATGGAAATTGTTCGATTTTTAATAAGTAAAATTTTGGGCAAAGTATTTTACGCAACATAGTAGAGATGCTGATGCTAAGTAATAAAATTTCTAACAAAATAGAAAATTTATCCTGCAAATAATTATAACAATCTCAATGTATGAAAAATAAGTAAATTAAAAGACGAATCAATAAATTTTTTCTAACATTTTAATGCTCTTGAAATCGAACCAACACGTACATATTTTTTTTTTGTTTTTTTTTATTATTTTTATGTTTTTCTTATAAGGTATATTTTCTATTAATATACCATAATTTTAATTATAATTTTATAAATTATATTTATTATTTTTTACCTTAAATATTTTCATAATTTTTTTTTTACTTTATTCTTTGACTGAAATATTTAAATTTTATTTATTTTTTTTTCATGTTTAGTTTATTTATTTTTATAATTAATTATTTATTTTTTTAATTATATTTTTAAAGTGTATTTTTTTTAATTTAATTTTTTGGTTTTTTTTTCTGTTTTTAATTTCTTTTATATAATAATAAATTTTTTTGTTTGTTTATTATTTAAATTAATGGTTTTTTTTTTAATTTAAATTATGGTATTTTTTGGTTGTTGTTTTCTCTCAATTAGTTTTTAGTTTAGTTTAGTTTTTTATTTAAATAGTTCATACACAAAAATATTCGCTTAAAACATTTTTTTTTTATATTAATTATAATTTATTTTTATTATAATTTTTTATTTATTTATTTTTTTAAATTTCTTCATTTTTTATTTTGTTTTAAATATTTTTAATATTTAAAATTTTTTTTCTCTTTCTTTGTTTTTGCAATAACAAATGAAAAAAAAATAAACACATGCACACAAATTACACACACACAGGCACTCGATGATTTTTTTTTGTTTGTTTGTTTTTGGTTTCGAAACAACAGAAATTTTGTTTAATTTTTATGTTGTCAACACTAATTTACACACACTTCCCTTTCAGATCCTTTTTTTTTTTTAAATTTGATTTTCTATAATTTTTTATAGCTCTTTTAAGAAAACAAAATTTTTGTTTATAATTTTTTTTTTTTACTATTTTTTGTTTATGTTTTTTAATCAGTTTTTCTAGTTTTTTTTTATTTACTTAACTACATTTTTGTGGTTGGTATTTTTTGGGTTATTATTTTCATTAATTTTAGTTTTCCTATTTATAATTTTTTCCAAAAATTAAAAAAAAAATTTCGTTAAAAATTAAAAAATGATTTTTTTAATAATTTTTTTTGTTGTTGTTCATATTTTTTAATTTTTATATTTTTGTTTTTTTTTTTTTGGTTTTTTCGTTAAGTAAAATTTTTTATTTTTTAGTTTCAATCAAATTTATTTCTCTTTTTTCTGTTTCTCTGTTTGTTTCTATCAATGTTTTTTTTATTACTATTTTTTTTTGTTTTTTGGTTTTTTTTTTAAATTTTACTTTTCCATTTTGTTAAAATTTAATTTTTGGTTTTTGTGTATTCTATTTAAATTCCCTTAAACTTATCATCTAATTAATTTTTTTTTTTGGTTTTATTTTTAATTTAATATTTTTTTAACTTTATTTTTTTTTTGTTAATTTTTTTTACTTAGCATATTTTTTTTCTGGTTTACATTTTTATGTTTTTGGAATTTTTCTATAGAAAAAATGATCATTCATACAATTTTTTTTAAGGGCTATTTTTTTTTTTTGAATTTTGAGATTTTAATTTTTATTTTTTTAAATATTTTTGCTATTTATTTTTAATTGAGATTTTTTTGTATAAAATTTGTTTTGTTTTTATTTTTCGTTAAATTTAATGGTTATATGTTTTTAAATTGTTTACTTTTTTTTTAAATTTAATTTTCTATATTTTTTTGATGTCTATGTGGAATTATAATTCTTTTGGGCAGTTTCGATTTGAAATTATTTAATTTAGTTTATCATTATTTCTTTTTTTTTTTTGAATTTTTCTAAAAATTAAATTTAAATTAAAATAAATTCATTTTAAATAAATGGTGATTAAAAATAATTAATGTGAGATTCGGACAGACATTTTTTTTTTTAAATTTGAAATTTTATTTATATATTTTTGTGGTATTTTCGAGACTGTTTTTTTAAAAGAGAATCTATCTTAAATTTTTTTTCCATAAAAGAACTGATTTTATTTATATTTTTTTAATATTTAATTATATATTAATTTATATTTATATTTATATTTATATATATATATAATAGTAAAAGAACTATGTGCGTTGGACGCTGACTATATAATTTAATTACTTTCTTAAATATTTCGGCTTTCATTTTAATGGGAAAATGTTTTTTTATTTTTGAATCGAATTCAATTTAATTTTTTGGATTTTTATTTTTTTTTTTAATTTTTATCGTATAAACTTTTGGTGGTCATAATTAAAAGAATATCTAGAAAAAAGTTATGATAAAAAGGTTTAATGGCAAACATTTTAAAGGGATGTTCAAGTAAATGCAGTCCTTCGGGGTAAAATATTTGAGTATTTTTTTATAAATATTTTTTCTCCAGGTTTGTTGCACATCAACTGCATTTATAGAATACTAAAAATTTGGCCATTTGATTTTTAAAAAATTAAATATTATTTTACCATTCAAGTAACTGAATTATTTGAGCTGTCATTAATTATTTTAATAAATGTTAAACTTAATTAAGTTCCAAATTCTGGTAGTACGAAATACTATGTTCGATATTGAATAAAATTTATTTAAAAAATATTAAAATAATTAATTTTCACTCATCATTATCACAATTCTCTAGTGAAATTATTTTGAAATGTTTGCTTAAAATTTTCATTTTGGCCACACAAATTTTAGGAAATAATTTATAAAAAAAAAAAGAAATACAATTTTTCAATAACTTTTTCCCAAAATTACATCAGTTTAATTTTTTTAACTACATATTTTCTCCAGCATTTCGCTTGCGCTATGAAAAAGAAGACGAAAAGCAAACTCAATCTGTAAAAATGTTGTAATTTTTTTTTTAATCTTTTTTGCCTATGTAAAAATATTGCTTTTTTTTGCATTTTTTTAATTTTTTATATTTAATTATTTTTAATAAATTTTTTATTTTATATGTTTTTTTTTTATATTTTGGAAGATTTTAATGTTTTTTTTTCTTTATATAATATTATTTTGTGCTTTGTTTTATTCGTAGTTTTTTAATATTTTTTTTTTTAATCATTTAAATTATTTTAATTTAAAAAGAAAAGATTAAAGTTAAAATTTTTCATAAATAAGAAATAATAGAAATTAAAATATATTTTCGTAAATATATGAAAATTCTTAAAAAAAAAAAATTGTTTTGAAAGAAATTTTATGCTTTTTTTTTCAAAGATTAATATAACATTTTAAATTTGTTATCTTAGACCATTAATTTATTTATTGAATATTTTATTATATTTATTTTTTCTTAAATATTATAAATTTTTTTTACAGTAATAAAAAATAATAAATAAAAAAGTTATAATATTTTTTATGTTTTTAAGATTTTTTTTTTTAACATTTAATTTTCGGATATTTAACAACAATTTTTTTTTTATATATAGTACTAAAATATTTTATTTATGTTTTATTTTTAATATAATTTTTTATACTACAAAACGTTTTACCTCCAATTTTAATTTATTTTTTAAAAAAATTGTTTTAAATTTATTAGTTTTTTTTCTTGTTTTGTTAAATGTTTTTTTTTAAATTTTATTTTATTGACACAAACAAAATATCAAAAATAAAATATAAAAAAATAAAAATTATTTTCATTTTTATTTCGTTACGCCATTTTGAAAATTTGTAAAACCGAAAAGAAATCGCCATTTTGCAAAAAAAAATTTAAAATACTGTAATTTTTAGTGCGCCATTTTAAATATTTGTAAAAATTAAACGGAATTCAATATTTTTATATCAATATTTATAGAAATTGTTAACATAGTTATTTTAAAAAAGAAATTTTTTATTTAAGTCCTTATTCCCTACACAACTAACAACAATTTTTTTTTATATATTATTAAATATAAATTTTTTTTTTTAAATTTTATAATCGGTCAAATATTCTCAAACACACACACACACACAGAATTTAAATTAAGTGTTAAAAAATTTGTTTTTATATATAAAAAAAAGGATATCAAATTTTGGTTTTTCAAATGTGTGTGTGTGTTTGTTTGAATATAACACATACTAAGAGCAATATAAAATGTTTGTTTTTATTTATTTTAATATTTATTTATTTATTTTTTTCAGTTATAGATTTACATTTCCATAAGATCAATTTCATTTTTTTTAAATATATTTTTTTTTTAAATATTTAAATTAAAAAAATTTAAAAATTAACAATATATAAATAAATTATTAAAAGAAATATAAAAATTAAAAAATAAATTTAATTAAATTTTTGAAAGAAATATTTGTTTAAACAAATATTTTACTAATATTTATAATAAAAAGTTTTTTTTGTTTTAAATTTTTTTACTGATTCAAAAATTTTAATTTTAATTAATTTTAATAATTAATATTTATATCAATTAATTTTTTTTTCTTTTATAATTAGGCAACTATTCATGTTAACTATTTTAATACAAACTAATTTTATTTTTATTATTTATTTATAATATTTTTTTATAAAATATAATTTAAAAGTTGAAATATGGAAAAGGATTTTTTGTTTTCAAGAAATTTTGTGATTTTTTTTTTGGTAATATAGTTTGTATATAACTTTTACTGTGCAGTAATTCATTATTGTGACAATATTGTAACTTCAATTATTCGGATATTAATTTACGTATATATTTTCCAGCACTGTTGCGACATTTTGGAATTATACATTTGCATCATAAAGTGAGAATAATATCAAAATTTGTGATAACCATTCAATAATTTATAAGTTAATTTTCAAGGAATTAGATCCATTTTAAAACCAAAATTTTCGAACGAATTCCGAGCTTTCGAGTTATATTTTTGAAATTTTTCCGGCTGCACAATTTCTAACTCTATGATTTTAAGCTGATATTATTTGTATCTAGGCTAGTCGAACATTTTTCTAGTTACAATTTGTAAAAGATGGAATAACCATGTCAAGGGATGTAATACTCATTTATATGTCATAAATTTTTGAACAAAAATTAAATTTGGATTTTTTTTATATTATTTTGGACAAATTTTGGACATTAACAAAATGTCAAAATTGATGAATCTTTAGTTAAAATATTTGAAATAAATATTTTATAATTTTATGACTTTTAAATTTAATATTTTTGTTAGAAAATATTATATAATTTAATTAATTAAAATATTTTAGTTTATTTTATAACAAAAAAATTTACAAAAATTATGTACTTCAACAAATATGACATATAATATTTTTATAATTATGTTAATATTATTTTTCTTTATAATTTTTTTGTTACCAATAAATTTACTTCATTTTATTTATTACTTTTAGATATTTTATTTATTTAGTGTATATAATAATTTATATAATTAATTAATTAATAAATTGTGTTTTTTTTTATACCAGTTGTTATTTTTTGTTTGTTTCTTCTTTTTAATTATTTATTTATTTTTTTCGTAAAATTTTCTTTTTTTAATAGTTTTGAAATAAATTTCAAATATTGCAATTAAGGCCATTTTTAAATTTTTATGTATTTTTAATTATTAGTTTTTATTTTTTAAATTGAATTAAATATAATTTTAATATTTTTAATTTTATTTATTTTTTTTATTATTATTTTAATATAGAAATGAAAATTAAGTTTTGATGTTGTTTTTTTTTTTTGGGTTTGTTGTTTTTGATCATTCAAAATAAAAATCCAAAAATTTATGTAAAATTCGATATTGACGAATTATAAAACCTAAAGAAAAAAAATCAATTAGGACAAAAAAATTTTTTGACGAATTTTTTTTTTTATGAAAATACGAAAGAAAAGTACTTGTAGACAGAGATAGATTGAGAATGAGAGAAGGAGAGTGAAAGTGTTTTGTGTGTTAGTAAATATATAGTCAGCTAAATATATTTTTTTTTATAATATTTTTAAACTTAAATTGTTTTTCTTTTTTTACTTTTTAATCTCATACACATTTTTCATTCATACCAAATTTTGTTATGTTGTTTTAATTTTAATTATAATTCTTAAAATTTATGAAATTTTTCATTTTGTTATTTATTTTTTTTGCGAAAACAATTTTTTTTTATGTATTTTATTTATTATTATTTTTAATTATCAATATTTAACTATTTATTTTTAATTTTTATATAAATTATGGTTAAATCAATTTATTAATTATAGGTTTTTATGTTTTATATATTTTTTCGAATTTATGTTTTTAAAATATTTTTTTGTTTTGTTATTATATTTTTTACGCAATTATAATAAATTCAAATAGAAAATAATTTATGTTTTTTTTTTTTAATTTTTGTTTTTTATGTGGTTCTCCGTATTTTGTTTTTATATCTCTCTATGTTTTTTTTTAGTGTTTTTATGTATTTTTTTTAATAATTCCCATTTTTTTTTCACATTTTAACGTTTAATATATATATATATATAATTTTTTTTATACTTAAATTTAAATAATTTGTTGGTTTTCTTTTCATAATCGGTTCTAAATATATAATTTTTTTTTTATAATTATGTTAAATTCATTTTTTTTTTGTGGTTTTAAATTTTTTATATTATTATTTTTATTTATAATATTTTATTTTTGTAGAACTTAATCCTAAAATGGGGGAGATATAATTTACATATATTTGAATTTATTGATTGGACCAATGATAGTTAAAATGGTTTAATAAGGGATATTATATTCTTTTTATTAAATGTAAATTTTTATATAGTATATTTGGCGTACAGCGCGCCCTCCCCTACCGAAAGAACTAAAAGATTTATAATGATAATAAAAATACTAAAATAATAAAAATACTGTCAATTGAAATATATATGTATAATATTCTTCTCACTGACAAAGTATTTTGGATGTTTTGTCAAATTATAGTATTTTCTTTACCAATTACAATGTCCTTAGTTAAACCAATAAATTCCATATACGTATATTATTTATATATAATAAATTTTGTGATGTTGTGTTTAAATAATTTTTCCAAGTTTTATCCAATTTACTTTTTAGATAATTTGATTTTTTTATTTATTTAAATAATTAAAGTATTCTAAAAAACATGTTTTTTTTTTGTTTTAATTTTTAATTTTCTGTTTGTTGTTAATTTCTAAAAAAAAAATTTAATTTGAAAATTTTTTGTATTTGTTGATGTATATTTGATTTTTAATTTATTTTTAAAATCCTATCAGTATAATGTTTTTTTTTTTTATATATATTTATATTTTTATATAATTATATGTATATAGTTATATTAATATGTAAATATGGAGTGATATTGTAGTAGAGTAAGATATAAAGTGCAATTTACAAAAAGGGTTTTTGTCAAAAATGTATAACAAGGATTTACAGAATATGGAAAGTGAGATAAAGTCGTACATGCAATTCCGATTGTGTAATTTAATATTTTAGATATATTTTTTTGGAACACAAGAATTTTGTGCCATTTTGCGCGATTTCATTTAGCTGAATTTTACTCCCCAGGTATACAAAATTTATATATATAATCCTAGCAAACAAAAACATGTTTAGCCATTAATGAATTTAAAAATATACATTACCACAATTCGAAAATTCAATTCTTCATAAATTTCGGAAATAAAATATTAAAAATTGAAAAGAAAAGTGTAGCATATTTGAAATTTCTTACAATTTTTAGTAATAATGCAAAGGTTAATTGGGTCTTAAAACCTAAAAAACAAACAAATTCAATAGAAATGTACTTAAATGAACATAAAATAAAATCTAAAACATTGTTCAGAATTAATCAGAATTACTTAAATTTGAAATTCCATTTAGTGTACTACTTCTTTACTGGCATTATTTTCATATCGATAATAATTTTATTAAATTTACTACTCTATAATTCAATCTACTACAAATTTCACTCCAATGAAAAAATCTCATATAATGAGATTTATCCTATTTTTTTTTTACCTTTCCAATTTTTTTCTTTTACTATTTTTTTATTAATTTCTAAATATTTATTTAATTTTAGTTTTTAAATTTATTTATTTTTCTATATTTATAATAATTTTTACTTGTCTTTATTATTTTTATTATAAATTTTATTGATTTTGTTGTTTTCATTTTCATTAAGTTTTTTTTTTAAATATTTTTTCATTTTTGGATTTCTTTTTTTTTTTGGTTTTCACTATTAAAAAATAAAGTTAACTGTTTTCTTTTTTAAATTTATTATTAATTTATTTTAGGGTTTTTTTTATAATTATAATTTTTTTTATAACTAGAATGGAGAAATTCATTTTTGGATTTTTTTTTTAGTGTGCTTTTAATAATTTTACTTTTTTTCTTTTGGGAAGTGTGCTTTTTTGTAATTTTTACATTTTGTCTTTGTCAAATAGCTAGTAAAAAGTGATTTGTTTTTTTTTTTCGAAGAAACAGGATGTTTGTAAAGTAACTTTAAAATAATATTTTTTTTTATTTAAATTAATTAACAACGTTTTTATTGGAAAAATCTGTTTTAAGTTTATCTGTTGATCTTAAAAAAAAAATTTAAACTGAAATTGCCACACAATTTAAATATAAATAAATATCGAAACTTAAAAAAAAAAATTCTGTTGCATTTTGGAACATATTTTCTCCGTAAATTTTTAGATGTATCGATTATAATATATGAACTCGATCTTGAACTTTTTCCGATCAACATTTTAAATTTACAACAATTTTCATTCACTATGAAAATTTTATCTGGTTGATCTAAGTTTCAGAATTGATTTCAGGAAATCCAATCATTAAAATGTGAAAATATTATTTTGAATTAGAAAATTTTGATTTAAGTTTGATTTTATTTGAGTTCTTGCCATGTAATTGTAAATTTTTAATTTATGAATTTCCCACAGTAATTATCGTGAACATAAATGATTTTTCTATGTTATTTAGTATTGAATATTGTCAATACTATTTGTGTGGCAAGATTCGTTTAAAAGAATTTAAATCAAAGCATCATTAAAAATAATAAATTAATGATATAAAAAAAATAATAATTTCAATTTTTATTTAAAAATATGTAATAATAATAATTTTTAAAATGGATTACTAACTATTTCTATTTCTTTGAAATCAAGCACATTTTTTTTTGAAATATTGGTAAGGAGTCAAATTATAGAATTATTTATACACACATTATAATTATTTGAAATTTTACATCTAAATATATTTAAAATAGATCATTATAGAAATTTTTTACTAATTAGACAAAGTTTAAGTATATAACGACAATTAAAAGAAAAAATGATAAAAAAAAATTTAATTTAAATTAATTATTTATAAAAGTTTTGAAAATTCATCAAAAAATTGTTTAAAATATTATTTTGTATACCGTATATATAAATTTTTGTGCTGTTTTGACAGTCAATCGTTTGGTTTGTTTAATTTTTATGAAGAAATTTCATTTTTGTGTTAAATCGATTTTTTTTAGTATCGAATGATATGCTTCGAATAAAAGCAAATTTTTTATTAATTAATAATAATATACTCGTACATAATTTACTATAATTTTTGTATTTACTATAATTTGACTCCTAACTCGATTTTCGAATATAAAACCAGAAATTTTACTAATTTACTCATTTTTAATATTTTTTGTTGTAAGCCAAAAATCTTTTATTTTTTTCGTTAAAATGTTAAATGTTTTATTATGAAAAAAATGTTTTAAACGAAAAAAGTTAAAAGATTCGATATTATTATGTGGAAATTAGATCTACAAATATTTTTTTTTTCTAATATGTTAACGTATCGTATCAATATATATATATATTTTGTTATATATACTATATTTTTTTTTAATATTATTATTTATTTTTTATTATTTATATAAAATTACGAAAAATAAATACATTTTTTTTTTTTTTTGGTTTTTCTTCATTTATTTAAAAAGAAAAGAAAAATAAAATAGTTTTTCCATATTAAAACATGTTTTTTTTAAGGTGGATTTTTGGTGTTCATTCTGTGCAATTTTTTTTTTTAATTATTTTTAAAATATTATAGTTTTTTTTGTTGTTGTTTTAAATTAATTTTGTAAACCAAAAAAAAATTGTAAGTATTTATTTTGATTTTGCATAAGTTAAAGTTGTTTTTTTTTGTTTTAAAATTAGTAAATTTTATAAATCAATTATTGTTTAGTTTTAAGACTGCCAGCAGTTCATGGACTAAAACAAGAATTAAATCTGTTTTAAAATAAAAATTAAAAAGAATTTAATTAAATTGAAATTGAATGTTAAATTTTATTATTTTTTGACGATGATTTTTAAACATGATTTTGTTTTTTTGAAAAAAAAAAAATGAATTTTTTATATGGCAGTAGTTAAAGGTGTTCAATTTTGCATTTTTTCTTTATACATATATTTAAGATTATAAATTGTAATTTTTTTTTTGATATTTTAATGTGTTAAAAAAGACTAACTACAAAAACAAAAATTAAATCATTTTGTAATCATTTTAGTTATGCGTTTCTTATTAGAATTCCTTCAAGAGAAATCGAATATTATATGGTAGAAAAGAGAATTTTCAATACCGGATTATATATAAATTGTATAAAAATCATATTTAAATTTGATATTTTGACTTGATATTTAATATTAATATATTGAAGAAATCTCTCGGTATTGGAAATTCTTTGATATTTGATCAAATATTATCAATTTATTATATATTTGTATTGGTTTATTCGACAAAATGGAGACTTCTAAAAGTAGTTGACAATCAATTGAAAAAAAAAATTAAATAATTCTAGCGTTAATTTCATATTAATTAAATTACTTAGGTGATTTTTAAAATTAATATAATTCTTTTTAATTTGTAACTAAATTTGTAATTAAATTGTATTGTAACTAAATTTGTAATTAAAATAATGTCTCAAAATTAAATTTTTCCCAATTTTATATTATAGTAGAAATTATAAATATATGTAATAAGTTCCCAAATGAGCGTATTAAGCTCACAAATGCCCAATTCAAGAATTAAATTAAAATCAGTTTTAAAAATTTTTATTCAATGGTATTAATATTTAATTTCTTTAATTATTCAGAATCGTTTTTAATTACAAACTTTATGATTACATTTTATTGAAAAGATGAAAATTTGGCAATCCTTGAGAAGAAAGAGTATAATTGTTGTCAACATTAATCTTTGGAAAATTGAAGAAAAATCTAAATCATATTCTGAAGTTTTTTCATGTATTTGTTAACTCAATATTTAATTACATACAAGTAACTTTTAAGTAGTTTAATTATTAATATTAAACAGAACGCTACAAATTAATTCTAATTTACACCTTTCATTTTTGTTGTTAATTATATACTGCACTCTAAAAAAATGTTTGTATTTTATATTAGAAATTAAATAATTATTTACTATAAATATTCTGTTTTAGATCACTTTTAACTATATTTTATACTTTACTTTCTGTATATTTTATTGTTTCTCTGACTATTTTTCGTTATATTAAAAATAAAAAAAAATAACCTAATTTGACAAAATTTCAAAAAGTAAAAACCAATTATGACAATAATAAACTATTTTTTTTTGGTAAATTTACTTTTTTTCCATAAATTCATATTTTTCTTGTTGTCACACAGAAATAGATTTTTTTTTTCATTATAGATAAATTATGTTTTTGTGTTTTTCAATTAATTTATTTATTTTTTTATATAATAATATAGTTTTTTTTTTTTTTTTTGATTTTTTTGGTTGTATTTTTTTAATTTTATTTAAATATAATAATTTTTATAATAATTTTAATTTATAATTTTTTTTTTTATATTATAATATAATTTTGTTATGTTGTTGTTTTAATAATTTTTCCATATTGACTATAACTTTTTAGAAAGGCTTTCTATTAAAATGGAAAATTTTAAATAAATATTATTATTATTATTATTATTAATAATATTTAGTAATAATTTTCTTTTTAAAATTAATAATTTTTCATTTAAATTTATTTCATCTAATAATAATAATAATTTATCAATTTTTGATATTAATTTTATAATTATTATTATTAATATTATTGTAGTTTTTTTGGTTATTATTGTAATAATTAATTTAATAATAATAATTATATTTTTTATTATTAATTTAAAATATAAATTAATAATATTATTATTAATTAAATTATTATTATTTATATTATTTATTATTATTGTTATTAAATTGTTAACTAAATACCATAATGTTACTATAATTATTAAATAATAATATATATTAAATAATTTAGTAACAATTAATTTATTATTGGACAATGATGATGCTGATGATGTAGATGTAGATGTAGATGATGATGATGATGATGATGCAGATAAATATAATGGTGTACAATTATTTGATGATATTATAACATTATCATGATAATTAGTACATATAACAATTTCTTCAATTGTTGGTATATCATTTGGATCATCATCATAATAATATATATTATTTATTTTTGCATAATTTTTTAATAAATATTCAATATTACTTAAATTATTATAATCATTTATAATTAATGATGTTACAGTTGTTGTTGTTGTTGCTTCTGCAATAGTTATTGTACCATTTGGTATTGTTGTATAATGATGTAATTTTGATAATGGTTTTTTATTAATTGATGATGTTGATAATGCTGATAATGATGATGTTAATGATGAATTTGTTATATTATTATTATTATTTGTTGTTAATATATTAAAATTATAACGAAATTCATCACAATATGCACAAACACCATCAATTGGATTTGAATTACAATAACGAAAACAACAATTTTCAGGACCATTATTTGATTTACGTAATTGTTCACCTGTTTCGGGTATATTTGGATCTAAAATTAGAAAAGAAAAATATATAAAAAAAAGAAAATCGTATAAAAATTTAATATTTTTTTTTAAGAATTTTTTATATACATATTTAGAAAAATTAAATGAAAAAATAAAAAATTAAAATTATTAAATATATTTTTATTTTATATAAATAGATACCGAGACAAAGAAATGTTGGTTCGCCAGCATATTGTGTAGGTAATGCTGGTGCTCTATCAGCAGGAAGCATATAAGGACATTTTTTCTCAACAGTTTGACAAACAGATAAGCATGGTCGAATTCTACGACGTTTACGTAATTCATGTTTTTCACGTGTTTCTTTTCTCTTCGATCTGAAAAAATAGAAATATAAATAAATTTTTTTAGATTATTTTATTTAAAATTTTCAAAAATAAAATGAAGGATAATTTCTATTTTTAAATGCTTTCAAATTAGTATCTATTACAAATACATACTAAAATATTTTGTGGAGTTCTCTGTAAAATATATTAACTTTTTGAGCTTTACTGACTTATAATATTATGTTACCTAAATTTGAAGATTTTGTGTAAGGCTTTGTTTAAATACAAAAAAAAATCCATAAAAATTTCATAAGTATTTGTCTACTTCTAATGAAAAATTAGGATTCAGAGTCTTTTATGAAGAAATTTTTAATCTTTTTTTTTACAGAATATCAAAATTTTGGTACATAAACAAAATTTTGTAGGAGGGTTGTATTAAAGGAATATTTAATTTTTTACATTTTGGTCATGTGGAAATATCGCAAGCCAAGGTCTCCCAAACTTTTACTTTACTTCGCAAAGAAAGAATGCATCATTATTGCATTAAGGAGGACTTAAAATTATGAAGTCTTACACAAAAAAAATAAATGTTATCAAATTAATATTTAAGGTTTATTAAATTTACTTTAATTAATCAGAAGAATGATGAAACTATAAATGCATTGTAAATTATAATTATATAAAATTTACCTTTTTAATTCTCTTGCTATCACAGGATCCTTGGCGATTGGATCTTTTATGGCAGTCGATATGAAATGAGCTGAATTCGGATCAGCTCCATCATCAATAACATTGCGTTTAATAGCTAATTTATTATTTGTTTTCATTTCAATATCATATACAACATCATTATCATTACCATTATTATCATTATCGTTATCATTATCATTATTAATAATTTTATCAATATTATTATTATTTTTAATTTCATCTCGTCTGTCGGCAACAATTTTCGCATCATGCCGATAATTATTATTATTATTATTATTATAATTATTAATATTTAAATTATTATTATTATTATTATTTATTATTTGTAGTGGTAAATGGTTCGAATCAGTACTACTACTTTCTCGCTTCGTTCGGACACGATTATAATTATTTAAATTTTTATTATTATTATTAGAATTAATTAAATTTAAATTATTATTATTAATATGTAATGAATTTTTATTAGTTTTTGAACTATTTTCTGTTGTCGACCTCGAAGAAGATGTTGATTCTGAATTTTTATTTATATTATTATTTGATGAAGAATTCGATGTTTTTGTATTATCCTTGTTGCCTGTTGTAGTTGTATCTGCAGTTGAATTTCGTCGAATATCTGCAGGTTCCGCAAAATATGGAATTAATGTACTACATACCCAGCGGCGATAGGCTTCCTATAAAACAAAAATTAATTAATTAATAAATTATTATTTTATTAATTTGATATAAGAAATTGAATAAATTTTTAATATTTAAAATTGTTGTTGGTATATTTTTTTTTATTCTCTTTATTATAATTTTATTATTTTCTAATAAAAAAATCTTAACATTTATAAATATTAGATTTCAATCTGATATGAAAAACAATCAAATATGAAATGTTGCCAATTTATACTATCTTGGGAAATCCCTAAACGATATTTTTATTTTACTTCAATTTTTTTTTTTTTTTTGATTTTCCTTTTTTTTTTCCCGCTAAACATTCTGTAACTCATGATGATGGAGATGAAAAACATGAATTTTATTTAAAAGCTTGCAAAGTTGATGGTCAATTGATTGTAATAAAATTAATCGAGAATTTTAAGTATTAAGTATATAATGTTAATTTTAATGATATACAGTCATTTAATTAAGAACGACGACTATTTATAATTACAATAAATTATTAGGACACGTAGAAGAATTATAAGAAAACGAGACAAGTTAGATTTTGTATTTTATTAATGTGAAATATTATATTTTTATTCTGTTTAATTTTTTTTCTATAAATTTTCTACAATGAATTGACCTCATATAAAATATTTCGTTTAAGTGCTGATACGTTTTTGTTATTGCTATAGGATAGATTATGATGAGAATCCTATAAAATGAAGGAATACATTATTTTGTTGCTTATTTTGGTTTGTTGCTCTTGTATTCTATATTCTTCTATAATTCATAAATTCCCGAAGGATTCGCAAGTATATATTCGCATTTTTATGAACTTTTGTATATTTTAATTCAAATTTGATATCCGAATAAAGTTAAGACAAAACGGAAAACAATATAGAAATAGAAAGCTTCTATGCTAAAATTTTTTGAATATATCAGTAATAAAATATTTATATTTTATGTAAAAGTTTCAGACATTTTTAGTTTGGCATAAGAACGGCAAATATTATTGGAGGACCAAATCGATCTGTTAATTCGGTTATCTGACTTAGAGCTATATTTGATTTACAGAAACAATAAAATTAAGTTTAATTTTGATTACTGGATTCAAAAAATTGAATTAGCATTGAATTAATATTAAAGAAACTTAAGATTGGGATGATTAAAATGACCTATATGAGTACTGAATGAAAACGATTAGAAAAACCTACATACATTATTCATCTTTCGAAGTGAATTTTATATTATCTTTTAGGGAATTGACACATTAGTTCTATAACAATTAATATTCGAAAGCACTAAAATCTAGATGAAGTAAATATGTACCTTTGGATTGGTCACATAATCTGGAAAGGTAGAAACGTATTTACTATGGTTTTTAAATGCAATTGTATTTATTGAATTTAAAGTAAAAATAAGCGTGATTTAGCCTAGAAGATTTAGATTATAGTTCGGGTCAGAAATAATTTCTGTAAATAAGTTAAATTTTAAAAATAATCATGTTTATCAGCGAACAGAATATTCTTCCATTTTGGATATATATATTAATTAATGTACCAGCTATTATATTTAATTTTACCATCACTATACCTTTATCTTACAGTGAGAGTAAATTAATAAACAAAAGTGTGCAAATTAAGTGAAAAATTGATTCTTATTTTTTCATAAATCTCTATGTATATGTAACTTTAATATATTTTGTATTTGTATTAATATTTTATTATTACTTTATTAAAATACGCATACATATATATATGTAAATCCTCAGTGTATTAAATAAGGTTAGGATTTTTATTTAGGGTGCAAAATAAATAAATATATATACAAGCTAATTTATCCATTGGTATTAGATTATATTTTTTTTTTGTGTGGGTGCAATGTTTTTTTTTTTTTAA
The DNA here is from genome assembly GCA_949752835.1 of Empis stercorea. NCBI lineage: Eukaryota > Metazoa > Arthropoda > Insecta > Diptera > Empididae > Empis > Empis stercorea. The sequence continues at coordinate 11,837,035 of OX457088.1, read as the reverse complement.
TAACAAAAAGAAGAAATCAAGAAACGATAAGTAATTTTGTTTCTAAAATAAGAAAATATCTTTAATAAAAATAATGTAACAAATAAACTAAAAGGAAAAGATACATTTTTCTCTGCCGGTTTGAAAAATATATAAAGAAAAGTATAGGATGATGAATTTTTTGGTACACACTTCATGTATATTATATATGTATATAAATTTGTTTATTTATATATACATGAGTATATGAAGAAAAAAAAAATGTATAGAAGGATATGATAGTCCATGTCTAAATCTTTTTGAATGATTTATGAATTTATATATTATATTTTTGTTTTTCTTGTTGTTTTGGTGTAAATTTTTATACCAAAAAAATATATAAAAAATATTGTTTCTCAATTTGGGTACAAAAAAAAAACATTATTTAAATATATAAAATGAATTATTCTGTATTTATTGGCATCTTAATTTTTGTTTTTGGGAAAAATCTTTTTTCTTCATTTTTTTTTTTCTTGCCAAATAACAAAAGTTAAAAATCAAATTTTCTACTCAAATAAAGTTTTTTTTTTTTTATATTTTTTGTTGTTGTAATAATTAATTATGTATATGGGGATGAAAATCAATTTAATTCATTATCCTTAAAGGAGAATAATGATATTAATATGTATATATATCTAGGAAGCTTATATTTTTATGAAATTAATTGGCTATTAATTTATATAAAATTTACATTTTGTACTAAATTAAATAAAAATGAAAATAAATGGCGTATAGTTCAAGTATTTGATAATTATTTTAGTATAATAATTTTGATAAATTTAATTATTTTTATTTTTTTTTTTTTATAGAAAATTTTAATTTGGAAATGTTGTGTTTAATTGTTTATAATTAATAATATTTGTCAAATAAAAAGTATTCAGAAAACTAAAAGAGACATAACATGATACAAAATTTTTCTACTCAGCCCGACAAAACAGTCAGCTATGACGACAAGCATACATTTGTAAAGGACGCAAAATTTAGAATATACATACTTATATATAGCTATTCAAATTCGAGGATATCGAATATCCTGTTTTATAGAAATTACATATGTCTTCATATTTACAATATTTTAATTGAAAGATTTTTGTAGTTTCTATTGAATTTGAATTTGTAAATTCCCAAAAAGTATTAACATAATGAAGATTGAAGATTGACTTTCCTTTTAAGAGGAAATTTTGTAACAAAAACATTATTGAAAATATCTAAAAAAAAAAAAAAAAAAATTTGACATATTTTGGTTTGTTCATATAACAATTTTCCATCTCCAACATTAATAACTATAAATTGATTTATTTTCTGGCTACAATTCAATTATATATAACCACAGATTTAAAATTAAAAAAAAAAATTCAAATCCATAAAGTAAAGTGCATTAAATATTTTACTTCAAATTGTAAATAGAAAAGAATTTTATTATTTTAAATATAAAATTTTACATAAAAATGAAAAAAACTAAATTACTTTATTTCCTTACATTTTATGTAGGTAACAAGAGAAAATCCCAAAATTGAGTATGAAAATTTATCTAAATCATGATAAAAAAAAAATCACTGAAAGAAATAACAATTGAAAGAAATTGTTATTGATATAAATTTATAAAAAAAAAAAATAAACGAATCACAAAAAATTTTTACATTTTTGTACAATCTCTAGTTAAATCTTATATTTGGTATCTTTAAAATAGTGTAGATATTAGGTTTCCTTTTTGTGTGAATTTTTATTACTTATATAATAGAAAAAACCCACCAGTCTGAGAAAACCACAAACTATCCATAACATATTAAAGAAACATGAATTTTCTAAAGTGATTTTTTTTTATGTTACCAAAATATCTATATATGTACATATACTCGTATAAACGCATAGTTACAAAAATTACGGAAAAATTACTTTACATCATTGTTGATTCCTTTTTCGAGAAGACATTTGTCTTTCATTTTGTGTGATTATTTTGAGCAGATTAGCAAAAATGACTACAAAAATAATGTTTCCATTAGTTGCTGAGGTTTTTCTATTGAATATTTGATGAGATATTTATGTACATATTATATTGAAATCAAAGAGGCATAATATATAAAATCTTTCATGATTTTTCTTATGGTTCAAAGTTACATTACATAATATGATGAGGGAGGGGGGCTGTAAAAATTTAGTTTATGTAATTTTTATAGATATAAAAAATGGTATTTTTAGAAATTTTGAATATTATTTTTAATATAAAATATCAAAATATATGTACAAAATTTATTTAATTTTAAAGTTACTGTCCTAGGAAAAAAGATATATAAAAAATGATACCAAATATAGATCATCATTTGGATAGGACAATATTTTTTAGGTATACACTAGTCTAGTACATATATACGATTATTGTGTCTAACAAATATAAATGTTACGAATCTAAGTATTAATATTTATATCACTAATTCATCTAAGTGACAAACATGATAAAAAAAAATTTAAATCTAATAAAAAAATTTAATAGAATTAATTTCAAAAAATATTTTAAATGAATTTCTAACAAACCCTCAGTCAATTTTTATGATTTTTTTTATTATTATTAAAATGTTCATATATCTCGAAATATATATGCATATAAATATATATACATATATATATTTTGGTATCATAAATACCAGCATGAATTTTATTAGTGATAAAAAAATACACAAATTTTCTTGTCATATAAAACTAAAAGAATAATATTATTTCTATATTATTAATATAAATACAGGGTTATTTCACATATGATTAACAAGTGATATCTGAAAATTAATTATGTATAGAAAAATGAGAAAAATCGCAATTGATTTGTTCTAAAGATAATAATTAATTATTTTTTTTAATTATATACCGAAATTTTCATAAGTAATTTCATTTTGCCGCAATAAAATTCCACAGTTGTTCAAATTGCAATTAATTTTTGTTTAATATTATCAAAATCAAATTATGCTGCAATTTTTATTTTTAATTTAGATTTAGTTTTAGTTTCCATTATACAATAATTTATTTATATAATTTCTGCATGTTTCGTCAATTTCTTTCTAATAGCTGCCTGAAGTTCATTATTTATTTATTTGTACCCATTTGTATAAATATTTTCAATATTTCTTATAATTTAGTTTATATAATAATAAATTGATATAAAACAAAAAATTAAATATCCTCAAGGGGCAAATGAATAATTCAATTTTATGATTATAATATCATTTTTATTTTTTTATGATGTATCATTGATTTTTAATTACCCTGTGGATTTTGTTCTTGTTGCATAATTTAATCATATAATCACTAATTTTTTTTTTTATAATATTTGCAGAATTGGACCCTTGTTCCAAATTATATAACAAGCGAGTGTATCATAATATAAAAAGAGTATACAAAAATATATAATATATACATATATGAATTTATTTAGTTATGAAATTATGCACTTGATTCGAAATTAGTTTTATTATCTACTCACTTCAAATGCATTCATTGAAAACTGTAACAATACTGTTAGTACATGAAAAATGGAGATCCTTACCAGTTATTGTTATGATTTTTAAGTAAATTTTGATGGTCAAAGAAAGAAACAATTTGGCCTTATTTGCAAAGTAACATTCCAAAAATGCTTGATATTTGATTTAAGCTCGAAATGTTTTCGAGAGCATATCAAATGAGGATTTTTATCGAAAAACAGGTTGTCTAAGGATTTGACCATTTACGATACGAAAATAGCAACAAAATCCAATAGATGAGGTACAACAACGCAAATTTTCATAAGTAATTTAATTTCGCCACATTAAAATACCACAGTTGTGGCACAGGCACAGATGCGTTAAAAAGAAGTGCGGTACGGATTTGAAAGAGTTTATGGTATACAATTGCATAATGTATAAAAACAAGACTACCAAAACATATTCGAGGATCTCGTTATGTGACATCGTGGACAGTTAAAGAAAACGTTAACATTCTTCTGCACGTGAGTGATCAGAAAAGGCTTTAGATTTGATATTACTACTGTAAAAGTGTAAGATGCTAGAATGTACAATTGCAATACAGGAGTACACAAGCGAAAGAGAGTCCGTCACAATTTCTATTAGAAAAAAAGCTTAATGAATAACTGAGTCTATTTTCATATAATCTTTTATAGAATGTCGACGAAATAAATGAATCTACTATATTTTTAGTACACCCTATATATTATACAAATCGATATATATGTAAATTTTGCTTACTATACTAACAACAACAAAACTAAAAGTTATAATTTTTCCAACAACAACAAAAAAAAAAAGCTAAAAATCTGAAATTCAAAAGATTTTATAAGAAGTTTTTTTTTTTCATTTTCGATTCCTTTTTTCTCTCCTAAAAAAAATCTTATCCTTGTTGTTTCCTTTCCTTTTGACTGTTATGTCAGTTAAGTTCTTTAGGGATTTAATAGAAAAAAATATAAATTTAAATGTTTTTCTTGTTGTTGATCATAATATTTATTATACATATATAAATTTTTTTTTTGTATCTTGCAGTTATGCTTCGTGTTCTTTTATGCTCTCTTATATGATGGACTCGAATTAAGTTTTGTGATATTTTAACAAATAATTTATTTAAAAAAAAAAAAGAATTTTTTTTTTTATTTAAAAATGGCAAGAAATCTGTTAAATCTGTTTATTTGTTTGTGTATATATTTATGTTGGAGAGTTTTCATTTTAAAATAATTTTTTTTTATTAAAAAAAAAAAAAATATTTTTTCTTTAAATTCAACGAACCGAAAATTTTATATACTAACAAGAAAACATAAGAAAAATTTAGAAGAACATAAATAATTTTTTTTCTTTCTTCTTTTGCGTTAGTCGGTAAAAATGGTAATAATAACAACAACAAAAATGATGGTAAAGGACCATAAGATTATTTAAAGCAAAAAAAAAAACTGATGGTAAAGAGTATAGGAAAAACTGATTTTCGTATATATTACGGTAGGCATCACACACATCAAATGAAATGAAATAAAATAAAATTAATATAACAAAAAACAAAAAAAAAAAAAAACAATTTTTACATTTTGTTTTTGTAATTTTATAAATTATTGATGATTGGTACAGAAAATGAATTACAAACCCTAAGGCAACGAATTTTCCACCATATATATATATTATATATAAATTGATCAGATTAAAAACGAATTGTTATATAAAGTAACTATAATATATAACAACAACACAAAATTCTTGTGTGCGCAGAATTTTCATATCATATTTAGTTGTCTTTTTTTTAATGTTGGGAAAAGCACTTTTCCTAATAAATACAAAAAAAAAAAAACAATATAGAAAATTACTTTTTAGACAATATATAATATAGTTTGTTCTATGTAATCTAATAATAATTATAATGTTATAGAGTTAAAAAGGAATATGTTTGTTACTTTTAAATATTGTATCTCTTTGTGTTGCGACCTATAGCTATACGTTTCCCATTAGTTTTGCTATTATGACCTCGTATGTCATCCTGCTTTTTTTTTTATGCAATATTCATTCAATACACATTGCCAGGATACAGTCAGTGAATATACTTATAATATATATAGTAAAATTATCGATTATTATTATGGTTACAAAAATTAATGATTTTAAAATTTAGTATCGTTTTTTTTTCGTCTTGTTGTTTCTGTAGATGGAAAAAGTAAACATAAAAAATATGTATACATATCTAATAATAAAAAAATAGGAAATCAAATAAAAAAAAAAATTTATAAAGAAATTAGATTATTATGGTACGATAGCCTTTGGACGAGCCCATCAAAGTTAGTGATATACCGGATACAAAAAAAGAAATGTATTTTTTTTTCTCTTGTTCTTTTGTTGGTGGTTCAATCATTAAATTATAATAAATAACTAGTAGGGGAAAAAGCTTGCATAATAACAACTCATACAGAAAAGGAATAAATGAAATGAAATGTCCGCGAAATTATTGAAAAAATAAAGTAAAAAATTTTTTTTAGAATGGAAATATATTTAGAATGTTTTCGAAATTACTGATAATGTTTGAACTATAATTTTGGTGAATATGCTGACAAGGTGGACCAAAGCGATTTAGGTTTGACTGATTTCAATTAAAAAGATTAAAACGATATGTAATTTAGATATAAGTGAGTATTAGTAGCTGCAACATTTTATGGATTGTACTACTCCCTTCATATAAGTCAGAATCTGTTTTGGAATTGAATCTGAACAGGAAAGTGTTGCTGAAATGTGTATGAAATATGTAGTAACATTTTTGGAAATATTATACTTGAATTTTCAGCTTGTTCTAAACATATTTCTATCCAATCCGTGATATAATAAATTCTATAATTTTCAATTGGAGCTAAATTAACCAAAAATAAATACAATTTAAACCGAAACTGTACTTTCTTCAATTATAGTTGTATAAATATGAAATATATATTTTATACTTATGTATAATGAAAAAGATTTCCAGCAATCAATTTAAACGTCTAGATTTTTGTTGTTAATAGGAACACCTGATGCTAGCAACCACGATATTTCATCAGGAAATTTATAAATTAATGTATATACATATATATATATATATGTATATATACTTAAATTATTTTTCAGAAATTAATTTTAGTTTTGGATATTTTGTTTTTATTCAATCATTCCCAACAGACAAATTCATAGATTCGAAGGAATAGGAGAAGTAATTCGTATGAAACGAATATATTTTCTGAAGGATGAAAGTTTAGGGATCTATAAAATTTCAAGTATATTTGAAATTATGTTTAGATTTCAGATTTTCCAAAATTTATTATGGTAACCATTTGTAATTATTTTTGTGTAAAATTATAAATTTTCTGAAATGTTTTCTATATTTATTTGTAGTTCATATAATCAATTTCAACTGTGAGAAAAATCTAAATTATCTTGAAGTCATTTAGCAATATTGAGTATATATATTTTGTAGTGTTGATTACAAATTTTATCTTGCTATTACATTTTCCCTATTTGTTTCAAAAATTACGATAGAATATATGCTTTCTTCTGTTGTAGTTCTGGTCATTAGAACTAATAATTACCTAAAATTATTAGCACAAAAAATTTAATTCATTCTATACAATTATAAATATTGAAATAAAATGTTAATTCTTTTAATTTTTAAATTAGATAACCAAATTCTGACAAACCCTGTCTCAACTTACCTTTATATGACAAATTTCTACATATAATTTCCCATAATATTTATTTATTATATTAAAAAGCTTATATGATTAAAAGTTATTTCCGGTTTTAAAATAATATAATAAAATAAATATAAATATTTTCATAGAGTGTTGGGGGGAAAAATTATTAACACACTAAAATTACCACATAATTTAACTGATGAAGTAAGTACATAACTACTTGTATCTCTACTTATATAATCTTTATATCTATATTGTTATGGAATTTACAAAAGAGTTAACACTAATTTAATCGGGCACATTTCTTACTTATTTTCCTATTTAGATGTTTGTGTGCCTCTGTTTATATAGATAAATATTATTTTTTAAAGTAAATAGTAAAATATATATATACATATATGTATGTATGTATATTAATGTAATTTGCAAATATATAATTTTTTTCGGTAGATCTTGGTAGAAAGTATATAACAAAAAGGGTTGAAAATTTTAACATATAAAATTGGGGTGGAAAATTTAAAATACAAAAAAAAAAAACCCAAAATTAAAATTGATTCTAATTAATTTTCTTCAGAAAAAAGAATTTAATTATGAAAATAGAACTTATAATTTCCCCTAAAATAGTATAGACAACAATATTTTCTTTTTATTTTTTTGATAATTTTTAAAAATGAAATTATAATTTTAAAATCATAATTCAATTAATTATTTAATTATCATATCCTGTAAATAAAATGTTACGTTATCTGTGCATGTATATGTAGGAATTTGATAAAAGAGTTTGTATAGTATTGGAATGATGTGAATGATATATTACAAGTTATTAAAAGATAATTTACATAATATTAAAAATAATAATAGTTGTGATATGGGCATATTTATATATTTAGCATTTAATTATATAACAACATTATAAAAATATTATAATACTTAAAATGAAATTTAAATATACATTTTGTCTGTACATAAAAACAGTTTAAAAATTATAATTGTGGGTAGTTTAAAAGGAAATAATATTAGTATGTAATTTTATAATTTCATTAATTTAAAAAAAAAAAAATTATTAAAAATTTTTGGTATACAAGTTTCCTCATTAAATATAATTATAGGTTTAATTGAAAAGTTAAAAGTTATATATCGTTTTCCATTGCTCGTAAAATTTGCCAAATATTCCTTAGAATATTGTGATTAAATCATAGAATGTTATACGGTGTCATTTAGCATATATTTAGTTAATGTAATTAATTTACAATAATAGTTTTAATTTGTGGAAAAATTTAAATTTTTCTTTAATAGATTAATGTAGAATTGTTACCTACCGCCTATATCACACACAAGTTTTGTATACATAGGTTAAAAAGCTTATGTCGTCTTTAAGCTATCCAAGACTATAACCTTAAATGCAATGGAAATTTCTAATACTAGGGAAATAGGTAAGTGATACGTTTAACATAATATTGATGGAATGTGGGGTGATAGTTATTTCGATTTAGAACAAAAACTTAAACCAGTTAGGAAATTAGTTACTATTTCTAATCTATTATTATAATAATTATGTTAGTTATACATTTGAAAGCAGTTCCATGGAAATATTTCGTGTGGTAAAGATAATATCATTAATTAAAGATAATATCCTTAATGAAGTATTATACCAATTCCATATGTACAAGTTTTTAAATTGGTAATACAATTTATAATTCATTTTATAAGTAATATCTTTGTATATAATTATAAAAATGTAATATTGAATTTGAAAATACCCTTTGAAATTTTTGAAACACACTATAGTTTAAATAAGGTCAAAATAACTAAATTAAGTATCAGTAATTTCTATTTTCTATTTTAAAGATTGTTCTATTTTTATTGGCGAGAAATTGAATAGCTCTTCTCTTTAACAAAATATTTAATTTATCTAACAATTTATTAATGTTAAAAACACAAAGTAAAAAAAATCTAAATGCTTTAAGGATCATTTATACAGAAAAAAGTACCATCAACTTTTAAAATGAAATAAGTGCCAAAATATTTATCACTCTATTATCCTTTTTTTTAAAAAAAATGTGTGATAGAAAACATTTTTTTTTAATTTCTTTCATCATTTTTAAACTATATACATATTTATATTGTCAGTCACTTCAATTATACAATAAAAAAAGGATTTTCTAAAATTCTTTATGTGGGGGGAATAAATTTTCCATAAGATCTTAAGAAAAAAAAATATTACATTATATTCAGTTCATTTGCAGATATTTAATTGAAGGACATTTTTATGTTTCATAATATAATTTGTACATTAATTTTTTTTCCAACCACTTCAACCAACAAAACATATCAACTTTCACTTTATTTATGTATATGTTTTTGTGTCTAAATCAAATAAACAAACAAAAAAAAAAGGATTCTTGAAGTGCAATTTTTTGTTGTTGTTCATGTTGAAAATTATGTTTAACCAAAAAATCGCCTTAAGGTATTTTTCTATTAAAAGTTTACCACACCACACACAATAAAAAATGGTTGACAAAAAAAAAAAAGGATATGAATAACAATTTTTACTTTTTTTTGTATAAATGTTGTAAAGTGGTTGCAATTTTTTTTTATGTACAAGTGTTTAAAATTGATGATGACATTGTTGTCTATTTTAAAAGTATGACAAAAAGCCACAATCCACAATATAACACCAACCATTTTAATATATAACAAAAGTTCGTTTTATTTTAGTATAAAGATTTATAAGGATTTTTATATTTATACAAACAAAACGAAAAATCATTTGATGTGGTTTTTATTATGACAAAAAAAAATTATTTTAAAAAAATTTATAACACTTTTTATTCACCAGAGAAAATTGTGAACATTTTGTAAATTAATTAAAATACATATATATGTACTACAAAAAGTTCAGAGAGTATACAATAAAATTTGGTTATCAAATTTGTTATCATAAAGTTTTTAAATAAATTACCTAATTAAATTTAGGTATACATACATAATTTATTTAAAAACTGCACTGATAATATTATATTAAGACAAATTTCGAAATATTTTCGATTAAAAGAGTACATAACAGAATGCTATGATATGTTGTCGATATTCTCTCTTGCTGGTAATAAATATATTAAAGAAAATATCTAAAGATCTAATTTGAGTTGTTCTACTTGGGTTTCGCTGAATTTGGATAGAAATTATATATGTTCGCTATATAGTCACCATGAAATTTGTATTATGTAAAACTTGTTAATAAGAATTGATAAATTTAATATGTATACTAATATTGATTGTATGCAGAAGTTATATGTGTTGTATATAGTTATCGCCACTATTTCGTTTTACTTAATAGAGCGATAACAAAATCATAGGACCGTTTCGTTATTGACGACAGCTATTCATTTTTTTCGCCTCTTGAAGAATGAACCAATTTGTAATTAATGAATTTGAAAACTACGAAAAAAAGCAATCATTAATAAGTAAAATTCTAAATATTTGAGCTTGATAATCATCATAATCATAATCATAATCGATTATTGTTTTCTACATGATTTTTGGGAAGTAAACCTATACCTAAATTTGTTAATTTATCACTAAATGTACTCCATTATGCAAATATATTGGATGAATTGTCAAAATGGTATTTGATACATTTTGAATTAACTAATAAGACAAACTTCTACAAAAAAAAAAAAAAATCAGGAACAATGTTTAAGAACATAAATCCTCCCTAGACATCAAAACAAATTCGCACTCAATTTAAAGGAAATTTCAGAATAAATACACATAAAAGTATAATATACATAAAACACAACATAATTCGAATAAGTTTCATCTATATCAAATAATATAAACGAAACGAAATAATATAATAAACGCGTTTTCCAAAAATAAAATAAAATTATTACTTTTAACTTTGTCTATTATACAAATTTTTTTTCTCTGTTCTTTTTCCAATTTTTCCATTTTTTTTTTTGGAAAATATATTTTCAAAAGAAAAGTGTGAAAAAAAAGAAAGTTTCTTTTTTCTTTTTTTTTCTTTTTTTGGTTTTGATAAAATTATTAGGGATGCGCCATATTGTAATATCTTTTAACAGAAAATTTTGGGGAGATGAGAAGGATTAAATTTATATAAATGCTAGATAAATTGAGAAAGACGTAAAGTAGAGTAATAATATAGAAAGTTTTTTTTATATATAAAGTACGGTATATATATTTTCTCTTGAAGGATGGGTTCGTCGTATAAAAGATTGTGTTTAAGAATAGAAGAAGTTTAATAGTTAGCCTCATCTTTTTTTACAGTTTTTTCGCAAACCCAGCCCCCCCTCCTTAATTCGATTAAATATAAAATTGTTAAAACACATCGAAAAAAAAAAGTTTCACTATAATGTATATATATTTTCCAGTTTTCTTTTTCCTATATAATATTTATAAAATATAGAAAATATATTTTGTTGTTATAAAGAATTGTTTATATGGATTTTTTAAGATTTACCAAAAGCAATATAAAAGTTTCATATATAGTCAGAAAAAAAAATGATTGTTCTTTTGAACTTTTCACTTTTTTTTTGTTTCGTAACCACTTTTAATGAAATTGTATCTTATAAATTATAGGATCAGTGGTAGAAATTTCAATTTTTCTTATAATATTTCACGGGCCTAAATTGATATTGAAGCATAGTAATGTATACCACCCGTAGAGTGGTGTTTGGAAAAATGAAGATTTTTGTGATAATAATCTATTTTAGTCAGTTTCAAGTGAAATTTTGACAAAATACACATTAAGTCGGAATATATTATATATATTTTTTTAACTTTTTAAGCATAATTTAAGAAGTTAATTTTTTCTTGGCATATTACAATTTACATTTAATTGACCATTAATGTTTCAATTTTATAAATGATAAATATTGATTTGACAATTTGTAATTATCAATATTATTTTATTACATTTTTTAGATATAAAACTGTTGGATATTAAGTAAAATAACATTAATATATACTAACTGCAAGTTTCTAACCTAGCTAATCAGAAATGTATACAAACTTAACTCAAATATATCTTTAAAATATTTTAATTTGAAATTATGACAGCCATTTTTATTAAAAGTTTAGTGAAGTGTCCACTATCAGATAAATTCTTATTTTTGAAATAATTATCAATGTATTTGTAGTATCTGCAATAGTGTCTTCTAATCTATAAGAATAGAAACTGTTAGTGTCAGTCAGTAATTATTGCAGATATGTTGTTAATTTATTTAAGAAAAAATTATAAAAACTCAACAAAGTAAAAAGTGTCAAAAATTGACGATTATCACTATTATAATCTGCTGAAATAATTATAAATAAACGTCGACAGAATTAATTAATCTGAAATTAAATATTTTTTTTTCGTATATTATTAATTTACTTAAATCTTGATGACATATTTTCTTTGAATATTATAAACATATGATAAACTGAATTTTCTTAATTATAGCCATAAATGGTACGCGTAACAAATTTACCCAATGTCTGTTTCAAGTGATACAATAAATAATATTTTTATATGTTCAAAAATTATTATATTAAATATAGATTTTTTTTAGCTGATAGACCAACATTTTTTTATTTATATTCAATGAAATTTAAGAATTATTGTTTTATATTAATTTAACAAAAAAAAATAAATTTAAGAAATAATATATTAATTTAATACATTGTTCATTTATTAGAAAATCAATAATATTATTGGTAATTGACCTAAAGTATAAATGCTTCAGAGAATCTTCAATTTTCTAAATGACTGAACTTCAAATAAAAGACAAAAATATAAAAAAAAACTTTAATTATGTCTTGTCATAAGTACATACATATAATAAGTTATTTACAAGTTACTTATATTTATTTAATAATTAAGACTTGACATTATAAAAGGTGGAAAAATTAATTTCTAATGGTAAATGATTAAAGCATTAAAGACAGTCAAGGAAAACCAAAAATTCCAAAAAAAAATATATATGGATAGATATAAAATATATTGTATGTATGGCTCAGAGCTTAACAGAACCAAGTCAGAAAAACTTGATTCTGTAATATTAAGGGGTATAAGTATATCAACTCTAATTAATTCCTCGCATGTTTTTGTTGCTTATTTCTCTACAATATAATTGCATTAATTATTAATGTAATTATTGTAGAAACATTCCTTGAATTAATTAGAGTTGATATACTTGAAACCTTAATATTTTTCTGACTTGGTTCGGCCTTGGTATTTTTCTTATATTTTCCATATAAAAAAATAATTCAATAAAAAAATGTGAAAATGCACATTATTATATAACTAATATGAAATTAACTTTCCATATAACAATATCAGAAATAATATATTGTTGCCATCAACATCAAATAAAAGTATAGTGTTGGATATTATAACAATTTTCTTCGAAAATATTTTTTAATGTAGAAAAAAAAATCTAACCCATAACAAATAATTGCAATTTCCCAACTATACATTTATACTAATAGGTCAGGTACTTTTTAATGATTCTTCCAAACTAAATTCTAACCATTTTTTTTAAGAATAACTAATTTAAAATCATTTTTATTTTAGTTTTATTCATTTATTTGGAGCACCCAATCAGTATTACGGAAGATAATTGTGGCCAAATTGAATTCGTTATGATTTTATTATAAAGAAAAAATTCAGAATAAGAAAAAAAAAAAAACAGTAAAATTAGATTTTCTTAAATTCAAACTATATAAAAAAAAGAGAAACTTTCTTAATAGAAAAAATCCTTGTAAAATTCAGTAATTAGTTAATTTTCTATACTCAAATTATTAAATTATATAATCATTATCCAATTTTATAGCCTGGAAATTATTAAAAAAAAAAATATTTAGTATTTTTGTTAAGATATAAAAATGAGTAAAACTGCTTTAGAGAAATCGATTGGGTGGGCACATATGTAGCGCAATTCCAAGAGATGGATGGAATTGATTTCGAAAAGCGCACGGAATTGAGTGTGCATTTGGGTACGGAATTAGTATCTATCGACGCGTAATTTTAATTATAACCAAACCTGTTTTTCAGGATGGTTAAAAATATTGAAATCTTTTTCTGATATTTATGGTTTATATATGAAGTTAAATATTGAAATCTTTATTTTCAGAATTTGTAGGGATTTTTATTTTAACTTAAGTATTGAGTAAATTAGAGCATCTAGAAGGTGTCTTCCTATTTGCAGACATTTTTTCAAGTGTTTTTTTTCTATCCTGAAGACTGTTTTAAACATAATGGAGTGGGATAACTATTTCCTATAGAATAGAGGCATATTTAATTTGATTTAATTTGAGTACGTAATTACTCAGACAACAGAAGTTTCTATGATCCTTTTTGAAATATAATCTACATCTAACATGATATTAATTGAAATACAGATGTTGTTTAATTCAATAAAATTAAGACACTCGAGTAAAATAGGTTAAAAAAAATTAGATATTCAAGTAATAAGAAATTATATACTAAAAGTTTTTGAATTGTTTTTAAATAATTTATTTTTTCAATGAAAAAATTCAATTCTTTAATTATCCATATTCAAAATAAACGGATAACAATGCCTCTTATCCATAAAAATAATCTTACTATAAAATTATAATCATAAATTTGCATAGCTTTGCAAAAAAAAAAAAAATTATTTGCTACCCGATTTAAGATTTCTAATTTCTAGAAAATTCGAAATTTCAAAATAAAAAATAAAAATTATAATCATAACATAATTACTCCTTCTACTTTCACATCCTTTGTTTGATCCATTAGATTGTCTCAGTGTATTTGTGTATGATTTTCTTAATTATTTATTCTAGTCTAAATCAATTTTTAATTTTCTGTCTGTGGGGGAAAGTTTTTGTTGTTGTTGTTATTATACAACAACAAAATTTTTATTTTCTTTTTTTAATGTGTAAGTAATGAAATTGAATGAAAAATTATGCTTAACATAAAAGTATCTTGATGAAATTATAAAATTTATGAATTGTAGTATATATATATATGTGTATAGTGTATAAATATCTTGTGTTTTTTGTGTATAAAATGAAATTAAATGATGATATGCTTGAATAATGATAAGATTCTTCAAAATATTAAAAAAAAGAAAGGATTTTAATAAAAGAGTTTTTGAAAAATGTAATTGAAATTTATATTAAGTGGTTGATTTTGTGTGTGTGTTTATGTTTCAATTATGTTCAGTGCTGCACCAGGTGCGTAATTATAAGTTAACAGATAAAATTTATATAAATTAGTTTTTAATTAGTCTATATTGGATGAATTTCTAGATCTAAGCAATTAATAATATTGAATAAATTTTTGACAGACACTGAAACTTTATTATCATCAATGAATAATGATTACATAGAATTAATAGAAAATCATAAGTAAATGCTGTTAGATAAATAATTTGAGTTAGAATTGGATATTTGGAAAATTGTATTGTATACTATATGCTACATAAAAGTCATTCGGTTTACTCTGTCACATCGAAATACCATACGTAAGATTACAAAAAACTAGAAATGCAACATATATACTTTGATAACTTTTCCTATTTTTTAGTTTAAATATTTTAAATTTTCTTTGAGACATTTTGTAATCTACCAAGAATCTTGATTAATAACTTAATTGCCAAAATATTTAATTAAAAGTATTTCAGCAAATTTAAGCCGCTAAGGTAACATAAATATTTGCTAAAGATTTGATGTCATAATAATAATCTGTATATGATAATTTTTTACCAAATAGTAGCGTAATGTTAATATCACACGATTTAGTGATATTGTATAACAAATAAAATTCGCTTAGATAAAATTAATTCAATTAAATATTAAAATAATATAGTTCACTATTATACATATGTACATACTAAAAATCATAATTTTGTGTAGAATTTTTATTCGTAAATTTTTCTAAGAAATCAAAATATTATATCAAAATTATTTCTCGATTCATAAAAAAAATGTAGGTTAAATTTATCAGATCTTTTACAATTTGACATTTATTTAAAAAAAAAATATTATTATATTGAATTATATAATGGAAAAATGTCCAGAGACAGTTTATTTTTTTTAAATATAATTTTGACTGTCACAATTGAAAACGGAAAATTTTTTTTTAATGTGGTTTTATTACGAAATGAAAATATTTATTATTTAATTATCAATAAGAAATCAAGTTACAAAATTATTACAATTCATTTTTAATGCTGCCATATTTTTTTTCTTATTTTTAAAGATTTTAGAGAGAATTTATGTTTTCAGTAAAATAAAAATTCCATTAACAAAATTTTAGAATGAGAAAAAAATGTAATGTAATATTTTTCATTGCATAAGTCATTTTCCTGCTATACATTTTTATATTTTTGTTTTTGCATTTTTCTGCAATTGAAAAACTTTATAATATTTCTATTTAATTTATTTTTTTTTGCGAAAATAATCTGTGGTACCTGGTCGGATGGAAAATGGGGTAGTACAAAATAAAATAAATATATGTATGTATATATAATAATAAATAAGAGGGTCAGATAAGTCGATGGGTGGTTGGCGACAAATGTTTAGGTACACGTGCCGAGAAAAGAATTTTATGAAAATTATAAATAAAAAAATATAAATTTTCTATGATTACTTTTTTTTTTTAGTATGTCTTGTTTGTTATAAAAATTTTTGTTGTACTTGTTTTGGTTCTTTGTTGATTTTGGTATAAAAGTATATAGAGAGGAAAGAATAATGAATTTGAAAAATTGCAGGGATAGTAAATCACGTGTAGAAGTTAAGTTTTTTTTTTAAACTTGTATGTATAAATATAATATATATATATATATATACAATTTGTATTATTTTATTAAATCCGGAAAATGCAGAAAATATTTAGGGCAAATGAAATTTATATAGAAGAAAAAAATTTATTATCAAATGAAATGAAATTATTCAATTTAGTTATAATATTTTGAAAAGATTTTCATATTTTTCGATGGTTTTGTTTAATATAAAAATGTATAATACATTAATTTCTGTTTTTATGTTTCTAGAACATAATAAATGTTTTTAGACAAAAATTTTGTTATAAATATTCTTTTATTAATATTTAATGCAACACCAACGCAATTAAATAAAGAAAAAATTTGATTAAACTTTGATCTTTGTTGTTGGTTAACTTTGAACTTTTGATACAACTTTTTTTTAGAAATGAATAAATTATAATTTAGAATTTTGTTTTAGGGATACACATAATATTTAAATATCAATTACTGAATGTTGTATAATAGAGAATAAACTTTAATTTATGATTAAAATTTCAAACCAACGGAACAAAAATAAAAATATGGGTAAATATTTTGATAAATTTTCAACTTTTGAACAATTTAATGGGTAGAAATATAAAAAAATTTGTCAAAAATTGTGTTTATGTTGAAAATATGCTCCATTAAGTATAGAAATAAATAATGATATTCTTAAGAAATGTTAATTAGCATAATATTGTTTTAAATTTACAAAATTTTCATTCATATAGCTTTTATTATAACAAAAGTGTAGATTATATAAATTAGTGTAGATTATATAAAGAAAAATTACTGCAAATTTTTTTTAAGGTTATTTGGATATATTTGAAAATATTTTATTATGATTGTATATAAATAATGACATAAATTTTAATTCAATTAAGGATTTTTTGAGCTAAATTACCCGGCAATTTTTTTCTTCTAAAATACTTGCAACTTATATAATGTCCGCTTGACTGGGGAAATTTAATATAAAAATGTGGTGAATTTTAAGGAAATCTTCAAATGAAATTAAAAAAATTTTACATTTTCGTTCATTATTAATTTAGTTTTGAATAAATTCTTTATTAAATCTGAACATAATTAAATATTTATTTTTACTTTTTCATTATTTTTTTTTACTTTGAAATCTAAATGGCCAATACATGTGTTTATGTAATAATTTTTGGTCCTTTTTCACATTTCACGAAAGGAAAACACACATACGAAAACAAAAACAAAAATAATAAAAAAAAAATGTGTCAAAAAAGAAATTTAAAAAATTCTTTAAAAACCAAAAAAAAAAAAACAAAAATTACCCCAGTATACAGAAAATTATCAAAACTAAAAATAAAAAGAAAATTTAAACAAAAATTTTTTAGTAAAAAAAAAAAGTCATCCGCCCAAAAGAAAATAAAAAAAACGGACTTAAAAGAAAATTTACTGTAAAACTGAAATTATATTACTTCAACTAACACCACAGCATATAATAATAAATATTTTAAATATAAATATGTATATACATAATTTAATACAGACATATTTATTACCTCTTTTAAAAGTTGGAAACATTTCATTATCACAATGAAACAAACAAATAATTTTCTTTTTTTCTTCTTTTGAAAAAGAAAATTTAGAATTTTCTGTAATATAAATTTTGTATAAAATATTTATTAAAAATAAAAAAAAAAAAGATTCCTGATGTTAGGTAAGGATCGTTTTTACTTTGCAGACCAAAAAAAAAAAAATCTTACATATTTCTATGGTAGATTAACACACCAACAAACAAACAAAAAAGAAGAAAACTAAATCTATATAAGGATTCGCACATACATATATGTATACTTTATACAATCACAAGTAAAATTGAAATTTGGAATTAAAAAAAAATAAATATCCTTTCATAACAAAAAAAATATTTTTTTCAGGTTTTTATTTTTTGAATTTACAAAAAAAAAAATCGACTGACAATTCAATGAGTTGAATCAACGAAAAATAAGAAAACCAAATATCCTTTCAATACAACATTTTTTTTAGGAATTTTTTATAACAGAAATTGAAGAAAATTACTACAAAAAGTTTTTCTTTTCAATTTTTTTTTTGTTGGGAAATTTTTGCGCATGATTATCGGACAAAAAATTTCCTTTTTCTTTGACGGTGGGACTGATATAAATGATTTCTTTTTTATAGTTTACTATAGAAAATTTGTCTGTTAATTCAATGTGAAAATTTGTGCAGAGAAATTCATTAAACAAAAAATTGGAAATTCTCTTAAATTTATTACTATAATTTCTATAGTAAATTTAACCGTCACTTGAATGTCCTTTAGGAGAAAAACTAGGGAATTTTCTTCTGTTTTTTTTTTTTTTGAAATTATATTTTCCGTTTTTCAAAAAAGAAAAAAAAAATAGGTAAATTTGTATTTAAAAGCATTTTCAGCCTTCCATCACCCACATTCCCCCTCCACAACAAAAGATATTTTATAAAAATCTGCTAACTATTAAAAATTTACCCTGAAGCTTTATTTTTTTGGCAACAAAAAATTAAGGACATTTTGTTTTTTTTTATGGAAAATGCACTAATTTTTATTATATATTCTAAAAATTTGAAAGAGAGAGAAAAATAGAGAAATGAAAATCATTGAGAATTTTGTTGTGATAATTATAATGGAAAAGGAAAAAGAATATTTTTCATTAGTGTAATATTTAATATTATTATTATTAGTTGTTGTTGTTGTTGTCGATGAGGGTGGCAGTGGGTGCTTTTAGGTATGAGACGTGTATACATATAACTAATTTTGCAGACTTTATTTTAATAAATTTTTTTATGGTTTATTTCATATTATATTGATTTGGCCTCAAAAAGGAAATATGAAAATTATCAAAAAATTTTTTTATCTAGTTTTGAGCTTTATCCTTAATTTAAACTCAATAATAAACAAAAATTCACATATACATCAATGTTAATAATACATTGTCTGCTTTTATTGTCCTAATTTTATAATAAATCATAAAATAAAAACAATTTTCGTTTCAATTTAAAAAGAAGAAAATTTGTTAATTATTGTGTAACATTTTTGTGGGATTTTTATTTTATCCGTGTACACATTTAATGCACCAAAAATATTTTTAAATTTTCAGGTAATTTAAAAGGGATGTTTTTATATTTTCTTTTTGCTATAAGGGTTAATTTTTATGGGTTGCAAAAGTTAAACTTCTGATACCTTTAATTGGATCAAAAATATTTGCAAAAATATTATAAAAATTTTTGTGTTGTGGTAAAAATTTTTTTTTTTATTCTTTTTCTGTAACAAAAATACACAATTAAATGTTTTGGTCCTTTTTATGATTTTTGATGATCGTCGTTACAATGACAAAAAAAAAAACAAAAAAACGTGGTAATATGACAACACAGAGAAAAAATATAAATGGTTTGAAGTGGTTTTGTTTGATATTTTGTACATTTTATAGGGTATTCCCGGGGTAGAAAAGGGTATATAGAGTGGAAAATAATATTATAGATACTATAATAATTTTTTTTTGTGGTTTTTAAATCTATATAAATGTATGAATATACAAAAAATTTGTATATTGTTGTTTGTTGTTTATTGATATATATATATTTATGTATAATGTAAAAACTAGGATGCGGTCGTTCTACATTTTTTTTATATATACTGTATAAATTATATATAAAATAAAACTCTTATTATAATAGTAAGGACAATTAGTTCAACTAGGTCAAGTGATGGGTTTAAGTACTTTTTTGTTTCAAATAAATATATATATATAATTTTTTTTATATAAACTAAATAACATTTCCTATATGTATATAGGTATACCTATATAGTATATATATAATTTTTTTTGGTATACCTCTGTTCAAATATACATAAAAAAAATATAATATGTATATAACCATAAATATAGTATATATAGTCAAAAAATTATAATACATATATACATAATTTATGTAGGAAGATATTATAATATATTTTTAATATTTTTCTGTGGAATGAATCAGAGTAGGTTTAATCAGGGGTATAAAACAGATTAAATTGGTATATTCTAATTTATTTACCCAAAAAAATATATATATAAAAGAAAAATATGATATTTTATATTTTGTTTTTGAGATCTTATGTACATACATACATATATATGTATTTTTGAATAAAATATCAAAACAGTTCAAAAGGAATTTTAATTTTTTTTCCAAAAATAATTCGAAAAATATTATTTTGATGAATTAAATTGATAGAAAAAAGTATTTTTAATATTATTTTTCTTTATAATTTATTTAGCTTATTTATATAAAACAAAATTTATATAATATATTATATTTTACTTAAAATATTTGAATTAATCGAAAATTTATAATTTTAAAAAGAGAAAATTCTTCTTTTTTTTTTTTTTGTAAAAAGTAAAATAAGTTAAGTAATAATATTAATTGAATAAATTATTTTTTTGATTAATTGATCTGGATTACTTTATAAATTAAGTAATTAACATGAATTGAAATTTTATGATAGTGAATATCAATTTAATTTTATTATAAAGAAATTTGTTTATCATAATTAAAAAAAAAAAATTAATTGATTTTTTAATTTAAGATAATTCAGAAATTATAAATTATATTATGTAAAATAGGTTTTAATTACATATATACTTAATAAGTACTGTGAAGAGAAAGAACTAACGAGTAGAATTTTTGAATTGATTGTTGTTATTTGTGTAATGAAAAATTCACTAATTTGGGTTTTTTTCCCTGTTGGTCACAAAAAATTTAAATTATACAGATAATATAAAATAGAATTAAAATAATTTAGACAAATATTGCAAAGAGAATGAACATAATTTAGACAAATTGACAAAATAGAATTGTTAACATCTATTTTTATTAAACTTTCCAATTAGATTTTAAAACCAAGTGAACAGATTTAAAAGTTAAATAATTGAAAATAAATAATAATTTGTTACAATTTTCATATTTTGTATGTACATATAAATCAAAAATTATTTAATATTTTTATGTATGTATAATAAAAAATGAAAACCGAAAATGAAAATATTAACAAAATGATTTTTCATTAAAACAATCGCTCATAGGTAGGTACATATTTGTAATGTGATTATTATTTATTCAATTTCAATTAAAATATACAAATATCATTAAATTATATATTTATATAATTATTTTATTAAATAGGAAATTATATTATGTAATTAGTTTGTGTAAAATATGATAAATATATCACATTTCGCAGTTTTCGCAATTGTCGAAATATATGAAGCTAATAATGGAGACTGACTGTTAGGCTATAATATTTAACTAATTTTTTTGGGTATTTTTTCGCTAATCACAATTCATTTACTTAAAAAAATGGTAAAATTGCAAATTACTTGGTAATATTTGATGGCAGGATGGCGAATTACTCCCTTAGCCATTAGGTGGAGTGAATTATACTTAATGTAATCAGCGTATTACATAACGAGAATAGTAATCATTAAGGACTTTGTTTTGTACTTAACAGTGTTGCATATTGGCATTTTATATAATGAGGAAAATATAATAGGCAATAATTAAATTAGTAATCGGTGATATTTCAATTTCAACAGTCCTTTAAAATATAATTAAATAATTTTTTTAAATATAACTTTAAAAATTCTTTATAAAACAACTTACTTTACAATCTTCACAATGATGTATTAATGAATAAACTTGTCGGCAATCATAACGTACTAAAATTTCAGTAAATTCACATGTCATACGTGATGCTAAACTATCCAATTCAAGTATATCAGTTAATGTTCGTACGCAATTACTACCACCCGATAATGTAGCATTTAACGCGAACGTATGTAGAGCACTGAATACGTTACGTTCACAGCAATGTTTTAATCGTAACGAACGTAATAAATTAGCTAATTCACTTTGTGATTTATTACATAATTGCATAGGCATTGTATCATTTTTATCGCCCAAATAATCAAGGCACTGTTGCTGTTGTTGTTTGTTATTTTGTTGTTGCATTGGTTTTTGCTGATGCTGCTGCTGTTGTTGTTGTTGTTTTTGGTGAATATTATAATTAATATTTTTAATTGCATCCGATTCAGCAGATAATTGATATCGCCACTGATCATCATCCGCTTTAAAATATTTCAAATTATCCATAGTATTAAAATTATTGTTGTTATTTTTAAATTTGTTGTTTTGGTTATTATTATTAAAATTATTTGATTTCATATTATTATTATTATTATTATTATCATTATTTAATTTATTATTTTTTTCTAATTCAATACAAGATATTGGACACTTTGGCGGACCAGGACCCTCATCCACCCATGCTACAGGCAGTGAACCAGCTGAGCATTGACCCTTTAAATAAATAAAAGAAAAATAATTTTAATGAAATTATTATATATGTTTATGATATTGTAAGACAAAATTAAATATATAGTATGTTTACAATAATTTTTGGGTTTAATTAATCAAAATAAATTTACAATTTTTTGGTTTAGTAAAAACTTTATGACAAAAATAGCCTTAGCCTTAAGGTAATTTTAAATTTTCTGTAATTTGTCATTTAAAGTTTTGTTATTTAGCAGACTTTTTTATTCCCATATAGATTATTTACCATCCAGCAGATTCTCTTAATTTGGGTTCATCCTTTTTTTTTTTGTTCAAAGTAACTTTTTAAATATAATTTGTAGTCATTAATGTTTGAAGTAATAGAAAAAGATTAAGATGTTTTTCAGATCATATTTTGTGTATATGTATATGTATGTATGTATATAATAAATATGTAGTCAGTAATTTGGACAAATCTTAAGGTATAAAAAGAGAGTGGGGGTATTAGAAATAAATGTATGCTATATATATTATTTGAATTGTTTTTAATCTAAATGAGAAAAAGGTAAAGAATTTAAATATGATGATTGTCTTATAATAAAGGACAAATATCAATCAGATCCAGATGAAAAGTATTTGTAATAGAATTTTACAAAATTTTTGCTGCAATAAAATCAACCTACACTTTAGAAGGGAATGTAAATATGTAATTGAAACTTAATTGAAATAAATATTTGATTACTTATTAATTATTAAGAAATTATTTACACTATTTGCCTAAAATTTGTAAAATATTATTGTTATTATTAACAATACTTGATAAAGGCCACGAAAAAGGATGACAATTAATTAAATGGGATGCGTACTGACTTAACTTACAAATTAATCAATTTCAAATTTTAAATTCACATTAATGTTTTGTAAAAAGGAAGTATAATTTAAATTGTGTAGATAATATAATTATTGGTGATTAACCTATATTAAATATGGTAAACAAACACAATATCGGTTGAATTCGTCAAATTTGTCAGCTTCATTTAATTATTGGTGGAATTAAATCGAATAGCCAAAATTTACATTGGAGGTCTGGTGAACCATAAAGAGTTTTAAGTAAAGTATAATTAAATAAAATTTTAAATAGTGCATTTGTAATATTTTATTAATGTTTTGAATTATTCAATGTTTAATTTTCTAATTACAAGAAATTGTTTTTTTATAAACACAAATCTATGTATAATGAAGAAATTGAGAAAAATTTTAGGTACTAAAAAAATAATTACAAAATTGAAAATCTGTAGCCATTCTGAATATTGTTTAAAACTTTATGGTAACTTTCATTTTTTTTTATGATTTTTTCACATAAAATATTAACAGAAAAATCCGTAGTTTTCAACAACTAATTTAAGTTTTCTTCCCTATTGTAAAGTTTCATCTACATTTTTCATGTTTTTTTTTTTTTTTTTGAAAATTAATTATTCAGTTTACTTAGCAAATTGAAGTTACATATAAATAGTCTAATAGTCTAAAAATTTACATTAAACAAAAACGTATTATATTTTTTACATGGTTTTTTTTTATGATATTGTATAAATAAATATTACAAAAACTACGAGTCCAATAAGATAATAATATTCCTCTTGCTAAATTTAAACAAAAATGTTATTAGGCTCCATGGACTATCCAATAAGCAGACAGAAAATTATTAATAATAAGGATTTGTTTTAATGTTACTAAACAACGAACCCTCCCAAAAACAAAATATTTTCTTTAATGTGCGAGAGAAAAAAAATCTCAGTTTCTTAATCATAAACTAAAAATCCCATTGTTGTTTAATTCCCACTTTTGCAGTATTCTAAATATAAACGATGGTTTTTTTTTTTTGCATTTCAAATAATAACACTTCGCTGTTTCTTCTACATCTTCTACCTTCGAAATATACATTTTATAACAATTCACTATGATTGTTAAGTGTGTAGATTATTATTATTATTTGTATTTTTTGTTGTTGTTAAACTGTTTCTCATTCTCAAAAAAACCTCTAAGGACATTAAAGAAAATTTTCCCCTTTGCTCTTTTAGTAATATATTTTTACTTTGTCCGATACTATATTTTCTTTTTTAATATATTTATATACATATATAATATACATATTTACATATATAGTACATATATAAATTTATATATATGTAATTGTATTTGTGTGTACATATTTGAATGGATGCGTAAAAACGACCCAGGTTAATAAGGTACTTTCTTTCTTTCTATCTTAAATTGTAATGTTTTTTTGAGATTGTGAAAATGTGTCTATAGGGAAAAATGAAACTAAAAATGAAATCGGTAAGAAGAAAAAAAAAATCATTTTCACAAGTGTTGACACAAACTGAGTAATATTAAAAGAATTATATATTTATATTGTATATATAATAAAAAAAAAGGGGGATGAAATTTTGCTAATAATAATACTCGATATCATGTGTGTCATTTTATATATGGAGTTATTGGTATCATCACACATATTTAAGTATAATTGAGATATTTCGTGATTATTAAAGAATTTTGTTAAATATATTTTTTTATTAGTAAATTTATTTAGATTAATTTTTTTGAAAGATTATTTGGTAATTTTGATTAGGAAATTTTTTTTAAATTTATAGAATAATTTAAAACATTGCTCGAATAAAAGGATACATATAGTTCTGCAGGAAGTAAATTATATCTACATTCATATGATGCTAAATAGAAATGAGTTAAATTTTTTTTTTTCAAAACTAAAAAATAGTTTTAATAATAAAACGAATTACTAGTCGTTTTATTACTAGCATTTGACACTAAATTTGACATTAAATTTTTTTTTTTTGATTAGATTAAAATTAGAGTGAAAACCTTTTAAATATTTTTGTATTACATATTATTTTCTGGCCTCTTAATCTCTGCCGTCTATTTTATTTCGTCTTGTTAAAACTTCCTTAAAATATTATATTTTATAAGGAAAATTCAATCTAGTACACCTGAATAAAGTGGCTTTTTATAGAGCAAATCAGTTATAGTGCGAAATTTTTTGTCAATTTATTAATGCATTTGCAAACATTTCCAAAACTTTTTTTAAAGTTCTTCAATATCAAATTTTATTACAATTAATATATGTATAACCAATAAATTAATATCGATTTATTGGTAGGTAAAAATTTGATATAAAAGTTTAATTTCAAATGTCCCATAAAAAAAAAAATTTACATATTAAGAGAAATTCCGGCATTACAAAATCTATTAAATTTAACTTTTATAGTTATGAATCTATTAATTGCTGTTTGTTTGCTATAATGTCATAAATGTTAAATTTTTTTAATGTGCCTAATATTAAATTATAATTACAATTTACCAAAAAAAAAACAAAAAATCATAATTTACATATATAACTACTGTTTTAAATTATTTCTATAATATTATACATAAATACTAAATTAATGATTTTTTTTTTTATTAAAGGGTTATAAAACTTTATGTGATAATAAAATAAAAATTAATCAATATTACATATATGTATATCTATATAGTACATATATAATTCAATTATTAATTATGATAAGATAACCAAGATAGTGGTTAATAATTTTTGATTATTCATAATTTAATAAATTTATAAAATAAATTTGGATAATAAAATAAATATGATTACGCAAAACATTATGATTGTGCATAAATGGTTATGTAATATATAATTGCTATATAATATACAAATAGAAAATATTCAATGAAATTTAATAATTGCAATATTAATCATATTTAAATTATTATTAAGTTTAATTATTTAGATTTATTCAAATATTTTTGATTAGTTTATTTAGTTAATAAATTATAATTTGTATTTATGGTTTCTTTAAATTCTATTTAATTGTTATTAAATCTTTATCGTAAAGAAAATTTATTAAATTTAAAAAAAGTTGTATAATATATTTCATAAAACTAAGTTTAATTAATTTGAATGGAAAAGTAAATTTTTGTTTAAATTGTTGAAAGAAAATATTGATGAAAGTTAAGAAATTCAAGATAATTTCGAATTAAAAAGATCATCATTTCATTATCATTGAAGTTAATTAGTTAGTACTATATACTTTCACTAGTTTCACACTTAAGGCTATTTTTTTTTTTATTTCTCGTCACTACAAAAAACTTGTACTTAATACAAAAATCTTGGTCGATTTATCATGAAAATCATTTAAATTCTTTTCATAACAAATAATGGAATTTATACAAAAATATATTGGAAAAAAATTTCAGAAAATTTATTTCATATTATTTAGTTATCTAAACATTTTTTCTTGAAACTAGTTATTAAAAAAAAATATTTAAATATTTTCCTTTAGAAAATTTTATGCTTCGAACTGAGTACATATTTTGCATTTAAAATGAATGCCTGGTACATATTTTATGAAATTTTGGGCAAACTGAATGCAGAATTGCAAGAAGACTATAAATATATTTAAATTAATATGTAATTCGGTATCTTGTAAAATTTTAGCATCTACAACGGGTGAAAAATATTCCAAAAATAAGGTCACTATATCAGAATTATTAATCTTTATAAACTACAAAAAGATTTTCGTTTTCTCGTATAACATTTTAGATTACATAAAATAATTATAAATTTTAAAAAATTAACCTTCACTTCAATATTATTTAAAATCATATAAATATTTATGTATATATTTATATTCTTTTCTATACAATAATAACTTCAGATATAATAAAAAATGTCATAATCAACGAGTTTAAATAACTAATTTCTTCTTTTTTGTGTCGTGTACAATTTTTATTTCTAAAAGTATCTATCTATATATAATATAATATATAAGTATCTATATATAAATGTATGTATATAATATTTATTTTTTATTATTTGTTACATAAAAACACAAGATAAACATAATAAAAAAAAAACAAATATTATAAAACATAGAATAAAAATGATATATATATATACAACAACAAAAAGAAAACGTTTATCCTTTACAACATAAACTATAAAGCTGCATTTTTCTTAATTGTTTCAAATTTATGCTTATATACATATAGGTATATATATATATGTAAAAAAATGTAACTCATTTCTATTTAGCATTTAGCTTATCCAGATATATTATAAAAAAAAAAAATTATATATATAGAAATTTATATAAAAGCAGCAAAATGAAACTGGAGAGAAGCTAAAGAAGAATTATACACAAAAGTAGAATACGGTGTCAAGGACAATCAATGTGGGAATGATATACATATATGTATGTATATACAATTACATATATAATCGTCCTGCAGAGAATGGTTACATCATTTTTTTTTCTTGTATATACTTTATACTCTTCGTTGATTCTATAAATTTACAGCCTCAATTTTAGTCGCATCTTTTTTCTTTTTTTTTTTTTAAAGTAATTTTACCACCCCCTATACTCCATATTTTACTGCTATTTAATGAATATACATTTCTGTTAGTTTGCATTTTGTCAACATAAATTCTATTTAGATATATAATTTTTATATACCACATACACAGAATATATAATCTATCTTTTAGATATGTGTACAGGGCGAGAAATGTGTAAATTTATGTCCTCTAATCAACATATTATAAAAAAAAACCAGGTAAGTTTTTTTTTTTTAATATTTTGTTTTATTAAAGGATATACACAAAAGACATTAAGTATATGTCCTCCAAAAAAATAATAAAAAAATTTTTTTTTGAAATTTTTTTTTGTTGGACATTATATCACATCCTGAGTTATAGGATTCGATATTTGTTTTCCTTTCTTGTCAGAATTTAATATGTAGTGGTAATTACTTACATCCATATAATTTTTGTGGTTAACTTAATTTCAGATGAACTTTAGAACTTTGTCGAAATTTATTAAGAAATGTGGGAGAGTAATTGCAAATTAAATGAGATTATAAGAAAATCAAAGAAAACTATATAAAAATTAGGACTATTAGTAACATCTTGATGTCAAATTTGTTTTCCTTTTTAATTAAATTGCATTCAGAGAGGACCCATTTTCATTAAATTAATTTTACGGTTTATAATACGTTTAAATGAAAAATGTCACTATTAAAATAACAGCCTTATTATGATCATTTTGATTTGATCCAATTAATGATTCAATTCAAGCAAACAATCACTTAATTTATAATTTGAGTTTAATCAGAAACTTTTAATGGATTAATTCTGTAAAAGGATGTGAGTACTGATTATAATACACTTATAAAATCTTAATTTTCTGATTATATTGTACGCTGAATCGTATATAATTAATATGGAATATTGTAAATTACATTATATACCACCTCCTAGAATTGACAAAAAAATATAAATGTTATTTTATTGGTTTTACTAAAATCTTTAAAGAAAAACTCTCCGAATTAGAAATAATTAGAATAAATCAGAGAGAAAAAGTTTAATTCTCAAAAATATTCCACCCAAAATATAAAATAAAAAAAAAAATTTATAAAATATAAAAAAATCCAAATCAAAGTATATTTTTTATGGTAATAATAATGATTATAATCCATTCATGTCTTCATATAACTTCATATTAAAAAGATAGTATATTATACAAACAATTTCTGAAATATCAATCGTTCATCTTCTCCTCCTCTTCTTCAACTAAAATTTTCTTTTTTTTTCTCATTTTTTTTTATATATACATATATATAAATATATTAACCGCCCACAAGTACATAATATAATAAAATATTTTCCTTGCAATTGTCAGCTGGCATTTTTGTCCTTTTAACAAAAAAACAAAAACAACATCAACTAAGAGAGAATATAAAGCTTTTAATAAATATATTTTTCATTTTTTAGTTTCTGTACATGGATCATCATTATATAGATTTGTGCTTAACAGAGCAAGGAGGATGATGTGGTGTGGTATATATATATATTATGTGTCAGGTAGATTTATATATACCTACATATATATTTATATTTGCTATGGTTATAAAGCAAAGGACTAAAATATTGCTATTTGTTTTACAGCGTCTCTTCACTAAGGATTTTTTGTTTTAATTTTATATATCTTTTTACGTAAATAAATATTATAGACGAAATATAGTCATGTCCATATATAAGCTATGTATGTATATATACCGATTCAGGTTTTACGATTAAAAATGAACAATATATATATAAAAAAAGGACATTTTTAATTAGTTGATGAATAGTAAAACTGAAACTATTTTTATCTTGTTATTGTTTTAAAAACAAACAAAATATTTAAAGATTTTAATTATAACTGGATTGTGACAAAGTGTGATTTTATCACGATTTAATTGTAATCCAATTGTGACGATATTTAATATTTATAGACTTCTTTTAAGTGCACATAAACTATATATATTAAATAAATTTCGGTAACTTTGCAATGCTAGGTTTTTATGTTGCATAAAATAATCTATAATTGCATTTTTCGTGTAATTTAATGTTTCAGTAAATTGAGAATAGTGCATCATATTGGATGACATTTGAATTACAATACTATTATTATTTTAAGGCTTAGTACTTGTCAAAGCTTATCAATGAGAATGGTATATTAAAAATTTATATGTACATTTACTGTGTTTGATAATTCAAAAATATTTACATCGGTTGGTTAAATATTATCTTGTATACTTGTAGAAAAACAAAGTAGAAAAATGTCTAAAAATAAAATAGGTACATATAATAATAATAATAATACTGTACCTGAAGATCCGGTGCTTGATTTGGTTGCGCCAGGTCGCAGGCGGATAGCCACGGATTAATACGTGTTAATGGAGGACCACTATTTATTATATCAACCGATTTATCAGATATTTTATTATTAATAAATGATGACCCAAATAAATTTATTTTATTTTTTTCTTTATCAACAATATTGTTATTATTATTATTAACGTTAACTTCTTTAACGCCGTTTACGTTAACGTTTTTATTAAAATTATTATTATTTATATCACGACGATTATATTTATTATTACTAGCAACCAATTTACTATTATAGCTAGTATCTTCAAATAAATTACTAACAAATAAATTATTATAATAATTATTTGTATTATAATAAACGTTATTATTGGGCGTAAATGGCTGATTATAAAAATAATTCGATGGATTATTTGGTTGCTCCTTTATATGATAATGATAATGCTGGCCAAATTCAATTTCTTTATTTTCTTCTTCTAATTGTTGTTGTTGTTGTTGGTGCTGCTGTTGTCGTTGTTGTTGACTTGCAGTTGTTATTGTTGTTTGTATAGTTGTTGATGTTATTGATGTTGTTGATTGACTGGTGCTGCTGCCACGCCGAGCCCCCGAAATAAACGCAAGCGCCATCACGACCAGCCCGGGTCCTGGCCGCATATTGACCTCGGGTTCGGCGGTGCTAGCATGGTGCAGGCCCGCTTGAGACGCGCTTGCGACTCCAATTGAGAGGATATGATGGGCTCATGGCCCCATCATCACCTTTTGTGAGATATTCTAATCACTTTTCTTACAATTAAATCAGGATACAATATTTTTTTTTTGTTTCTTTGTTTATTTGTTAATATATATATATATATAGTATCCTTTTTTTTGTATTAGTTTTTTTGTTTTACTTTATCGAACAACACACATACAATCAAAACAAAAAATAAACTCAAAATAAAAAAATAAAAAAAGAAAAAAAAAATTTTTTTAAACGCCGGAAACTAAAGTTAGCAATATATTATTCTGTGATAGAAATTCCTTTACGTGATAATAAAAAAAATTCATAAAACTCTAAATTGATTTTTTTTAATAAACTTTAATCTGACCAAATTTTTCTTAATATTTTTTTTTTTCAATCAATTTATTTTCTATTTTCCTTATTTTTAAATATAATTTTCTTATATATATTTTTTTTTACTTTACTTTTTATTTGGCTTTTATATAACACTAAACCAAAAATTGTATAACACTTTTCATATAATATAAAACTTTACTATTAACGACAACAACAAAAAAAGGGAAATTAAAAAAAAAACTAACGAAATAAATTTTCTTATTTATTTTTCCACTTTCAACTATTAATTTTTTTGTTTATTATTGACATTATATTAGTTTTTTATCGTTATCTTCTTTTTTTTTTTTATCTATGTGTTTCTCCTTATTTTATTTAATTTTTTTTTTGATGTTGTTAATCCTGGAAAATTTAATTAAATTAGAAAAAAAAAAAAAACGAAAAATTGATTAAATAATAAGTTATATGTGTATATAATAGTTTATTCATATTTGTATAAGAGTCGCGCTCATATGTTCAATCTGTTATATTTGATTGTATAACAGGGAAATTTAAAAGTTTTATTATTATCGTATCACACTTAATTTTCATTTTTTTTATTATATATACATATACATATGTATATATGTTATGTATGTATGTAATAAAAAAAATATTTTAGTATATTGGAATCGCGAAAGTTTTCTCGTTTTTTTTTTGTACAAGGATCTTACATTAAAAGTATATATGGGATAAGTTTTTTATTTCGTATGCTAAAGTATTAATTTATTTGTATTGAAAATTGCACATATTTACATATAAATATATATATATATATATATATATATAAATTTTTGGAAAAACCGCGCGGCCATCTTGAAAGTTTTTGAAGATAGCACACACGGAAATAAATATGTATATATATATATTTAATGAACACAAATACAAATACAAAATAGAAATTAAAAAAAAAAAAAAATGAAATGATCAAATGAAATTTTTATTAATAATTTTTACCGAATTAATATTTTAATAAAAATAAATGAATAAATAATTTTAAAATAATTATTTAAATATTTTTTTACAAAATTTAATTTTTTTTTTTCAAGAAATCCGCTAAATTAAAAATCGCGAAAAAGTCGGATGAAATCTATAATGAGACCATTTTAATTTGTAATTAATTTGTCGGTTTTTGTTTGTTTTACGAATAATTTCAACCTTTTGATACTTTTATAAGATTCAATGATGGTAATTACGATAATTTCACATTTTCCAAAATAATAAAATTCACTTCATTTTGCACAATCATTTTTTTTTTTGTTTTAAATTCTATAAAAGAAAATATTATACAACAAATTTTTGGGAAATTTGTTTAAAGGATTTAATGAATGTTTTTCTCAATTATTAGTCAATTTTTTGTGTGTAAAATTTTCCATTTTTGTTTTCTTTTTGATTATCATTAATAAGATTGAAATTACAAAAATCACATTTTTTTTTTTGATTAGTTACATAAAAAATTAACATCCTTTTAACTGTTATACAAAAAACGGGAAAAACTATATTGTATATGTATGGGAAAAACGACAAACATTTATATATTTTATATAATTTAGAAAAAATAATAAATTTTAAAATATTTCAAAAAAAATCGAATAAATTTTGTGAAGAAAATTTTCAAATTTTTTTTTTCACGGTTTCGGTTTGCTCATTTTTTTTGTCGTGTTTTTTTTTTGGTTATGTGACCAAAGGAAAAAATTATTTCTGCAGAGGGTACAACAAAAAAAAACTGATATCCTTGATGATTTGACTTTTGTTACCCAAAAAAAAAAAAAAAGAATATTATATATAAAATTAATAGATAATTTTCACATAATTTAAAATGAAAAAGTTTTTATCAATTTTTATTTATGAAATTTTTTATCGTTTTTGTGGAAAATTTGATAAATTTCATGATAAATTCCATTTTATATATACATATATATATATATATATATATATTCTTATGTGTCTTTTTAACAAACTCTGATGTATAAGAAGTTTTTTTCTTTTATATTATAAATAAGTGTGTACTTGTGTGAACAGGATACACATATCCTTATATCTATGAATGTAACAAAGACAGAATGAAAAAGAAAAGAAGAAAAATACTTTGCACTTATTAACTTTTCGATATCATCAAATCAAAAAAAAAAAAAAGGAAAAAACGAAGAAAATTCCTTTTCACTGAAAGAAAATTAAACCGCGGACCAGTAATAAATTTTCTTTCTTTTTTTCGCAAAAAAACACAAAAAACTTTATATAAAAAAATTTTTCCGACTTAATTTTAATTTTGTTTTTTTTTTTAAATATATTTTTTAATAGTTAATTTTTATAAATATAATTATTTTTTTTAGAAATATATTAAATTTACATATATACATATATATGTATATAAAAAAAATTTATTTTAATAGAAAAAAAACGGCCAACGATTGCGCGATTGCAGGATACACGTATACCCTGCTTCTTCTCGGTTGCCCCAAATGGCACTAAATTGTTCTAGATGGCGCTAGACAGAATCAAATAAGTTTAACGAAACAATTACATTTTCTTAACTTATCGAAAATTTTCCAAAAAAAAAAAGAAAAATAATAATAATTGGGGAAATTTTTCTACCTAGTTTTTCCAATCGAAAAAAATATATTAATTTCGTTCAAAATTCTCTACAGATTTTCTATTATGTTCGTTGATTTTGGTTAATTTTAAAATTATCAAAATTCTCTTTTTTTTCTCTAGGACATTTTCAAGTCTCTTTAATTTACTGGAAAAAGTAAAATTATATTTAACATTTCCCTCAAAAAGGATCAGGGAAATTTGTTTGCTGTTTTTCATACCATTTTCATTTCTCATTTTTGAACTTGACGAATTCAAAATTTTATACTTACTCACTTTACTCTATAAATATACAAAAAAAAAAAACCGAACGAAAAACATTTTTCAAATTTCCCAAAAAATTAAAAAGGAAAAATGAAAAATCTTTTTTTTTTCACACCTTTTTGAAATGTGTGTGCTTTTTGTTGTATGTGTGTATGGTAAATGTCGTCCGATAATGTATTAGTATTTTGGAATTTGTCAAAATTTTATGCAGATCGATAAATTAGATTATGCGCGTAATATACACACACAAAAAAAAAATCGTATATCCAACAAAAAAATTTGTTGTAAAAGTAAAAAAAAAAAAAAAATAGATTTTTTTTTGTCCTAGGAGCCAGAAAGAAACTAGGATACTTCTGCAGGGAAAATTCTGGTCATATATGTAACCAAAAAAATAAATTATATTATATTGCGAAGAGTAATGTCAGAATCTCTTTGCTCTCTTTGTATGTCCTTTTTTTGTTATAATGTTCATGATTTTTAACCGAATTATCAAAGAAAAATATTTTATTTCGTCCTTTTTTTATATTTGTTTTTTCTTTTTGGAATATAAGCGACATTTTTTCAATATATCGAAAATGATATTTTTTTCTTGTATAGTTGTGATTAGGAAAAGGACACAACTCAGAAAGATGGTATTATAGAAAGTTCCTTTTAGTTGAACTTTTTTATTTGGTTATCTATATATTATATAAAAGAAGCACGAGGATGTACAGAAATTGAGAGTGGGTGGGATAAATATATTCGTACTGTGTATAATTGTTTGCCTATTCTCCTATAACTTTTCTTGATATATATGTAGACATATATGTATATAAATGTATAGAAAATCCATGTGTATCATCACTATATATAGTATTATGTATATTTGTATATTTCGGGACGATGAATTTTGTGAATGAAAATGAATTTTACAAGGCATTGAGCGCGCCAGAATGTAGACACAAATACACATGTATATGTATACATATTTATTTATATAGAAAAAATTTTTGAAATTAAAAAAAAAAAAAAATTGGATTTTTTTTCTATATGGAAGATGATATTAAAAAAATGTGGTATGATATTTTTTCATGATTATTTTTATATTTATATTTATGTATATATAAAAGCCTCCACATATTTCTATGGGTCAGTAAATTAGGAGGATGATTTTTTTTCTGTGGACTATTAAAAGGTTATTTATTTAATATTACAAATATTTGATTTTAAAAGGTAATAGTAAATTAATTATATTTTTAATTTAATTAATGGGGTTTGTATATATGTAGATATTTTTTTTTGTTTCGTTTTTGTGGACAGAAGATTTACAATTAATATAAAACTAAAGTTAAATGTAAATTATTATGTATAAGTATATGTATATTTATTTATTCGATTTAAATGAACTTAAATTTTATAACTTATGATTAATATTATAATAGTGTGAAAAATACTAATAAATAATATTAGATTTCTTAGAAATTAGACGCATAATAAATTAACAAAATATTTTAATTAGTATATTTTATTTTGGTATAATTTATGTTAAGTTTAATTTATGTTAAGTGACCTTAAATCGATTTAGGAGCTAGATAATAAATCAAAAATGAATATTGACAACAGATCGATGTCCAAATTATTTTCATAATACAATAATTTGAATAATATTGAATGGGAGATGGAAGTACCATCGCGTGAATAAACATCTTAAAATACATAGTATGTATGAGATTTTCAAAGTGTACAGTCTAATTTTATATAGTTTTCCAATCAAGTTTTCCTTATTAAAATTAATTGAACTTGGTATTTAGAATTATCCATGATCTTAAAAAGTGGAAATTCTTAAAAGACTCAATTTTCTGTCACTCTTCTTTATTATCCGTACTTTTTACTAACTAAATATTGTCCTAAAAAATCAATTTGCTTAATTATTTTACAATATTTTAAAAATTAATTAAATTAATTTAACTCTATATTAAATGTACAATAAGAATAACACATTAAATAATATTTGTTAAATTTCCACGGAAACGGAAATGAAATCATAACGAAACAACTTCGTCATTAAAATATGTATTTAATATCATAGCGAAAAAGGTTCTTGTCTCGGTTAATATCAAAGCAACGACACATTTTTCATATCAGTTTTTGGAATGGAAACCATCATAACCACTAAATTGTTAAATAATACCGTCAGAGTTCTTTACTGTACAAAACTTGAAATTATCAACAAAAAAAAACTAAAATATTTAAATAAAGTAAAAATAAAATTATTTTTATAATTCAATTTTAAGTTTAAACCTGGCAGTGTTAAGATCAACGTCGCGATCGGTTTTTCAATTTTGTTATTTATTTATTGAAGTTTGATGTGTGTGCGCGCGCGATTTAATTAACAAATTTTTTTTGTTTGGTTGGGTAAAGAAGTGAATTTTTGTCTTGTTTTTATAATTTGTTAATGTGCTTAATCAAAGTAATTAAATAGTGATAAGAGTTGAGATAAAAAAAAATAAAAAATAAATAACAACAAAATATTCTTATCAAAATTATAACTAGAAATAATTTTGATAAAAAAATTTCCATTTGAAAAATAATTTCTAAAATTGAAATTGATTAATTTTATAATAATTCAATAATTTTATAATAAAAGAAAATTTGTTAAGTGAATACGTAAATTAGATTATTTTTTCTGAATTTCATTGTTGTTTAGTAGAATAATCATTTTAGGTTTGGTAAATTTTATTTATTTAAAATTTAATGGAGCAGAAATTTATTTTAACAACTTCTCTCCATATTTACAATAACCAAAAAAAAAATTGAATAGTTTAATTTTCTTTTCGGAAAATATCCAATAATGTTTAGTAATGCAAAAATTATAAATTTAAAATTATTACACATATAACGTCGAATTTATGACTCGTTTTTGGTTAGTTTCAAATTGTGTATGCGTCACAGTTTTATGGTCAAAACCACCAACAAAATTTTCAAAATATTTGTCATTCAATTATTTTGTAATACAAACTTCTACACCAAAAATAATTTACTATAACAATTTATTGGAAAAAAAAACACTTGCGTCTAAATATAAAAAAAAAAGAAAATTATTCAATATTCAATTAGTAATCGGTTAAAAATAATGTGACGTCACAACACAATTTTCAAATTTTGAGATCAAATTTCCCACGAAAAGAAAAAAGAAAATCTGAATTAAAGAAAATTGATTTGTTTTTTATTTTGAAGCTTTTTAGTTTACACTTTCGATTATTCTCAACAATTTTATTTTTTGGTTTTTTTTTTGTGAAAATTCTCTTTCGGAGATTTTTATAAATCTAGCATAGCACATAAAAATGTTAAATTGCGCGCATTTTCTTCGTGAAAATATACGAAAAATTTTCACATTTTTAGGGTGGCTATAATGGCTGAAATAATCTAAAAATAAAGAATTAGCAAAAAAGAAAAATATAAAAAATAAAATCAATTTAAAGAAAATAATATTTTTTTTTTTATTTCAAAAAATCTTCTTTTCTTGAAAAGTTTTTTGCTAAATGATTTTTTTTCAAACTTAAAATTTTTATTTTTGTACCAAAAGAAAATTATTGTGGGCGCAAAATTATTAAATATTTTTCTTATTTTTATGAAAATTTATATAAATATTTAAATAATTTTCACGATAAATTAATTTGTAAACTAAAAAGTTGCTATATGTGAAATTTAATTAACAGATCATTTTTCATTCTGCAGATCGGAAATAGATCTTTATTATTTTTACTTTATCCAAAAAAATAAATAATCGAAAAATTATTTCTAATAATTAAAATTCCAATAAAAAGTCCTTGAATTTTAGAAAATTATATTAAAAATTTAAAATAATAAATAAAATATAAAATCTTCATTGATAAAAAAATTAAAATTTTCAAAATATTATAATTTTTTTCTCAAGATCAATTGAACAATTTTTCAAATTAGCTTTTCAGCTTTTCCCACTCTCACTTAATTCTCATTATTTATTTTCTGACACTCTCCCTCTCCACAGAATTTACCATGATTGATGCGAGAAATATAATTTTCCTGAAATATTAAATCCCTCTTCTCCTCAACTCATTTTATTTTCATCTATTTCATTTTCCGGTAATATAAATATAAACGATTCTCCTCGATCAATTTTCCCAAAAAATAAATAAATAAATTTTTTTGAAAATTTTCTATCGTTTTTAGTTGAGAGAAATTCGTCGCTTGGTTAACGTTGAAACAAAATTTATTTTTTATTTTAATTTAATTCAATTTTTTTTTGATTAAATTTTAATTTTCAATCTTCACAAATACATATTTAAATACAAAACAATTCAAAAATTTTTTTTTCTTGATCCTTTAACCCCCTCAGACTAATTAGACTGAAATTTTTTTTATATCATTTTGTTGTGTGTTAAATTAAAATTTTCCGAGAAAAGTCAATAAATACGAAACGAACTAATAATCATCATTAAAAAAAAAATAGAAATTAAGGATAATTCTATTTTTATCTGAAATATTGTTCAACGTCAAAGTGCCATAAAAATTAAATGAAAATCAAAAATTATTCAATTAATTTACGATAAAATAAATAAGTGCAAATTAAAAATTATTTAAAGATTTAACAAGAATTTTCAAATCTTTTTTTGGGGTGAAAATTTTCTTTTTAATTTAAAACAAAAAAAAAAGAAAAACTTAAAAAAATATAAAATTTTCTTTCTATATTTTTGTGTAATTGGATAAAAACATTTCAAGGTGAGTTTATTTTTAGCTAAAAGAAAATTAATATCTAAATATATTTTTATATATTTTATTTTTTCGCAGTTCTCTTCGCTTTTAGCTAGAAAAATCTTAACACTATACTAAAACCGAAATTGTTCTTCTTATTTTTAACAATTTTTCTGTTGCTAAACGAAAATTTGCAAAAAAAAATTTTTTTTTAGTAGCGACAAGATTTTATTTTTCTGTTGTTTTTGTGTGAAAATTAAATTTGTTTGTACAAATAAAACTGAAATT
The DNA here is from genome assembly GCA_949752835.1 of Empis stercorea. Classification (NCBI taxonomy): domain Eukaryota; kingdom Metazoa; phylum Arthropoda; class Insecta; order Diptera; family Empididae; genus Empis; species Empis stercorea. The sequence goes on along the minus strand of OX457088.1, from coordinate 11,797,037 downwards.
TATACCCTCAGGGGTGGCCTAATTAAATGCTATCTGTAATAGTTCTGTATATTATGAACTGCATACAGAAATTGGAACAATTTATGCAAAAAATGTAAATTTTTTTTTTTTAACATTTTCTCAAAGTTTTGCCAATTTTTTATTTTTTTAGTGTACCAGATAAAAATTGAATTAATTTAATAAAAAAATATATATATAGATAAATAATTATTTATTTAAAATATTATTTTGTTGGCCCCCCCTCCATTGCGGAAAGAAAAATAATATTATGTGTACATAACTTAATCCTCGCGGGGCCTAAAAATTTAATTTTATATAAATTTGATTTTTTGTTATTTGCTCAACATTTTATGTGAAAATTTTAATAGCCCACCATTATTATAGCTAAAGAGATTTAAAGCATATAGTATATAATATTTTTGTCTATCCACATTTATATTCAGATTCACACTATATTATATGAATGCTATTTTTGAGTTCTATAATGGTTGATCTATTTTCAGATAAAAATATACATAATTCTTAATTTTTTCGAGAAGACGCGACTGATGAATCTTTTTTTGCTTAATATTTTTTTTTTTGTATAATAAAATTAAAGTTATTTATGAAATTGTTTATTCAAGTTTTCAATTTTGTATTAAAATTGTCCACTTTTTTTATTAAAAAGTCGAATTCTATATTTATTAAAGGCCTACACTACAGACTCAAGTTCAACAAGCAAAAGTCTGTGATAAGATTTTTTTAAGTTAAATTTATTATGATTTATTAACAGGTGTTCTAATTATACTTAAGCACTCATAGAGAGTTATAAGAAATTTATATTTTTAGATAAAAAATCGTAAAATTCTAAACTTTAATTTGAATTGATAACAAATTGTACAGTTTTCATACATTTTACCTAACAAATCTTAAGACTGATACTGTAGCTCTAGTCCAGCTACAGTAAAATTCAATTGTTAGATAAAAAATTATATTATACATGGTTTCTATTCATACTAATTGGATCTATAGTGTTTTACCATTCAATATCTGGCATAATATCTACAAAAATAAATTGGGACTAGTTGTATGTGCAATAGTTGTATGTGTGTATTTATATGAAAAAATAACATTAATTTTTAAATTTAACAGAAAAAAATTAAGAATTATAAAAATATGAAAAATTCTATTTAAGAAAAATCACTAAAATCATTTAATTTTGTAAATCCCCTCTGAAAAGATGCCATTGCTTCATATCTATATGCAAAAGCATCAATTACTATTTGGCAAGCTTGTTTATTTAATTTTTTCACTTTGATACAGAAAATATACCAAACAATTTTCACTTATCTATTAAAAATATTACATCATAAATTCATCAAAATTAAAAAAAAAATTTTTTTTTTTTTTGATTACCCAATAAATAATTTTGTATTTTTACTAATAATTTTATTTACATGAAAATTTATTTATACTTAAAATTTATAAAAAAATTTAATACAGAAAACAATTTATTTTTGTTTCTAAAATTTGTACATTGCCAAGAATTTTTCAATTTTCCGAAGCTTTTTGTCGAAAAATTGAAAAAAATAATAATGAAAATTTTGTTTCAGACAAAATAATAAAAATGTTATTTTTAAATTTTTTCTTATACAAATAAAAGAAAATTATGAAAAAAAAATCATATAATTGAAATTTTCTTCAAATTAAATTTTCTTCTTATATAATTTGTATAAATTTTATAATTGATATAAATACAAAATTTTTAAATCACGTTTAATGTCACGTTTAATCTATCACCAAGAAACCATAAAAATGGAAATTTTTTAATTTTCCCCGAAAAAGTTAATTTAAAAAATTAAATCGTAAATGTTAAAAATTTTCTGTCACAAACAAAATTTCGAATTTCAAACAAATTTTTTGACATAAAATTCTTTTTTATGGATAAATCATTTTTATTAAACATTTTTGAATCGATAAAATTTTGTTTAAGGAATTTATCGTAATTTTTGTATATTTATTTATACAGGTTATTTTTTTTTTAATTTACTTTAAGGTGGAAGGGTGAAGTGGGGGTGGTTTTGGGTTGGGTGTTATATGAATTCTAAAATATAAATAAAAAAAAAATGTTTAAGCTTTTTCTTGGCACCTGAAATCTATATAGTCACTTTAGTCTTCGGACTAAAATTAAATTACTCATAAATTAACACAACAAAAAAGCTTTTTGATAACAGAAAAAAAAAATTATATACCAATTTTTTTTTTGTATTTTTGTTGGGAATTAAATTCGTAAATAAATAAAAATATGATGTCATAATTTTTTCCAGTTAAAAATTTAACATTTTTTTTTTTAATAATTTAATAAATTGTGAGAATTTTAGTTTCTATTTTGTGTACTTTATGTTTACCTTGTCTGGTTAGTTAGGTGATTAACAGTCCAGTGGTTTACTACCTGTTACCGGCTTTTAGGAAATGATTTTTTTGTCTTGAAATAAAATTATTATTGTGTGAAAAACTGGTTAAAAATGTTGTACTTGCTATAATTTCCAAGTTCTGCTTATAAACTTTAAGATTTGTCGTAGATAAAACTGAATTTCATTATTTTTTTCATGACAACTCAAAATTATCAAATTATATTGCAGAATTTGTTTATGTATATGTATATGTGATCAAAACTTTCAAGTTAAATATTTTCAATTAATTATTAAATAATTCGGAAATTCATTTAAAATTATGAAAATCAATTTTTCCCATAATATGTATTATATTTAACATAAATATTTAATATTTTATTAAAAATAAAGTAAATTCATAAATAAAAAAAATTTGAAATTTAAATGATTATTATATAAATTTTGATTTTTTTCTCTAAATTTTCATAGACACGCACGTTGACGACCACTGATATTAAAGTGTTCAAGGAAATTAATTATACCATACAATAATAAATAGGAATATTTTTTTTTCTATACTTAATTATTAGAATATTTTTATAATTGTATAAATAAACTTTTGAATAATTTTTATTAATTATGTTTATACCGAATCATTCTTTTTAAAAAATTTACGAATTAATTAAAATTTCTTATAACTTTTCTCTGTATATGATATGCAAAAAAATAATATTTATAAAAATTAGCGACCATGACGGAATTTTATTTTAATTAAAATAAAATAAAAAAATATATTTTCCTTTGACTATAATTTTTTTTTTTTTTATATAATTTGTAAAATAAAAAAAGAGTTTAGTCCGATTTCTTGAATTGCATATGCGCCAAATTCTTAAAAATAAACATAGAATCATAAATTTTTCAAACTTTAAATTGACCATGACCGATTTAAAATTCTAAATCAGCACATTTTCTAAATAAAATAATAATAAAAAAAAAAATTTATATTTCTGGCCCTCTTTTCCTCCCAGTAAAAGAGCATAAAAAAATGGGACATTAAAAAGAAAATTAAAATTTTACTAAATTAAATTTAACATGTGTTGATATTTTATGTTTAATTATTTTTAAATCGGGGTTAACTAAATTGTTAACAAAAATCAAATTTACTTAAAAAAAATTGAATTTTATAGTCAGGATGGGGAGTATACGTATGTATTTATATAATGAATTCTTTAAATTAGGAGTTAGGAGTATGTATATGGTGTCGTACCTAGGGTAAGAATATATTGGATTATGATATATATAAATATTAAAATTGTCCGCACAAATAGTTTTTGCCCCCCAATATTAAAATTGTCTAGCGCTGGCGTAAATTTTTCAACATTGTTGGCTACATAGCTTTAACTGCTGGTATTGTGTTCGCTTACATTGATTTCTTTATGTTGAAACTTTTTCAAGTAAGCACTATCGATTAAAGTTGCAATTGTGCGCCAGCCTTTAGTCATTTCTATTAGGTGTTTCTCCCTGACCGCACATAATTGCAGTCATTACCATAAATTTTATATAACTTTTTATATAAGTGAATATTTACTGGTAAAACAATGTAATACCACTTAATCCAGAAAGGAACTAAAATTGTGACTGCAATAATATAATAATTTGAAAATATTAACCAATAAATTTTCGTAATTCCGCGTGTATTAAATTCGCTTCTAACTATTCTAACTTCGACCCTGAACTATAAAGTTTTATTTTTTATTATTTTGACATTTATATAAATAAATCAATGTCAATTTAATATCAATTTACTAAAAATCAAAATCGATAAATTTTTTCTTCTTTGACAATTTGTTTTTTTTTTTGTGCATTCAAAATAAATTTTTTTAACTGAATGATTTATATACGAAATTTTTAATGTGATATTTTATGTTCACTTAAAAATTATTTTTTTTCCAATTTATACTTTTATTATTTAAAATCAATAAAATTGCAATTTTAAAAATTATTTTAATAACTGAAAAAAAAAAAATTTATAATTTTTTGCAATTTTTCTTTTTTGGTAACCAGAACAAGTTTTTTTTTGTGTTTTTTTTGGGGGAACAGAAAAAGCTTTAAGAGGTGAAATTGACATTAATATATTTTTAGGCCAACATCCTCTTTATTAGTTTTTTAAAAAATATTAAAAAATATATGTTAATCAGTTTTGTTTTTGCTTTATTGACTTAACACATGCCACTGTGTTAACTGAACATCAGAAATCATAAAGTTATGTTAAAATATGAAAATTTGATAGCAAAAAAAAAACCAGAATGAAAGATTTTTCTGCGTGCGCTCATTTTACTAAAATATTTGATTTTTTTGCAAAAAATTATTAATTTTTTTATTTTTTAATGTGTGGGCAGCAGAATTATAAATAAATTTTATTTATTTAATATTTAAAAGTGGAGAACTGTTTTTTTTTTTGTAGTATAACCATAAAATTACATAAGTCTTTAAAAGATAATTATTCTGTCTGGTCTAAAAAAAAAACTCTTCATGATCAATTGAAGTCAATTGAACTCTTGAAGGTGAATTTGTTGGTCAGAGTAGAGTTTCTCTTTACATGGTTGATTTTGGTTACTTTAGTCGCTATTTGATTGATACTTTTCCCAACCTAAAAAAAGCAATAAAAACATAAGAAGTCCTTTTTTTTTTGCAGAAAGACACAACATAACAAATTGATTGTTAAAAAAATACCAGAAATTTATTTTTTGGTAGTTTATTATTTTATATGTCTACACAGGAAAACTACTAAATAAAAAAATAAAACACAAAATTAATCTTATCACGTCCTTCTAGGACATTTTTTTATATACAATGTAGGTATATATTTCTTTTTGGAAGTTTTTCATTTTTCTTGAATTCTTTTTTGTAGGAAAGGATTTTTGTTTTATATTATTTCATGTTTTGAAAGATTTTGGTTTTGGTATCTGAATGAATTGATAAATGTATAAGGATTCAATTTTCTTACTATATTTAAGTTTGATGTAAGATATAAAATAAATGTTTTATTGAAAGATGAGGACAATTTTATATTTGATTAAGAATTTCAAAAATGTTTTAATGTTTTGAAATTAATAAGTAAAAGTAAACATAAAATTTTTGTTGAATTAAAGCCAGAAAATGTTTGATTTTCATTTAATGTTTAAAATTAATTGAATGGATAGCAAAGATTTCTTGCTTTTAATAAGTTTATTAATTGATTTTATGTTTCTAATTTTTTCTGCACATAATTTTTACTAATATTTTAATTATCAAATTGTATTCTAACTCAGTTCAACGACTTTTGGGGGTAAAATATATATAAGTATGTGAATTGTTGTGTTAAAATCTGAAAGTTACAAGATTTATGATCTGACCACACAACATATCGAAAAACTGGTAAAATTATTATTTTTAATTCCCAAAAAGATTTAATAAAATTAAATAAAGTTAGATATTTTAATATAAATTTTCAGAAAATATTGGTAAAAAATTTAAAAGCTTATTTGTCATAATAAAATTTAAATACCTATATTAAGAAGCTTAAAATTTGGGTCTATAAAAAATTAATATTGTTAATCTTGATAACTTTGAGAATTACTCAGAAAATATTGAAATAAAATGAGATATGAACAATTCTTGCGAATAATTTTATTATCTTAATGTTTTTTTTTTTTGGAGATTACTAAATTAAAGATTTAAGTATTTAATGTAAATGATTTCAAGTATATCACGTTTTTATTGGCAATTTAAACTTTTCTAATAGTTTTGCTTCATCTGCAAGATTCACCCAAATATAAAATCATAAAAACTAATAAAAGTGTCTATATTTTATAAATAACTTTACTGGCACATAAATTTCATTTAGTCAAAGTCGTCAAATATTTAATATTTTTGGATTTTACTTATGTTGATGATAGATAGTCTATTCCTGCAGATAACAAGATTAACTGAAATATGTCAAATTTCATAGCGTTTATATTTTGCACCGAAACTCAGCAGCATGTCTCCAATTTTAAATCATTTAATCTGAACTATATATAATATTTCAGACCACTAGGACCGTAAGGGTTAAATTGAAATTCTCGCTTAGAAATTACAATTTACCAATTATTGCATAATATTTTCTTTCTATTTTTATGTAAATTACAACATTTTTTTCGCAAAATTTAATATTTTTTTTTGTATGTATTTTGGATAATGAACTCATCATTCATTCAACTGCTGACTGATTATTTTTTTTTAAATTTTTTTTTTGAAAATATTTTCAATCAATTCTTTTTAGTCGACATGTTAAAGAAAAATGCAAACGCATTTAAAAATGATTAATTATAATATATTTGAGTTGATACCAAAACGGATTATTTACTTCATGATTGTTTAAAAAACAAAAATATATTTTTTTTTCATTTATATGTTTAAAAGTTTATGTTTTTTGTTAATGATGATAAATTTTTTCCTTATCTTTTCTCTACATACAAAAAAATAAATAAAATGTTTCTTTTCTATTCATGCACATTTTTAATGACGTATTGCAATTTGAAACGTTTTGTAGATACATACAATTTTTTTTTTGTATTCATTTAAATAGATTTTTATTTTTTATAATATATTAAATAAAACTATAATTTTTGTGTTTTTTTTTTCTTCAAAAATGAATGGACTGATAATTTTATCTGTGTCACATAAAAATTGTCACAAAAAAAAAAATTGTTGTCAACAGTTTCGCGTCAATTTTAAATAATTAAAAATTTTATTTGAAAGCCATAATAAATTTATATAGTATATAAATTAAAACGATAAAATGAAAAAAAAAATTATTTAAACTTTTTGTTTTTTTCTGATAATAAAGTTTTTATTTTACGATTTTATGAATACCTAAAATATTTTTTTTAAATGGAGAATGTTATGTTATTATCAAGTTTTAATTAAGTTATTTTTTTCGGTTAAATATGATATTTATTTCATATACGAGTATATAATGTTATTTTTTTTTTGTAGCATAATTTCAGAATACCAAAATATTTGGGTAGATTGTTTTTTATTTTAATTTTTTTTTTTATTCAAAATTTATGCAAAATATGCAAAATTCTCATATTGCAATTGAATCATCAAAATATATATAAGTATATGTAGTTGCAAATATTATTTCTGTTGAATGAATATTTTGTTTGTTTTGTGTTTTTGTTAAATTTTTTTATGAATTTATTTTTAAAAAATTATATGTAAATATTAATTTATAATAATTGAAATTGGTCATGAGTAATACTAGGTGTTGGTAGTTGGGTGCTAAATAGTCTTTCTACCTGCAATTTATATCCGTATATACACTTTTTTATGTTATGAAATATAGCAATGTTAAATTATATGGCAGAAAACATATGAACACACAGGCACCAATTGGGCCATATTTAAAATAAGACTAAAATGTCAAACTTCAGGTTCAATATACATTTTTTTAAGAAATTATCGTACCACTTTGACCTGAATTTTAAAATCTAATATTGAAATTGAAATTTGTATCTTTAACATTGCTGGTCATTGTAAAAGTAGCACATTTACGAGTATTTTAATAAAACTTGCTCTGGTATACACTTCGATTTCTGGTTTTATTATCAATTTTCATAAACTAGTAAATATGATTTTTGATGTAATAATAATATAGTTTTAATTTTTGTGTGCTTAGACAATTTAGAGTAAAGTCAAATGTATTCTTCTATATAGATTTTCTCCCATTTTGTTGTACAGTTTACTTTTAGCTAACGACTATCCACAAAATTTTCCAATGTTCTTCAAAGATGTTACAGAATAATCAATTTTTTTCCAAAACATTTTTACCTAAATCTAATTTAACAAATTCTAAATGAGTCACAATTTCAAAATTAACAAAGGTTTCAAAAATTGCTGACATCGTATATAGAGCAACTTGAGCAATTTAAATTTTTGATAATTCTATTATTCTAGTCTTTACATTTTTAATGTCATTCTTTTTCATTTTCATGAAATAAATTCTACATTAAATTTTATTTTTTATTATTTAAATAATTTTCTATTGAAGATAATTTTTCACAATATTCAACTTGAAGCACGTACTTTAGTCACTGTTTTCATGTCGTTTATGTTTTCTTATATATATATATATCTAAAGAACTTAGAATTAATTTAAAAGAAAAAATCTCTTCGAATTTTCTAGAAAAATAAAAATAATGATTGGAAATTTAATATTTTATATAAAATGGATAAAAAAATATATTTTGGTTTCGCTTAGTTTCAAATTTCAAATTACCTTGATAACTTATTTATAGATATTTATAGTTATTTAAAGAACTAAATTTAATATTAAATAAATATAAATATTTAATAATAGTTTAGTTTAATCATGTACAAGTTTCATTTTACTGAAAATAATATTTTTTTTTCATAAATTATTTATTAGGAAATTTAAAATATTTTGTTCTGGTGAAATTTTTTAAATATACTTCTACCTGCACTTTAATTTAGAAAGTCTAACTTTGAATCGTATTTCTTGGTTTATTAGTTACCAGCTAAATTTACTATATAGTTTATTTTTTATCATTTGGAATAAGGAAATTTCTCTTTTAATTACCCAAATTTCTCGATTTGGGTAATTAAACTAAATATGGAAATTATATATACCACCATTAACTAATTCCTATAATCCGATTTATATTTAATAATCTTTTAATTAAATATTTAAGTCTATTTTTTTCAGCAAGTTTATATTTTCTAGAAAATAAAGAAAATGTAATTTAAATATACTAATTATTGGATAAAAAGATATTTGACTCCAATATTGCAGCTATATCATAATACATTATCTTAAGAGTAGCAAAAACATTTACAATTTTTTATTAACTTATCATATAATTGTCGTTTAGTTCAAATCGTTTGCCTTTTTTTAATATTGTCGAAAATTTAGTTGTTCATATAATTATTATTGCAAATATCGAAATTAGTCGATTTCTCAGAAATAATTGCTAATAAATGAATAAGTACACCGAATTACACCGAAGTACACCCTATAAATATGAATTGGTTCAGACTTTTAAAAGTTTATTTGTCTTTATGTCATATTATTTTAAAAATTTAAGATATTTCAAGTATGTAGATCAATTCAACAATTAATATTGTTATTTGTAATAAATTTGAGAATTAATGAATTAATGAAATTTTTATACATATAAATGACATTTTTGAATAAAATGAATCAACGATTCCTATAATATTTTTTAAAGTATGATTTCATATTGAACTAATTTTTTAAAATTATCTTATCGCTATAAATTTCTGATTCATAATTTATTACAAAATCAATTTATGAAAATTTAAAGTAAATTATTTATTTAGTTTTTTATTTAATATTTTAGTTAAGAGTACGAAAACAAACTAAATAAATTAATCATTTTAATACTTTAGTTAAAGAGTACCTACTTATGATTAGATAAATTTGTAAGGATGATAAGGTAATAATTTGTTTTGTATATAATAATTAATGTTTTACAACTTACAATGTCGTTAAATTTGAATACAAACAATTCAGTTCTATAAGAATATTTTATTTTTACTACCCCGGAATTTTAGGCTACATCCTTATTGAATATTACACAAGCTTTTGCATAATTTTACAAACTTAATAATACATGTAATAAATCTTAAATTCAGTTCTGAATATTCTACATTTAAATTTTACAAATAATTTTATTATACAAATTTTCCATTTAAAAAAAAAATACTATACTTTTAAGCGAAAGTTAAATAAAATTTCTTATCCGTCTTTCAAAATTTTTTTTTAATTACTTTACTTCCGTCCTATCAAAAAATCAATAATGATTATGGTGATGATAATGAAATTATTCTGTGTTTAATATGACATTTATTTTGCTCAATAATTTTTTTATCAACTTTATTTTTAAATTACATTAAGTAAATAAAGAGGGACACCATAAAATTGTCTATCAAAATTATTATATATTTAATAATTTATTATATAAAAATGAAAAAAAAATTTTAATAATATTTTTTAGGTATAGTAAATTTATAATAAAAAAAATAAAATTATTTGATAAAAACGAAAAATAATTTTTCTTGACATTTTTAGTTATCTAAAAAATTTAATCCAATTATTTTAATAGACTTCGAAAAAAAAATAAAATATTTGATATATTTTATATTAAATTTTCTGTTTATCGTTACAACATTATATTTTCTGGATTTTACCAATTATTTATTATAACATTTTCAAAAATTAAATATCTATATAGAGATAAAAGGTATAAAATATATATTGTGTATACCAAATAAAAACCAAAATCAACAATTCGCGGAAAATGATGTAGAAAATTAAATTTTTAGTTTTTTTTTTTTTACAATTTAATATTATATTTTTATCACGTTTACTGGTTGGTTTGTGATGGCAAGCTATTTATTATATACCATAAAAAGAGAAGAGGACCTAAATAAATTGATATACCTTATACCTGAACGTAATTTTGCTCCATGGTCAATTAATTTAATATATAAAAAAAAAATATTATTATCAATTATTTATATAAAATGAAAAAAATAAATTATTTTTATTTTAATGTTAGCTAATAATTTTTTTGTGAAACATTTATTGAAAATTTAATTATAATAATGAATTTTATGCTAATTGAATTTACATTAAATTGAATTTACATATAAATGTTACATAAAAATGATTTTGGGAGGATTAAATATTTGGAGTTTGTTTGAAACATTTATTATCCTTTTAAAGTAACACAGAATATTTTTGTTTCGAAAAGAAATGAAAATTTTGGAGCTAATTATAGGTAATTAATTGGGAAAAAACGATATGGAACATATTTGTGGAATCATATACCTTTTCAAGTAAAAACTTTAATTTAGAATATCGTATCGTATGTGTGAGCTACAGCAACTATGGCTACAATGCTTTATTTCCAGCACCTCTAAATGATTCCTTTCCTTATAAAGATATAGTAAAGAGCCAAAAAATAAATAGGACACTGCAACAAGCAACAAATATTCTATTAAAATTTCATTGATAATTAAAAAGTTTTTTTTTAATTTCAATTCATTTCTATTGTACTTTTACTTCTAATTACCCCAAAATTTATCCACGAAACAATTTTTTTTTAAATACCAAAAACATGAAAATTTAACATTTTAATATGCTCAACCATAAATTGATTACAACAACGGTCAATTTCAGTTTATATATTCAATTTCAACTAAAATATAAAATATTGTAAAATTGATTAAATTACAATCGTGACTCATTAGTAAAATCAACCACCACACTTTATAAATTAAAACATATCATTAAATCCATTTAAATCCTTAATGAACTTAACAGCAACAAAATAAAATTAAAAAAAATTTTTTATATTAGTGAACAGCAAAATATAGCATATAAAAAAACTCTTAATTATTTACATTTAAAACAAAAAATGTCAACTAGAAAATAAAGATTCAATTATTTTTTTTTGTGTGTTTTCAGATATGGCAGCTCAGCTGATTACAGTAAGATTATCCCGTGGTGATGCCCAACCATGGGGCTTCCGACTTCAAGGCGGTGCTGATTTTGGTACACCACTTGTTGTCCAAAAAGTAAGTCAATCTAATTTCATTTTTGGTATTTTAATTTTTTTTTGTTATAACCTGTTTTTTTTAAAGATAAGTATTATACATATGTACAAACATTATTGTAATTTTTTGCTTCATATCCTTAAGGTAATATTGCGGTGTCAATGTAATATCATAAAAATTACACCTTGGGGGCCTTTCACCTTATCACCTTATTTTTGAAGAAAAGAAAAACAATTTATTTTTTAAAGATATTTTTTTTTTTTTTTTGAATATTAATTTAAAGTATGTTTACATTGAAATCATTGCCCTTAAAAGTGTGAAGATGTTTAAAAAAAAAAGTTATTGAGATAAAAAAATCTTTTAAGTGCATTTTGAATTAAAAATTTACCTTTTGTCTGTCTTTACAAGTTATAAAGAGAACTTATTTAGGAAATTGTAATCAAATGGGAAAATAGCATACATATGTATATTATTAAATTTACAAAATATATGTATAATCATCTATAAAATGATTTCACAGCAATTTTGTTGATTCTTTTCCAACAGAAGTTAATTTAACTACAAATTTCTTATGAATTTGGATTTGGTGTAAAATCAATTTGAATATTTATTTACTTATATACCAATTTATCTTTAAAAAATTATAATAACTAATATTTTTTAGTAATTATATATCATTTTCTTTAATTGTGTCACTTGCGACTAACTTTTAAATTTCCATCTAGTCTAGATTGTTTGGTTTTGTTGAAGTACAAATGTGTCTCAATAACGTATACTTATGTATATAAGAAAATTACAATACAAAAATGTAAATTTTAAAAGCAAAATTTACAACAAAAAAATCATTTAATTTTCACATTTTTACAAAGTTGAAAAACAAAAATTGCATTGGAACTTTTTACAAATATTTCAATAATTACTTTAGCCAACACGTTTAATTTATTTTATTTTATTTAAAATTAATTGTAAATTTTACCTTCGGGGATGTCATTTAAGTTTCTTTACTGATAAGACTATTTTGTGTTCTAGTTAATTTGTGACGTGATGTTTATTTATTCAAATGGCTTTTAAAACAAAAATTGAATTCCCTTGAATTATAGTTCAATAATAACAAAATAATAGTTTATGTTGATTTTTTTTAAATACATATTCGGTTTACTTTGGAAAGAAATAATTTTTGGATTTTTCAAATTTTTTTATATTTATTTTCGAGAATTTGTACTTTCGATATACTAATGTTTTGCAATATATTTTGTTCAATTATACGAAATTATTTTAATTATATGAAATTAATCATTTAAATGTACATTTTTTATATTACAAAAATACTGAAATCTAGAAAGTTTTTAAAATGCTACTATTATATATTATTGGAAAACTGTCGTACGGCACCCACTCATTAATTTATTAATAATTTTGTTTAATTTATATTTTTTTTGGCAAATATAAACGATATTCTTAAAATATTCATCTTGGTAACCAGAATGGAATTTTTTCAAATAAACAAAATTTATAGTTTTTTTTTAAATAAACAATGTTCCGCTGTTGACAGATACAAAAAGCCAAAATATATTTTATTTTGACTGTCTAAATAAACTGAAATTTAGGTTAATTTTAAGTGCAAAAATGTTTATTTTTAAAAACAATATCAAGTTTATTGGTTATACAATAGTGCGACTCATATAATTGAAAATATAACCTGATTATGTAACAATTTTGATAACATTGTTTAATAGTTTAATTAAATGACACCAATTCCCAACAACAAAAATGGTATAACAAAAATGTCAATAAATTTTCTATTCAGTCATAAATTATAATCGATTTGCATAAAATATTTAACAACTTTTCCATGTTTGTATATGGTATATAGTCGAAATCCTACTCAAAATATGTATGACGTACATGAACAACATTTTTGTTTGAAAATTCTGTCAGTGCCATGTTTAAAATCATAAATAAACGATTATTGTAGGTGCCTACTTTACCCCCTACTAGACAAAATCTCTTCAACATTCCATTCTGAACTGAATAGCAATAAAAATAATTTCTGTGTCATTGATGGTGCGTATACGTTCACGATTTTTTCTTGAAATCATAATTACTCCCCAATCTCCTTGAATAGAAAATAATTCACTTTTTACTGGTAATATCCACCCTGCGGTGGCAACCAGCCAACATAGTCACCCTTAATTAATTTTTTTTTTCTAAATTGAAATATTCTTTATAAATATAGCAGAATGTAAATTAGTGTTGGTAAACATATTTATGTGTGTGAGTACTTCCTAAAGCAAAGAAAAAATAAATCAACCCTGCAGTCATTTAGTTTATATATAAATGTAGGTATATACGTTAAAGTTTCCTGTCTTCTATATTCTCCGCTAATTAAAATATCACATTATCCTACGTAATATTTTGTGGATCTCCTTCATTTATAAAAGGAGACTCTTTTTGTGTATTATTTACCACCCTTAAGATCAAACGAAAGTAATTTTTACGTACAAATATTCTATGTTCGCTCGGCATTGACTTGTTGTCCTTACAGTCTAACAGATATTATGCAAGGGAAGGTTGGTAAAAGTTTAACATGGAATAAAAATTTACAAACATTTCTTTTGTCGGATATCCGTTGCCGAGAAAGATATCGGAAGGTATGAATAAGATGAGGAATTTCAAAATTGAAAAAAAAATTGGGCTGTCCGTAGGACCAGGACAGAAAAGAAATATGAAATATTAAGGAAGGCAATTTCATTGAACAATTTTTTTTTTTAAATATTCCGTAAGTTTATTTATATTCAAGAAATATTCAACCCCCGTTCCACTATGAAAATATGTCGTCGGGAAAAAAAATATGATTTAGGATTATGCGTGCTCTCTAGATTTAAAATTTAATATTCAGCCAAATTATTATTAAAGAGTCGCCTGTTATACGTTATGCCTTATAAAGTTTTCCACTAATAATTTTGTTCACCGGAATTTGAAAAAAATATAATAATTTTTAATCCGAGATATGAAATTTTCATCCTTATACAAAATGTAAAAATGTAAATTATTGGTAAACTAAACAAGGAGAAACGGCGAAAGGTAAATTTCCTTTTTGAATATAATGATTTATCCCCAAAAAAAACTCTTTACTATCGTTTGGATGGAGGTCGTCATGAGATTTACAATTAATGAGAGCAATTATTAAGGACTTATTATATTTTATATATATACACATTATTTGAGACGATTACACTTTTTATGGATGGCGACAGGATGAAACTAAAATATTGTATGTTTATGTGTGTGTATAACGAAAAATTAAGACTATAAATTAATCCTTTGTGAACATAAAAGAAGAGATGCGTTAATTTCACGAAAAAAAAGCTAAATTTTTTTTTTGTTAATTTATTTCATTTATAATTTTGTACCTTTCCGTTTTGAAAGTTTTCGTAGTGAAAGAGCCACCGTGCTTCTTTTTAAGGGCGAAAATTTCCACTTATTTATTGAAAATGATTAAAAATATTAATAATTTATTTATAATTTATATTATTTTTAATATAACACAATATAATACTTCGAAAAGTCACCTTGATTTTAAGTGGTTTCTATGTCAAAAAACAAACAATGTAGTTTGTGTATACTACTAAAAAAACCACAACACAAAATATAAATATACAATAAAAATTAATTATATAATTGTAAATGAAACCACAAAAAGTCAAACAAATTTTGTTAGATGAAATTAATTGCGCATAACACTTATTTAAATTAAAATGAAATTTTTTATGTATAAATATTAATTTTTAACGATTATTAAATTTTGCTAAATTTTGAATAAATTTAAAAATTGATTTATATTTTCACTTTCGCTTTAACAAAAAAATAAAAGTGAATAAAGAAGAAGTGATAAAATCTTTTGTAAATAAGACATTTTTAATCAACGATTGTGGTGACATCTATAAAGATAACAAATATAGTATTTAATTAAATAATTTAATATTTTCAATTTGCAATTTGTGTTTTGCTACTTTCTCTTTCCGTATTTAATTGTGTAACGCTGTTGATTCACACCTTTCTATATAGGTAATAAAATTATACTGAATAAATTCAGTGGCAGCCCCAGTAGAGATGATTTACCTACAGTTTCAAATGATGATAAATTGGTATCGAAAATATTATATGATATGATTCTTTCACAAGTTTCGATAAGGCGATATATAGTAAAGGAAACAATCAAGCAAATATGTTTTTTGTAGGTGCCTACTTTACCCCCTACTAGACAAAATCTCTAACAATCAAGCAAATATGTTTATTATATAGTAAAGGAAACAATCAAGCAAATATGTTTTTTGAGAAAGTGTAATATTGCAATCGAGGAAATATATTTTTGCAGAAATCTTTAAATTACCTAAATGTGTTTGATAATATTATATTCAAAACATAGTATAATGACACAGTATTAGAGCAATATCATTGCGTTAGAATGAAGTTAAATCCAGTACATAAATTCATTAAAATAAATCTCTGACGCCACCACTGTTAAAACTGAAGTAGTAGCTCACTTAATTTTTTTTTCAATAATAGCGATAGTACTGTTGTATATATATCACCGACAATTTATTTTCAATTATACCACAATTTCAAATTAAATTTTGATTATATGCTTAGTCAGTTTTATTGAAATTTGTAATATGACACATTCAAGTTTTTATTTTTTTAAATGTAATTTTACTAATTGGCTGCGAGTCTGCATATAAGTATATTTATGAATACATTAAAAAATGTCGTCGTCGATGTCTGACTCTTTGCCATCATGATACTTGATAGTTGTTGACCGTGGATATTAAAAAAGGTCTATTGAGAATATATATACGTGTATATTCGATGTCAAATAAATTGAGAACAATAATAATAATAATCAAAATAATCTATTTATTTATTTATTAATAATTTAAAATGTTGATTTATTTATGTTGAAGTATAGTTTTTTTTTCAATTTTTTAAGATTTTTTTGAATATTAATTTTAAGTTATTATTATATATATATATTTTAGGTTAAAACCTTCCACTTGACTTAAATTAATATATGAGACATCGATGAATAAAATCATTTTTACCAAAAATAAATCAAAATTTATAGAGAAAGATTATTCAGCGAATTAAGATTTATAGGTTAGGAAATTAATAAAACTTCTATTGATCATATGAAATGATAGCTATTAGTGTACAATAATTGAATATTAAATGATGAATCAACTTTGACTAGATGAATCAATCTGAAAATTTTTGGAAAGTGTTATTTTTCAAAATTGACTAATTTAATTATCGTATTCTTCATAAGTCGCAAAAATGATTGTGGATTTTTTTAATTGATCTTCCAAGCATGTAAATCAATTTTTTTTTAAAACAAAATTTTGCCATTATGAGATCATTTGTTCTGCGCTGTATTTAAAATAGAAATTACTATAAATGAAATTCCTAATGAAGTAATTTTGTTGATAATATTCCAATATTTAATTATATTATATATTTTTTTTTAAATTTGCAACGTAATTCATAAAATTTTATTTTAATTATTTCAAGAATTTTATTTATTTAGTTGGATGCAATTAACAATTTAATTATTGTTTATTTCTAAACAGAAATGTAATATACATAATACATAAATCCCTTCATTAAAATTGTTCAATATAAATAAAGTTAATTAAAATAAATTTTATAAATTTTTTCAACCAAAAATAAATCTTAATATAAAATATAATCTCGTAAATAAAATTTATATAAATGATAGTAATAAATTTTTTATCATATTATAATTTAAATTGAAATATTTGAATCAATAAATTTTTAGTTATTATTATTTGGATTGCTAAATTAAAATAAATAAATAATTATAAAAAATATATTTCAATTGAATCAAAATATTAATAAATTTGTTTATAATCAGGAAAATATTTCATAATTATACTTTATATACCATAGCAGCAATAAAAATTATATGGTCAATTTGTTCTGTAATCAATTTTCATTATCATAATATATTTTTTAATATTACATATTATCCTTTTATATAAAATTAATTACATTAAAATATAATTCCCTAAAATGCAATTTAAAATTATTATTATTCAAAAATTTATATTAATGATAAATTTCCCAAATACGGTAGTATTAAAATTTAATATAAGAAAAAAATTTCATTGTTCAAATATTAAATTTTTGGTTTGGGAAAACTGTTGGTAAAAATTATAATACAGTCATTTTTTTATAGTCATTTCCTGTTTATGATCCTTTTTTTTATACAGGATATTATGAATCTAAACAAAAGGATATATTAATATTGAATTCTCTTTTCATAATTTCCGATTCGGTGTGGTACCTAATTAAAATTGTATATCAACTCATTCCAAAAAATATAAACTCATTCCAAAAAATATTATTTTATTTCATATAGCATAAATCATATTTGAAAACGTGCGTGCATAATTTAATGGTTTTCGATAGTGGACTGGCTAAATAGTCAGTGGCTATAATAAAAGCGTTATATTTTAATTGCTCTCTTAACAATAACTATGCAAATTCATTATAAAATCAAAATTTATATACCATATATCAACATTATTATTACCAGAACAGAAAATATCAAAATTTATTTAAATTTTTTTTTAACCAATAAAAATTGTTGTTGATTTTCGGTAGGGTTAATAATATCTGTAGTAGAGATTATTGCAATATCGAATTTTTTTAATTTATACATCTTTGATTTTGTAAAGTTAACAATTAATAAATGGTTTTTAGTTGTTAAAAAACCAGAAAATACAAATTCAATTTAGAGCCAGAAAATTAATCAAGTATTTTCCGGATATGGTAACAATTTTTATTTTGCAATCGACACCAATAAACAGAATTTATCTGTAATCTGTACAAGGACCTGAAAAAAAAAAACGATTTAACAAATTTTTATTTTTGAAATGCAGTTTTTGTTACGAGCGAAAGTTATTTTAGTGTCGTTTTTTTATTATTCGAAATCCCTAAAGTCAATTTGTACAACAATAATTATGTTTTCAATATATTTAGGCGATGTGTTAATAAAATGGAAATGTGCTAATAAATTTATAATTGAATTAAAAGTAATTCATTGCTTAATAACTTAATAATGTTGATTTTTCGTTATTAATTTTAGAGTTAAAAAATCTAAATGCCTATGATTATGAGAACTTTAATTTGTATTGAAATTGATTTTTAAGTAGAATCTAATTGAAATTTAAGATATGTGAAAAGGTCCCAGGATTTCGTGGTATCAAAATGATTAATCACATAATCAGCTGCGAGTTAAATTCGTATAATTTTCATGAAATTTCAATAATTACTGTACGAATTATTTGTATTTGAAATTTGCTAATTGCACAAACCCCCAAATATATGAAATTTTTCTGGCTGTCCGCTCGTGAACCTCTTTCCGTGTTTTTATTTGAATTGACCAAAGTAACAAAAAAAAAACAAAAATCTGGTTTGACTTTGGTTACAAATATTTTGGTTTTTTGGAATTGTCCTAAAAAAATTTAATTTTCGCGATGAATTTTTTTTTTTATGATTTTTCAATATTAAATTTTCGGTTGTGTTTTTGTTTAATAGTTTTACAAGTAAAAGTTGAACATAACCGCTTATTTCATATAAAAAAAAATTTCCCTTTATACGAAAACATTAATTTGTTTTTTTTAGGTCTTTTTGTAAAAAAAAAATCGTTTTTCCTCATCAGTGATGTATTAATTTTGCAGATTCGCAAATTTTATTTTATCTTCTCTGTAGCCTCTGCAATATAATTAAACTGAAACCGCACACACTAAAAAATAAAAAAATAAAGTACATATAAAAAAAATGTTAAAATGAAAGGATTTATGGTTTATTAAATGGTTGTAGTGATGCGCGCGGATTTTGAAGCATATTATATTGTACAACCAAAAAATTTTAAATTAAAAATTATTATGCTTATAATATTCTTTTCAAAAAATAAAATTGCAAAAAAGAAGAAAAAAGTGAAATTAATGGATTTTTTAAGTTTCTTTTTTTTTTTGTATTAAAGGGAAATTATTTTCCTGATATTTTTCTGATGATAAAATCATTGTTTATGACATACAAACAAAATAACAAACAAAAAATTGAGAAGAGAAGTGAAATTATTTGCGTTTTATGGTGGTTTAATTAACAGAACATCAATTTTTCTTATGCCATATTATAATTTATGTTTGTAATTTTGGATTTGTGGTTCAATTTTACAACACAATTTAGAATTAATTTTCCAATAAAATTTATTTCAATATAATTGATATATTTTATAAGAAATCTAATAAATCACTTGAAAAATGATTATGAAAATTCAACTTTTGTGACATTTTTTGAACCATGAAAACGAGCTGTGACTAATGCAATAAAAATTGATATTTTGGTTTTGAAATTCGAAGCTCGCCCTAAAAGAAAAACATAAAAAACTTTTTAAAAACCATTAGCACCATAATAATCTTCCCCACAAAATTTAACTTAAATATAATATATATATTTTTTTTTTGTTTTATCTGAATGTTGTTGATTATGATTGATCCTATCAAACATTCATCATTGAATGGATCATCAGTTCGTGACATTTTCTAGATATTATTTCTTAATGGATTTAAATTTTTTTTTATCTGGTTTATTTATTTTGCTCTTTTTAGTGTTTAGAAAAAGAATCACAAATACAATTTTTTTTTGTTTTAGAATATTTGATACCAAAAAAATATAAATTGTCAAAAATAGGCGACTTGTTGAAAACGGATTCCATTTCATCTCTGATATTTCTAAAACCAAAAAAAAAAAAATTTAAATTTCCCTACGTCATTTTATATTTAAATTATCATAATTTTATTTTATGAAATTTTTGGTAATGAAAACAGACAGAAATCTTTTTGATTATTTAATTTGTTCGTTTCTCTGAATCATTTATGGTTTTATATAAAATATGCGTTGAGTCATATATTTGTATATAGCAGCAGCACCCAAAATCAGTCAGCTACTTACATCCGTTTAAGTATTAAGATTATAAGACGACATTGCAGACGCGATGATAACAGTGTTTGAAGTTAAGGTAAAAGGGAACTAAAATATATTTTTTAAGACTTTTTCTCCGTTTTGTCTTTTCTTCTTTTGAAATTTTAACGCATTCCTCAGTGCTGATGCATAAAATTCATATTGGGTGTTTTATATATATACAAAATGCTTGGTTGTTGTAATACTTTAAAAATTATTATGTTGATTTTAATCTTTTTTTGGTATTTAACAGTGTGTTCACTCTTTCTTTAGTGTTTTGAACCAAGTTTTTGAGTATATAATTTACGATTTTATTTTTGTTTAACCTTTTACTTTTTTTTAAAAAGTTTAATTTAATGGGATATAAAAAAGAATGATTGAAATATTGTTATTTACAATTATAAATCATAATTTTCTTGATGATTTTTTATGATATTAATGTATTTTACAATCATATTTCATATTCATTACAATAATATATTTATAGAAATAAAAAATTTTCAGTTTCCTTAAGAATTAACTAAAAATTTTGCAATTCAAGATTTAAAATCTTTAAAATATTTTTTTTTAAAGTCTCTCTTATTTACTGCTTTGCAAAATCTTTGATATTTCAATTGAATGAATAATTAACCACAAATTATCTTTAAATTTCAGAAAATTTGTATACATAAATAATATAAAATTTCTCTTCTTATTAATAATTTCTTAGTAATTATTTCTTGTTTAATAAACACACAAAAAATATAACATTTATATAAATATTATATATATATATATAGAAATCGTTTAAACACACATTTAGTTGTTAAATATACCATATTAAAACCAAAGTAAAAAATTATATATATATATATATATTTGTTCATTAATCTCCTGAGGATATCCTTGTTAAAAGTAAAAGGAAATTCATCTCTTTTTACACGCAAAATAAACATCAATCGAATTATATACCTATATAAGAACAAATAATAAACACAATGTGATTGTAATGAAGAACGAAAATGGAAACATTTCCTCTATACTTTTAATCAAAAATGTATTTCTATATATTAATATAAAATATCCTTTTCTATATAAATAATCCTCTTTCTACAATTTATTAAGAATTAAAGTCTCAACCACCAACGCACATCACGATGATTACGATGTGAAAAAGGGTTCCTTGTATACATACATATATATTTTCTTCTTTCGTTCGTTATTTATGGTATACGTAGATGGGACCCCCTCTATTAAATTAACATCACACAAACATTTTGTGTTTTCAAGCAAACAGAAAAAACCAAAAAAACTTTTCGTATTGTATTGTTATAATTTTTTTTACCTCCCAATCCACCTATCATCTTCAGGAAGGACGAAACATACATTACAAAGTCCTGTTTTTTTTTTTGCTGTTGCTCTTGTTTAGGGAAAATCATTTAAGCTTCATAATACGGATGATTGCTAGCAGCCGACCATTTTCCTATATATATAAAATAATTTTTTTATGTGGATATACCAACATCAACAAAACCTTCAAAAACGTCGATTATGCCTGAGTGAATCCGCAGGATACGTGCTAATGCCTGTAAATATATATAAAAAAAATATTCGGTTTGGAAAAATATATAAATTTTTTCAGATAAAAGTTTATACGACATCATTTTTTTTTCTGTCCTTTTTTTCGCCCATTATTAAGAATCTCCTCTGTGTTATACGATATTTCCATCAACATATAATCATCATCATCGTCATAACAGAGAAGAGTGTATATACTGAGTTGATGAGGGTTTTTATATTTTTGTAAAATTCTTTCTGTACAAAAAAATTTTTCGGTTTAGTTCATATACTAAAAATAGTAGATTATTTTTCGTGCGTATTTACTAATATGCTATCTAAAACAGATCCTTTTTTTTTCCTTTTCAAAATTAATGTTTGCATAAAAGTCTCTCTTTACCCTTGGTTATTATTAGTGTATAGTACAAGTAAAAAAAAGTAAAAACAACATTTTTATTAAGGATTTAAACTGATTAAGGTATTTAGAAAGGGAAGTAATTTTCAGGGTATTTTTTTTTTGGTGTCGGATGGGAGAAGGGTAGTCAATAAATATTAGTGTTTTGGATAAGAAAGAATTTTTGCCTATAATGTTGATGGTTTTGTTTTGTCAGGGTCTTTTAATTTTAATAATAATCTCTGCTAATGGAAATAATTTTTATCCACCAGTTTTAGTTGGGTTTTTTTTTTTGGTTGGATCGTTATATAGATGATAAAAATAATGGACGTAAATAGATTATTTAGTAGGTAAAAAGTTTATTATTATTATTTTTTTTTTCATATTTTATGTTTGTTTTGTAGCTTATTTTTACCCGCAACAAAAAACAAAACCAACCAATGTTTTAATGTAACACAACAACACCACTTGAGTAAATTAATAAATGTGGTCTTATTTTATATAAAAAATTTTACTCTATGTTTTTCTGTGATGTTTGATTAAATAAAAGCTTCTGTTTTTTTTTTGAAGAACCTCTTATTGATTTTTATTGAATATTATTTATTTTTTATAGAGAAAACAAATTAAGGAATTTGTTAAAAGCTAAGTACCATATAATTTAAACCAGAATTAAATTTATTATATAGAAATTGTTAAATTTCAACATGACTCAATAATAAAAAACTTTAAATAAATTTAAAATTATCAATAAAAATAAAATAATTCTATAATTGAATTTCAGATTTAGCCAATTTTTAAATATTTATTTTTACAAATTAATTCCAATTATAAATTCATTAAGTTTCATGATTTACTATAAAAACTTTTAATAGCATTTTTAATCAATCAATCAGTAAATATAGATTATTTTTTTCTAGAATTAATGATAAACAAATTAATTTTATTTATCAATTAATTAAATCATTTCAAAATGATTGTTTAAATTTAACTTATATGACTATTTTTTTAACCCAAGTTGAAGATGAACTGTGACTGTGTCTAATAATATTTGACTAATTGGTTTGAAAATTCAAAAAGCCCCATAAGTTACATAAAACTTTTTGAAAACCATTAGCACCACAAATAAACTACTCCACAAATTACTAATATTATTTATTCATCTGGGTATGATATGATGATTCAAACAAACAAACAAATATGGTTCGATCATAAGTTCGTGACATTTTCTAAATGTTGTGGCTTTAAAAATGATTTTGATGGTGTCATTTTTTCCATTTTTTTTTTATTTTTTGTGTTTTAGAAAGAATTGGATGACAGAAACATTTAACAAAAAAAAAACAATTTCAAAAAGGAAATACTGTTTTTTTTTTTTTGAGAAATTTTCATTTTCCGAATGACAGACAGAAAATATGTTTGTTCGATAATGCAAATGTGCTAATAAAATGTATTTTTTTAAACAGTCAAAGTAAATTGAAATTTTCCTAATATAATAAAAATATTGATCTAAATATCGATTTTTATTTTTCACCATTAAAATATAAAAAAAAAATTATGTTTTTTTTATGTTGTCTAAAAGTAAAAGCTTTTAATATTATTATTTACCATTAAATGTAAATATTTCTTTTTATACCTTGTAGAATATTTAATTAGTAATTAAATATTATGAAAGTAAGAAAAAATCTAAATTATATTTTTTTATCATCTGATGACTAAAATTTTTATTTACTTTTAAGTTTATTTAATTTTGGATATTGACTAATTGATTTTATGAACTCTACTTCGATATTAAAGCAATTTTTGTATTTATTTATTTTTTTACATATTTAAAAAATTGTTTTCCATTATTTAAATCCATTTTTACCTAATTATTCCAGTGGTTTTTAACACTTTGTCTTTATACATATACGAAATATACCAAGTATGTATGCAAAAAAAAAACTTACAATTTTGTGGACAAAAAAAAGTTTTATCCTTAAAAAAATGGCATAAAAAAGTTTCGTAGTGTTGTAAAAAAAATATCCATAAATTTTATGTATTTACAACTTAAATAAAATGTATACAAAATACGAAAAATGTTGGTTCTGCATAATATTTTTTTTTGGTTGGTATACTAATGCCAGCATATTTATTATTATTATTTCTTTTTATATTATGCATTATTTTTTTTTATATTCTTGTTACACAGAGAAAATGACAATTTTCCATTTTATTTTATTTTTATAAATTTTAAAGTCTGAATTTTATATAAAAAATTTTTTGGTTTGAAATTTAAAAAAGTTTATTTGATATGATTTTTTTGTTTGTTGGAAAATCTTATATAATAATTTTCATTTGGTTCTTTGTTAGTCTTGGTTTTACTTTATTTTCCTGTCGAAAATTGCTATTTTTATATTTGTAAAATTTTAAAATATTGAAAAAGTTTTTAATAACTTCTAATAGTGATGCAAGAGCAAGAAATCGATTTTTTTGTGACAAAATATAATTTTTGAATGAATTTGTTCAAAAGTCTAGTCTATCGTCAAAGGAGTCTAATAATGCCAATTCCATAGAATGAGAAATGACAATTCGTCAAAAATGGTCGCAATTATTTTAATAAAGTTTTAGTAAATTCTCGCAGTTTTCTGTAAACTTGTGACACAAAAAGATTTTTATGAAAAAACATAAGTGGTCTCTACCTAAATTGTCACATTTTTCACAAATATTTTTTAAAAAGATCCTTGATTATCTAAATTAAGTAAATTAGAAAATTAATCTTCCAACAAACCCCAAACAATTAAACATTATTTATACACATAGTATCTCAATAAATTTTACAAATTGTTAATAATAAAAAGGATAATTTAATTCAATAATTTCGCAACAATATATTAAAAAAAATTTACTATACAAAATAAAAATATCCTGTGAACTTCTCAATAACAATTTAACAATTTTTGAATTATTTTATTATATAAAAAAGTTTTTCCCAAAAAAAATAATACAAATTATTTTATTTAAAATTACAAAAAAAAAAAATATAAAATTTATTTTTCCTGTATATAAAAATTATGAAAACATAAAATAAAAATTTTTATATCCCAAAAAAAAAAAATTATCCTTATTCCTAGTTTTTTTTTTGTTACCAAAAACAAAAATTTTAGTGTTTTTTTTTTTTTGCATAATACTTTATATACCACCTTCACCTTCCATCCAAAACTATGGTCGGTCACCCTTCAATTAAGTATAGAAATGGTTTTTGTGTGTTTGTATACGCAAATCCGTATATAATAGATACAGAACAGACTTTACTTTACAAATTAAATGCAAAAATAAAAAAAAATGGAAATATATTCAACCAAAAAATAAAAAAAATTAGTATTTTTTTTTTTTTTTTGGAAAAACTTGTAAAATACAAATACTAATAAATGCCTCATCATAGTCCTATAGTCAATTATAGTTGTAGTGGTTATATTACACTAAAATTTGAATAGTAAAAACGTAAAGTTTTTTGTTTTTTTTTTTTAAATTTTAAATGAGATAAAGCTGTATTTCCTTTGGGGATAAAGCTGTTTAGAGAGTTTGTGTTTTGCAGGACGAATAAACAAACAAATAAATATATATATATATATATAGAAAATAGCAAACATAAACCACTGAAATAAAAATATATATATAAATATTAAAATCTATGACAGCAATTTTTCTATTTTTTCATGGTGTTTTTTATTTTTTTGCTGTTGTTTAAATGCAAATCTGAAACGTGCGCAAAAATTTATCCACGATTTTTATTACCATTAAAGTTTGTATATATACTATACAAAAAAAATTATATATACTCGTACATAAAAAGGAAAATTGTGGAAATGAAAATTCATTGGTTCTCGCGCGCCAAAACATTAAAAATATAAAAAATCATTTTTTATAGCATAATAGAAGGAAAAATATATAACAATAACAATATAAATATTTTCCCTCATTACTATTGTCGACATGCCAAAAAGGATCTATTTTATTTATTTTTTTTTGGTTAATGGTTTGTTTTTTTCTGTCGAAAAATCATAATAAAACATAAGAAATTATTATCCTCAGACGAAAAAATAAATGAAAATAAAAATAAAAATAACACAAAAAAAATTAAATGAAATGAAAAAAATCATATAGAAATAATAATTAATTTAATGAATAAAGATGATGAACATTTCTGATATTGGTTGGTCCGAATATAAGTTAGACGTCTACTTGATTCCGAAAAATATACTTACGTCGAATAAGGGCACTCAAATCAAAATATATTAAATACATTTTCCAGAAGTCCTCAAATTTTTAAGATTTCGAAAATTTTAGAACTAACAAAATTTCATATAAAATAAAGAAATAAAACTTTTCAGTTTTCAATCACAAAAATATAACAATTTCGTTGATAATATTTATTGGTTTCAATATCTGCAGACCAATAAACTTAAGACCAATAGTCTTCTGGTAAATTTCCTAGTATTTCTGAATTTCCTTCGTATAAACAAGAATAATAATGACAGTCCATAATTGGCAATTAGGTTAGCAATGGTTTTATTCTGTAAGATTTGAGACAAATTTTTGTCAAATTGATAATAATTACTAAAATTATTCATTTCAATTGGATTATATTTTATTACTTCATTTAAGATTTCTAATTTATACCTTAAATAATACCAAATTTTGAGTCAATTAAATATTTAATCTATTTATTTTTCAAAATTTCATTAATTATATTTGGATTAATTGACCTCTCTACTTTTAAGCTGTTGCAAACCAAAGTTAAAGTAAAATAAAAGCTATATCTTCATCCTTTCATCAACATTTAATGGACTCGTTTCAGTAAATTCCAACAAATTAACAGTAAAAAATTTCAGCACGCATTCTTACACTTATTAAACAATCCTATTCCAATGTAATATTTTGGTCCCCTAACTTTTATCCTTAATACTGAAACAATTTAATTAAATTACAAATATTATTATAGACTACAATATATTTTAGGCAAAATTTATTTGTACAATCATTTCTCTACTCATTTTCAAGTACAGTTTTTTTTACTAGTATGAAAATGTTATATAATTAAATAAATTACATTCAAACTTAAATTAAAGACAACGAAAATTAAAATTAATGATTAGTAATAATTTTCTATGAAATAGCTATATTTCAAAAATCTTAATTGTATATCATTATAATTAGTTGCCCCATAATTAAGCATGAAAAAAAAATATCCTTAATAATAAATAAAATCCTCGTCTGTGGGAATCTAATAATATTTGAAACATCTGCGGTAGATTTATTATATTTATTTATTTTTTGACCTATACACAATTACACAGAGAAAACGAATACAAGAAGTAAGTTTTGAAAATTTCAATATAAATGATAAATTTTACCACCCCTAAAAAAAAGAGAGAGAAAAAACAAATAATCTATGAAAATTTCTTCCAGTCAGTTAAATAAAACTTTTAAGAAATTTATATGTTTCATCAATTTTGATGATTTTTTACTGTGAATTTCTTCTCTCCAACCAACCAAACTATGATTTTCCAACCAAAAATTTATTACATTTTATATCCTTTTTTTCCGTATCTATTTAAATGTTTCTGTCTATGGGTGTGTATGTGCGTTATCAAAACTAATACAGAATAAATAAATAAAATAAAATGTTGGTAAAAAGTATAGAAAAAATAAATTGATTTTTCTTTTACAATGATTTTCAATTTTCATATAATAAAATTGAATTTTTAATGGAAAAATTTTTTTTTCAAGGTATTAGAAGGTAAAAACTAATGAGTTTTCATAAAGAAAATAGTAAAAATAATAAATTTTAAAAGTTTTTGTAAAAAATTAATTAATTATTTTGCAATTTGTTATATAAAGTCTTTACAATTTTAATCAATAATTTCAAGAATTATTTCAATTATAATTAATTAAATTTTCAATATTTAAATATAATTTTTCTCCTTTTTTTTTTTTGGTTAAAAGCCTTTTACCACAAAAGGAAAAATTAATTGCTAACTTTGTGGTATTTCTATAATAAAATGTAAATATATAGTTTAAAGCTTTTCGTATTTTGGTTTTTGTGGTTTTTTTTGTTAATGTTTGGCGTTCAGTAGACAAAAACAAAAAATATAATACTACAATTTATTATTAAATCAAAACTAAATAAATATTAAATTATATACTATTTATTATACAAAATTTACTCATTTTATACATAAATGAATGACCCTTTTTTTTCATTTGACATTTTGATCCTATATTAACTCTCTGTATTTATAATTTTGCCACTAAATTTTTTGTTAAAAGGACTTTTTGGTATAATAACAAAAAAGAAAAATAGAATGTGGTAGGGTTGAAAAAAAAAATTGTGTAAAGCCATGTGGTAAATTTAGCCCTCCAGGTGTGGTAAATATATAATATAGAATAATATATAATATATGGAATTTTAACCAGGTGTCAAATTAGGAATACATTAAGTAAATTAAAATGTCTGATATATTTATTTAAAGTTTTTTTTTTTCTGTGTTGATATCGAATTAGTATATAAATTAAATTGAAAATTTGGTGATAAATATTAACTGAGGGAAATATATATATTTCTAATGGAAAATATTCGTGTGCAACTAAAGACTTGTTGATTAATTAATTGATAAATTTAACATGAATTTTATGATACAATTATAGATTAATATTGGAGGTTAATTTGTAAATTTATATTAAAAAGAAATATTGAAATTATTAAAATATTAAATTGAAAAAAAAAAGAATAAGTTTTGTTACTGGAATTATTTTAATTTTAAAATTAAATTATTGATTTTTGCTTTGAAAAAGTTAACTATCGATATTTTTAGTAGTTTATAAGATTTATTTGCGACATATAAACAAATTAGTTTGCAAATGACCTACATAATCATATTTCATTCATCTAAAATTGAAATTTGAAAAAAATTTCGTAATTTTTCAAATAAATATAAAATTTTACATTGAACCAAAATGTAAATAAATAAATAAACATATTTTTATCCTATCCTGTAATTATTTCATAATGCTCCCTATTCATTTCGTTTATTATATAAATCTCTCTGGCTTATCTTTTTGTAAAAGTATATCCAAACTTTTATCTAATATGATCCTACTATTATTACTATTTGTTAATTAATTTAACAAACAAACAAAATCTCTTTATAAATCCTTTAAGCAAAACGACCATATCCTTTTTAAAATACCGGAAATAAAATTTACTATTGGACAAATTATATATTCATATATATACACATTACGCACAATATTAATTTTTCTTATCCAGAATTTTCTTTTAGTTAAACTTTTCCAACAAAAATTACAGGATAATAAATTTTATCTACACAAAAGTAAATATCATGTATAAAAAAACATATGTAAAGGAAATTCACATAGTAAAACATTATTTTAACTGTAAGAGAATTATCTTTTGTAACCGAAAACCTTTAATGTTTTTCCGTATATCTCATTTTACAAAGAGGAATTTTTGCGTTATCCTAGATTTATCTAAAATATATAAAACAAATTCAAAATATTTTCCTCGAATCAACATCGAAATGAATATTCCCCCTTCTCTCCATAACGTAAACATTAACATCAAACTAAAACATATATAATATACGAAATTACCACAAAAAAAAAATTCACCTGCTGGGCAGCAAAGTATAAGATAAAAAAAAGGATATGTAGTAACAAAAACAAAAAAAAAACTACTACCGAAAACTACTAGAGATAATATCAATTTTTAGTTCTGGTGTATAAGTTGTTAAAAAGGATATACCAGAAACTTTTTTTTTTATCCATTTTTGGGGGAAGTAACAAATCCAGGAAATGAAGAGCTCTAATACAAGAGTATTTATATCCGTTTTTTTTACAGAAATAGGAAAAAAAACTATATATAGAAAGGATATTAAACAAACACACAAAATATATATATTAAAACAAAATTTTTTTGTTACATTTTATTTTTCTATTTTGCGAATCGAAGATTTAGTGTTTCTGTTTCTGTTTGCTTTAACTAATACTTTATAGATTTATTTTTGAAAGTTGCATTTACGTTTTACTTGCAAGTTTATCTTATGATTTTATATTATGTTGAATCCTTTTTTATATTATAGTTCATTTTGGCAAATATATATATCCTTTTATTTCTTTTATATATAAAATAAAATATATTAGTTTAAGAATTTCTATCGGTCTTCCACAAATCCACAGAATTCGTTCTGTATATACTCTGCCTTGTTTGGAAATTATTTTTACCAAGTTAATATTATATAGCCACGACAAAAGATGTCATTATTTTATTTTATATACTTTTTGCAAATGTATACAAGTTTACTAGGAAATAATCTAGTCAAGCAAAAGAAAACAGATAGAATGAATTTAGGGATTTGCTGAAAGTTGTATAGCATGGTTTTATATAAGAACATTTAAAATATATTTTATTGATACCAAATTCTTGTAGAAAGAGGATATAATTACGTTTTAATTTTCGGTATTAAATTGTTAGAGCAGATACGACTACAATTTTAGGTAAAGAAATTTCATATGGAAAGAATTTATTATTCACTTTTATTTCATCTGTTACTAACACCGCCAGAGTGTCAATTTTTAATATACAAAATTTCAGCTGCAAAATTATAAAAAATGGGAAAAAATACTTCAGTAATATGTAATTTAATATTCTATAAAGGCATTTTTCGACTTTAGCAAATATGATATTTAGTTCGATTAGCATTGACTAAATCAGACGAATATTTTACCAAATTTCTAAGATTGAAATACAAATTTTTGAATGAAATGCAACCAATCAATTCGACAATTTCTTCTTTATATATTTACCAGTTCGAAATTGTTTACGACAAATGATAAATTCGTTACAAAGTTTCTCGGTAGCAAAATCTATATGGCAGTTTGGTTATCTGACAGTTTTCTGCTAAATTATTTCGAAGATGACTTTCTGTTACGTGTAAAAGGGTTTTGGTAAATCCAAAAACAGTTTATACGAAAATTTGAAATTTTTGATTGTCACTTTAATTAATCCTCTGCACGAATTTTCCAAATCTGATATAAAAAAAAAATTTCTGTTTGACAGTCAGACAAATTTAATTAATTTATTTAAAATAAAATTATATTTGTCTGAAATATCCTTAAAAGAAATAAATTTCTAAGAAAAAAATAAATAAAATCTTTCGCAAAAGAGTGAAATTTATATTTTTTTCCAAAAAAAAAAATATGTTCAAAGTAAAAAATGTTCAAAGTAAAATATAAAAATTGAATGAAATATTTCAGCAACAATGAAAAAAACAAACCCTTTCCTTGAAAATCTTAAATAAAAATAAATGTAGGTTAAGGAAAATAAATATCTTAAAAGCCCGTAAAATCCAAAAGGAAATTTTCTTTATTTCTAAAAATTCTGTTTTGTTTTTTTCTTTTTGGATAAAAATGGACGATGATTTTTTTTTTCTTCTTATAAATAATAATAAATAAATCTGCCAAAAAGAATCTTTCTTTGTAATGGATAATTTAAAGTTACACAAGCATTGAATAAAACTATAAGAGAGCATATATGCTTTTCCTTGTAAAATGGATATTACATACTATTTCTATTTCTTCTTTAACATTGAAAACTTTCAACAACGAAAAAAGTTTTTTATAACATTGCGTCCTAAAATTTATATATCCAGATTTCTTTTATCGGTTTAGCAGATCGAAATTTATCAAAAAAAAGGAGAAAAAATATTGGAAGTATTTTGTCAAAAACCAAAAACCGAAAAAAAATAAGCGAAAGAGAAAAACTTTTATGTGGTCTTATCGCACCCTAAAGTAAATTGCTTTACCTTTTTTGTTGTTGTTGTTGTTGTTGTTACCATACATAATATTATTGGTCTACCCCCAAAAAAAATAAACAAACTTAAATTCAAGGCTGTTAAAGTGAAAATATATAATAAAACTTTTATATTTATTTATTTTTGGCTTATCGGAATTTGCCTTCGTCTTTAAAATGATATCATTTTCAAAATATAGCAAAAAAAAAAACAATATTTGATTGCTATACTTTTATTCGGTCAAAGATATACTGAAGGATATAAAAAAAATATCCTTGTTGTTTTTATTCACTAAATCACAGTTTTTCCCTTTAGTTTGAAGATATTTTTGCTTGTTGTTTTTTTGCTTTCAAAATGGGTAAATTTTATATATTTAAGTGACTATCTAATATTAATATTATCCAAAAAAGCTTATCGCTTTTTTTTCTGAAATGAAAATATATTTTTTTTTTGGACATTTATTTGCCAACAAAAAATTTTCTGGCTTATCTGTTCTTGTTACATTTTTTGTGTGTCTTCAAAATCCAAACTATACTAAAATATATCTATATATACATATATTTATACTTACCCTCAAACATAAAAAATGTCATCAACGTCGTCTACTTAACGAAACTTTTGGCCAATATTATATTTTTTTTTTTAAAAAAAGAACAATTTTCCAGATTTAAACTTTGATACCCAACAAAAATAAAATAAAAACAGTTTTTTTTAAAAACAGAAACATAAAAAAATTCAAGGTAGGAAAAATAAAAGGACAATCAACTAAATTACGAAAATGATATCATTGAATGCCAAAGAAAACAGGACATATAAAAATTTTTGGCCAAAAATTATAATAAAAAAGTACTGAAAGTATTTTTTTTTTTTTGGAATTTATTCATGATTTTTATGTAATTTTTCTTGTAATTGGTATAATTTTCTCCAGAAAAAAAATTCTGTTTTTCCGTTTCAGTGTCAAGTTTTGTTTTTTTTTTTTTTTCGGAAAAATTTTATCTTTCGAATTAGAATTATAATAATTTTTTATGATTATTATTATTATTATTGTGTACCTTTTTTTTTATTTGACTTCCTGAATATCCTTAAAAATATTTGTTTGGTAGAATATTTGAATAAATTGGTAATATTTGGGTCAGTGAGGTAGAAATTTTCATTTGATTGGTAGAAAAAAAATTAAATGTTATGATGATAAAATTTACAAAATTCTGAGATAAAGTTGGTAATATTGGAGTTTATGTGTGTCCTATTTGCACGGAAATCTTTATTTGTCCGTGGAAATACAATTTTTAGTCTAAACTCTAAATGGTGTTTATGGTTGGAGGTTTTTTGACTCTGTTTTTTTCTTATATTCTGTTCTGTTTTCGCAGAATTTTGAAATTTATATAATATTACAATATTTTTCGATTCTTTGTATCCCTTCTTCAATATGATTTGGTCGATAATTAGTTAAATATTTCAAATTAAGTTTAATAGACAAAAGGACGAACGAACATTAAAATTTGTGAACTTTTACAAAACACTAAAATATAAATAACCTTCAAATAGAAATAATCATTAAAAATTTTATTTTACTTATTATTTTTGTAATCTAAAATTTAGACAATGGAAAAATAACGATAAACTTAAACAAAATAACGAAAATTTGTAATTAAGGATAAAAGCTTTCGTTTCCTATATTTCAAACTATTATTTACAATAAAACAAAAAATATAAAAATACTTTTTCTGTTTGCGTGTAAAGTTATCAAAAATTGGTTACATTTAAAATGGAAAAAAAAATTATGTTCAAATTTTACAACTTCGGATTTTATAACTGAACAAGTTTAATGAATTTTCCATTAAAAAAACATAGAGAAAAAAAAAATATAATATCCTTAATTTATACGTTAAGCCTTTTTCATGTAAAGTACATTTTCTATTTTATTCAAACAAAACTTTTATAACAACAACAAAAAAGTTAGATTACATTATTTTATACAATCTATCAAGTGAAGCAGAGCATATTTTCATTATCCTTTTTTTTTTTTTTTTCGTGTGTAACAAGAAAATGTGTAAAAGTTTAGCTGATTTTTTGTTTGTTGTGTTGTTCCGGTGTGTAAAAGGACGTCATTTATTTTTTGTCTTTTTTTTTGTTTTGGCGAAGGTCTGCATAAAAATTTAATATTCTGAATTTGTATTATTTAAATTTATGACGAAAGTGGCTAAAAAAAAAATCTAAACCAAAAAAAAAATGCTTTTTGAATGCGAAAAATCATCACTCTCTGTTAGGTTCACATTTATTTTGGTTGTTATTCCTGAAAACCTTCTTTTTTCTTCTGTGTGTGTTTATGTGGAATACGTGTTTTGTCATAAGTCCTATAGAGGGAATAAAATTAATCATTGTTATTGTTATGCCAGACGACATTGAGGAAACAAACAAAAAAATTATGAATATTATTTGTACGCGACTTTATTGAAACTAATAATTCATTTTTTGGTCGTTCTGGATGTGAGGGGAAACTTGAAAATTATAATATAGTAACATAAAGTCGACTGGGGGATTTATTATGTAAAGTAAATGATGAAAATCGAGTTTTGAATTTCGGATCACTAAATAAACGAATTTAGTCTTGGAAATTAATTGATAGATTATTTGATATTAATAATCTAATTGATGAAAATAGTGAATAAAATAAACTATGGAAAAATATTCAAATTTAAACTACAACTACGAAAATTGATTTAAGCAAAAATTATACTAATTGATTTCGAATATTTCCAGTTTAAAAAGAATTCGAATATTTCCAGTTTTATTACTAAAAATCTTTTAAAAAATAAAATATGCCTGGCACTACTTTGATTTGATTTGTTATAAATTTCGTGTATTCAATTTTCCATATATGCATCCAAAATTAATTCCATCAACAGTATTTATCCTAACATACCTTCAGGATAATTAAAATTATTTTAGTTCTGTTAACAACACACAACGATAAAAATATAAAACTTGACATAAACATCAAAATTTCAGGTAATAAAACTAAAAATAGTCTAAATAATTTTTAACATGAAAAAAATATTGAATCAAAAATTTTTTATTTTAACATAAAAAATAGTAAAAATTAATTTGATTTGTTGTCATCCCAAAGAAAAGTTTTATCATTTTTGTATGTACTGTCATTGTGTGGCAAAAATGGGAAAATTATATTAAAAATTCTGAAAAGTTAATTTAAGACTGACTACATTTATTTTTTCTACCTTACCATAATTTAATTAAATTTTCTTTTGACATATTTTAACATTAACTCTTTTTTGTTGTTGTTGTTGTTGTTGATGATGTTTTCCTCCAGGTTTAATTTTGCATTACCAACTTTTGTGTTGTTTTTTTATGATTTGAGTTATTATCATGACATGACAAAATGACAAGGATTATGTTTTAGGTGAAAACTAAAATTTTATATTTATAGAATGTTAAAAATTATAATTTTTGTTGACAGACTGATTAACTATTTTTTTGTTGTTGCCTTTTCTTTATATTCGAACCCCATCATTCCATATTTATTATATCTTTAGACAACGAGTACATAATTTTAACTAAAATAAATAAATATTCTTTAACAACAACAAAAAAATATTACCTGGGAAATATAGGTGTAAAATATGAATATAAATATTGTCGAGCATATTATTTATGACAGACACATAGGAAATTATTCAAAAAACACACGTTATACCACACACTGATGCTAACATTATATTATAAAATGTTTCGTTGTTGGTTTTTTTTTTTGTGTGAATAAATGAAGAGAACCGAACACACAGATGCCACTCATCATGTCCATTTATTATATTTCTTGTAAATGGTAAAAAAATATAAATAAATATGAAATCTTCCTGTCAAAGTTAAGACTGAAAAATTTAAATCATTTTTTGTTTATTATTATTACTAAAATTTATGCTTTTCGTGTGGAGGTGTTAAAAATGTAAAAAATGTATATAAAAAAATGTATATAGTTATATATTGTGTAGGTGGAGATGATGGTGAAAAGGATTTAAAATAACAATATTAATAATTTTTTTTTTAAATGTATATAATTCTTTGTTAGGATAATATCATCCTTTACATTATAATAAAAAATTATTATTAAAATTGGAATTCCAGGTGTTTGTAATCTGTTAAAAAATTATTGAATAATGCAAATTTTCTTGCTATTTTTCTCAATTTAAACAAATAACAAAATATTTTTAATAATTTATTTGAATATTTGATATTTTAAATTTCCAATAAATTATTTTCCTATATTTCTGTCATAACTCATAACTCATAACTCTGTCATAACTCAAATTGATTCGAAAATATTTAATTTTAAATGTAATTAAAAAGAATGTTATATTTTAATGTCACAATTATTTCTATTTTAATTAATTTAAAAGCACTTTAAAGATCTAATTCTCTTACTTAAAAAAAAAAATAGTTTGTTCACTTTCTAGATTTTGTTATTTAAATTTAATTTGTAATTTAATATTCTTGTAATACACAATATCCTAATAAACATTTATTATATTTCTATAGTAACGATTAAATCAAACTCCTAAAAATATGCAAATTAAATATAAATATTTAACTATAGTATTATAAACAAGGTTTTTGAAAATTAAAATCTAGAAACAAAATTATATTAGTATGTATACTGAAATTAATATATTAAATTTTATCGTTTATATAATTTTAACCAGAATAGATTTTGTAAACATTTATACTAATTTTATCTGATTAAATTTAAATTAAACATTTCTGTATATATACATTATATCCTTTATATCCTTTTTTTATGATTCAAAATATTACCGATGTTTTGTATATATAAATAAGCATTATTTATTTTATGAAAATTCAAAAAAAATATAGGAGTAACATTTTTTTGGTCGTTTGAATGTTTATCAAAAATTTATTCACTTTACCCAAAAAAAAAAATTTACTATTCCTTCTCATTATTAAAATAGTTTTTACAATATAAATATATTTACAGTTATTTTAGTGAGTTTGTTATTAAATGGAGTGAGACAAAAAGGACGAAATTATATATTTACTTATTATATAGGACATAGAAATGTGTATATATAATCCATTTTAAGTATTTTCAAGTTATTATACCGAAAGCATATTAGTTAATTGAATTCATTATCATTATTTTTTTTTTTGTGTGTGTACATACATTTATAAAATTGTTATCCTGTTAAAATTTCGTATACCAGCTACACGAAACATAAAATGTATAATATTTTTTTTTTTTTGTGTTGCTACAAATGAAAATCTTTATTCAAGCCATCATAGTATAATATAATAATAATAGAGAAAAATATAATAACGAAAATTGTATGATAAATATTAAATAAAGTTTTCTTTCTATTATATATGTTTCGGTAGTAAAATTATAATTATAACTTTTTGGATCTACACACATAATACATATATAATATTTTATATTTCATCCTTTTTTGTGTAATTCAAATCGATTCAAAAAAACTTTATTCATTTAAAAACATGTAAACAAATAAGTTTTCATCTATAGACTGTATATAATTTTTTTTTTAAATGTGTAAACTAGGACCAATTTTACCTTTATCCTTTTTCTATTAAAGTTTTACGAATCTTTTGAGAGATGAAAATCTATAAAAGTTATTTTAAAAATATAACATTTTCCCAATAATAGATTTTCTTGTCTATAAAATTGGAATTATATACATAAGATTTTTCCTTTTCTTTATATACTTTTCTATATAATTTTCTTTAAATACAAAATCTATTGAAAAAGTTTTTAAAGAAAATGAAATTTTAAATTCTTAATTAAATAATTTAATATTATAATACTGTTGAACATTCGAATTATCTGGTGTATTAACCACAGAGCACAGAGGAATATTATATTTTCTTACCAAAAATCAGAATTGCATAAATTTAGGAGTAATATATTCAACAAAATGATTCTGCGGTTTAAAAAAAGGCAAATGATTAATAGAAAAATAGTAAATTAATTTTAAAATTATCAGACAAAGATTTCTACATTTTGAACCAATCTGAAAAAAGAGTCCTTGTGAAATTAAAAACAAAATTTATTCTAGGTTTTTTTTTTTTAACTTGGACAAATTAAAAGATTTTTTAATTTTGTTTGGATGGTTTTGTCTTGTCTATATTGGAGAATTACGAGATTTTCGACAAATTTGTCTATATTGGAGAATTTCGGGGTATCCCTTAGATTTTTTTTGGTGTAAAACATCGACATTTGCCAAATTAAAATTTGGTGTCTATGGACGGGGAATTTTAATTATAATAAAAATATCCAAACAAATTCCAAATATTGTTTAATTTGCCCAAGTTATAGCAAAAAAACTTGTAAAAAGCCTGCAAATAGGA
The DNA here is from genome assembly GCA_949752835.1 of Empis stercorea. NCBI lineage: Eukaryota > Metazoa > Arthropoda > Insecta > Diptera > Empididae > Empis > Empis stercorea. Next base: position 11,757,819 of record OX457088.1, on the reverse strand, counting down.
AGAAACCTTCTAGCTAGATGCTCTCTAAATGTACTCAATTTTTCAGATACAATAAAAAACTATACAGATTCTAAAAATAGAGAACATTCATCGACTTAAGATAAACTTTTAAATGAAAACTAAAGGGGAATTTCAATTAAATAAAATTCACTTTTAGATTTACAAAATTTTGAAATTTACGAATTACGAAAGTTACGACAAAGTTTATCTTAAAATTTATTGTAAACAATTAATGAAATTATGTTTGTAAAATACTGAGAAAACATTAAATATTAAATTATTTTCATTTATTTTACAGATAAATAATTGAACCAAAATTTATTTCAAAGGAACATTTAAACCACTATGAAAAATGTTTTTTTTTAATTACATTAATTTTCTACTTTTATAACTTTTATAATTATTAAACTTTTCCAATATTTTACGGACAAAATCAAAATTAAAATTTCCATTAATTCTTGTTATTTAATTAAATTCTTCATCTTTTTATTTTTTTTTTGAAAATATAGGTCAATGGTGGAAGTTTAGCTGATCAAGCTGGTTTAATGCCAGGCGATGCTGTAATTAAAATCAATGATATGGATATTTTTCCATTAAGGCACAAGGATGCACAGGATTTAGTTGTTAGATCTGGTAATACATTTGTAATGAGTGTACAAAGGTTAGAAAATAATAATTAAATAATATATAATTTTTTTTAAAATAATTTAAATAAATTTTTATAGAGGTGGTTCAACATGGCGTCCACATGTTACACCAACAGGTCATTTACCAACTCATCAATCACAACTTGGTGGTAATATTTCAACAGTTACAAGAACTTCTCTAGCTCATAAGCAACCACAACCTGTCGAACATATTGGATGTGGTTATAACAATGCTGCAAGACCATTCAATTCTGTAAGTGTTTCCTAACGAAAATATATCTATACTATTTACTATATAACATAAATAAAGGAATGCAGCCTTTGCGGATGTGAATGAATTAGTGCTTCAGTTTTTAGTCCTTTGAACATAAACATTGTAAAAAAAAATTTTTTTCTAGTTTTATGTTAAATAAAAAATGAAATTAAAAACATTAGCAATTCCTTAGTGTTTGAGCCGTCAATTTTATTGGTATTATATTAAACCAAAACCATTATAATATTGCTCAATTATTAATAATAAATTTTATCCTTCTAATTTGCTGAAATCAATTTGTTGAATTAAAACTTTCAGCTACTAAATCTATTTTTGAAACAAACTAATAAAAAAGGATTTTCCTAAAATTTCATTGCAGAAACTGAAGATATAGGATAAGAGAAATTTTTGATATAATGTAATTAAATTAAATTAGCTTACTTTTCTAACTTGAAAATGACAGTGTTTAATTGAAATCGTGTGATTTTGACATTGGAATTGTGATTCTTTTAATTTTTACTTCAATTTTTAAATTCTATTTTATGTTAAATAATTTTTTGGCTCTCCAACTATAAAGCTTTTAAAAGATTTGCAACTTTTTTCATATATACATATTTAAATATAGAAAAAAAATTACTTAAAAAATCAATTTTTCCTGATTTTCATTTTTTTAATAAAGCATGGAAAAAGTTGCACTAAACTAAAATTTTATTTATAGTTAAAAAAAAACACTTTGTTCTTTTGATTTACTCTTTTTGTGTAAATTTATTCTTCACTTTTTTATTTATTTGTTATATAGATTAACGGAGGTGATGGTCATGTTAAGAGCATTGTCAATAAGCAATATAATACCCCAGTTGGCATTTATAGTGAAGAAGCAATTGCTGAAACACTTTCAGCACAAGCTGAAGTTTTAGCTGGCGGTGTACTTGGGTAAGTGTGATTTATATAAATACAAAAGGATAATAGAAAAATGTTTTCAATCAATATAAGGATTATATGTTATTTTTGTTTTAAAAGTTTTTTTATTTTCTTCTTCTGAATATTTATTCAACCACAAAATATATACATAGAATAATTTCTCATATTTATTACCAAAATGAAAGAAAATTAGTAGAAAAATATTTTATATTAGCAGAAAATTGGATATAAAAAAAAAAATATTTCCACATTGAAAATAAATTTCATACATGAATAGATGTAAAATTGTATATTTTTTTTTTTCATGATTTCTCTCTGTACAAAAATGATGGGAAAAAGTTAGTCTGTCGCATAAAAGAAAACCATAAGGAATTTTCATTCAATAAATTCTTCTTTTCCCCCTAAAATAAAATTATTACTTTTCCTTCGATAGAAAAACTTTATTTTTCTTCTTTTTTTCATTTATTTTCGGTGAAATTTATATAAATTTTTGTATTTATATTTTACAAATACAGAGATTTCTTTTTATACAATTTTTTTTTTCGATTATATTTAATTTTTTTGGTACAAATTTCTCTTTCATATATGCGACAATACAAGATGGAAAAAAAAGGATATACGACACCAACATAAGAATAACTTCAACAAAACAAACGACATTGAAAAAAAATCAATTTTCTAGTGAATTGTGTAAACGTTTTTAATGGATATACAAGGAACTTTTCTTTTATTTATTTTTATGTTTATGTTGTTTTTTTTTTGTGAAAATTATTCACAGCAAGGATTCAATGTTTTATTTTCTGGTAAAAAAAAAGTTTTTTTGGTGCTCCTTTTTTTTTGTTTTATTTAAGTAATAAAAATAAAACTGTATTCAAAATGAAATTACTTTTTGCTGTGTGGCATTAAACACGTACTTCGAAAAACACTACATTTTCTCTTGATTTGATTACTCATGTTGCATGATAATTATACCCAATTTTTTGTTAATTTGGGGTGGGAATGTATGGGGGGTAGCACCATAAAATATTATAAACTTTCTTGTTTTGGTATGTTCGTAAAGGCTGGTTCTTCTATATATAGTAGACATAAAAGGGTGCAGTAAATTTTTATTGTTTTTCATGGAAAATTCATTAATTGGTTGAATTAAATTAAAATATTCAAATAATTACTATTTTATATAATTTTTGGTTTTTGTATATTTATGTAAATTGAAATTTTTGGTTTTTTTTTTTGTAGTGTTAACTTTAAGAAAAATGAAAAGGAATACAATCCAACAAATTCGGAAGTATTGAAATTCTTAAAAGAAGAGGAAAGTAATCCACAAGAACCAGGTAATAAAAATGATTCTATTTCAAATTATTTAATGTTAGCTGTAATATTGAAATTAATAAATAATGGTAATAATATATTTGATGATATAAATTAAAATTCAATTAAATTCAATTATTACCAGATTAAACTATTTTTTTTTTTTCAAATTTTGATTAAAATTTTTTCAAATTTGACCGAAAATTGTCTTTTCAATTGCAAATTGTCAATTTCATTTACAAAAATTATCGTTTTTGAAATTTATTAGCTGTACAGTTGTAATTTTTATCTGCATATGTTGAAAAAATTGAAATTAATCAATTTGAAACTGATTCGATACTAAATTAGTATTAGTATCAGTAAAAGTATTTAAAAATTAAAATTAGCTTATTTAACTGTAGAGTTAAAATCAGATAATTTTAATCTGTTAAATACTTTAAATACAGCGCCATTTGTTTACACAATATTATAACAATTTTCGGTATAATATAAGAATTAAAAAGTTCAATTTGATTTGGAATTTTCTTTCAAATTCAATCAAAATAATTAATTTAATCTGGAATAATTGCAAAAAAAAAAAATAACAAATAAATTAATTTACAAAAAATTAATTATATTTATATAAATATTTATCGATTGACACATTAAAACAAAACACAAAAATGAAATTAATTTAATACTTCATATTTTTCAATTTAACTCGACATAAAATAAAAATATTTATGTTGTTTGGCAAATAAACAATAAACTATAAAAAAAATTCTTTTCCTGTGTCGAAATTCAGGATATCATCATCCTATAAGTAGTATTCATATTTTATTTATTATATTTGGTATGGGAAAAATATAAAAAATTTTACAATTTGTTTTTTAATTGGAAAACATAAAATTGCAATCTCATATTAAAAATGTAAATTTTTAAATATTTGTTATATTAATGTACAAACAAATAATAATATCCTTTTTTTTTTTGAAATTTTATCTGCGGATATACATATTATTATTATTTTTTTTAATTTTATGAAATTGTAAATATATCCTTTTTATTTGTGTTGATTTATGGCATATTACCTTGAGCAATATAAAAAATATATACAAAAAAAAATTTCTACTCATGTAATCCATGATAATTAAATTGAAATAATGCAAAAAAAAAGAGAATATTAAAAAAATGTTATTAAAATTTTTTTTATTAATAAAATATTAAAAAAATTATGTGAAAATGTGTTCTTCGAGTTGTACAATGATAAATTGTTGATTTGAAATCTTAATCAGATAATATTTTTAATTTTTTTTTTACAAAAGTTATGCAAAATTTAGCTTCAAAAATTAATATCCTTTTGAGTTCCAACAAATTTACTTCTTTAATAAATTTTTGTTTTCAAAAATCAAAACAATTGAGGTGACGATACATTTATAATATTTTTTTCATAAATCACAAATATAATTATTATTTTTAATGAAAAATTATTTATTATATAGTTTGTAATATAAATGTAAGACAAAAAAGGAAACATTAAAATTATATATTGATGTGGAATGTGGAATATATAAAATAAATTTTAAACAATATTATTGTGCCTGAAAGTATGCAATAAAAATTAATTATTTATTATTCAATATTATACTATGTTTTAAATGTTATGTGATTTATCTCTTTTTTACAAATTAAATAATATAATTAATAAAATCCTCAACAGGATAATAAATATTAATTTTATTTTAATCCAAAAATTATTAAATAAATTTTTCCAACAATAAATAATATCAAATTTATTTTCAATTTGGTTTATACTAACAAAAATTAACGAAATAAAAAAATCCTCATATTTATATTTAGCATACAATCATAATACTCAACACCAACACCAACACCAACACCAACATTATAATCAACAACAACAACAATACCAACAACAACAACAACAACAACAATATCAACAACAACAACACCACAACCAATATCAGCAACAACAAAGTGCTGCTACTAGACATGTTAATGCTCCCATTGACCGTCCAAAACCCCAAAATACTGGTGGATTACCAACTGGTCAAAATATTTGTGCTGAATGTGAACGTCTTATTGTGTAAGTCCCCACACTATCAAAATAATATTGTTCTCTTTTAAAATTAAATATATCCTTAATCTATAATTTCCTATATCCTTTGTATGAATGTGTTTGTAAATTAAATTAGTTGAATGTTAGATAAATTATTAAAATTCAGAAAAATTAAAATTATTTTTGATAAGAAAAAAAAAATTGCCATAATAAATAATTTTTACAACTCCTTCAAATAACCTTCAAAGAACCATATGCACCAGCAAATTTCTTTTGGACAGCAAGTCATGCAATTGGTGGAAATAAATCACCAGGTCATCCAAGAACACCAACACAACAAACAGATGAACGTGTTGGTACACCATTAGAACAAAATACATTAGCACCAACAGCAGCACATCGACCAAGCTTACCACATCCAACAGATACAAAAACAGAACCATCTGTATCAGCATCAGTTCTTCCTAGCTGGAAACCAGATACATCCTTACAACAGCAACAACCATCAGCACAACAACAAACAAATCAAGTAAAAAGTTCAATTACAGATGGTCCAACAACAAAACCAGCTTTACCACAATGTGATAATTGTGGAATTGGAATTCTGTAAGGACATTTAGAATATTTTGTGTTTTGATGCTCCTGAAATTTGTTATCACTTAATATATTATATATTTTTTAAGTGTTGTATTTGACTGTGAACCAAATTAGCACTTTAATTTGTGAATAAATCACTTCAAAAAGTGTCAAATATTTGTGTGCCTGTTTTCCCCTATATAATTTTCCCCCAAGAAATATATCCTTTAAAGAACTAACAATTAAATTATCTTTTATGTAATTTTTTCACCCAAAAAAAAAACTACAAATAAATTTTCTTTTATTTTTTTCTCTGTTCATTACGAAAATTGGAAAATTCATCATCAAAATTTGTACATTTAAAAAAAAAACAGTGGTGTATTCTGTCGTATTAAAGATAAAAATCTACATGTTGAATGTTTTAAATGCGCCACCTGTGGTACACCATTAAAAAATCAAGGATATTATAATTACAATAATAAATTGTATTGTGATATCCATGCTAAATTGGCAGCTTTGCAAAATCCACCACCCGGTACTGAAGGATATATACCAATTCCAATTAAACCGTAAGTAAATTTAATATAAATAAAATTTAAAATTTATAAAAAAAAAAGGATTTACAATATAAAATGTAGTAAAAACAAATTTCTTTAATTTTATAACATAAAACATTTAAAATTAGCCATCATAAAAGAATGTCGAACTTAATCAACATGTGTGGTTTAATATTAAATAGTTAAATATGTTTAAAAATAAATTATAAATAAAACCAATTTTTTAAACATATTTTTTTTTACACTTTTAATATTATGTAAATTTATAAAAAAAAATCGAAAATATTCAAGTATACATTTACAAGAATGAGTAATTTAATGCATTTTTTAAATTTAGATTAATTTTTTTTTGGTATATTTAATGATGCATTAATTTAAATAAAATTGATTATAAATAGCCTTGACATTGATGAATATTTCTATAAAATAATTTAAAATAGATTGTCAATATCTATCATTGGCGTCCGTATGAGTAATTGTGTTTGTTCAATTATTATACATATTATTACCACAACAGTAAATTAATGATATATAAAATAATTATCACTTAACAACAAATAGAAATTTGATACTTAAACAATGATTAATCAGGAGAAAGTGTATTTCCAATTGAAATTGAAGAAAATGTACCAATTGTTCACCTTTCGTATGAACCAATAGAAACATGTCACTTATAACGAACAAATGATGGTCTTATTACGGGAGAAATTGCAATGACACAATCCAAAATTTTTAATTCAAATATTTAATCGCGTTTTTTCTCTTTTTGTCGTTTTAACATATTTTTCCAACCTAAAGATTGTATGCTCTTACCTTAGGGACCCCTAAATGATTCGAAAATGATATTAAAAATTAGAATTTAGACTTAAAATAATTTAATTAAGATATTTTCATAATAATTTTTTTTTTTTGTAGAACACCAAAATTGAGTGCCAGTAATATTGCAAATGCATTAAATGCTCATGGTTATAATTTGCAAACAAATGGAGCTACACCTCAACTAATTACTGGTGCAATGCCTCCATCTAGCAATGTAAGTATATACATATAATTTAAAATAGAATTTCGTAATCATTTTTTTTCTCGTTTTAATTGTTCTAAAAACATAATAATCTCATAATAAGTTTTCTCAATTTGTACTAATCCAAATTTATTTATTTTTTGTTATTTTTAATTTTATATGTCTGCAAATTTGAAATATTTTTCGTATACAAATTGGCATGATTTTAATTATTTTATACTATAGTACAACTGAATAGCATTTATAATTATTTTAAGAGAAATTAAATTTTATAATTAAATTAAAAACAAAAATCTTTAAGTACCTGAAACCGACGATAAAATACTTGAATCGAAATCGATAACAAAATTGTATATGTAAATTCTATTTTCGATTATATTTCTTGTCACAAAAAAAAAGTTTCCTTTTTTTATTTGTAGTTTTGTTTTATTATTTTCAATTTATATCTAATTTTAACAAATCAGTGTCACTTGCATACCTCCTATTTTATTGTCACAGATGTTTGACTATGTACTAGTAGTATACAACATAATAAAATGTAGATTAATTTCGAATCGGTATAAAATATATTCAATTTGAAAATATCTCTCGAAATTTCGTTTCAAGCATTTGTCATTGTTTTTTGTATTTTCGTTTTTTTTTTTACATAAAATTTAATTTTTTTTTTGTCGATAGACGAAATTTTCTATTTAAAATAAATTTTGTAAAAATGTTTTTCAGTTCGATGTATCAGAGCGAACGGTTTATAGTCTCGCTAATTTTCAAATCGGATTAAATTTTAATTTTTAATTTTCTTTTACATATATATATATATATATATATTTATATATATATATTTTTTATAATTCAGTTTTTCCTTATATAAAAAATAAAATAAAATAAAGTTATCGGAACGAATTTTTCACTATTTAATTTCGAAATCGATTACATAATAAATTTTGTATTAATAAATTTTGAAAATTGCTAAAATAGACAATTGTGTAATTATTGACAAAATATTTGAAATAATGAGAAAATAATTATTTATTATTGGATATTGTTCTGATGACCTTGACCTAATCCTTGTCATTATTTGTTATCCAAGAAAGAATCTTAAATTTTTCATTAAATTTAATAAATATTATATTTAAATTTATTGAAAAATTTAAATAAGACATTTAGAATATTTAAACGTATAAATAATTTTAATTAACCTATTTAATCTTTAACAAAATAATTTAACCATATACAAAAATGCTAATAAAAGTGTTTTCATTTTTTTTCTAACACTTTCTAACTCACGCAATTTGTTTAACCTTTGTGTGTTCATTATATATTTTGCCATTAACTGCGAAAAAAACCAAAATATTGGTCAAAAATAAATGTATAGCATGAACAAAATATAACATCATCTGCAAATCCCTTACAAGTGTCACATTCACGTGCAAGTAGTAGTTCCTCATCAACATCATCTGGAACTACTGGAAAAAGTTCATCATGTTTAAGTAGTCTAAGTCAACAATCTTGTACATCATTAGACAAATTTTCAACCGGCCATAACAGACAATCTAGTCTAGGTGGAGGAGGAGGAGGAGGAGTTGGCGGCGGATTCCAAGAGAGAGATGCAGATAAAATAGATGGAAATACAAATTTTATGAATGGATCACAAAATAATAATGAAATTGGATTATACCCATTTAATAACCAAACTAATAATAATTTATCCTTATCCATTCCACCACCACCGCCACTACCACTTCAATCAATATCCAACAATCAATTAGAATTAAAATCTGGAAAAAATTTAATAAAATTTGAACAGAATTCATTAGCAATTAAATCAACAATGAGTAATAATAATTATAATAATAATAATAATGATAATAATATGGAAAATGATAGTAATATAAATAATAATGGACAAATGAATCAGGCAAATGCTTATAACCAATTTTTAAATAAATATACAAATAAAATAACAAATAATGGTGCAAATAATAATGATGGTAATGATAGGCAACGGGCTATTAGTCCATTTCCAAGTATACCATTGCCATTAGAATCTGATGATCCACTATATGGTAAAATTAGTCCATTTCCAACAATACCACCACCAATTAATCAACAAATGCAATATGTAACATTACAAGGAAATGTAATTAGAAGTGTTATACCACCTGGTAAGGGGATTTCAGTTGATTATAAGGTTCGTATAAATTAAATTTTTTGTTTTTTTTTCTTGTTGATCTTTTTTTCTTTTGGTTTGAATTAACAATAACAACACAAAAATAAATAAATCAAATTTTAATTAAATAATTTCGGGGGAAAAAAAATTCAAAATTTATTTAATATATTTTTTTATGTACGTTTATTTGATTTTGACCACGGTTTTGATTAAATTTATAAATGAAAAATATATAAATTTAATATATAAATATTACAACAGGTTGGTAGTCATGGTGGACCACGTCCATTTAATCAAGGTCCAATGAGTCCTCAAATGAGTGGACCTAGATCACCAGCTGCTTCTTATCCACCACCACAACAACAACAGCAACAAAACTGGCAACAACAACAACAATCAAAACCAATTGGTCAAAGTCCATATGCTACTTTACCCAGGTCTAATGCCTCACAACAACAAGGTATGTAAAAATTAATCATTATTAAAAATTTTTTTACAAAATCTCATCAAGGACACATTTCTTAACATAAAATTTTTCATTTCGATAAATCATAAAAATTGTTAATTACATATATTTGTTTTTCCCAAAAACATTGAAAATTCCAACAACAAAAAAACTCTAAAAAAAAATTATTTTTCTTTGTAAATTTTGTGTGATAAAAAATTAGGACGTTACACCAACCAAGTTTATAAACAACCTGTACATAATTTTAATCGAGGTATGCAAAAGTATTTTGAAATTATTGAAAAAAAAAATGACGACTAACTAGGCTTCGCACCACAGTTTATATTTTTCAAGAAAATTTTAATATTAAAGCTTTTATTGTGCTTTATAAATGCCATTATATAGATGCTTTTATACATACATTATATAAAATTAAAATTTAAGAGTTAATTTATCATTCATTATATCACTTAGGCCTTTGATGACGCGTTTATAATAAGGATCAAAAATAACCAGAAAGTGATTAATTAAATAAAGTATTACCTTTAATATAAATTAATAAAGTTCATTAGTTCATTTCACAACAAAATTAATTATATTGAAAATTTAATAATTATTATATTACCAATGCACAATTTTTTTTAACGTATAATTATTAATTTATAAAGCTACGCTTAATGCATCGGAAAAATTACCATTTAAATTATAATAAATTTAATTTTAAAAAATATAACAAGGACGAAAAATTATGATGTAAAAAGTATGGACAAAATGAATATTATTATATTTAAATTTAAATATTTCAAAGGAAATTTGAACCAAATGAAATAATTACATTAAATGCAATATAATTATCGTTGGCGGAAAAACTACGTTAATAACATTATTATATTAAAAAAAATCAGAAAATTTGGGAATAATTTATGTATAATATATACGTAAGAATATGTTGTAAAGCCAAAACTTCATACTTTTGTTAATAGCTATAATATTATTTCGGGAAAATGAATGTTATAAATGTACAGATAAAATTTTCTGATAAACTCATATTAATGGACTTAATGATTAATAGAAATCTTTCCTATACATTTATATTAAAATAGTTGACTATATAGATGACGTACACTTCAGTTTTATTTAATATATGTAAAATTATATGTCAAATTTAATACATGTTTTTGACACCATGTTTTTGTATTAGACTAATTTTGACAGAATTTCCAGTTTCCGATAAATATTTTAATGCTATCTTAGTTATTAAATAATTCATTTATACAGTATCATAAATATAGTAACTAATAAAGAGTTCACCAACTTGCATTCAATTTTCGATACAGACATCATATAGTTCAAATTTCTTTCATTTGATGAAAACAGTTTTCTTCAACAAATATTTTTCAATTAACTAAATTTTAAAATAAATATACTTTTAATAATTGTTATCGAAACTTGTAATTGAATAGAAATAAAGAAAGTTGTCATAGAAATTAATTTTTGAAAAAGTTCTTCAACAATAATTTGACAGTTGAATTCAAGTTGTTGAACAAAACATTATGTATAAAGATATTATTTTTTATAACATTTATTGTGTCATTTTATATTATGTAGTATTCTAATATTTAATTTATCTGTTTTTATCCCGCAGCATATGAGTACTAAATTTTTTACTCTTAATTCACCTATCTCTCTGATACCAAACCCTCATCTTTGAAGTGTTTTTTTAAATAAAAAAAAAGTAGATAAAAAAAATTAACATATATAAAATTTCATCCATACAAAAACAAAATCAACACATACATATACAAATGGCATTTGGCAGGAGAGAAAAGGAAGGTTACATGACGCAAAACTCATATTATGAAAACTATTTTTGTATAAAAAAAATATTATATTTTCTATTTATTTATTTGTTTATTTATTTATTATAATATTTTTATAAAAATTTATTGTGTCTAAAATATATATTCGAGTTGATGGTAAATATTTAAAAAATTAAAAGAAAAATCTACCTTTTTTATTTATAATTTTTTAATTAATTTCTTATTTATTTAGTTTTTTAACTAATTAATTTTTAACCAATAAAATATTTCTTTTTTTTTTTTTTTGATTTTTTATTTAATTTATTAACTTTTGCGTCAATGTAACCAAAATAAAATGGACAATTTTGAAAATTCTATTTAAATTATATATTTATTTATATAACCTTTAAGAACTGGAATTTAATTAGAATTTTCTAATATTAACGTCTAAAAATGCTAAAAAAAAATCATTTTTAGCACAATTTATGATTTTTAAAGCCTGACAAGCTCTCTAACAAAATTTTACATAAATAAACCATGAAATTTTATTTAATAAATATACTAAATTGTATATTATATATATTGTGTGTGTGTGTTTACAAAGGGGATGTAAAGATGTGTTTATAAAAATTTTATGTGTACAGAATTTTTTTGTATCTAGACTGTAAAATATCCTTGACCTTGACCTAATTAGGTTTTATACAAAATCATGTAAAATTCTTTACGAATAATCATAAAACACTGCAGTGTGAAAAATATGTCTTTTATATTCAAAGAAATTAGAGCGGAAATTGCAAAATAGATAAGATAGAAAAATATTCCCTTTAATGTGCATGTCGGCGTATCCTTAATTATGAAATTTTTTTGCCATAGAATTTTACTTCAATGAATATTTTTTTGCGAAAACATTTGAATTTGTATACAAAATGTAAATTTTTGTAAATATATTACATTATAATTTCTAAATACTTAATGAATGTTTTCAAATATGTAACTTTTCCATAGTACTCGTATAATTAACAAATTGGAGATAGTACTTTGATGATTTTTTAACTTATTTCTGCTTATGACATATATAATTTAATACATTAGAGACGTCCTTAATTTTTGCCAGTATATAAGTATGTTACAGTAAAAGAGATTCATATCCATTTCATTGCTATTAAATACTATTCCCGATAGATGACAATATTAATAAATTGTAATTGTATATGCAATATGCCTTTGTACATGATGGTAGTTTAAGTTTTCAAGCTAAACAAGATCCATAAACAAATTCCATTACTAGCTTGCTTTTATTAAAGTAAATTTTTTGATTTAATCATAAGATAATACATATTTGATAATATTAATTATTTCCCCATGAATTATACAATATGAATCTAAAGAATATTAACATTCTTAAAAAAATGCTAAAAATCTACATTTTAAAAAAAAATCTTTTGATGTCATTCTTTATTCCAATCCCTCTCCATTTTATTCAATAGTTTTTGTTTTTGTAGATGCCAAGGATAAATTTCCTTTCTACTTTTTATTTTAAATACAGAAAACTATAATAGAATATAAAATATAAATACGAAAGCATAATTTTTATTTAACTATAACTCTTTAGTGTTTTGATAGCATCAGGGATTTGTTTTTTTTTTTTTCAGATTTCCATTTACGTTTTTTTTTAATAGTATATAGCTATATACGCTGAAAAAAATAATATTCAAGGATATGCAAAATTGCTTTTTCTATGAAAAATTATATTTTTTTAAATATTCAATTTCGTTTTTTATTTTTTTTATGCTTAGAGTTGCATAAAAATATATACGAAATGACACAAGTATACAGTATTGTTTATGTTTTCCTTGTGCTTTCCTTTTTTTACAGATTAATATTTTCTTACTTTATATATGATTTTAATCCCAACTTATATTATAGAAAAAATCATGCATCATAAAAAGGAAATTTCTTTCATCAGATTTTCGCTATGAAATATATTTATTTATTGTTATTTTCTTTATTATGGAAGCTTTACAAGCATACATATACAATGTAAAAATAAAATCTATTTTTTAAGACCTTGTGGATAGTGCAAGGACATAATCTGTAGTAGGATAACTAAATATGTGCTCTACTTTTAAAAGGAAAAATTTCTGATAAGACAATAGAAAAATAATTTTATAAACAAATATTCTAGATAAAAATTTATAGGAGCTTAAAATAATTTCAATAATATTAATGGTACATACCAAGTTGTATAATACACCCAGAAAATGATTTTTAAGATTTTTCATTGATAGCAGAATTTATAATTCAAATGCATTAATTTTGCTTGGACTAAATTTTTGTTTGGACTAGTTTCTTCCTTTAGAATATGTGTAAATTAGTTTAAATACTTAAATGTTTTAATTTGTGATTGTATCATTAGTTTTTATGTACATAAATTCCTAACCAATTATCCTGCATAGAGCAAAATTATACAATTTTTATTTTGTTATCGCTTTTAACATTATATTGGCTAATTTGTAATTTTTTCTCTTTTGATTTTTGCAATATTCTATGACATGCTTTTTCAAAAAAAAAAAAACTCATCTTTCATCAAATCATGTGATATTTATCCTTTACCCAAAATCTCCTGTATATTCCCGCTCACATGTCATTCGAAATACTATATAAGAAGAAGAGAGGCAAACGTTAGTTGACAGTTCAGTTCAAAAAGAAAAACAACATCCCGATCATTTTGAAGATGCTGAGGTGGCAGCTGCAAATACTGTACAACGAAATCTATTTGAATGGCCACCAAAAAATCTTGAAGGTCATAATACACCAACTGCAGCACCTCTTTATATACCACCACCAGAAACACAACATATTATTGCAAAGCCATTGCAAGAACGTATTGAACAAAAACAAAACAAGTTTGAACAAGAACAAGAGAATCAGCAACAACAGTATCAGGCACAATGGCAAAGTCGATCAGCTCCAGAATTAACACGCGGACATCAACAACAAGTTGATTTGGAAAGTAGTTCGGATAGTTATACTTCGACAAGTACAACGACAACAACAACGTCTGAAGAATATAATCGTATGTATCAAGCCCAAGTTCAAGCATATCAAATGCAACAAATGTATGATCAACAATCTGGTTCCGAAATTGATTATCATATGGATATGGAGGTAGCTTCAGTACAACAAAATCAAGAACATTTATATTCTAGCTCATCAGATTTTATGACATATCATACTGGACGAAGAAGTGCTCAAGAATGTGTTGATAGTTTATCGGGTACATTAAGTACATATAAATTAATTGATTTAGTACGTGAAGTGACACCAAGTCCAATTCCAATGAATAAACCAGGGAAAAGAGTCGAATTTGCTGATGATGTTATTGTTAAGGAACATGAATCTGAGGAACATAATTCATATAATCAATCAATTCCAGACGAAAATGTGAAACAAGAATCAGTACCTGTAGTTGAAGAAGAAATTCTTCCCGAAAAATATTCGCAATGTGAAAAAATGTATGTAACGCAAGTTGATGAGGCAACAGAAAGACTATTTCCTTCCACACCAAAAATAGATATTGAGATTGCACAAGTTAGACATATACCACCAACGAATATACCTAATCCAATGCCGAAACAATGGATAAATCCTATGGTTAGAGCATTAACAATTGCCCCTGATAAGCCAGTTGAAATCCATCCATCCTGTGAATTTTATTACAGTTCTTCGCAGTGTGAAAACTCTGAAAATTTTATACAATATTCGGAACAAAATTCTACAAATAATGCTCATGAAATCAGTATCAATAATCCTGAAGAAAAAACTAAGGAACCAGAAATCCTTCAGGAAATACCACCAAGAGGTAGTTTCATTACTAGAGTTATGGCAACAGCTCCAACAGATACATATAAATTCTATCCGAATCCCAGTGATCCAGTACCATTACCAGAGGAAATGGAGCCATATATGCCACCACCAATTGATATGAAGCCTTATGTGCGAGAAGATTTCCGTCCAAAATCACCATTCTTAAGTGCCCTAATAACAGCACCAGATAGATCATATACACCTTTTGGACATGATGTATGCTCTCAATTATTAGATTTACCGACACCAAAAGAAAAACTAACTATGAAAGATGCTCTTGTTACTGCACCTGACATATCATATTCAAACCTAGACCCTGAAAATATTTTAAAATTACATTTAGATGAGCAAACTCAAAAGAAAGATTTTATATTATTAACATCAGATGAACAAAAGGAAATAACAGAAAAAAAAATTGAAGAAAATTTGGAAGAACATATGGACCGTCAAATATCAGCGTTTGCCACTCTCAGCGGTTATCGTCCAGTTAAACCATTCCAAACACAAAATACTGAAAGTTCAATAACATTTGGAGCCCCAAGAAATTCATTAGCATCCTTAGATCAGCAAAACATTTCAAATAGTCATCGTGAATCAATACAATCTTTAAATTCAATCCAAAATTCCCAAAACACATATAACCAAAAACTCGAATGTTCCAATAATAACAACACTCAATCATTTATGACGAAGCAAAATGAATCTCAATTCCATCACTATCAACCCAATACAGTTTCTTCCCAGATATCCTCCACTACCAATATTGAAGCTTCTCAAAAATCACATGAAACAATAGCTACAACATCTGAAAAAGTTATCCCTGCGCCAACTAATGGGTCATCGGCCAAACGAGGTCAATCATCAGGGCTGCATAAACCCGATAACATACCTCAATACCAAAGAAATTGGACTATGCTTCAATCCCAGCGTCCAGTTAGAACTCCCGAACCAGAAGAGCTTAAACAGAATGTACCACTTGCTTTTGCAGATCCGCCTAAAGAAAACACACCAATACGAAATTTAGATGTACCACGTAAGAATCAACATCACTTGCTTCGTGGTGTTTCCCCCGCATCCGAATATTCTGGTAGTGTTATTGTGAATCCACATATGACTGGTCCAATAACCACCAATCAGTCAATACCTAAACAATCAGTACCAAAATCAGTACCACTTATAATTGAAGAACGTGTTGGCCCAATAACAATGACTTTTCAATCATTAGATGATATTCCCGATGATCGCTCACAATCATCAATGTCTAGACCGTATACACCATCTCTTTCGAATAAGCCAGCACCAATTATACCATATTATCAAACACCTGAGAAATTAGTTTGTGAAGAATGTCCGTCAGTTGAATCACGACCATATGATAGAAGATCAGCATCACCTTTCCCAGATCGTGCACGATCGCCAGCTCCTGGTCCGCCAGAAAATCCTTTGAAAACAATTGCTATCCATGCTCCTCGTGTGAAGTCAAATGAGCCAAATTTGACAGTTCCACGAACTCCTCAAGCAGGATCCATTACAACTGGGCAGTCATATTTGGGTACTCAAATGGCTCAGCAGCAGCAACAAGGCCAAATTTTGTCTCATTATCAAACTGCAAGTCAAGCCAGTGCTCAAAACTACATCCAGAAGCCAGAAGTTGTTCAACAACAAACAATTGGAGATAAGACAATTCAAACAAAACAAAATGAAAGTCATTCAATGGAAGAACAAAAATCACAAATGGAAAGTAAAACAACAACTCAAGTAGGCAATGCTCAAATTGAAAGAAGAAGAAAGGTTGTCGAAGAATATGAGCATAGCCAATCAGCCAAAACTGTTGAAATTCGTACTCAAATTGGTAAAACTGGTTTTGTAGCAAATCAAGCAAGACGTTTGTCGGAAATGGATCAAGAAATTTCTAGTATAGCAAATCAATCAAAAGCTATATCAGCTCGTGCAAATAATCTCGATCTTAATGAAACTAAGTTTCCAGAAATTAAATCACCTGTGCCATCAACAACCTTTCCGCTTAAACCTGTATTTCCTCCACACGATGAACCTCACAGCCCGACATATGTCGTTCCTTCACCCACTGATCACCAAATGGTTGGTCCGCCGCCAGGATTCTTGCAACGATTTCAACCAACACAGAACCAACATCAATCAACAGCAGCAAGCTCAAATTACGGAACATCATTTTCTCAATCTTCTTCTCATGCGGCATCATCAGTTTCGCAATCATCGTCATTAGCAGTTCAAAAAAGCTCTTTAACCTCAACTAATTCGTCATTTACTAACCAAGATAATTTAAATTCTAAACTAATAAGTGCAATCCCTGTGCCCGCTTTTAAGCCACCAATGCTATCATTTGGTGGCAATATTAATACTACTAACAGCAATACTAAAACCCAAGAACAATTTGTTGGGAAAACTTCTTCTATCAGCAATAATACGTATAGACCGACCGCTTCTACAGGTCCTGCTGGTTTTAAGCCAACACAACCTGGTGCATATAATTTTGCTGTACAACCAACACAATCGCCAATGCCAAGCTTTGAGCCGCCGAAACAGCAACAACAAGCTCAGCCTTCGCTTGCTTCTAATTTAACAAATCCTAATGTAAATTTGAGTGATTCTAATAATGATAGTGCAGGTCCCAGTGGAGGTAATAAAGGAGTTGGCGGTACCTTTGGAGCCACTTCAGCACCAAAACGTGGCCGTGGAACATTGAATAAAGCTGTTGGACCAGGTGGCCGTATACCTACATGCGGTTGCTGTGGTACTCAAATCAGGTGAAATAACATTTCTGACTGAGTGTTGTTTGTTATATTGCGTGCTCCTTTTTAATTAGGATATGTTAGGGTTTTCTATTTGTTATCACATTTACATTAATTTTAAGAAATTTAATTAATTAACTAACTATATTAAGTTTTTGTTTTGTTTTTGCAATTATTTAAAAACGCATGATTTTTGTTTAGACACTACTAATAATTGTGATTCTCCACCATTGCCACCACCACCTCCACCTGAATTTTTGCAACAAAGTATGATCACTCCCGAACCAATTAATAGTATTACTTCCTCACCCAAGAAGGATAATGAAGATAAAGAGAAATATATGCCTGGACAAGCAACAGAAATGTTAGCAAATTCGATAGAAAAAATAAATATTAATAACAAAAAGAATTTCATGATGGAAGCTGGAAAAGTTATTTCTAATTTACTTGAAGCTAGAATAGCTAATAACAACAATAATAACAATGACATCGAAGCTAGAATCGCTAAACATAAAAATAATAATAATCATATATTTGCGAAAGCCAATGAAGAAATGATGACAAAAACTTTATCCGATCATCCATTAAAAAATATTATAGAAATTTGTGATAATGAAAACATTCCATCTTCATTGAATTCTAAACAATTAGAAATACCTGCTGATAATTCAGATTTAATAACAACGAAAAATTTGCTTGATAATCTTGAATTGAAGCCCTTAGAGACTGTAACATTCCGTAATAAGACAATGAATTCAGCCGATAAATCAAAACGTTTAAGTACTCAAGCTTTCGACAGACGATCTTATATTGAAAAGGATTCCGTTGGCCGCAATGCCAATAAAATTGAAAACATTCCGAATACTGATCAACAAAATACTGAATTGGCTAAAAATTTAAGTGCTGATTTAAGTGATGGTAAGCTTCCAGTGTGCTGTCAATGTAATAAAACAATTACCAAGTAAGTGGAAATATTGCACGAAAGTTTTGCTAATTTTGCGTTATTTAATATATAAACCTACTTTTTTTTGGTACTTGTATAACTAATATTTGTGTTTTCTATATATAATTTGTTTAGAGGTCCTTTCATTACTGCTTTGGGACGTATTTGGTGTCCAGAACATTTTATGTGTGTTAATGGCAGCTGTCGTCGTCCACTTCAAGATATTGGATTTGTTGAAGAGAAAGGAGATTTATATTGTGAATATTGTTTTGAGAAATATTTAGCACCAACATGCAGCAAATGTAATAATAAAATTAAGGTAAAAGCCTTTGTTGATATATAATAACTTTTACAAGAAAGACTATAATAAATTTGTACAAAATTCTTTACAGGGTGATTGTTTGAATGCAATTGGGCGTCATTTCCATCCTGAATGCTTTATATGTGCCTATTGTGGTAAATTATTTGGTAATACACCATTCTTTTTAGAAGAAGGTGAACCCTATTGTGAAACTGATTGGAACGAATTATTCACCACAAAATGTTATGCTTGTGGATTCCCAGTTGAAGCTGGTGATAGATGGGTAGAAGCATTGAGTCACAATTATCATAGTCAATGCTTCAATTGCACAGTAAGTCAAATGTTATACAGAAATGTTTTAGGCAAATTCATTTACTTTCAAGTGCAAGTAATATTTTATCCAGAACAAATAAAAATAGACCAAATTCCAAGAAATTAGTGAACCTCAATTCGAACTAGAAAGTTCAATAATATTGAAATAGAAAATCAACTCTAGGTCATAACTGAACTGTCTGTCAGTTAAATCGTTAGTTACTTTAGTAAAATAAATATTTCAAAATTTATTTTAATTCTTCTCCTCATATCCCATATTTTCGCTTCATTTTTATATAATTAAAGCTAAGCACTTGTAATGATTCAAATGAATAAGCAATATTTTTAATAATTATTTGAAATTAATTATTAAATAATAACTGATTTGTTTTTTTCAGATGTGTAAAAAGAACTTGGAAGGAACTAGTTTCTACAATAAAGGTGGACGTCCATTCTGCAAAAATCATGCGCGCTAAACTTTTGATTTGATTTAATTTAATATAACTTTTTAATTGAATTAATTTTCTGTTCTTATAAAAATTAAATTTTTTTTGTTATTATTTTGTTTTGCTTTTGAAAAAGTAATTTATATAAATTTAATAATATTAAAAAAAAAAAACAACTATTACATTATACATATATAATATTTTTGTAATCCTAACCAATAAAAAAAACTTTTCTTTTGTGTTAGTATTAGTTCCTTTGAGAAACAAAAAAACAATAATTGTTATTTACTATTATATACATATATATATACAAGAATACAAGTTTCGTCTTTTATTGTTGACATTATTTAATATATTATACATATTTATATAAAAGATAATTATTATAATCTATACAAAAAATAATATTTTTAAATTAGCTTTTCATATTTTAATTTAATTTTTTTTTTTTTTTTGCTTTTTAATTTTGTGCATATAATTTTTTGGGAAGATTTTTGTAAATTGACATAAATATAAACACACCTAAATAAAAATAAATTTTCTTTTATTGGAAAATGCTTCCACAATAAGTTGTTCGTAAGAAGTAAGAAATAAAACTTATAGTTTATCTATACACCTTGTATAGTGTAGACTTACCTTTATAAGAAGAAGATGCAAATATATATACTAAATACTTAATATACTTTTTTTTTTGCGAAATAAAATGTTTGCGTTTAAATTTCAAAATTTTGTTTTGTTTGGTCTTTTTTTTTCGAATTTTTACAAGTGTCCAAATAATTGGTATACAATTTAACTCTGAAGTTACAGGGCTGATAAAATTTTATCAAAAAGTTAATAGATTAATGAAGAATTGTGGCTCTGAAGTCTTTTGTATAAATCAATATAAAAAAAACTTTAGAATTCACTCCTACGAATTGAATTTAACAATCTTAGACATATTTATGGAAAATTCATTATTACAATTTTCTTTTTTTCATAAAATAAGAAATAATATGATGAAACTGTAAGATTTTGTTAAAAATTCATTTTCATGTTGATTTTCTAAACTGATTAAAACAATTTTACACAATGGGCAATCAGCAGTTTCTAAATTTAATAGTCAAATTAAATGGTATGGTAAAAGGATTCAATGTGATCGTACCCAGAAGATTAAGGTATCATTTAAGAAATAATATAATAGAAGAAAATGAAATTTAAGAAATATTAGGTAAAGTATATATTCGAAGTTTGTTGAAAGTACAATTTTTTGTTGCAGCACAAATTTTACTAAGTAATAATAATCTAAAATTTGAAGCAGAAGGAATGCGAAATGAGCCTGTATTCAAAATGTTCTTTCTGCATTATTAATTTTCTTTATCAGAGAAAAATTCAAAGTAAATGCAAAGTAAAAATTATAATTAAATATTGCAAACGCTACTAATTAACATTCGAGTAGATTTCAATTTAACAAAAGATTACAAATATTTCTCATTTTTTCAACAAATCCGACAAAGTTGAAAATTATTTAATAATTTTGGTCTTATAAAAATTAACAATTAAAAAAAATTTTCCTCTTAAAAGAAACCCTCGAATCATTAAATTAATTCTAGGTTCATTATCCAAAACAATTTTCCAAACAAAAAAAAAAATGAAAAAAGATTTCAATAGAATAATCCTAATAATTATTTAAAAAAAAAAATTTAAATCCCAAAAATTAACATTAATCATTCATTTGGAAAATTCTGTGTATGAGTTAGAGAAGCTTTCTACACCTTTTTTTTTCTTTACGAGTATCTTAGAAACTGTAATTAAATTCTTTTTGTTTTTCTCATTTTTATCCAACAATTTTCCTCTATTCATAACGACCATTAATTAATTTTATAATAGAAGAAACAAAAATTATCAAAGAATTCACGAGTTTGGATATTTTTTAACGCTGATAAAAATTTTTATATAGTTTATATTCTTTTGAGAATTTTTAATTAAATTTGTGTAATTAAAAGTTAGAGAAAGATGTTAAAAATTAAAAGAGATTATAAAATAAATTAAATGCTTTTGATTATTATCAAACGATAATCTTTAATTGGCTTTAAGATTGAAACATTATAAATTTTATTATGATGAGCGAGAAAAAATAATATAGTAACCATCACAAATTTTTTTTTTTTGGTACTACATAGTAGCTTTACGTAAATTTTAATATCAAACGCTGGAAAATTTCACGTTTGAAAATTAAATTAAATTTCGCTGAAAAATAACAACCAATTTCTAATTTCTTATTTAGGTGAAAATGGACCAATAAATATAAATCGGATTAGTTTTTGGTTCATGTATTACATTCTGACTGGAAACTTCTAATTGGGGAAAGTAATGAATAAACTATAATAGCTCTTCTGCGGGATCCTGAATTAGTGTATAATGAATTTGTGTATAATAGCCTAATAAAAAATGAATTATTGTATGGAATTTTTCATGTAAATTTTTCCCATATCATACTTCATAATAATCAGGCAAAATATGAATAGAATAGAACAAATTTTCTTATTAATTGATATTTTTGCTATTTTCTCCTTAACGGTAAATTGTAGGAACCCAATTTGTAGCTAATGAAATTCTCCATATTCTGAAAAAAAAAAAAAATTTTCCCTTTTCCGAAACTTTGCAACTAATAATGGATTTTCATATTTTAGGCCATACACTAATTCATGAATTAGTGTATGCATATATTAATTCATTTTTTAGGCTATACACAATACACTAATTCATTATACACTAATTCAGGGAGCCCTCTTCTGCAATGTTTATAATAAATAAACATACTTAAATATGTGACAATTTTTACTTAGTATAGGTGGGTAGTTCTAACTTTTGGCTAACAAAATATTACATTCCCAATTTGTAAAAATAAACAATTATATTAAAAATTTACTATTTTGTTCTCTTCCTGTCATTTTCAAAGTTCATTATGTTTCGTTTCAGCTTTCACTCTCAATCTCATAGTCAATCTTAAAAAAAATAAAGACACAAACTACAAATAATATTTATTTTAAAACAATTTTTTCTTCAATAACATTTATTTATGTTTAATTTTATGATTAATTTTTCTCATTTAAAACAGTTTTTATTTACGAATTTTTTTTTAATTTATACAATTTTTAATTTAAATATATAATATATTTCTATTTTTATTTATATTATGTATCTATTTAATTATTTGATTAAACTTTTTTATATACAAATTTTAACTTAATTTTTATATTTTCAAATATATATATAAGCTTAAATTAGTGAGATAGGAAAAATATTAATTTTTTTTTTATTAATTTAATTAGTTTTAAGATTTTTTGATTAGCCATTATAAAAAAAAATAAGTAGAAAAATAAAATTAATTAAAATAATATTAAAACACATAAAAAACAAAAACTTAATTTTCATAATTTTTCATAATTTAAATATAGTACAAAAATATTTTCAAAATTTTCTTTTAAAATTCTTTTTTTTTTTTTTTTGAGTTAATAATTTATTTAAATATACAAACAAACATTTTATAAGTCATTTTTATTTAATAATTTTGAAGTCATTTTGGATTACATATTTTTTTTTTTGTTAAATTTTATTTGAGTATACTGAAAAATTCTGAATTTTCCAAATTTGATTATACCGTACCAGAAAAAGTAGCAATTAAAAAATGAATTTAAATAAAATTTCACGAAATACAAACTGACTACAAATGTGCTAAAATTTCCATTTCTGATGATTGTGTTGTTGTTGATGATTCTTCAGGTTCCTGTGATGCTGATATTGTAACAATTGTAACTAATTCATTTTTACGTTTATTATTACCATTTTTAATATCTGCATTACTATTATTATCATCCTTTTGATTTGTTTTTACATTTGATCCGAATATAACAAAATTATTATTATTATTATTATTTTTATTACAATTATTATTTGCTAAAACTCTAGGATTAAATTTTTCATCATGTTTTTGCTGATGTTGTTGACCACCAGAACCAGAGTCTTTACTAGTACTTGATACCATTTCAATTGGACTGACATTAGTCGTATTTGTTGTTGATGAATCTTTAATAAAATTCGTTCCTATTGGTGTAATTCTATTGTTATTATTATTATTATTATTTGATCCAATTAACATTGTTGATTTATTATTATTATTTTGATTTGAATCATTTCTATTAATAACATTTATTGATTCAGAAGGTGATGTTATCAATGCTGATGTAATTCTTTCATTACTATTATTGATTTCTAAATTATTTGAATTTATACTATCGTCATCATCCCGTAAAATAATTGCTGTTTGACGAGAGATGGTCGTTGTTGTTGTTGCTGCTGTTGGTGTTGTTGATAATGAATTATTATTATTATTATTATTAATTGTAGCTTGTGTTATTGTATTATTAATATTTCTTGAATTATAGCTTGGTGGCAAACTATATTCAGAACCTGGACCACCAATACTACCAGGATAATGTCTATTTCCATTGCTGCGAGTATTTGTTGTTAAAGGAGTTCTGTAAAACCAAAAAATATAAAAAAATTGAATGAAATATTAATAATAAATATATAGTTATAAAAACTTATGATATTTATATAAATAGTCAAAAACATATTAATACCGAAATATTATACTTTGTTATGTAGACAAAAATAAAAAATTCTCTATAGTTTATATTATGATTTATTTGAAAACCCAACATGACTGGTTATATTATGCTGGTGCTAGCTAACATAGTTAAATATGTTTAAATGTAGACAAAACTATAAAAGACTATTTAAACTGCAAAAATATGTTTGCATAGTAGCTAAAACATACATATACATATATGTATACAAAAAGTATTGAAGAAGATTTATACTATTTTTGTGTGCAAATAGTACACACATTTTATAAAACCATTCCTTTTTGAATAATATAGTTTTTTGTTTTTATATTTTTGTTATTTTGGGGTTCCTTTTTCCTGGTTTTTAGATTATTCGTCCCGCGGGAAAATCAGAAAAAGTTCAACTCTCTACTAAAGATATTTGTTTATATGTATTACATATAGATTTTATTTTTGTCTGGTGCAAAATTTTACTAACTAAATCAGAGATTTTTCTAAAAAAAATGATTTTTTTTTTTTGAATTTATTTATTCGGGGTGGGCAATTTTGGGGGGTGGCTAAAAGCATTCAATAACAAACTCTGATATAATTTTAGTATTATACAGAAAAAAAAAAATTCAAACAAAAAATTCTAAACATTGGGGGTTTTATGTTTTCGTATTTATAGAGAAATTTCATACTGAACTTTGAAGTTTTAATTAAACTAGTAGAAATATAGGGGTTTTTAAGATTTAAAAGTAATAGGAGTAGTGATGCATATTGTTTTTATTATTAATATAATTTCAAATAAATTGAAGACTTTGTTTCGCATAGATTTATGTATGAGAATTGTTGATTTCCAATTTGAATGGACTTATATAAATGAGATAGGTTTGTGAAACATTATTGTCAAATAAAAGTGGTGATGAACGAGGTCCGTTTAGAACAGTTTACTGAAGTTTGAATTACTAAAATCCAACGAAACTAAAACTATCCAATTTATACTAATAGAAATCTTTTTACAATTTTTTTTTTAATTGCAAATTAAAGTTGGAATTAATATTGCAAAAGTAGTGCCATTAAACATTTATTTACTAATTTTGTTTTAAGAAAATTATTTTAACTCACCCAAACTCAAACAATTCAATTTTTTTTCAAATATATCGACAGACAATCAGACTGTAAACCATCAACAACATAAATAGTTAATTTCAAAAATGTACTTAAATAATAAAATATTTCAAGCCAATTGCAGAGGAAATAAAAACAGGAAATATGACTGAATATTAGATTGTTGTTTTTTGTTTTGTTCAGGATTTCGTTTTGATTTTCATTTTCTATTTTACTAAATTAGAGCATCTAAGGGGGGAAACCGGGCCAGTACATAATAGTAGCAGGGTTTTTGAATTTCAATTATTTTCTATTTTGAAAGAGAAAGGAAACTTTTTTGTAAAAACAAAAACTGAAATGAATGAATAGATTGAAATATTGTTTTGCAATGTTCTAATATGTAAATTTTCTATAAAAAATTTCATTGTTAAGGAAAAAAAAATATAAATCTTTTTTTTTTCAAAAAATATTGAATATATATAGAGAAGTGGAATTTAGAGAAAATTGTTTATATAAGTATGTTTTATATCTGTTGATGTTTGAAAGAAGCAGCAAAATGTAAAGATTATTTTTGTTTTGTGTTATACGATTTGGGTACGCAATATTGTAAAAAAGAAATGATGGCATGCAATATAATTTCCATATATACATACATTATGCTGAAAAAAAAAACATATTTTTAGTATATATACATTATCATATCATCCATAATAATAAAATGATAAATGGAATAATTTCTTTTACAAAGATTTTAAAATGAGGAAATGAAAAATTTCCATATGAAATTGAATAAATAAATAAAAGATGCACATTCACAAAACAAAAAAAAATTAATATTCCATAAAATTATATTTAAGACAATAAACAGAAAATTTTGTGTGTGTGTGTTTTTTTTTTTGAATTAATAAAATTATCATTTGTTCTGATTTATATACCAGTAAATAATATTTCGAATGTCCAAAAATTTTTTTTATAAATTTATTAGTTTTCTGGTACTTCCTGGATTTAATTTTTTATTATATAATAAATTGTTTTGTATATATAATTTTTAGGGTTACATAAAAAGGATTTAACAGGAATTTAAAAAAAAAAGTAATTGTTTGTTTAATGTCGTTGTATAGTTTAAGAACCCTGAATTTATTTACATAACCAACAAAAAAAAAAAAGAATTCTCTCCATTGTCAAAATTTTAAAGACATAAGATAAATAATCAAAATTAATAACATATATAACAAAAATTTATGCTGGTAGATTTTAAATTGACAACTCAATATTAAAGTATGATTTGAATAAGAAATATTGTCAGACCAATCAAGTAAGTTTCCCATACGATATATAAAAGTAATATGAAAATTATTTTATTATTAAATTTTTTCCCCTTCATACATATTTTTCATAATTCCAATTATTATTTTAATTCGGAAAATTACGCATTCATCGAAATAAAAAATAATCTATATACCACCTATAAAGTTACAATATTTTTTTTACTAAACTGAATATGAATATATGCTAATGACATTTTCATGTTTTCAATTGGTATTGTATAATACTCACCCCATCGAAAAACAAAAACTTGAAGCAGGAGATATACATTTCTACCCTTCTATATTATTATTATGTCGTATATACATATGTATAGATATATATATGTGGTATACTCGTAGTAAAACCCCTAATAATACAATGGCGCCAGAATAAAATGCAAATATTTTTCTAGACATTGTATTAAACACAGGTATTTTATGGGTAAAAATAGAAATAAAAAAAAAAAAAATATGTTCAAATCATTTTTATTGCTGCAATATTTCATGACTTATATTTCGATTTTCGTATATAAAACCTTTTTTTTTTTTGCAAATAATGAAAAAAAAAAACACTCTAAAGTTTTTTCAATATTTTATTACCATCAAAACGTAAAAACGTAAAGAATTCAAATTGTCTAAAGTCAATTCAATTTTATTTGTCATTTGATTGCAAGACAAATTTTTATATAGTGTAAGAATTTTAAGTTCTTACTTATATCGCGTTTTTTTTTGTTGTAATACTGCGAAAATTTGTTAAACTTTGAACAAGTTGTATGCAATTGAAGAATAATTCGATTTTGCAACTGAACTTGAAAAGTTGCAAAACCAAAATAATTTGAAATTCAAAATGACATTCTGCGACAATTTAAAAAGACAGTTTAATTTTTATCTGGAAAACTGATATAATTTTTTATGATTCATAATTGTAAGAGTACCTTTTGAAAAGTGAAATTTGAAATTGTGGCTTTTTTAAAAAGGAATAAATTTGGAATTTGGAAAATCCGGAATTATATTATTATTTGTCAGACATAAAATTTACTTCCAAAATTTTTTAGAGTGTAAATGCAAAAAAAAAATTATTTGTTATAAAATATTTTCTGTTCTATAATATATTTCTATTAGTAACATATTTTCTTTCCAAAAATATAATTATGTATAATACAATATTTATTTTGTGTTACCTTAACAAACTGCCAGCATGCGATCGATATGTTGGAGGTGGTGAACCACCCCTAACAACTCCATTTTGCCTGTCTCGATCGAGTAAAAGTAATCTAAAAAAAATAAATATAAAAAAGTTACAGATAAAAAAAAAAAAATGAAGAATATAATAATCAAAAAACTGTCATGACAATAAATAGAATTATATAGATACATAGATAAGAATATTAAAATAAAAGCCAATCAATTCCAAAATAAAATAATATTATATGACTTTTTTCATTAATATCAACAACTAAGAAAATCTGAAATTTACTTTTACAATTGAGAAAAAAATTTAAGCAAAATGGAAAGTCAACTTTCATTTATTAAATACACACACACACACACACACACACACGATAATATCAAAATCGAATGTCCTGTTAAAATTATATGAAAACTATGCTGGTATTTTGATGATTTTTTTTTGTAATAAATTTCTAGTTACATGACTAGTTCAATTAATCAATAAAAGATATATGAACTTGGTTCACATGGCATCATCAATTTTTTTTCTGGTAGACAATCAATATAAATTTTCCAAAAAAAAAAAGGGAAAGGAAATTGATTTTCTTGTGTTGTCTCTATTTTATTTTGCCTAAAGGAAATCCTTTTTGACAATAAATTGCATATCATGAAAAAGTAACAGAAAATTGTATCAATGGCAATAAAACAGGATATGGCAAAACTCAATTAAGTTTTTACATGAAAATGTTAAATTAAATTCTTTTCATTTACTTTTACACGTATATTACGAAAAATTTTCATTTTTTATTTTCGGGAAATTAAAATGTTTTCAAAGGCACTTTTAGATATAACTGTTTTTTTTTCAAAAAGGATTTTTGGCAGGAACTTTGGTAACTACAAAGAATTAACTTTATTTTAGTATAAGTTTCGTTTAGTGAATAAAAAACTCAATGTCAATTGAATTTTATAGAAAAGAATAATTTGATTCACTTTCATATCTATGAGCTAAAAGTATGTAAATGTGAAGAATTGAGAATTTTAAGAACTATTTAAATAAATAACTTAATTATGTTAAAATGTGAATTTTGTGTTATTTTTTTGGTAAAATATTGAGCATTAATTATTCAAAAAACCATAAACATAAAATTGAAAAAAAAAATATTATCCTTTTTCCATTCATCCATAAACCACATATACTATATAATAAATTTAATTTCGATTAAAATTACATACATATACATATATATATATATTACCTGAGTCTGTATTCCTGCATACTAGCTTGATAAGATGGTGGTGGTGGACGATGTTGAAATTCTGGATATAATAAACCATGTGGTGCACCACCACGACTACTACATGGTCTTCGGCCACAACGTCCCAAATCAACTGTAGAACCAAGCCCAAGACATGGTGGACCACCTGGTGCAGTCATACGCCAAGCAGCACCACTAACCGTTACAAGTATAACACCAACACCTGGAATAGATTTATTATTTATATATTTATTTCTTTTTACTATTTTTTATGTTACACAAAAAAAATTACTTCTACAAGAGGAAGTCATGCATTGAATTGACGTTTTTTTTCTCTATTAGTAATGGTTTGGTTTAACAACAAATTAAGAAAAATGAATTGTAAAAAAAAAATGTTACGTAATTCTCTTATTCGCTGATCAATGGGGGACAGTAAATTTCCAATTTATAAAATACAAAGAAGAAAAATAGAATTAAAAATTGTAATCATAAATTAAGTCTTTGAATAGAAAATATATTTTCTTTAGTAGTTTTGTGTCCTTACGTCCGTGAATTAGGTAAAGAAAGAGATCCCCAAAATAAACAATATTTTTTTTTTTAGTAAATTCGTTTAAGTCCGTCGAGATTTCTTATATAATGTTTTGATTGTAAAGAAAAGGACTCTAATAAAATATTTGAAAGGAAAAAACTCTAGAAATGAAAACTTTTGAAATAATGAAAAATTCAATTTTTCTTTTTTGTGTGTTGGAGAAAATTTTAAATTTGCTAAAAATCAGTTGTAAATTTGCTAAAATTTACTAAAAAAACTATTATTTTTTTTTTGGATTTTATTTTAAATAGAAAATGATCCAAATAAAATAAGTTAAATAAATTGGAGGAAATTTTAACCCTGTTTGGAAAAATGAATCAGTAAAAGCACATTAGTATTTGCGAATTTAAATAAATCGTTAAATTATTGTTCAATTGTTCTGAAATTTCTAACCGGGTAAATTTCTTAATTTTCTAATAATTTCCTTCTTCCCTCACAACTCAAAACAATTTTTAACCCTTTAATATCTAATAAATTTTTTTAATCACAAATTTCAATCAAAATAAATTTCTAGAAAAAGCTTTCTTGCAAAAACTTGGATAAAATAAAAATGAAGTAAGAAAAAATCGATATATTTTCAATAAAAAGTAGGAAAAATCGTAAAGTTTTTTTTATTTTGTTAAATATCCTTATTTAAGTCATCCCTTTTTGTTGTTGTTGTTGTTGTTGTTGTACAAAGAAAAACTTCCTTAAAAGCAGGTGTTTTTTCAAAAGAATAGACAAGCAAGAAAAAAAGAAAAGAAAACTAAATTGAAAATTTTCTTTTACTTTCAACTTTCCTAATATAATTTTTCTTGTCAGTTGTCATCTTATAAATTCAATGAGGTTATGTTTCTTCCGATGGTGTTTTTTACACATTATCTATTTGATACATATACATATATAAAATATATATAAAAAAGGATATAAAAGGATATAAAAGGAAAACTATACAAAAACAACAAATTGTATATAAATAATTTTATTAAATTATGAAAGGCAAGGTTAAAGTCCTTTTTTTTTTAAACAAAGAAACCTATCCTTTTTCTAGTGCTACTATTTCTCCTTTATGTGTATATTGTGTTGCTTTTATTATAATAGAAAAATAATAACAATTTTCCCGAATTGTGTCAACAAAAGAAGAAAACTTTTGTAACAAAATAGAATAAAATAAAAGTTTTATGAAGAAAAGTTTTGCGTGCCGAAAGGTAAAAGAGAAAAATGGACTTTTTTTACTTCTATTATGTCCTGTAGATAAAATGTAATCAAATATAAAAGTTTTGGTTGTTGTTGTCCTGGATAAATAACAAGAAACTATGTAATATAATATAAATCACACTGAATTATTGTGATTTTTCTATATATACTTGAAATTATTATCTGTACAGGACATTTTCACCAAATTGACCACTAAAATTAATAGGATTTTTTTTTTCTCTTGTTATTTAATTTAAGTGTATGACAGGACAATTTATATAAAATTGTCTACTTGTGTTTTTTTTTGTTTTGTTTTATAAACTTAAATTAGAGAAATATTAATGTATATAATAGGTAATTAGAAATGTTATATAATCAAGGATAAAAGAAAATGTGTTTATGTTAAAATGTCAGAAAATTTATTGGAAATATAATTTTGTGTCATAAAAATGTTAGGTAATTAATGTTAAATTATGGGATTTTTTTCTTTAAATATTGGAAAAAACAATGTAGACTTTTAAGTTAAAATTGAAATTGTTTTATTAATGCCCAGGAATAAATAAATTTGGGCACTTAAATTTGTGTTTACCAATTTGTGTTTACCAATTTATAATTTATGATTTATTTAATGTTGTTGGTTTCCATTTGTCTATCTATATAAGTGACCGAAAAAAACATATTCAGCTAATAATTGTCATTTCCGTAATAGAAAGAGTAATTCTTAATATAATCATAATTCGTCTTCTTTTGGATCAACAGCCTGATGTGGGCCTTGGCCTACATTGGTTTACTCAATTTAAATTATTCTCGACATTTTAAGCAATAAACTAGCAATAGTATGGGTATGGGAATTAAATTATGCGGCAGTGAATTAAAAAAATTAAGAATTTAATTTAGGATAATAAATTGTCACCAAATTTGATAATAGTGATCGCTATGCAAATAGCTATAGCAAAAATAATAGATGGATATTCTATTTAGTTGTCGGCACTTTACAAGTTCATAAATATGCATCTAATATGCCTACATTCATTGTGCATTCTAACTATATAAAGTTTCTGTTCAATTATTAACTTAAATCATTAATTTTCTTTTCTAAAATCAGAATAAAGTAATTACTAATTCCTATTTACTAATTTTGTTTACAGTTATGTATTATACTTTTTAAACATTTAAAATATGAAAAGTTACAGATCAATTGCACAATTTTCTTAACAATAAATATATTTTTTAAGTTATTATAATTTTTTCCCATAATAAAACTTTAAGATAAAGATTTCCGTCCCGAATTTACATAAATCCATCATAAAGAAATATTATTGAATATATTTTTTTTATATTTTATTAAATTTTGTTCAAATATTTTTTTAAACGCCAATTTAATTTTTTTTTATAATTTATGTGCATAATTTATTTATATAAAAAAAAAAGAGTTAAAAATATCTTGTTAATCATAAATCAATGTGAAAGCAAAATAAAATGAATAAATTAAAAATTTTAAATCATATTTTTTATATAATACAACATATTTACCAATCATAAGTAATGCTGCTGTTAAATGTGATGTAGGCGGTCCAGCTAAACCAGTTGCACCTAATGCAGCACCACCTAATGCACATGCAACACCACCAAGTGCTACAACAGCTATTAGGGCACGTAATGGTGGTCCAGCAAACCATTGTCCACAACAACCTTTACCAGAACGTTCAGATGGTGATCTATAAAGTAAATTGAGAAAAAAAATTTAGGTAAATTGGTTAAAACTTTCTAAGAAGATATTTAAAAAGTAGAATTTATAAAAATAATTTAATCCGCATTTCACTAATGAAATCAACCACAATAAAATCGCAATTTTTCTTGGTACTTTTTTACGGAGACTAATATAAATGACTTTGAACTACTTTGAAGGAGACAACTTTAGAATTTTGAAAATATATAAATAAAAATTGTAATACTTTTTTAATCGTAACAAAAATATAATTATCATATATACATTTATATACCTACTATTTATTGCTAATGTTATTAAACATGCATGAGACGACGGCGAACATGTTTACCCATTTTAGAAGTCAGTGTACAAGGTTAATTCTATACGAAATATTATATACTATGAATTTTTTTTGTAAATAAAAACAGAGACAGTAGTATAGTAATATAGTAAAAAGTTGAATTAGGTGAATTTTACCGCTCCTATAGGTAACCAACTGTGTGTAAATTGCTCGGTCGGTGGTCGGTGAGATGAAATACAAAATAAAAGCTATATGTACATATAATTTTTTATGACCGACATAATAGTTAAAAAAGAACGTTTTTATATTATTTACAACATCTGCGCGTTAATTGCGAATATACTCAACAAAAAATAGTTATATATATGTAGTACTAATAGAAAGCGTTGACGTTTTTATACTACATAAAATTTATTAGATTCATATTTTATTGGAGTTTCAAAAAATATGTTTGCAATTAATTTTGAAATTTTGATAAATTTTCAATCAATTTTTAATTACATTTATTTGAAAAATCATTTTTCTAAATTTTATTTGATTATAAATTTGATATTTTATAGCCGGGAAACTCATTTCTGAACCCCATTAAAAAAATAACTATGTGTAAAATATATTAATAAATATTTACATAGTCAGTAAGATTTTTCTGTGACTGTTTTTTTCTAAAGTAATAAAAAAACCGTGTGCACTTTAGAAGATAAAAAAAAATACTATAATTAGCTAAAGTGAACGCATGATACTTAAAGTAGTACATAGAGTTTTATTTTTATATTCCAGGCATGGTCTTAAAGCAAAAATTGTAGACATATTTAAGTGTGTAAAATGTGAAAAAAAAAAAATAATAATAAGGAAAAACAGGTAAGTAGTGCCAGGTCATAAACAGAATAATAAATACAATTTCTGAAAATTGTGTAATGACTCTCAATATAATGATGATGATATGAAAAATTGTGAACTATATAAGTAAGATATTTCACTTTGGTTGTTAGCAATAAATAAAGAAGGAGAATCTTTAAGCATTAAAAATGATTTTTTTTTCTGATAAAGTAGAATTTTATATATTTTAGTAGTTAATTTTAAATTTTTAGAAATTTAGATTTGAGATGTTTGAGTTTGTTCGAAGTTATAAATTATATTTTAATTAAATGAATATTGACTTAAAGATATATTAATATAAATATAATTAAATTACATACTGAGAGTAATTTTAACTATTCAAAATTTACAGAAATTGGAACTTTAGATTATCGAATTGTAAAATAACGATTGCAGAAATTTAATTGTAGATTCGTTGTTACAGAAATGTCGACTCCATATAATTGGAAACTAAAAAACTAATTCATTTACTACAATAATCAGTATTTCTTACTAGTCTTCGAAAAAAATATGGAAAAGTAATGTTGATATTGTTTCTTTCGTGACGATGGTTCAAAT
This sequence comes from Empis stercorea, assembly GCA_949752835.1. Classification (NCBI taxonomy): domain Eukaryota; kingdom Metazoa; phylum Arthropoda; class Insecta; order Diptera; family Empididae; genus Empis; species Empis stercorea. The sequence continues at coordinate 11,722,789 of OX457088.1, read as the reverse complement.
GACAAATTTATAAGTAGAATTTCAACATCAGCAATATATGGAGTGTAACAAAAAATTAATCAGTAATGAAGTATATAAAACGAAAGAAATTATTGATAAATGGATCCTACCACTTGAAGCTCGATAATACTACAAGATTTTTTTAAAAATTATACTTCGATGATGAATGATTACAGAATATCCCAAAAGAACTATAAAAAGAGCAATAGTTTACATGAAAAAGAATAATATACAATTAAAAACTGAGTAAAACTGACTAATTCAAGCACTTTAAAAAAAATTCTATTAGTATATGTCATTATTCTAACCATCGTCAGGAAACTATTAAGTACATTCTTCTATCAACAAACAATAATAAGCTAAATAAATAAAACAAAATTGAGAATCTTTCTAACTAGGTGAATGACAAATATAATTAGTTTTATAATTTCAACATAAACAAGATATTTTTCTATTAATTTTAGACATAATTATAAATTTTCTGAAAGGCTATTTAATGTTGTTTTTTTTTTCTATAATTAAATCTTGTTTAATTAAATTACACCCAAAAAATACAATCTTTATTAATTTTTTTACAATTTTGTACATTTTTAATTTCATGAAATAATATTTAAAAAAAAAAAAAACAAATTTTATAATTAACTTTTTATTTGTAGTTAACATGTTTTGTACACACAGTAAATTAATTAAAAAAAAAAAAAGATGAAGGGTAGAAAAATATATGAAAAAATGTAACAAAATAAAATTAAATAACCACTTACAAAAGATCTTTTGCTAATAATTAGCCAAGGTCCAAAAAGTTTCAAAAGTCTCTCTCTAGCATCAATAAATATTTAAATAAATAAATGAACAAGAAAAATAAAATTAAGGTTCGTTTTTTTTTCGTGATAAAGCGTTCAGTGCAACAATTTTTTATTTATTTATGAATAACAAAAAAAACAAAAATTATAAACGAAAATTTTGTTAATTTTTTATTTTGTTGAATTTTTATTTTGTTGACAATTTTTTGTTGAAATTTTTTTTTTTTTTTTCTTATTTTAAATGAAAGTCAGAAATAAAAAATTATATGTTTTTTATGTTATTATTTTTCAAAATAAGTAAGATTATGTGTGTACGTAACAATGAAACATGAATTTACTTTTTTGAAATAAATTTACATAAATTATTGCATTCACGGACGTTCATTGTCACAAAAATCAACCTTTAGGCTACTAAAAAAAAAAAACAATTACAAAAACAAACAAAAAATAATTCACATTTCAATGCCATTTTATTTAATTTCAGTTTGTTTTGTTAATAATTTCAATAGCAAAATGTGATCCTATATTCTTTTTATGAAATCCTTTTATACTATTAGATTTTTTGTTTGTTTGCATGTGTGTAACATGATTTATGGTTCGAAACAACAAAATTTGTATAACTGGGTTTTTGACATGAATTATAAATTTCTGCACTTTTTTTAATTTAAGCGTTTGAATAATGGAGAGAGACTCTTAACACTGAATTGCACTTGTAAATGTATTTGAAAGAGTTTAGCTGAATGTATGACATTTCTCATTTTTACCCCCAAAAGCTAAATTTTTATTAGACAATTTTCGAAATATAAAGATAAAACAGGCTTGATATTTTGATTTGTAATTGGTTTATAATATTAGGAAAATAGCAAACAGCTTTTTCAAATTAAATAGAATTATAAATCTTCTTCTTGGTAGTACAGAACTTGGGTCTATCTTCGCATTATCAATTGCTACCGTTCATCATATGATAACATTTTCACTATTTCTTATATTTCTATTATTTACATAAATTATTTAATGGAAATTGGAAATGAAATCAAATTAGCAAAAGGACTTTCATCGTCTTAAGTGTAATTCCAGCTTTACATTTCACAAGAAAAGAAATCTTATTTGATAAATAATTTTCTTTTATTACATTTACAAATCCTTTTTTTCTATATCCTTTGTGCACAGATTTTTTGTTTTATTCCCATATGTAACATTTGTGACGCATTACAAAAATGTCCTTTTACAATTTCGTCATACACACAACACATAACCCAAAAGAAATATATCATATACATATAGCTATACATAATAATTGTATAAACGCAAGAAGAAAAGTGTATTTTTCTCTTTTTGAGGTGTTAAGCACAAAAAAAGAAAAAGAAGAAAAAAAATTGAAAAAATTTTTATGTTAAAAACATAGAAAAGAATAAGGATAACAAAATCAAATCTTCGTCACGTGTTTGGGGAGAGAAATTGTTTTGTTGTTGGTAACATTTAATGGTATATATAAAACCAGGTGAAGAAAATTTTTTATGTGCAGTCATGTGTGCGATTTGTAAATTTTAATAAATTCTTTAGAAATCTGGAAGGAAAATGAAGGATAACAAAAACGAAAGAAGAAAGACAACAACAATTTTGAATGATATCACAAAGAAAAGGAAAAAAAGGGATATTTTGAATTTATGTGTCAGAACAGAAAAAAAGATAATATTCTTAAGGAACAATTGAAACAAATGTGAAAGGATAAAATAATGTTTTTTCTAAAGTATATTATGTACTTTAAAAAAATGTGTAATGGAATTGTTAGAAAGAAGGACAATACCATTTGTTTAACACTGGAATTATAAAGTGCAACACTGCGTATATATTTACATTTTGAATAACCTGAAATAACAGAGAATGATTACTTTATTAAAAATTTTGAAAAGTATTCAGATATAAAATTTAGGTCACATGAATTATTCCTATAGTAAGTTAAAACGAAAAATTGTAATTTCTATATACAAAAAGGTGTAATGCATATGAAATGTTAATATTTATTATGTAAAGCGTTATGCTGTACTATTAATATCTTCATTCAATATTGTATTGTGCTATCTACTAGATTTCTTATCATAATTAATTTAGAATAATGAAAATTTATATCAAATTTTAAAAGCTATAGTGATTATTTTTAAAAGGCAAGCTTCAGAATTGAAAAACATCGACAAAATATATTTAGGGAACATTTTTTTTTTAAAAGCATGGAAAATACTTACAGAATACTTCAAAAAATAGAAAAATTCAATTACACTACTTGGGTAGGGAAAATCTATAAGAGCTGAGCGAAAGGAAACAGTAATTGGCTCCGAATTTGGAAGATATGAAGGCAATTTCTTAAAAACATTGTTGAAAAAATTTAATAATGATACCGTTTTCGAATGAGAGAACAAGATATAGTAGATCCTACTCCTTGTAATTTTAACCCAATTAATCAAGCTTTCAGAGAGACAGAAGAAATAAAAAATATACATATATATTACTTACTTTAAATGGTTAATTTAAAAGCCATTTAAAGTCTAATTTAAATTTCCATTTTGGTATACCGTACTAATAAAATTTGAAAATGTACTAATTTGATTCATCTTAAGCAATATATATCTTTTTTCGGTTCATAAATTTACTAAATGTTAACATGCCATTTTTTATGAATTATTTCTACGCCCCATAAAAAAATTATTATTATTATTAATTATTATAATTATTAACCATTTAGTCGAATATCGACTTTCAATTTCTAAAAAAACTAAAATCATATTATAAATAAAAATTTTTAAAATTCTACAAATATGGAATTTTTTTATGTATAGCTAATAGTAGTTTTCTATAACCATAAAATTATACCAAAATGACTTTTAAACAATATATCGTTCATTGCTAATTTTATATTCGATAGCCATGACTCAATTTCTTTTAAACTTATATCGTAATTCCATTTTTAGATAATCATGATCAAATCTAGAAATATAAATAAATTATTTTATATTTAAATTTTATATTAAAATCGTTTTATTGATATTCGTTTTTTTTATTTTTGTATAGTCGTAAACTTTTTGGACAGTGAGAACGATTTATTCGATATTATTCGGAGGTGAGGGTTATTTCAATTGAACTTTTGTATATACATGTACATACATAATTTTGTGAAAACGATAATGTTTTTTATAGTACATACATACTTGTAAAATATGATCGTAAACTGAGAAAATTTTTTTTTTTTAATGTTAAATGTGTATAACTTTTTTTTATTATTGTATAGATACTTTCATTTTAATTTCACTGATTTCTGTCATGCATCATAAAAAAAAAAATTTAATTTTTATTTTCATAAATTATTATATAATTCAATTTATGTATAATTGTGAACTTATGATTACATTATATTAAATAAAATGAAAAAGTTATGTTGAGTCAAAGTAAATTTAAAAGAAATTGCAATGTGTATATACAGAAATTATTTATGATTTAATTTTCACTCAAATGGAATTTAAAAATGATCACAAATTTTCAAAAAGATTATGATCAATTTTTTATTAATTACAAATCACAATTTTAAGTGAAATTAAATTGTAATCCATGAAAAATATTATAAAACGGAATAGTTTTCGATCAAACTTACAGTCGATGGGTACAAAAAAAACGAAAAACTGTCTTCACTTAATTTTGATGTATACTTATTAAAATGTTGAAAAATTAATTAGCTATTCGACAAATTGTCAAACAATAATGATGAGTTTTTTGACAAATTGTCGGGAATCTCACTAAATAGAAAAATGATTTGAGGAATTAGGCAATTTTTTGATGTTTTTTAAATCACAATATTTTATAAAATTTATAAGTTTTTATAATTTATTGATTGCAAAATGAATTTATAGACAATATTTAATTAGAAATATGTCAGACCCCTTAAAATATAGTTTGGCACAATATTCGTAAACAATAGTTAAAAAAAAAATTGCATTAATTTATGTACAATTCCAGAAACAAAACAAATTACAAAAAAATTATATTCCATCATAATTTTTTATAAATTTACAATGCATTCATTTGTCTCTAAAGTCTAAACTTAAAAAAAAAAACAATTCTTACATAATTTCTCAAAATTTCAAAATCTAAAATCCCCCCAGCTAATTGGCAGCACAGCATTATAATTTTTTATTTACTTAAATAATAATCGCATTTAGCATAAATATTATATTTTGTAAGAAAATAAAAAAACTATGCATAATTATATAAAAAAAAAGTTGGTCAATAATATACAATAAACACAGTAGTACACACATGTTCTAATCCATAAATAAACATGCAATGTCTCAGCCTAATAATCAAAACTTGGCGCATAAATTTTAATTATGATATAAAATTATAAAACTTTATTTAAATGAACAAAAAACAAACCACTTTTGTTTGTCAATTTAAATTTTCATAAACAAATAAGTAAATAAATTTATTTTTTTTGCAAATTAAATAATTAAATTTTGTAATCGCATCTTCGATTTTCCAATTTTTGCTTATTTCTGCCAATTACTCACTAAACTTTGCTATTAATTCAGTAAAAGTAAAAACATATAAATTGGTAGCATGGTTTTTTAAGTGTACAACTATTTTTTTGAAAATATTATTGAAAATTTTTACAAATTTTATTGCTGGAAATGAATTTTCATTAAAAAAATTTCTACATTATGAGGACAAATCACGTAAGGGTAATTAGTACAAACACACAAAAAAAACAATGAATTTACGAAAAAAAGTAATGAAATTAATTATGTATTGAATTTATTTATTTAAAATGTTTAAAATGGTTTTTTTTTTGTTGAGGGATAAATGAACAACAAACTAAATTTAGTAGTAATTTGTATTGAATATATTTAATTTATTTATGTTAGGGTCACCCTTGAAACATATTAAGCAAATAAAACATTGAAATGAGAATTAGTTTGTTAGAATTTCAATTATTTAATATGTCAGTAATAATTTTATTTATGGAAATTTATTACTATGTACATACATATATGTATATTTGTTATGTAATATGTTATCAGTAATTTAGTATGTAATCATTTTGATTTTATGGAGAAATGTTATTATTTTTTTCAGAATTTCAATGAAATTTTTGGGGTTGACAAAAAGCTGCGGGGATATAATATCGAAAAGGTCATAATTCCAAATTGAAATTATGACCTAAATTTTGTAGGACATATTAATTAAAACAATTGCAAAAGTTTTAAATATACTAGTAGTTCTATTATATTAATGTGTCCGTGATGTTTATCAAAATTTCATATGATAAATAAAGTCTAATGAAATATTATATTATTTTTATATATTTATGACCATATTTATGATTTTATTTTAAAAATAAATTTTATAACAAAACTTATTAATTAAATTGTGTGAAAGTGTAAATCATAGATAGATTAAATTATCATAATTTGATTATATGTATTAATTATCATAATTTGATTATCAATATATCAAATCAACCTATAAAATCTAAACCTAATTTCATGGATAAAAATTTAAATTTTTTAATTCTTAGAGCTTCATCATAATTCGTAGTAGAGTGAAAAAAGTTTGATTTATGATGCACTGGTACAAAAATTTATTACTATTGGGATAGAAATAAACCTTTCTAAATGACCTAAAATACATATTTTATATAAGATTTGGAAGAAACTTGTAAATATACTAAAGTTTGGCATAAAAATTAATTTATTTTGAAATGAACTTATTAATTATAGACAAACTATAAATCTCGAATCATTAATAATGTTTTTGGTTTGTTCACACATTCGAATTGGGAAATATTTAATATAATAGTCCAAATTTCGAAAAAACCTTAATAACAAGTGAAATTAAGTTACACAAAGTTAACCACTTAAAATTGTTAAAATAATTTGTTAATCAAAAATTCCATTTATCTATAAAAAATAATTTTTAATTCAACTTTAGAAAAACCTAATTTTATGATTTTTTTAGTTCAAATTTTAATAAATTAAATGATTTTTATATAATTTTTGTGCAAATTAAACTAAATCAATTTTTGATATAAAAATTCCATAAACTTGACATTATTGAAAGCTCAAATTAATAATAATAATGCTTCAATAACAAAAATTTGACACAATTGACTAAATTAATTGTTTTTTTGTCGACTCTAGCAATACAAAAATTAAATATCACAATTTATAATTTCAATATCACGCTGATCAAAGAAGAAATATTATTTCATATAAATAATTTTTTAAATAAAAAATATTTTTAGCACTTAATTAATAATTTTTGTGTTCAAATCATAAAAACAAAATTCCAAAAATTTTCTAAAAAAAAATTTTTAATTAATTATTAATAAAAATAACAAAAATATTGATTTGGTTTTATCTCGTCAACTCCTCTAAACCCAAAAAGAAAAGCGGGCCGGGCTAGAGTAGTAGACCAAATTTTTAATCCATTAAATTTATTATTATTAATTTTGTTTTTTTTTTTTTTGGAAATTTCTGACACATTTTTGAAATTTAGCACACGACAACACATCATCGAAAAAATGAAATCTTTAATGTTTCAAACAAATTGCAATTAATTTCATAAACATGAATTATTTTTTTTTTTTCATAAATTTTGTAGGCGGTTCACATTTTTATATGATAATTTTTTAGTGTCACCATTAAAATCTCCAAAGACTCATTAATTTAATAATTTATAAAAAAAAGGCTATACAGTACAGATATATAGTAGAAGATTCTCCCTCTGGATTAATGAAACATATTTTATATTAGACAAGAAAATTTTGGTATTTTAAAAAAATATTTTTTTTTTTTGTTTTTTGTAGGTTCCAAAAAAAGTTTCACTTGAACACATGCTGAAATCATTAAAAAATTATATATCTTTTTTTCGTTGCTGATGCTTTTAACATTTTTACGCGCCCGAAAGAAAGTTAAGCTATTTTATTGTTTGTTGTATTTTTTTTTTTTTTTGAAGAGCATAAAAACATAATTTATTAGATAAATATATTTTGTTTTATGTTGTTGTAGACATATTTTTATTTTATTTTGAAAATTATATATTTCACTTTTAAATTGCGTTAAAAATTTATAGAGAAAACAAAAATATAAAATGTTAAAAAAAAAATTTTAATTTAGGAAACAAAATTTTCAGTTTATTTACAATGAAAATCCTTTTTTCATTCGTTTTCCTATTTAGGTTTTTTTTTTATTGTTGTTAATGTTTTTATGCACTTAAACATTAGATTTATTGAAGTTGGGAAAAATTATATATAAACTAAATTATTTGTATGTGTGTGGAGGCGATTAAATGATACTTTAGATTTAAGAGTTAAAATTTATGTAGAAAACATTAAAAATATAAATTATATAAATAAAAATTTAATTTAGATAATTTGAGTTATTAAAGAGATAATTAAAGAAAATATTTTATATATAATTTTTTTATTATGTAATTTTGTTGAGTACATGTTGGTATTTATAATTATTGTAATTAAAGTAATTACAATAATTTTTAATTTTATATTTGCTGTAAGTACTTGCTGTTGAATAATATATGGACAACAAATTAATGGTAAAGTGGTGAATCATAATATTACTTTTCTGACTTAAACTCTAACTTTTACAATCATTTTATCCGAAATTAATATGCTCCTGTATGAGATTTGAATTAGATTGAATTCTCAATCAATATACATATTTAAGAACCAATTGAAATGTCTCCAAGAAAAATTCATTATAAATATTATTTTGAGTCCTAGAAAGTTTCAGGAGTCCTTAAAAATTTCAGTTTTTAGCATTTTCTGAATACTAGAATTTCGAAATTTAGTCATGTGTGGAAATAATTATTGTTATATATGTAATGAAATGTTTAAAAAAAATGATGGTGAGCATAGTATTTCAACCTAAGGTAGATGATATTCAAATAATAATCAATTACTGTATAAAAAGTAGATAAGTTTAGCATAAATTTATAATATTTCGTTAGATTTGCATATGATAATGTAATTTTCTTTCAGAATATTTAATGAAAATATAAAAAAAATATGTAAATTAAAATATTGAAAAGTCATAAAAGTTTAAGATTTTTTCTAATACAACATACATTTGGGATACTAAGCCCTTGACTTAAAATATTCTGGTTGAATAATGATATTATTATGATAATTTCAGATAATTTTGTAGACCAAATTTTGAAAATTTTAATGTAAAATTGAAATTTATAATTTACTGAAAAATTTACTAAAATTCACAACTTTATAGTAAAATGTACTATATAAAAATTAACAATTTTAAATATAAATATTTTAAGAAAAATGATTATAAATTGATATATACTTAAACCCTAATCAGAACATCATAGTACTATCATAAACGATTAGTCGTCATAAACGACTAATATATATATTTTGAAATTATCCCATTTTAATATATCATTAAAAATAATATTTATAATGCAAATAAAATTGAAAAGGATATCATCATAAAATGACATAAAATAAACCATTTTTTGATTGAAAAAACATGATCCTTTTCTAAATTATATGGAAAACATAAATTCTACAAAATACTCTAAAAAACATTGAATTAATTAAATGTATATTCTTTTAGTTACTACAAAATATAAAATAAAATTATATTTTTGATATTTCCAAATAAATCCATTAATTATCTATGACATGACAGTATTTTTGTCATAATTTGCTTCTCTTTTAATATCTATATATATGTATAAATAAATGTATATACATATATATATATGTACATCAGAAAGAAATTATTAGAGTATGGATAAATAATTTTAATAAAATGATAGACATTTTTGTTTTGTTCTAATTTATTCCCACCAGATAAAACACACATTTTATAATATAGAAAAAAAAAAAATTCTTTGAATCATAATTTTTATTTTGGATTCAACTCTCTCTCTCTGCCAGACCAGACACTGATGAATTATCATATTTTTCTTTTTTGATACTTCTGAAGCATATATTATGGAATTATGCTATTTTGCATCAAAACTTTTTTATTTGTTATTTTCTGTGGGGGTTTGAGAAATTCCCAATGGAAGAGACATATTAAAAAAAAAAATATATTTATGTATATAAAGAAAATCTATAAAAGAAAAACATATATATATGTGGATGAAAAATGATGACATAAAATGGATGAGTTCTATATTATTTTTTTTTGCGATCTAAATACATAAAAATATGTTTTTCTTATGGAACGAAAAAAAAAATCATCTTCAATATTTTTTTACCGCATATCCTTTGGAAAAATTATTCAAAAAATTATTTATATATAGTTTTTCTATTATATATTTTCTTTTTTGATAATATATAAAAATTGGTAAAATATTGAAATTTTCTTTCTTTTACTTTGTCTAAAAATCATAATAAATGTATAATATATAAAAATTATTATTACATAAGATATACATATTTTATGATAAATGAGTTTTGTATCCAAACAATATTTTTTCGATATTATTAAAATTTAATATTATTATAATTTATATATATTTTTCTTTGTACTTATAGTTGGAAATAATATCTATAGATACGAGCATACGAGTATTATTTATATTAATGGTAATATTGAAAAGACATTAATTATATTTACTCATATACTACTTATGTATACTAAAGGTAATATTACGAATTACGATTGAAATATTTATAATTTTTTTTTTTTGTATCTATGTGAACCAAAAATTACAAAATTGAAAATCATTAATAATTTTAGTTTCGATATTTTGTAGATTTAAATTATATCATTAAATATAAAAGATTGTAATTTTGTGTATTATTGTACATATGTTTCTCATTATATATACAATAATTATGATTCATAAATTTCTTACAAAATATATTTAGTTATTTGAATCAAATTTATGTGATAATTATTTTTTTTGATTGAATTTTGATTTTTAGTTAATAACTAGAGTATGTATACGAAATTAAAGATTGAAATCTCTATTTTCAGAATCTATTCCGTTTTTTATTGTATTGAAAATTGAGGACATTAGAGAACCTAGAAAGTGGCTCTCAATTACAGACTTTTTTCCAAGTTCTTTTGCTATAAATTGGGCAAATTAAAAGATATTTGGAATTGGTTTGAATATTCTTATTATAATTAAAATTCCAGGTCCATAGACACCAAAATTCACTTATAATGGAGAATGTCGACGTTTTACGCCAAATTGACATTTTCTTGTCGTTAACCATTGACATTTTCTTGGTGTGTATATCGGCTCTAAGGTATTAAGAGGGTTAAAATCTTCTTTTTATGTTCTATACATATTTATAATAGTAGAAATTAAATTAGAAATATGTACAATAACATAAATGTATAAAAGTATGTACTATGTACCTACATATATACAGCTTTTAAAGTTTATTTCTAATTTTAGTTATGGTTCAAGGTCGAACACTACTTAAGAATATTAATTAGAATAGAATTGTACAAATAATAAATCTAGAATATTTTGAATATTTTTGCTTCGGTATTAGATCACTGAACTAAATTAATTAATTTTTTTTACAAATAAATTAATGATTGATTTGTTAAATATGTTTTTGTACAATTTTTTGTACAATTTTGAGACTGAAACGAATTATATTTAAATCGTAATGATTTCAAACTCAATTCGAATTGAAATTCATGTTCATATATTAATAATAATTAAATGATTTTTGGGTATTATAGGATTGGCTTGGCGCATATAATCGAATCTAGAAATTGAAAACTTGCAAAACGAAATTCAAATTTGATTGCAAAATACATAAAATTAAAAAAAAACTATCCTTAAATTGCTCAATATGTTTATAGAGTATTTAGGTAGTTCATTCATTTTGCGATATTATGCGGAAATTAATTTACAGTCTGACAAATAGAAAATTGCAAATTTTAATAATATTTCTATAATTCACTTAATTATAAAAAATTACAATCGAATTAATTTTCTTATATTTCCGAAAACTACTATTTAAGTAAACAATCTTCAGTCAATTATTTTCAACATTTTTATGACCTGACTGTAATAAATTATAAACAGATTTTCAAAAATTTCGATTTTTTCTCTATTAGAAAAAAAAATTGGTAATCAAACTTATTATCTGAAGACTATAAACTATTTTTTATCTTTAAATTTAATTAAAATTACATTAAAAATAAACTGTTTCTTTTTCGTTGATAATTTTGAACCTCAGTTACCTTAAATTAAATACCAAAATATAATTCTATCATGCATACATAGGTCAACATTTCAAATTAATCATATAAGGAAAAAGTTATCTACATAGCTAGATACAAAATACTTTTCACCATTACAATTATTTTTCTTTTTTGTTTCTTCTTAGAATTTTTTTTTTATTTATGTAAAAGAAAATCCATTTAAAAAATGAAATTCAAAAAAAAAAAATAATAATTTAACTAGAATATAAAATTTATAAAGACAAAGTCATGTAAAATAAATTACAAGTCATTTAAGTTGAGTGGTCAGTTAATTTCAATGAAAAATCATTATTAGTATATATCTTATAAAAATATAGAGAGGCCCTCCTAATTACGTGGTGTTTTTTACTTTGAAAATTATGATTAGATTTTTAGGTAAAAAAAAAGAACTATAATTTGTTATAATGTAATTTGTGTTTTTTTTATTCTAGATAATTTCAAATTTAACAAAATTTAGGAAATTTTTTTTTTGTAATTTTTTATGTTTAATTTAACGAGATTTCACTAAATTTGTCCGGTTAAAAACTGAGGTAATTTTGATTACCCAGTGATGTCTAATTTCTTTCAATGAAAATTCATTTTTAAGTACCAAAGTGATTTAGTCAATTGTTTTTTTTTGTGCATTTTTCTAATTTTAAGAATAACTTTTTAATTTAGTTTAAAATTTTAGTTTACTGAATTTTTTTAATTTAATTTTTTGTAGAATTTCGTTTATTTTGTACTTTAAATCTGTGGTAGTAGCATAATCTTTTACTATAAATGAATGATTACACCACAACCAATAAATAAGTAGATAAGCTTTGGATTTCTCCAACAGAACTAATATATTCCAGACTCGAATCAGTCCAGTTTAAGTTATAAAGCTTTGTGATGTAGGCATTGAACTTTACTATAGTATTGCGTAGACTGTATAGTAGATATTTCGTAGTTATACAAAATAATATTCAAATTGAAAGTTAAAAAATTGAAATAAATCAATATTGTAACAAAATTATGAATCACATCAATTAGATTAAAGGATCAAAAGATTCGTTCAAATTTTTAAATTTTATAACAAAAAAAAAAACCGAATTTCAAAATTTCTGTCATACAATCCAAACTCCAATTCAATCAATTACATTTTTCTATTTGACAATACCAAATTCGACATTATTTGTGAAAAATTGTGTAATTGTAATTTTATATTATCAAAAAAAGTCTTTTTATTCCTCCATAAAAAACACATTTTTTTATTTACAATCAAAAACAAACCTGAAAGAGAAATACTAAAAACAAATTCGGTCGATGTCAGATCAGATTAATAATAATTACACACATACGCAGCACAAAAAATTGAATGGCCTATAATTAACTTTTCCTTTTTCGATGCGGAACATTTAATAAAATAACAAAAATCTATATAAAAAAAATATTATAGATTGGAAATTGGATTTATAACGAAAATAAAACCAGTTTTTCAGATTTATAAATATTTTTTTTTTGAACTATAAAAAATCTATTAAACAATTTTTGTGAACCTTTAATTTCAGTTTCTATATTTGGGCAATCTGACTGAACTGCCAAACTAAACAAAACAACCAGCAAAAGAGTCCGAAAGAAATGAAAAGTTTTTGAAAAGAAATTAATTAGTTAGAAAATATTTTCATTTATGTTTGAATTTAAAAATGGAATTTCTCGTTTTTGTAATAAATTAAAAAACAATTTTTTTTAGATAACGATGAATCAAATTTTACCTCTGCCACAAAAATATGCAGACCGGACCCAAAAATTTTTTATATGGTATAAATTAGTTAATGAAATAATTAATTTATGCAAAGACCATTTTTGATTTTGTTTATTATTTTTTCAATGAAAATTTGAAAAATTAATTAAAAATCGATGTTAAAAACAAAGAAATTTAATGTTGAAAAAATAAAATTCTATTTAGAAAATTCTGCGAAAATTTGATAAATTTCTTTCTTTTTTGTGTTACGAGAAAAATATGAGGCAAAAAAGATCCTTGAAAAGTCAATGACGAAAACATTTTCAATATTGTTTTTGTTTGTTATTTTTATAACAAGGAAATTTCTTAAAAATCAGAAAAAAAAAATAAAAATGTCGATGACTTTTATGGGGTTTAGTTGTTTTACTTCTGTGTTCCCCCCATCAACCAAGAGAGAACAGCAGGAAGATTTTTGTTTTTTTTTTGTGTTCACTGTTGTGTGGGGAGACATTTTAGCCTCTGGCCATGAAGTAATATTACTTTCTCCTTCCTTTGAAATGATTTTTTTTTTGTTTGTGTACGTCGTCGCGTCTTTGTTGTAATTTCGTCTTTGAGTCGCTGATTTATTTTTGTTGATTTTTTTTTGTTGTTGGAGTCCGCCAGGCGGAATGATTGTTTTTTTTTTCATATTTTTTTCTTAACTTTTCCACTCATAATGAAATTGACTCAGTGGAAGCCCCCAGAAGAATCGTTATTTTTTTATAGTATATTTTTATTAATGTTGTTTTTTTTAGCAAAATAAAAATTTGCATATTTTTACAGTCCAAACAAAAATAAAAAAAGATAATCAAAAAAAGAAATGAAAGAAATTTTTATGGAAAAAGAAGAAAAAAATAAAATTTTAAAGGAGAAAAGCAAAAAAAAAAAAAAAACTGAAAAAATATTCAACTTTATTTTAATAGTGCATTTTTGTTGGCCAGAAATTTTGATGGAATTATGATGGTGAGCCTAAAAAAAATGTGTTGTTAGGTTAGGAAATTAAGTGAATTATTATTTTTACTCTTTGGGAGCAACAAAAAGTAACAACAAAAAAAGTTTTTAAATAAACTTTTAATTGGACGAACTAATACGAACTCTAATTGGTTAACATTAAGGTTTATTTGTGACATTAACAAGAAGAGAAATTGAAAAATTATATTTTTAGAATTAAAATTGGAAAATTCATATTGCCTCATATTGGCAAAATTGTACTTTTACTTGCTTTTAAGTGTATTTAACATCACAACTGAAAAATGTTTAATGTACCTACCAAAAATTGATTTTATTGTATCCGTTGGTAATGCAATAAGTTCAAAAAACTCGAAACAGAAAGTCGCTTACATAAACAAAGTCATATACTTTTACTCTACGAATTGGAAAACAAAAGTCGATTTTTCGTTACACATTTACAAAATTGTGAAATTTTTTATCTTGAATTTCAATTTGATGTGTTCATAAAAATCAGAAAAATGTCCAAAGCATTTTTCAAATTGATTTCAAAAAAATATTTTTTAAATTATATTTTTTAATGTCATTTTATGTTTCTATTAAAAATTGACTTCTTCAAATAATATTCAATTTATAGATAATTTTTTTACCTGGAAACTGAATACAAAATGATAGAAAATTGATATCGACTTAAAATCGATATTTAGATACAATTTTTAAGAAGAACTATTTTTTCTTCGTTTTCAAGCATAGTAAAGAGACTGAAGAGCCGGAGATACGATTTTGTAATTGTTATTGAGATGAGAATGAGATGTAGATGGATATTAAATTCTACCTAACTTCACGACATATTTAATTTATTTACCGAAATATTTGAATATTTCACAATTAACCAGTAAATTTGACTGCTCCGAACACAAATATAAAATCATTTGAATATTAATATTTCAAAATATTTAAAAAAAAACTAATTTCCCATCACAGAATCTAAAAAACCAATCACAGATTTTCATATAAATTCGATTTCAATTTATTCAATTTAGATTTTCATATAATTCGATGTCCATTTTATCGTCCAATCTTATTTTATTTTATAAACATGAATCGAAAATTATTATAATTAAATTAAAAAAACATTTAACTAATCAATAATATAAAAATAAATAGCGAAAAATTTAAAATTCTTCAAAAACAGGAAAAAATTGCGTCTCCTTTAAATACAATTTCAAACTTCCCCGTTACCCATTTTTCCATAGAAAAACTTTGTAAATTTATGATAATTTCTAAAAAAAAAAACATTTTCCAACATTATAATTTTCCGGAAATATTATAAAAAAAAAGAAAAATGTCAAAGAAAAATCCAATTGAAAGGAAAAAAGAGGATGGAGGAGATTTTTTAATATGAAAATTTTCTTCTCCCAAAAATACTTAAGATTTGAAATTATGTAATCGATCTAACAAAAACTTTCTTTTTCCAATTTTTCCAATTTTTCTGTTTTTTTTTTTTTTTTTGCATTTTATGTAAATTTTTTTTTTGATGTGCAAAGATTGTTTTACTTTTTATTTTGTTTATTTTGAAATTCCATAAAAAAAAAATGAAAAATTCTTTCTTGGTTTTCCGGTGCGAATAAATAAAAAAACAAAGCAAAAAAAAAAATTGCGGATATAAATTTTTGTGCCTTTTTTTCTGTTGTTTTAGGGTAAATAAATTGGCACCCGACACTGACTCGTATACCTAACCTACAAGTAATTTAAACTTTTTATTTTTTTGTATATAGCGAACAACAAAAAGAAAAATCTCACTAATTTTCCTCTGGAAAACAATAAACAAAATCGGAATGTTTTTTTTTCTTCTTCTGTGGTTTTCTTTGTTTTTTTGTCGTTTTATTAGCCAAAAGCGATAATAAAAAAAAAAACCACAAAAATTAATAATAAAAAAAGAGAAAAGTTTTTCAGTTTTTTGTTTTTCAGTTTTTAACCGGAAGAAAATGAATTTTCTTTCTATTGATAACTTTTATGTTGTTATATTAAAATTTTTTGAAGTTTTCTGTTTTCTTTAAGTTTATCGAAAGTTTATGATTTCTGAATGATTTTTGTTTAGAAAAAATTTAATCATCATTTTTATTACTCAAAAAATTGAAGGAATTTTTTTTAGATGTAACTTTAAAGAAGTTAAAAAATTTTCCTTAAGGGTTACCAGAATTACAAATCACCTAGGGGATTATTAGATTTTCCAAAAAAAAACATTAATATTATAAATAATTTTTTTTTTAATTGTTTATTGGGAATAAAACTTTGACCAAAGTTCTGTAACAT
This sequence comes from Empis stercorea, assembly GCA_949752835.1. Lineage (NCBI taxonomy): Eukaryota > Metazoa > Arthropoda > Insecta > Diptera > Empididae > Empis > Empis stercorea. Next base: position 11,705,720 of record OX457088.1, on the reverse strand, counting down.
TAAAATATTTTGGTAGTAAATTTTAAGCTTAATGGTAATCTATAAAAAGGATATATGGGATGGGAAACTGTTTTAAACTTTCGTAAATAATCTACTTGATTATAATTTTTTTCAAAGTATGTTGAGCACGATTTGCAGCTTTATTAGCAAATTATTCTATTGATTTATTTTGGGAATTGAATATATGAAAAATTCAAAATCTGAGGTGAGCTTATTAAATATATTAATAATATCTGGAAATTTGTTAAGGTATAAAAGGGTGTAATAACACTTAACATCTTGCTAAGAATCTGTTTGTGAAAACTGTTCAATTTTGGTATACAAGAGCTAAAAAAAGATAAATCAGCTATCGGTGAGATTTAATACATTTACTGGAGCTCCAACACAGAACAAAGACTTTCACAATTTCATTTTGTAACTTAATCGTTTTTGAAGGAAAATTTCGAATACTTTATCAAAACCTTCAATCCGCGTTAATCTGCCTTTTGCAAGTCAGTGAAATAAAAGATTCTTCAAAATTTCGTCTTAATTTAGTTTCTTATGTATTCCTTATCAAAATTACTTAAAGCTAATAAAGCAATTAGTAATTGAGAACCAGTTTTCCCCAAATTTAAGTGCATGCTGGACCTTTAATTGATATTCCTTAAATGAGGCTTTAAATTTTCTATGATAAAATCCCGGAAAATTCTAAATTATATTTTACTAAACTCAAACTGAAATAATTAAGATGACTTTGTTTATTTTTTATGTTCCAAATTTTTTCTCCTCATATTATTACAACTTTGTGTCTACAGATCGAAAATAGTTTTATAATTAAATGAAAATTTAGCCATTCAAAATCACAAATAAAAAAAATACTAAAAATCATTTATGGATAATAAGAAATTATAAATTCTCAAAAGGAAACTACAAATTAAAATAAACACAGCGTTAACTTATGCATAACATAAATTGTAATGCTTCTTTTTTTTATATGTAATTTATGTCAAAAACTTAAATATTTATTGTCAATTTAAGCATTTAAGAAAAAAGAAAAAAAAAATTACTATATTTTACTACTACTCTCTCTCCAAATCCCATAATAAAAATTAACAAAATTGTCTGTTCCTGAGAATATACAACAAAAATTTTCATTTTTTTAATAATAATAATAATAATAATTTCCATTTTTAGATCTCCGGATGCAACCAAAAAAGATTACTTTTTGATAATTCCAAACTATATACATATAAATCTGTGTAAAAAAAAGTAGCGTAGATGAAGCTGAAAAAAATGAAATCATTTTTTTTTATTTTCACTTTAAAAAGAAAATCCACACAAAGTTTTGCATCATCATAACAAGAAAAAACAAAACTACCCAAAAAATAAAAACTAAAAATAAAATCTTTTAAATTGTAAATTCAAAATGTTGTTAAAAGTCATAAGACTTTTTGTAATAATAATTTTACTTGTGCCTTACAAACTCTTGTCGCCCATCTATATTTTTTGTTAGCATTAAATAAAAAAGATTTATTCATATTTAAGTTAATTTAAGAGTATCTACTATAAACTGATCCCAATCATAAAGATGAAATTTAAAGAAAATGGAAAAAAAAATGTTTTATATTCTGTCGATTCAGTCTTTATTTTTATCGTTTTTGTTGTTGTGTTGCTTTTCCATCTGTTGACACAATAAATTTTTTTTTTCTGTTTAAATATTATTTTGATGGTAGAGTAGCGAGATGCATAAAACAATTTTATCTCACATGAACTGGAAATCTTTTTAAAATCCGGTTTCATGTTCCTCATTTCATTTTAAAGAAAACTGATGCAAAAAAAATTAATTTATAATATTATTATTCATTGCATAGGTTCGCGCGACTCTCTTGGATAGCAAAAGAAGAAAATCATTGAAGAAGAAGATATGTAAAAAATCTGTGGCGGCTTTTAATCCAGGACGTTTTATTAGTGCAGTTGGCATTTGCCCAGCATGCGTGTTTATTTCTTCTTCTTGTGGTTTCTTTTCCCCCTTTGGCAGAAGAAGAACGTTTTGTGTCATCCATGGAGTGAAATCATTTTTTTGTTTTTTTTTTTATTTGTGCTGGGGATTTTTAAGATGAGATTTTTTCAAGTGTGAAAAAAATGAAGAAGTTATGTCGAAACATGTTACTACTACTCTCTGTTCAACAAAGATTTTGTTTTGTTAAATAACTGGTGGAAGGGGAGACTATTTATATTGGCGGGAGATCATATTATTTTTTTCTTGTCTTGTTTTTGTTTTTGTTATTAATGTTGCATGTGAATGATTGCATAAATTATGTTTTGGGTTACTAAACACAGTCAACATAATTATACTGGCAGCAGCAAAAACAATATAATGTGTGATGGGATGGAGATCAATGTAAAATTTCGAGATTATAGGTTAATGAGAAGATTTTCTGAATGGGATTCGTGATTTGCAATTATAGAGATGAGTTTTTTTTTGTGTTTGCTAGCGGGAATCGAAAAATGAATCATTTTAATTATTAAATTTTGAATTGAACTTTTTTCTGTTGAATTAAAAAATAATCTTTTCTTTAGTTAATTATAAGACTAGAAGATCGAAAATTTGATACAGTTTTTGGGCTAAATTATAAATTAATTTATCACATTTTTGGTGGAATTAATAAAATTCGGTAGAAATATTTTTTCTGATTCCAAAAATTTTTTTAATAAATGAATAATTGATTAGACCTTGATAATTCAACAGATTCCAATGAATAATATATTTCCTTGACATTAGCCCAGTAGGTGTAGTATTCCGCCGTTTAAATAATTAAATTTGGATCAACATTATTTTCAGTCATCATTTCAAAAAAACCAAAATCATTCATTTTTTTTGGCTATCAAAAGTTTGGAAATTATAAAACAGTTTTTCCCAGTTTCTGATTATGGAAAATTTATATTAAATATTTCGAAATTTTTTTTGATGAAATATTTGTACGATAAATCAACAAAAATTTAGAACCAAAACTGTAACATTTTTACAACATCAAAAGGTTTTAAAGTTTGCAATTCATTCTACAATCTATATTTTGACAAAAAATTTCACTCTAATATAAAAATTCTAACTTTTCTGGAAAACTTAAAATCAAAATGAATAATAGAAATTAGGGTCACAATTTCAAATAAATTAATATAAAATTATTGATTTTCTAGCTACCTAATTTATTTATTTTAACATTATTTTATCAACCTATAAAAAGGTTAAATTTTATGTAGGTATTTTTTTTTTGACTTCATAAAATATCAAATTTCAAACTTAAAAGAAAGTTTTCACTAAAAATATAAGCAAAACCAAAAAATTCACAAGAAAACTTTATAAAATTAACTTAATTATTTTTTTTGAAATTTTATAGTTAAAATTTGAAAAGAAATTTTATAATGTTCAAATATAAAATAAATAAATTAAAAAATCATAAAAAAAATATATATTTATTTATGTAAAATTGTGTAGGTGTGACAACAACTTATTTTATATTTATTCTGCAATGTTTTGTGGTTGAATTTAGTATTTACCATTTTTATTGTACGATAATGTAACCAATTTAAATTTAACTGAATCATAGTATATTATATATAGTATACCAACAGGTACACTTTAAATGAGATCAAGTGTGTTTACAGAATAGTAAAATCTATTTAATGTTTAATTTTTTTTTTAGGTAGGTGGTTTTAATAGAAATTTGATTTTTTTTTTCTTTATTTACTTATAAAAATAATAACGAAATCAGGTTAAGAGCCTCGCGATATATTTATATAACAAAAAAACAGATTTGTTCAATCTATCTCTAAATATTATTATCATTATTTTAATTTTTATAAACTTCCAATTTTTGTTTTTGAACTTTTTTTTGTTGAGGTAGGACTTATAACTTCATTTCTTCATTTTTTGTACAAATGAAAAAAAAACCAGTTCATTTTGCAATTTTCTTGGGTTTGTTTTTGTTAATATTTTTTTTTTGTTTTGTTTATGCTACCAAAAATACACAGTTAAGTATATTTATATTATTAAAAAATTTAATAGTATACAACATAAAAAATATCATCTTTTTACATTTATGTATTATATTTGCTTGTATATATAGAAAATCACCGCATCCATCCACAAATTATTATGATATGATGATAGTAATTGAACGGAAATTATATAGTACAAAAAATGAACGATACTCTCTTTTATTCTGTCATTTTGGTAAATATAAAGATATTTAACCTATACTCTGTCGGTGGACAAAAATGGTTTATATTATTATTTGTTGAAGTTATTTGTTCTGTTTTAAATATGAACGAGAAGAGAAAAACATTTAATTTCTGCAGAAGGTTATGGTATATTAAAAATGGTTTAATCCATAAAGTATTATCCAAAGGAAACACAATTTTAGCTCTATCTTGACCAATAGAATTCATGGAATCAAATTTACAATTAAATCGAAATGATAAATTTTGAAAGCTAGCATTTACTTTTAAGCATATTCAATGCTTATATGTCCTAAAACGATGTTGGCATAGTACGGAATTATGATCAAAGAAATTGGTAGGACCTGAACGTTAGATCGGTTAATCCAAAAAAATTTTAAAAGTTCGATTTATTTTTCAAATTGTTTGTAACGCCTTCAACGGAAATAGTTAATTTACAAAACGATTTTTTCCATTCACCGAAAAAGGTGAAGAACCACACTGGCAACGAAAATAAAAAGATAAACCACTCTTATACCATCAGACCAAATAAAAATCAACGAAATTTGAAAAATAAAAACCAGTTTTCCTTTTTTTTTCTGGTAAAAATAATTTTTTAAGTTTTCATACAATTTTTGTTGTTTTTATATTCGGGATTTGCGAAATGAACCGGTTCAAAACTTTTACTATTTATACATATTTAATATGTATATACATTTTCCATAAATCAAATATATAAAAAAAAACAAAAATCGTATTTAATATAATTTTATATTTTGTGTACCCTTGAAATTTAAAATTAGTAGAAATTTATTTATTTTTTAGATTTTTAGATTTTAACTACAGAAAAAAAAATCTTTAAAGTTGATCAACTCAAAAAGGAGATGATGAACAATAATTTTTTTTTTAAAGATCTTTTAATCGATGTGTTACTCAATTTCTTTGGCTTCTTTAATTCGTTTTTTTTCTGTAATGCTTCTTGAAAAATATTACTTATATACTAACTCTTAATTCAAGAGTGACCTCGAAGGTTACTACTCTGCCATAATATAAAATTGTAAATTATCAAAAAAAAATTAAAAGTTGTGGTTATATTATTAAGCAAAAAACAAAAAATCTTAAAAATTAATCGAAACTTTTTAATTTTTGCGGCTAACTTATACAAATTAAAGTTTTTTTTTTCTGATTTATTATTTACTAACTTATAATTTTGACCTTAAACTATTGAAAAAAAAAAATAGAAAATTTCAAAATATTTTAATCTATTAATTTAAAAATGACTAAGTAATTTTATATAGAAAAAAAATCTTCAACAAAATTTGAAAATGTGCAATTAAGTAAAAAAATAACAATTCAAGCAAATAATCAGATGAAAAAAAAAATCATTTTTTTTTTGGAAAAAGTTTAATAAAACTTTTATTTAAATTTAATGACTCGATAATGATACAAAATTTTCGGTTATTTTTTATTTATGTATAATTAAAACATTAATTTGCCTCAAGATTTTTTTTTTCAGCTTTGATTAGTTTTTGAAGCAATCGCATAAATTTTTTAAAAACAATTGAAATTTTTTTGGATAATTTTTTTTATATTTTTTTTTTTTGAATTATCATCACCCTAAAGCTTTGCCCCTGTGCTATATATATATATATTTTTTTAGCTTTAACTTTGTAAATAATATTAATGCTATCCGAAATGCAATTAGGGTAATAATCGATTTGGCTATATTACTACTTATATATGCACTAATGAAAAATATGTAAGTGGTATAAACGATTTTCAAAAACCACAAATTCTAATAAATTTTTATGAGCACGATTTTTCGCAAAAACAAAAATTTTTTTTTTTTTATCGTATTTCATTTTAAAATTATTATTGATTGTATTAAATCTAAAATTATGTTGGGGTTGATTGTTCTTGCACAATTGAAGAATTCATCTATATCATCTATCATGAATTCTTCTCTATAGTAAAATGATGAATAGTTATATAGGAAAAATTCGAAAAAGTTGAACTAAAATGACGAATTCAAATGGTTATGAAAAGAATTTATGCAAATAATAAATTAAGTCACTAATGGAATGAATAAAAAATTCAGATAAAATATTTTTTCGAAATTAAAAATACATCAAAGATATTATAATATTGCTAAATTGTAAAATGTGATAGTTGATAGTAACAAATCACTTTATATGTGATTTCACTACTGAACAATTTTAGCCCATTTAATTAGTCAGCATCAATTATCCTAAAACTATAAATTAAACTTTTGTGTAATTTTAGCACAGAAAATGCATATTACAGAAAATGGTTAAAAAAAATACACCGATAGCAAAAGTAAGAATGAAAAAAAAAATTATAGAGGTTCAAACTGATTGTTTGTATCTTTGCTGAAGTTAGACCTACATAATTCATTGTATATTTGTAAATTTTTATTGCACTTTAGTGAATTTAGTAAAAAAAAATATATGCAAAAATATGTGATTATATAAAAATTAATCTTCTTTATCATTCTATATCACGATGAGCTATTTTGAGGAAATGTTTCTTTTCGTTTCAATACCAAAAATTCAATTTTCTTTTTGCTTAAAATGCTTTTAGGTAAAAATTAAAGAATATTTTCCTTTATTTTGGGCAAAATTTAAGGAAAACATTAAATGAAAATAAAATAGTGGAATTTTTATCTTAATTGTCAAATTAAAAGATCATAGGGTTTTATAAGTCAATTTATCAAGATTATTTTAGAGAAACTCGAAATAAAATTTGTATTTCCATTATGATATTTAAATATGTATTTGAATCAGTGATTTTGAAAAAAAAAAAATCGATTTTCAAACATGTTTTTTTTTTCTACCCAAATTTATGTTAAAGAAAATCCGCCTCAATTATTATAATACCTCCACAATTTTTTTTTTTCATACATAGAGGATTTAAATTCATTTGTTTGACCGAACACGAAGCCACCAAACCATTAAAAAGTTAAAAGGCGCGCAAACTAAACAAATTAAATACTTTTTGTCCATTATTATTTTTGTTATACAAAAAAAAAAAAAATTCGAGTTGTAGGTGAGAAAAATAGTCGATAGAGTAATAAAAGGCCGACAAAATCGAAGGTAAAAAAAAAAACTAAATTGGAAGGTGTGTTTCTTTTTTAATAGAAAACATAATTTCTTAAATAATAATCTAATAAAATTTTTTATATATTTATGTATACATAAATAATATTCGATTAAATTATAAAAGAAATCCCCCCCTCATTCAAATTTTGTTTCGAATATATAATTGCAATTATGTTTCAATCATGGCGATATTCAACAATAAAATAAGATTATCATTTTTTTTCTTAAAGTATTTTTTTTTAATGCTAAAGATTTATACTTGCATTTACTTATTTTTTTTATTTTTAAACCCCGAGGTCCTTTTTTGTTTTGTATAGTATATAATATACGTATATATTTTTTCAATGACTGAAAACGTTGTTTAAACACGTGACCTCATCTCATTTACAATATTTTCGTTATTTTTTGCTTAATAATTTTTCGTTAGTTACCCATAGTCGGAAAATTGAGTAATTTGAAACTTTGAATAAACAATAATTCCCTTTAAATTTTTTGTTTGTGCAAATTTATATAAAATGTAATACAACAAATGTCAAAATAAAAAAAAAGGATACACACATTACCCAAGTTTCTGTTTGTGGACCAACTGAAAAAGAAGGATGTGTTATATGATCTAGAAAATTTTATATACAAAATTATTTTTGGGTGAATAATAAATTCATTTAATAAAAGATAAGAATTTTTTTTTGGTATACATATAGTGTTGTTTACCTGGTGTTCTTGTTTCGGTTTATATTGAAGCTTTTTAATTTTTTTTTTGCCTATATAACATTATTTAAAGCTAATATAAATATACCAAAAATATATATATATACAACAAAATTTAAGGGGGAAATTTAATCTATTTAGATCGTTTTTGGTTATGTATTTATTTATAACCATATATATTTAATATAAATTTTATATAATATTAGATTGGTAAATATTTATTTATAGATTGGAGAGTTATTTTCTATTTTTTTTTTTTGGGATTGGTTTATGCCAAATAAAGTAATTTGAGTAAATTTATAATCTATAATAAAATATATATACATTATACTTTAGTTAGGTATACAGATATATTTTTGTCTTTCTGATATTATATAAAATCATTTTTGGCACGTTTTTTTCTGTGTGTTTTTTTTTTACGAAAAAGGGGGTTAGTTTAAAAAAGTTACAAATGCAATTTGAAAAAATAAAATTGGTGCAATTGGTCCATTTATAAAAAAAAAATGTTTCTTTATACTGATAAAGAAATCCAATAACTCCTTTAATAGATGTCATTTTGTGGGGTAACAAGGAAAAAAAAAACAATTTTAAAATAAAATCGAAAACGATTTAGAAAGATATATAAGGGTTTCTAATATGAATAAAGATTTATGGTATTCTCAAAATTTTGGTTAAAAGATAAGAAATATTTTTTTCTGGTTTTGCAGAAAGTTCAAGTGTTTTTGAAGATATTGGCAATAAATTCGAAAATTGAACGATAAGTTGTTGTTGTTTTTTTTGTGAATACCCTAATAAAGTTTTATTCAAAAGAGTTTTTTTCTAAATGCATATTTATAAAAAATTATCAAGATTTAAGTAAGTTAACAAAAATACTTCATTTATAAAGATCTTTAGAGAAGAATGGATTCATATTTGGTCAATCGTAGAATTCAGAAATAGACAAAAATTGGTATAAAACTTAATTTGTTACTTTAGAGATTAGACAAAATATTTTTTTAACTGACCAATTGAAAATTTTAGTTACAAATTCCTTAATCAGTTTTATATGTATATTCTAATCTAAAAGATAGTTTGCCAAAGTTCAAAAGCATATAGGTACATAATTAATATTTGTTAAGTAAATATTATGTAAGTAAAAAAAAAATTAAAATAATTGTAAAAAAAAATTAATAAAATTCTATCTAACGATATGCCAACTGTTATCTATCTGCAATGTAACTGTTATCTAACTGTTATTTAACTGTTAACAGAATAACAAATACTATAAGGATGACGGATATCTCAACTTGGTCGTATATCTCTAGGTCGTCATATTATGTATAATGGTTTACAATTGATTAGTAAGTAAATTTGTATACTTTGGAAATTATAATTTGAACTTTTAAAATTGCAATATCCAAAAATCTTTTTCGACATTTCAGAAGTCAAGAGAAAATTCCAGAATTTAAAAGAAAAAAATCTCAAGAGGTTAGAGAAATAATCTTACGTTTAGATTATTATGGAAGATTATTTGTTAAAAAAGCGCATTTGAACTTAATTTTCCATTTTAAATGTCAACTAAAAAGCAATTTTTGTATAGTTATTATTATTTCTTGAAAAAGAAAGAAATTCATTTACCTAAAAATGACTTTTTTTTTTCATATTTAAATTTTAATCTTTTAAAAATCTTTCACAAAATACAAAAAAAAAAAAAACAACTAAATAAAAAGAAGATGAATACTTGCTCATTAAAGATGACTCGTTAAAATGACAATGTCGTGTTAGGAAGCATAATAAAAATAGAGATAAATATCTTTTTCAAACCAAAAAAATAAAATAAAATAAATAAAAATTATATAATTTTTATGACAACAATGACAAACTTACCGGTTTTTAGTTTACTTTTTTTTACTATCTATTAAAAAAAAGCAGTTTTGATCCATCTAATATCTAAGAGATGAAACATATGTTTAAAAAATTTCTCTTTTTTTTATCGTATATTTTCTATTTTCAACTGAAAGCAGATGTGTTAACCAAAAATACAACAAAATTTTTAGGCTCTTTTTTTATGACCACGTAATAACATTAACGCAAGCTGCGTAATAGGTCATTTACCTACTAGGATATATTTTTTTTATATAAATAACAACAGTCAGCAACAATAACAAAATGAAAAAATGATGAAGTATTATTTTATTTAATATCCGATTTTATAATAAGTTACCCAGAAACATGACACATCAGTATCTCAAAGAGACGATATTGTACGTTTAATCTTTTGTTGAAAAAAAGGACAATCTGCAAGGGTTACAGTATATAGACATAGTCACAATTATGATAAGTTAAAAAAAAGAAAAATTTAGTCCCCTTTTTTATTTTGCTTGAATTTTGAAAAGAAATCTTATGAATAAGAAAACAATTAATCATAAAATTTTTGGGTCTCTGTTTATTTTTTGAATGAATTTTCAAAAAAAAAATTTCAGGATTTTATTAGTTTAGGAAATTTTTCGTTTAAAAATTATTTTTAATAAATTTATATTTGTCTTATTGTCTGTCAAGGCGAATGACAGATTGTTAAAATTATATTGAAAGAAATAATGAAATTGACTGAAGAATGAAATATAATCGATTACGAGGACAGCTTAAAATTGAATTTTTGCATCTGCAGAATATGTTTACTTTGGAAAAATAGATTTAGATATACTTAATACAGTTGCGACAATGAATTTGTGTTGACTAGAAAGTGTAATCATATATAACACCATTGATAACAAATTCTACTTTTACTTAGATGATGTGAAAAAACTCCTTTTTGGATCTGTGATATATGTATAAACTAAACCAATTTTCTTAAAATGGGACTCTGTGCCACAGAGAGAATGAAAAGACAGATGTATTATACTCTGGAAAAAGCAAATATTTGAAATAAATGTTTGGAGAGGAACATTTGATATTTCGACAATGTTAACAAATGACTAGTTTATCTTTTAATTGAAATTTTATAGAATCGGTTCAAAAACTTGATTTATTTATATCAAATTTGAGTTTAGTCTTGATAAAATTAGTTGTATTGATAAGAATAGCATTTCTATATTCTTTATTACTAGATTGCATTACTTTGCACTAAAATATACTATAGAAACATGTTAGGCTCGATTAGTAAACGCAAGTAAAACTTATTGCTATTCTGATATGGCAAATTGAATTAGTTTACATTTTACAATGAACATTATAAACTATTAACTAAATATACTATTTTTTAGAGTATTTATTGAAAATTCATAAATTTGTTTTACAAAAAAAAAGTGGAAAAAAAAGTATAGAACGATTACAGTTCCTTTTTTACAATTTAAAAACCAAATGAAATTTTTTTTTATCATGTTTAATTTTTTATATATTTTCACTTCAATAAATATCCAAAATTTTTCAAAACAACCAAAAAGATTTCTTTTATATTTTAATATAATATTAAAAATTTGAAAAGATTAATGAATATGAGAAAATGAAAATAAAGAAATTTTTATTTTTTTTGTATGTTAAACAAATTTCATAAAAATGAAATCAAGCATAAAAAATAATAAACTCCATTTTTTTTTTCTTCAAAGTATACCTACATAATAAGAAAATTCATAAATGACTGCACTTTAAAAATATGTAAGTATAAGTATATACCTTTTTTTCTTTGTTAATCAATTATTATATTTAGTTTTTCACATTACATTATTTTTGTGGTTTTAATTCAATATTTTTACCATTTGGTTTTTTATAAAGATTGTATGTAAAATACATAAATTTCCTGGCTATTAAACAAATTTTGTGTGAAAAATTAATAAAAGAAACAGTAGACGGTCTAAAAATCAATAAAAAAAAAATGAATTGTAAAGAGTTTTAGTCGACTAAATGTATAACGATTTATGTGTCCGTCAGGAAATGAGCCAGAAGATATGATTTTAATAATTTTTTAAAATTTAATTTGTTGTTTTTCAAATCAGATTTGTTGTTTCTGAAATTGAATTTGTCATATCCTTGTGATACGAAGTCAATTTTATTGATATATATAAACGTTACACTCAATCTAATTACAGAGACCATTCTGAGCGTAGTAAATTCCTGAAATGGAATAAATATGCTCATAATATGCTGAATTTATTGACGAAAAATGACGAACTTGATGTGACTTTAGATAAATTTAAGAAACTTCCAAGAAATTAATAACTAAAATTTGATTAATTTTCAGAAAACAAAGGAAATCTTAATAATAAACTCTGCTGACCAAATATTGGCAAAATAATTTTTATGAATTTGCATCGATTTATGACCCTAAGGGAGCTATAATAAGGATATTTATTAGTAAGCAAAGTTTTTATTATAGAAAAACTCAAACAAAAAATTTCTTAATCCAAACTTAATATTAAAAGATTTTTAAAACAGGAAATTTTTTATGTGAAGAAAAACTTTTAGTCGTGGATGAACAAAGGATAATAGTTTTCAAATTCTTATTTTTTTTTTTTCATAATTCTTCAAATCTTTGAATAATAAAAAGAAAAAAAATCTTTGAAGTTGTAAAAGATTTTTTTTGAAAGTTAATTCTTTAAAAAAGTCTACACAAAATTTATATATTTTTTTTAATTTGTCTTCGAAGATGAATGAGAATTACAAAAAAGAAATAAAACAGACAAAAAAAATAAATAAATCTGAATTTTTTTTTTATGATTTCGTATACATTAAAAAAGCCAGATAAAAGAAGTTTATGTATATATCTTTTATTTTAGTGGTTTTTTTTTTTTGGTTTGTTCGAGAGCTTAGCAAGCGCATCTACATATAAATCTAGATATAGCCAAAAAAAAAACTAAAAACGAAATATAAAAAAAAAACTGACCAAACAACTTTCCAGTTTTTTGAATTTACCTTTTATATTTGTTCAAAAAAAAAAAACCAATATTTGTACATAAATAGTTAGTTATACAGTTAAGTATATTAAAACACTATATCTATACTTATATAGCATAAATATATGTATTCGAGTTGTAGATATATTTTTTCCTATATAGAAAAGAATTATGGTATATGTAAAAGTTTATGTTCAATGCTTTATTTTTATTGAGATTTTTTTTTCTGTTTATTATTTTAAAAAAAAAAAACTAAAAAAAATTGCAATTTTTCTATGAAGAAGTTTTCTACTTCTATTTCTTTTAGGTTTTTTTTTTTTTTTAGTAGTATAGATCGGAAAGTTGCACTTACATATTTTTTCTTTAATATCCGCGTACGCCTCAACAGAAATATAAAAATAGGAAAAAAATGAACACCAAAGAACCTGTTAATTTTATAAAATTTATTATTTTCTTTCTGTTACCCCCGTTTTCTATCTATCATCTATACTTTAATGTACTAAAATGCAAAAAGAAGAAAATTTAAAGAAATATATTATAGGAAAAAATGTTGGGTGAAAAGTATGTCAAAAAATTAAAATACATAAATAGTAACTAAAAACAGATAATAATAATAATAAAACGAAGAACTAAAATACAGAAGAAAAAAAAAAATCATTTTTACTTATTTCTAATGGTTTTTATGTTTGAATCATAATCTAGCATAAAAATAGTGGCATACAAAGATTGTGATTATTTTTTTTTATTTGCACAGCATCGTTTTTCCTTTTACAATTATATTATCTTCTATATATTAATTGGGAAAATTTTAAGATTATAAATGAATACGTTTTTTATATATACCTTCAAGAACCGTTTTAATGGTGTTCATATATCATATTTGACATTACGATGTCAAATCGTGACAATTGCCAACTCATATATACGTGTATACGTAAATGCAATTTCTTGATAATTTTCTGGTTCTATTTCAGATATCAAGTAGTTTCAATAATATCGAAAAATTACAATTAGATAATGACCTACTCTTTCAGTTGAATTTAACAGCATAAAAACTTAGATTTTAAACTTTCACATTAAACTATTTAAGCATTTAAGGGTTAGTTAAATAGTAGGAAAAGGTTGCCTCATTCAAAGGAGTTTTATTCCTACAATTTCACTTTCGTCAACCACTAAAATCTATTAAATAATTAAGTTCCAATACTAGTAAAATCAAGATTATCCGATACTACATATCTATATCTTAGCAAATAGACTATATTCTATACTTGACGTTTATAAATATAATTAATAACCAAAATTTTTGTTAAAAACTCACCTTCGAATAACTGGCAATGGAATTGTAAATCTACCATCATTAACAGCTGTTGCGGCTGCTGCTAATGGTACTGCTGATATTATTGGTCCTGCAATTAAAGATGTTGTCGGTAGTGGTGGTTGCGAATGTCGTGATGGTAATCCTTGTGGTGGTGGAGGACCACTACCACCACCACCCCCATTTAAAGCACCAGGATGATGTGGATTTGACATTGATAGTGTAGTATAGGGTGGTGGAAAATGACTATGTAAAATATCAGGTAACATTGGTCGTATTAAACCAGCTGGATTTACAGCTGCATTCGAATAATGATGAAGTGGTGGAGGAGGTGGATGATGAATTGGTGGTGAAGATAACATATGAGAATGTGGATGAGGATGTAATGGTCGATTATTATTACGATTATGTAATCTACGTTCACGACGTTCGCGACGTCGTTGTTCGCGAGCAATTAGAGCATCCGTTGTCTGACTACTACTACTATTTGTATTATTATTATTACTACTATTTACAGAAGGACCATTATTATTATTAACAATATTATTATTAGTATTTGAGGGTTTATTTAAGGAATTTGGATTTCTTATTGGAGTTGATGTGTTAGAGGGTAATTGATCTATTACAATATCATCAGTTTGACATTCAGTTGAAGTAAATTGTCGTTCTGGTGTTGATGATAATTTTGGTATTGTTAATGATGAAACTGGTAATCCATTTTTATTATTATTATTATTATTTTTATTTAATTTGATATTTAAGTGATTAATATTATCATTATTTGAATCAATATTACATAAAGTAGTTGACGTAATCACATTATTATTTTGAACACGATTCAAATCACGATTATCATTATTATCACTACCACTAGGTACACTAATATTTTTATTACTATTATTTAAATTATTATGATTATTATTATTATTATTTAAATTATTAGCACAACTACTAATATTAGTAGAATTTATATATTTTTTTAATGAATTATTTGAATTAGGCACTGTTGTTGTATTATAACAATTAATGACATTAACTCCACTAATTGGTGTTGGTAATGATAATATTTGATTTTCTATTGTATTATTATTATTTAAAATATTATGTTTTGCTATTAAAAAGGATTCAGATGAATTATTATTATTATTATTTGAAATATTTGAAAATGAATTTATATTATTATTATTATTATTCTGATTAACTTGTATTGTTAAACTAGGTTGCTTTGTTGTTGACATTATGGCACCTAAAGATGGAGTTAATATTGTCATCGATGATTTTCCATTATCAGCAGATAATTCTGCTGTTGATGCTGCTGCAATTGACGTTGTTGATAAATTTTTACCAACACCATTTTGATGTGATATTGCAACATAATTATTATTAGCTGGTAAAAATACACTAGTTGTTATATTTTTTGGTATTTTAACATTATTATTATTATTTGATGCCATTTGTTCTGACATATAATTTTTTTCATTATTATATTTTTCATCATTTAATAATAATTGATTATCAATTATAGCTGCTGTTGTTGTTGTTGGTATTATTTCTGGTGCTGCTGATGATATTACAGATTGTGTCGTTGCTGGTAATGATGATGAAACTATTGCCCCTGGCACATTTAATCGCATTGCCAATTCTCTATTAACTTTTTCTTTTTTATTTTCAATTTTTTTCAAATTATCAGCAACATTTAAATTATCAATAATTTTATAATGATTATAATAATAATGATGATTTTTTTGAATTTCTTCTTTTAATACTCCTACTTTTTGATTGTTGTTGTCATAATCGTTACTTTCACTTATAGTTTTTTCGTTTTCTTCTTCAACATTATTAAATTTCACAATATGATTCTTAATATTTTCAACATTATTATTACTATTACTATTTATAATAATTTCTTGTCCCGGATATATTAATGATGATATATTTTCAATATTCCTATTATTATTATCTGTAATAGCAAATTGTGTGGAATTTTTATGATTTAATGTAAAATAAAAATGTTTTTGTAATATCGATTGTGTATTAAATAATAATTTAATTGAACTAGATAAATCGCGTACCGATAATGTATTAAATTTATTATTACAATTATTATTATTATTATTTCCACTAACATCAGTAATACAACTTAACGTAACGACTTCTTTCTCTTGACTAAATTGTTGCCACACCGATAAATTTTTATTAACAAATCTAATTGGTTCTGTTTGAGCTGCGCGTTCACAATTCATTGTAGTTATATGTGGTGTTGCTTTGTTTCTTATTGTAGTATTAAGTTTTTGTCGATCTTGTTGTTGTTGTTGATCGTTTTTTAATGGAGTAACAAAATTTATTGTTGTTGGTAGATCATTGTTGTTACCATAGATTTTTTCGATATTACTAGGTTTACTGACCTTTGTTGAATTTAACTTGTCTTGTATCTGATTTTTATTATGTTGCATTAATTTTGGTAGAAAAATTTCATTTTGATCATTTATAGTAATAAAATCATTATTATTATTATTATTATTTTCATATTTAATTTGATTTATTATATTTGAATTAACTAAAAATTTTGTTATTTCATTATTTTGATTAAAAACATATTGATCATGATGATCTTCTTCTTTTTTATTATTTTGTTGTTGCTGGTCATCATCATAATTATTATCATCAACATCATAAATAATATTATTTTTACCTTGAACAAAACTTAATTTATTTGAAGTTATATTGAACTGGTTTAATTCTGGTTCATTGTTTATTGTATTAATTGAATTAAAATTTATATTATTTACAGAATTTTTTAAATCTATTTTTTTTGTGATATCATTTTGTAAATGATGATTTTCATTTAATTCTAAATTTTCATTATTTTCTAAATTTTCATTTAAATTGGTAATCTGATTAAATATACTACAATCATGGTTGGTAATTTTCGATAATGTTGAATTCGGATTTGGTAATTCTGAATCAATTGGCAGTGTTTGTTCAAGATTTGCCTTAAAAATAATAAATTTAAAAGGAAATTATGTAACTGGATTTTCTTTATATAAGATTGCATGCAATAATTTTGTAAATTAATTACAAAATAAATAAAAACTGAATTTATGAACTGAAACAAAAATTATCTTTGTTGTTTTAAAATTTTGAAAAAATGAATAATAATTAAATATAATTATTGTATATTTTGTTCTACTATCATTATAAAAGTCTAGTTCTTTGCATGCATGCATTGAGTGAACATTTTTTGATTCATAAATATAATAACTGGCACGTGTCAAAAAAATCTAATATATTAATTTTTATGATTTCAAAATATAAAAATTACATAATATTTTCGCATCAAAAATTAACACAAAGAATATGAAAATTATATATATGTATAAATTTAAATAATTATTTTAGGCACATGTCTTAATAATGTGCTTTATTTAGAGTGTTCTAGCTACACGCGTATATAATTTACTATATCAAAGTCATTAGAATTATCAAAAATTACTGTACAGCTGTCGCATATTACTTTTATTACAAATAGAAATTTTACATTTAAATAATATAATAAAGAACATGAATAAACAAAGAAAATTATTATTTATTTACCTGATGCGTAATAAAATCATCTGTAAATGAATGAACCATACGATTATGATCTTTTGTTCTATCACCATTATTACTAGATAATATTTCAGTTGTTCTAGTATCATTATTACTATCATTGTTATTATCATTATTACGTTGACGTATATTTACAGTACTTAATGTTTGCGTAATATGATTATTAGAAATTTGATTTATAAATGTATTATTAAAATTATGTTGATATAATGATTCATATGATGGTGGTTCATTAATACCAATTTTAATTGGACTAATATTTTCATTATAATATGGAAAATTATATCTATTATTATTATTATTATTATTATTAGTATTACTATTATCACTAATATTTAAATTATCATTATTATTATTATTATATCGATTTAATACATTTTTATTACGATATATTGAAGGCACATAATTGGTAAGAGCAACTGAATTTGATGTAGTTAATAAATGATTTGTTGTTGATGTTGGTTGTAAAAAATTTAAATTATTATAAAATATATTATAATAGGTGGCAGCACCATTATTTGTATTAATTGTTGTTGTAGTTGTTGAATTTGTTGATATTGATTTACCATTATTACTATTATTATTATTATTATTTTTATTATATTTTTTAAATAAATTTTTATTTAATTTTTCATCTTCATCTGATGAGGAACTGCTATCCGTTGATGTACGTTCATATGGTGTCCATAGCATAGACGATAATGCTTCTTCAACGTCAGGTGGTCGACGATGAAAATGTTGTTGTTGTTGTTGCTGCTGCTGCTGTTTTTGTTGTTGATTCTCCTCCTCCAGCAGATGATGATGTAAATGATTGTGATCGTTTTGACAATGCTGTTGTTTTTGCTGTTGTCGTCGATCCATTTATTAATTTACTTAAATTATTTTTCATTTCAAATTAATTTACTAATTTTTTAATAAAAATTTTTATACTACTTTTTTCTTCCCAATATTTTTTTTAACTATTTTATTTTTTCACCCAAAAATTTTATAAATATGCGGTCAGAATGATTTATATTATATTAAAAAGATTAATTTAAGGAAATTGTTGGAAAATTTTTTAATTATAATATTTTTGAAATTTTCAAGTTTTATGGTTCATTCAATAATAAATTTAAAAGTTTTTTAAATGTTTTATATAAATTTTGTTTTTTTTTTGTTTTTAGTTTGTTGACTTTCTATTTTTATTTTGGATTATGTACTATATAAAAATTAAATGAAGTAATTAAATATAATTTAAATTTTTCTCTTTTGTTAAATTATTATGTGAATATTATTATTTTTTTTTTATCTGATTTTCTCTATAATGATTGTTTTTTTTTGGTATGTATATTTGTCACACGCATTTGCCTCTGGATATGAGAAGTTTGTCTATAATAACCAACCATAATATGAGATCATTATAATATGTCAAATTAAAAGTAGTAAGTATTAATTACTTTTGTCGTTTTCAAAATTCACTTTCTTGGGAATATTATATTTTTTTTGCAATACTTCTTGTATGTAAATTTATGTTTTGAAAACTATATTTTTTATGTTGATCTTTTTGTTTGAAGAGAATTGATTAACATTAATTAAAATATTTGTATATGAAAAGGTACATTAATACAAAATGAAAAATATTTTACAGAGAGAGACTTTTTTTGTTTTTAAGCGTGCGAATATCCGCATAAATGTTATAAATTTTTATTGTAGTTTTTGGTTATATAGATTTATATATATTTTTTACTTATAAATTTATTTTATTAGTTTTTTATTATAATTATTGGTAAATTTTTATATTATACATATTTTTTTTATGGTTTCCATAACCACAGAAAGTGTGGTTTATAAAAAAAAATGATTTTATAATATATTTTAACACATTTTGGGACGTCATAAATTCAATTTAACTTTCACCATATACAAAAAAATTTTAGGTACATATTTTTTTTTATGCTACTGCAAAATTAATAAACTTTTTTATTTTTTTTGTAATTTTTTTTTGAATAGTCAGCAGCATAAAATACTGGCTGTAATTATTTTTGTGAGCAGTTTTTCAGATTTTTTTTCGTTGGAATTAAATTAATTTATTTAATTGAATTAAAGAAATTTTATATGCACTATAATAATTAATTGTAATGTTATATATTATGTTTTTTTAAATCTATTTTGGAATTATGATAATTTTCACTTTATTTTTTTTTTTGTGCATATGTGAGCTAAAATATTTTCTTGTTTTTTGAATTAACGAGCAGCGAAAGAGACTGATGTAATCTACAAATTATGGAAATATGTAAAAACTAAAAAAAAAAAATTGGGAAGGAAAGAAAAAGTGTTGAATAAAAATGTCAGATTAAATTTGGGAATTGATATTTATGTAAATAAATTTATAGTTTTGGTGGAAGCTGATAAATTGGATGGATCAGTCAGTATAGCAGGCGAAGTGAGGTACAAACCTAATAAAACACTCATCAGAAGTGCTTCAAAAAATTACTTCAAAGTTTTGGATAATAAATCAAGATTTATATAAGAATTTTGTGTTTGATAGAGTTAGGCTAACTTGAAGTATAATTGTTACCCAAACATTTATCAAAGATGGTCATATGAATAACCCAAATTTGAATATATATCAATTTTAAAGCAATTTAATTTTCATTTAGAAATCCCCGCAAATATTAAAACACTTATGACATAAATTTAATATGTATTTAATAAACTTTTATATTTACAATATTGTTGTAAAAATATTATTAAATTCTTAGTATAAGAAAGAACCGCACAATAAATTTAATATAAAATTTTTTTAAAAATTATGTTTTCTTTTTCTTTTTTTTTTTTTACAAAATAACCGCAAAACAAAATACGAAAATAAAAATATATATATTATTAAAAAATATAACTTTTCGTGTGAAAATTGTTTTCCCCCCTCACAACAACAAAACCAAAAAGTTTTCTGTATATATGTAAATATAAAAACTTTTCTTTTAATTTATAATGTTTTCTAACGATAGCCCGAAAATTTTATTTATTTTTATATTAATAAAATAAAAATGCCCCAAAAAAACTTTAAAATTGGTCTGCAACATATTCTCATTATAAGATGAAAAAAAAACGTATATTTTTTTTGCTTTTCCATCAATTTCAAACTATGCAAAAATATATTACATAAATTTGTAACATTTTTTTTTTTTTTATATTGAAACAATTTTCATTAAAGTATATAAATAATGTAATAATACTTAGCAATTGTGTTATGTAGAAAATAGTGAAAAAATTAAAAGTGAAACTTAATTGAAATTTAAAAAAAAATATTTTCATAGTAAATTTAATTTATAGTATTTACATATAAAAAATATCTCGTAACTTGCCACTATATATTATTTAAAAATGTTACATATACAAAAAAAAAAATTTAATTTAAGTTTTTCATTAATGAACATTTTAATTATTATTAAAGAATTCATTTTGAAATTTTTTTTTGGTGAAGTTTTTTTTTCTATGGCATAAATAAATTCACCCAAAAAATAATAATATAAGTGATTTTTATATTTAAAGAAAAATCAATCATACATACATATTTTTTTTTATGTTTATTTAATTTTTGTTATTACTATAATGCTTTTTCAATTTATCAATAATAATTCTATTTTAAACAAAATGTGTAAAATTACATTAATTTTAGATTCTACAATACAAAAAATATTTCTTTTTTTTTTTATTATTTATTATTATTATGTATTTATATGTAAAAGAAAATCACGCAATCCGAAAAGATTAAATCTATTTGTACTTATGTATACGTCCAATAAAAAAAAAATACCCATAGAAACATTAATCTTATATTTTTTTTTTCAGATCATTACAAAATATAGAAAATTATTGTTAGAAGAAACAAATTCTTTATCCAAACATGATAAATTAGTTACAAAAAAAAAACATAATCCATCATATGAAATTGAGAATATATAGCAATACGAGTATAGTACAAAAAATAAATAAATATTATATACAATTCACATGACACGCTAACACATAATAATGATGGACGTCCGGCTTTTTTTTGATAAACATATACAACAAAATATCTAACACAAAAATCAATTTTCCATGTCCATAGTAAGATTGAAGCTAATCTATTAAAAATATACATAATAATATTATTAATACATTTCAAAATTCCTAAATAACAAAAACCCAAAAAGAAGAAGAACAGTGTTCTATCGGATAATATTAAAAAAAATTATAAATTCGATATGAAAATAAAAATAATATATTTTGACCCATTCACGCACTAAAACGAATTATACCCACAGATCATCTGGTTCTTTTGACCCTAATAAAGAATTAAATACATACATTCTTTTTTTCTTCTGTTGTTATCCATAGACAAGGAATATTTCTACACATAAATAAAAAATTTCAACCTCAAAATTTGTGTGTGTGTGTCTGCTGATGTATATATGCGGAAATACAATTTAAAAAGGAAATTTGTTTGCCCTACAAAAAAAAAATTTTTTAAAGTGCTTATTAAAGTCTCTTAAGTGTTCTATATTATATATGTATGTGTATACAGAGAAAAGCACTTTTGAGAAAAGGATATTCTTGAAAATTTATCGTTTGTATAATATAAATGCATATAATGTTTAACTGCAAAACTTTATTATACAAAAAGAAAGATACTTTTGAAGATAATACTTGAAAATTTTGACCACTTGATTAAGAGTCAATATTTTAACAACATTTATCAGAAATCAATTGTTTAAAAGTTTAATTCACAGAAATTTTCTATTATAAAAAGTTTCTACATATTTCAATTTTCCTATAATTTTCCTATTCTATATAATAATTGAAAAGTTTATTTAAGGATCACAATTTTAGTTAAATATATAAAAGACTTTAATATAATATAAATTTATATACCCATTAAGGATATAACAACACTGTCTGTATACTATATATATATCATTTATAGTTATCGTTTTAAACTATTTCGTTCTAGAGAAATCAGGTGATAAAAACGTACCGAAAATCCTATGATATTATATTTAAATGAATTTAGTCCTTTTTATATATTTACATATAGATGCATTCATATATAATTTCTATCAGTATATAATTTGTTTATATCCATTTTGCAAAAAAATTTATATTGTCTCTTTTAAGGACATTATTTTCTGGGTAGAAGAAATATTTTCTATACCTATATATATGTATTATATAATTTAGAGAACATAGACAAATTATTATATATTATTCTTCTTTTTATATTTATTTACATTTTCTAAATATAAACTTTCTCTTTTCTTTTATTGGGATAATAATTGTTTAAAAAAGTTTTCTTTTTTTGGACTTTTATTTTATAGTATATAAATATTTTCCAGTTTATTTAATTTATGATCCACTTTTAAAGTTCGAAAAATTAAATCAATTAAATTATTTTATATATATTATAGAAAATTATTAAATTAAATTATTTTTTTTATTTGATTATTATTTAAATGTCCTTTTAAAAAGAACTTTTATTCACACAAAATAAGGAAAATAAATTTATATTTAATTTTCTTTCACTGACGACACAAAAAGCTTTCACGAAATTTTCAATTTAATAATAATATATTATTTTCAATAATTTTTCCCGGATCCGATATTTAATTTTTGGACATGTGACCGTGTATATGAATCATCCGTAACTGAAAAAAAAAGATTGAAAATTGAAAATTATTTGAAATCGTCCTTGCTACGATAACAAAAATATATTAACTATTTTCATTTATATGATATTTAATTTGATTGAATTTTCTAACATATTTTTTTGTTGGTTTAGAAGGGATTTATACTTGGTGAGAATAATTATTGGTGAGATTGCGCAATTAAAATGTGGATGGTATTACATATTATCAAATTTTATAAGAAATTTTCTGTAATATGATAAGATTCCTTTAGGGGAAGTTTATATTTAACTAAAAGTAAAGGATTTTACAATTTTAAACATAACTATGAGTTATTACAAAACTGAAATTTTTATGCAATTAATTTAAAGATGATTGACGCATTCTAAAAATTTTCTTTATTTTTTTATGAATTTTTTTGTTTAGTTTAAAATTTAATTTAATTTTCATTTCCTGTTCATTTTCTATAATTTTAATTTTTGCGCACAAATGGAAACTTCTATACTAGATTTAATTGAAATCTTGATAATATAATAAAGAACCTTCAAACAGCAGAAATTTTCTAATAAATATTCATGAAATGTGAGCATAAGAGAAGGTTTGTTTTAAAGACTTTTTTTAAAGAATTATATATACCATTTTCAAATTTTAGATTTATATTTTTTTTTCATTTGATTATGATAAAAAAATTATAATTTTATTAAATCACGTCAATGAACAACAGTCCAACAATTCAGCTTTTTTGAGTTAACCGACTATAAACAACTTCTCTCTGTTTTTTTTTTTTTTTTTGAAACCGTCAGGGTATTTTGCGTCCAGAATAATTTAGTTCCACTTGAAATGTAAAATGATCGACCTTTTTTTTTGGTCATTTTATAAGTTTTGCTATATAATTTTATGATTTCTGAGGTACAATATTACATCAAAAATAGTTGTATATTTTTTTTAGGTTTGACCCTTAAACACAAAGATTGTTATCGTTTTTTCGGTTGTATATTTAATACCAGAACAAATCAAATATAACATTTTGCAAAAGAATTTTATATACAGAAAAGGTTATATTATGCGAATTGGATAGACATATAAAAAAAAAGCAGCCTGCAGGTATATACCTAAGGCTATATTATAAAATGTTCACACTTTCATGTCTAGAAATGATATTGCAGCTTGATGGATTTTCAATAATATAAATTTTTTGTGTAGGTATATATGGAAATTGGTATGTAGGGTAAGGCACAGAAGCATAAATAATATAGTAAATTGTTAAAGCAGAATTCCTTTAAATGGTTTTGATAAAATAGGTATATAAAAATGGGTTAAGGGTTTGATAAGGTTTCTTGGCCAATTTAAAAGTATATTTATGGTGAAAATATTATCATAAAATTTTTATATTGCGTTTCCGTTTGTATAAATATCGAAAAGGAATTAAAACTTTCAAATTATTTTGATAATTGATGACGACATTTTAGTATTATACATTTTCCAGGAATGCATAATTTCTATATTCGGGTATTACAACGAATTTAGGAAGTACAGGTCATTAGTTTCATTAAAATTTAAAAAAAAAAATTAAAATTCTTATTGAAAATTAGCGGAAAGACATAAACTAAATTACTTGATTTACAGAGAAATCCTTTTTATTTTACGTTATAACTAATATATAAATATATTGTTGAATATTGTTGATAGTTATTTTTGTAGAAAGAAAAATGTTATTTACTTTGACGAAGTTTGAATATTAAATTTTAGGTAATTTCATGGAATTTTATATTAGAGATTCACAATGCTTTTCAGTTTTGATACAATATTTCATATTAATTTATAACATTTCATTAAAATTCAAAATTTTAATTATACTAAACAATAAATTTTATTGATTAGAATTTAAAGGAGAAATTTGAATTTTAATTATATATAGTAAAAGACTAATTGATTATGCTTAATTATATTTGTTCAGTTTCAAAAAGATTTTGATAAATTATCAGTAAAGAATATTAATTCGAATAAATTCAATATTTTCATTTAAATAAATTTTTATTACCTATCACAATCAAATGAATATATTAATATTTCTTAATTAATTTTGAATATACATATGTAATATTAAATGTTTATGACTTACTTTCAATTGACAAATTTTATCAAGTTTAATTATATTTCCATTTAAATTAAATTGCTATTTTATTGAAATTGTACAATTTTGTTTCGGCTATTAAGTATCTTATGTTGAAAATAATAGCTCTATATAAATTCTTCGTAAATGTTTGTAAATATATAAATAATTATTTAAAATCATTCAATTTATTATATATATACAATTGAAATTGAAAAGTATATTATAAAATTTAACGCTAAATATTTCTTTTATGTTTATTTTACGGCAATTCAAATTATAAATGACATAAATTCGTTACTAAGAAAATGAAAAGTTAATAAAACGAAATACTTATTATATGGAATTATTTTTATAGCAATTAATAATAATTCATCTTTGCCACTTATTTCTACAATAAATATTTCAAAATTGTACAAATTTAAATCAGAAATTTATACTTTTTAATTTGAATTATTTCTTTGGCAGTTTAATTAAACCATAAACTTTTTTTTATATTATAATTTCGAAATTTCATAATCAAAAACGATTGAAAAGAAAAATGATCGAATTTCTCATATTAAACATTGGAAACTCATCCGATGCAGAAATATGAACTAAATTTTAGAAAAAATTGTAGAAAATTTATGAAAAATTTAGTGTAGATCTAATGAACCGCTTCATTTTCAATTAATTGTTCTAATTTACAGTACATACAACAATATCCTTTAGATTTCCCAATTAACAAAAATTATTCGACCAAAATTCTCACATATTTTTTTTAAATCTAGTTTTTCCAATTTTTTTTTTAATTGAATTTTTGTGCCACTATAAAATTTTTTGTTCGACTGCAAAAATTTTCAAAATATAGACAAAAATATAAAAATCCTAAAACTATATATTTATTAAAAATCCAATTTATTATTTAATTGGAAAAGTGTCTCTTCAGAGATAATCTCCTGCCTATTTTGTATACTAGAAAATTTATATTTATATAAATTTTCCAATTTCGGAAACGGAAATTGAGGCACACCCATTTTTATGAGATCCTATTTCCTATTTTCACTTCTCCGTATTCAATATTTTGTGAAGGTAATAACAAATTTTTGTTCATTTTCATTTCCCAAAAATAAAAATATGATTTACTTCACTTTATTTTTTTTTTGTTTTTTTGTTACAATAAAAATGAAAACAGAAATAAACAATTTTATGTAGTGAATATACGAAAGAAGGAAAAAAAAATGCTAGAAACCATTAAAATTCTTGTTACCTGGGTGAATATTTAGTTAAAAAAAAAGGATAACCAGTAAACGAAAAGAATATTTATATTTTCAATTTATTTATTTTTTGGTTGTTTTTTTCAAAAAGAATTACTAAAATTTTTGGAATTTCATCATAACAACAAATTTTGTTTTGGGGACTGGCCAATTTTGCAAAGATTTAAATATAGAAATTTCTTAAAATGAAAATATTTTTCCAAAAAATAAAAAAATAAAATGTTTGAATAACATAAAAAAAAAAACACACCCAAACAAAATTTTATAGAATTTATTAAATACCTTTCGTAGGAAATTCATAAACTATGAAAAATTATATTAGAAATTCAAATTTTATTGCTTGTTTTCTTTTGTAGCGAATGAACAATTTTATGATTGGCATAAAAAGAGAAATTTTGAATTAAAATTATAAATTTCTTATTGATGCTATGAAATATCGAGTATATAGTGTGAAAATATTTAGATTTTTAATGATAAGTATATTTCATCGTCAGTTTCAGTTATGTAAAATGTAAATGACACGAGAACCAATATTTTTAAATAAATTTCTTTGTGAAATCCATGTGACACTTCCTTAATTTTTGAAAATATTGTGTGGGAATTCGACCTTAATATATTTATAAAATGGAAACTATAATATTGCATCAATTTACTGGTACAACTAATAGTAGTAGTAGTTATTTTTGTTGCCATAAAAGTTATACTTATATAATGTAAATGAAACTGCGGTTACCGGAACTACCATAAACTTTTTGCCATAAAAACAAAATGCGGTTCATTTTCGACTGCATCATAATCATATACTAAACTATAAATATATTACAGACAGAAAATATAACTCAATATAGTTCTTTTACCTTATTACAAATATAAAAAAATTGAAATAATATTTTATTATTCTAATTTCCAATTTCATAAATTTTATATTAATAAATTAATTCTACAAAAAATAAAATTTATTCATTTCCCAAACATTATGAACAAACCTAACTCAAAATTATGTCTATCATTATTTCAAATTATAGTTTTTCGATACAAAAATAAATTGATTATTTAAATTGATTAACATAAATATAAAGATAATAAGAGAAAAAACCCACAAATAGAAAGATAAATTTTATTAATTTGAGTTTTTTATTCGACTTTTTTGTATCAAAAAAATGTCAATAATTCTAATTTATATTTCGAAAATAAAATAAAATTTATACAATAATTTTTGACCACAAAAACATTTAATTGGCCATCAATATACGAAAGGAGATCATTTTTTCTGACCCTAATAAAGAATTAATAAAAAAATATTATTATACTTATTCTGGGAGAAAAAGTCCTACATAAATTTATGTAATACATAAAAAACCACTTTAAAATTGTATTTTGTATTTATTAATATTTTCAAATTGAAGTTTCTTTTTTATGAAATTTTTACAGGACACATAAGTCCTTTATAATAGAATTTTGATGTATAGTGTGTGTACGAGTACGAGATATGGCAATTAAATATTTCATTTTTTTTTTTTGTGCTTTCAATTTTTGTATATATTCAATGTTTGTGGCGAGCCTGTGTTGCTTTTATATTTCAAAGTGCGACCCCAATGAAAAAATCATTATTAACACTTCTTTTGATCTATATATCTAATCTATAAAGCATAAATTTTATTAAGATAATATCTACAATAACAAAATTATTATTTTAACCTAAAAAACTTGAAACTAAATAAAGGAAATCTTTTTTTTTTTATATTAAAAAATATTGAAATTTAGAACTAGTGCAAAAGTATATTAAAAAAAACAAAATCTTTTCAAGAAATAATGAAGTCTAGAAGCATGAAATTTTATAAACTTAACGAAAATATCAAATAAATTTGTTACACTTCCATTTTGTTTTTAAAGAAAAAAATTATTTTCAAGACATTGGCAAAGAGAAATAATATTTTTCATATTTTTATAAAAGCATGTCATAACTTTTATATTACATACTAACCGAAATTGCAGTAGAGAAGACCTACAAAGTTGATCAGTCAATATTTGACCTAGATTTTCATCATAAAACACATAGAAAATAATTTGCATTTTCTTGCAGATTGTTTTTTTTTTTGTGTGTGTAAATATTTTATTGAAAAGAATAAATTGTAGGGGTTGAAAATTGTTGTGTATTTTTATGATAAAAAAAAAGAAAAAGAAGAAACTTTCAACACTCTTTTTATTGTATATAAGCAAATTTGCTTTCTATATTTTATAAAAAGCTAACAAAATGTAAACAAGTATTTTTACTATTCACAATATAATCCATTCATCTATCTTTGTATGGTGATGTATTCTTTATTTTATAGATATGTTGATCTCGTTGTATAGCAGGTGTAAACACGCATTCAAATTTTGCACCCTGGTTTATAGACTTTTTAAAATATACAAGTTGATTTAAGGTAGCTAATAGGATATATGATTTTAGTAGACATTAATTGGAATAATTGGAAAATGTAAGTGCAGTCGCAGTCGTATACATGAATTTAAAAATATTCTTTACTTTCAAATTAAAATGCGTGAAAATATTTGCGTTTATAAGTTGGTTAATTTAATGATTTCCGATTCCTATCAATTGGATTGGTGCAATATGCGAGATAATATAAAAAACTTTAACAAAATCTCACTATTTCTGTTCAAAATTGTTATTTATTTTTATCAAGAGTCAAACTATCAAAAAAAAGATTATAAGATACCGCGGATCTAATTACAGATTAAAACCGCCATTTTATGCTTTTCCATCCATTCATTTCATCTTGCTTGCAACTTATAGAAATCTAACAGAGTTTTATATATTTAATCCAATACATAAATAAAATATCCTTTTTTTTGCTGTCAAATCACCTTGTATCTAGTTTAGAAAAACAAATAACGTGCTGATAGATAGATATGACTTCATAAACTAAAAAAAAATAAAGCTTTAAAAAACATTTCATAGGATTTTCTCTATATTATGAATTAAATATGCGACAAAATTGCTCCTGTACATAGTAAGATAAAAAAGATTCTTTCTCTTTTCGAGGTTTGATAAAATGGTTAAACCACATAAATTTTAAACAATCTTCACAGTATATATTTCTTTTTTCTTTTGCTGTTTGTGCTTTTAGGCTATAAAATAAAGAACATAAGAAAAAAACATTGTAGAAAATTATATACAAGATAAAGAATAACAAAGTTTTATGCAAAAAGATACACACAAGGATTCTGGAGAAATTATATTTTTTTAAGAGGGTGGAAAATATAAAATTAATTCTATAATTAAAAATCAGATATGAGAGATTAAATTTCATCAAAATGATTTACAAAAAAAAAAAAAAAGAAAAGTTTATATGATGAAAATTATTAATAATTAAAATACATCTTCGTCATAAATGTTTTTTTATTTTATAAATTAGTTACACAAAATGTAGCTCAGAGATGAGAAGGAAATTATTGGCCGACTGCGACAGTAGATGTGAAATAATGAAGGTTTATGGATGAATACGTACAGTGAACCTTGCTAGGTGTAAATTCACAATAAAATTCCACACGATCTACCTACCAATTAAAAAAAGTGATATAGTAAATTTGCAGTCCTGGATATAGGTCATAACGAAATTATGTACCATTTTCCATGAAATGAATATCCAACTGTTTTTGCTGACAAAATTCAAATGGCAATGGCTGAAACAAAAGAAGAAATGAAATATATCACTGAAAATTTGAGCCAAGGTGCATAAACCAGAAATTTTTTAATGCTTACAGAAGACTCTACTATATAACATAACAAATGTTCAATACCTTTTTAAAGTAAGTTCAAGATATTTTATCCTTTAAAAATCTTACGAAATCAGACGTTTCTTTTACGAGCATATTACTTATGTATGTAAAACTTTTAAAGTAATTTTCACATTTTTTTTTTATGTAATTTACATCAATAAAACTTTTAACACACATTTTTCATTTCTATTTCTCCCAAATGGTAAAACATTTTAATAGTACAGAAAAAAATCTGATAAATAAATTTCCACAAACCAAAAAAAAAAAAAAAAAACATCTTGCATATAGAAAAAAACTGCAACACTTCTATTTTTTATTTGATTTATTGGTTTTTATGCTTAACTAGTTTCAGTTACAATCTTAAGGGAAATAAGTTTTCCAAACTGAAGAGAACTTTTTAACCTAAATAAAAGTTTAAGTGTTTTGGAGGATGTTTGAGGGGTTTGGAAAAATTGAAAGACGAGATCATTTTAATATGTGTGATAAAATTTCCATTAGAGAATATAGTATATATTTTTGTTATCATTATCTATTCAAGGGTTTGTCAATCATAAAATTAATGTCAATATAGTGGAAAATTATTAATTGTTATGCAAAAGTTTTGTTTAGTATATTTTTTTAACTATAATGTTTCACAATAGATTTTTTAGGTGTGCCAATTTTAATTTAATACACTTGACATTGAAAACTATTGAAATTATATTTGATTCGTGACAGTGAAATTATTTTTGTAAATAATAATATTTTAATTTACTCTTTCTCTCTTTGTTAAATATAATTTAGTTTAGTGTAATTGGGGGAATTATTATAAGTCTATTTACAAAATTGGGGGAAAGTCAAATTAGATATAAAATTTGACTGTGACAGTTAATATCAAAACAATTTTTTCAAAAATTTTTTTGGCCCTTAAATCATACTTACTTATCATAGGGTAAAAATTTAGCACAGTATTATAAATGATTAGTTTTAAATTTCATCAATGAAGTTATACAATTTCATCCTCTATTCAAAATGATAATCTTGGAAAAATTACTAAATTACAAGGAATTTCAAAATACATTATATCAAATAGAAAGGATTTAACATACAAAATAATCTTCCACATTTATCGATAAACGTGAGCCAAAATATAACTAATTTTTTGAATTTGTACTAATAGTAATGGCATACTATTTTTTGGGCATACGATTTAATATGACAGGTAAAGCTTTTTTTTTGACATTTTCATTACATTGCCCTTTAAATTTTAGATCTAATGCAAGAAAGACTAAATAGTCTACTAGACTAGTATTAATTATTTTATAGTAATATTTTTTGAAAATAATATAATCTTCTATAATTATCCAATCAAAATTTATAATAATTTGACATAATTTAACATTTAAATCTTCGTTAAATTACACGGAAAATTAATTTTGTTTTGTATACTGGATGGTATACATAAAAAAATGCATTTTAATTCCTTTCATTTTTATTTCCACAATAAATGAAATTTAATAAAATTAGCAAAAAAAAAGTTGAAAAATAAAAAAAAATTTGATAAATACAATAAAATTACATTATTATTATAATAATTCTTTTTTTCAAGTTTAACAAGTTTCTTCCGCATAAAAATGTTATTATGATTTTTTTTTGTATATTCGATTCTGTGCCTTATTGTACTTTTAGCCAACGGAGCAAATCACCATTTTGGTGGTTTTAAAAAACTTAATTTTTATTTTTGGCTTTTTTTTTTTAAATATATACGAGTAAATATATTTTTGAAAGCACACCCGAAGGCCAAATTATAGTCAAATTATCCGTTCATTAAATTAAAATATTACTTTATAGTGTTCTATATGAGCAAATTATAATATTAAGAGTATATAATATTTTTTTCATCAGCTTTTTACAATAGTTTGCCATTTTTTATGAATGGAATTTAGAGAATATCATTTTTTTTTTTATGTTATAACATAGAATCAGTATAATAGCAAAAAAAATAAAATTATCAGTACACCTTTAACAAAGCTAAAAAAAAATTAAATATAAATCACACTAACACCTTTTTGTGAATCGCGGTAGTGATTTTGTTAGTTTCGTTTATAATGTTTTAATTGAAAAATTATATAAACTTTTCGGCATATTATAGCTATATAAAGAGTGATATTCAATTCAAGGTCAATTTTTGAGTAAATTGTTAAAATTGTCGGTAATTATTGCAAAATTTTAACAATTTTATTTTGTTATGTTAAAAAGGTATAATATATAAAAAAATGCTTAGATAAAATTTTTAAATCATCTTTTTTTTTTGTTAGGGAAAATTTTGTGTGATAGATTTAACAATGTTTTCCGTAAGTTTTTTTTTTTTTTGATAAATTATTCAGAATTTACATAAAAATATGATTATAAATCTTTCCCAAACAAAATTTTTTTATTAATTAAAGAAACATAAAAACTTTTATAATTTTTTTATTTATAAATAAGAATAATATCAAAAACCTTTTGAACCATAATGTCAATAAAAACAATCTTCCTTTTAAAATAATATTCAAATGTTGTCGTCCTTTTAAAACATAATTTAAGAATATTAAAAATTTCTTTTGATGTTTTATATACATTTTTGTATTATTTGGTTAAAAAGTAAATAAATAATAAAAAGAACCAGTATAGAAACTCATAATCATTAGAAATCATTTTTGAGATTGTGTATAAAAATTGAAAATTATCCATATATTAGTTTTTCCATTAAAGATTTTTACTCCTTTCACTGGTCGAAATCAACAAAACCTCTGTAAAAAATATAAAAAAAGGAAAATTAGTTTTTCATCTTTTTCAGGATGAAGAAGCATCAAATTAAATTTTTTTTTTTTAAAGAAAATCTTTGAATAACTTTGATAACTATGCCAAAAAAAATAAAAAGAAATATACAAAATTTTAATCTTTTCTGAAAGGACATTCTTTTACCATTTTTACATATATATTTTCAGTAGAACTTTTTTTTTTATGATTTTATTATTAAATAACTGACTTATAAGAAGATCTTAAAGTCAAGGATATGTTTAGAAATTTATTGAAATAAATAAATTGAGTAAAAGAGCTTAGAGATTTAATTTATAAAAAAAAGCTTTAATATTTTTTAAAGAGTGTATAAATTTCAATTTTGGCAATGTAACAATTTTTAATTTGGATAATCTTTCTATTATAACAGACGAAAGCAGATAATTTGAAAATTGTATATAGGTATTATAGATAGAAAATTTAGATATTACATATAGTAATTTAATATACTTAGATTACATATTGAAACTTTCCTGATGGTTATATATAGTTCAATAATCGGAGATCTCTCATATGAAATTGGTACAATAATACAAATAATCAGATCTACTCCGATACTCCATTTGAAATTGGAAAAATTAAATGTCAATATTAGTATACAGTATAATTCTAATATTTCCTTAACAAACCCCATTTATTGATTATATAGCTTTTATCATTTAATATAAAAAAAAGGATATAAGGTAAAATATGGAAATTTTGTAAAAAAAAAACTATTGGATTTTTCTTTTAAGGAATCCTTCGAAGAAACTAAATTTTTTTCCTTAATCAAAAAAAAATGTTTTTGTTCACAGATTCAAATATACGCAAATATATATGAAAAATATCATTTCTCATTGTATACAACAAGGATATTAAAAAAAAAATTGTACATTATTACTCGTAAACAAATTGAACAAAGCCATAAGGAAAAAAAAAAAGTAGAAAATAGAAAAAAATCAATCATAGGAATTTATTATATTTTGTTGTTGAAATATTTATTCAACTTGTTATCCAATAAACTTTTATATAAATCTCCGAAAAGGTATAATCAATTTTTTTTCTCTAGATTTTTACAAAACAATTTTTGTGTGTTTTGTTTCTGATTTGAAAAAAAAAAGTTTGAAGAATTTATTAATAAATTTTTTCAGCTATTGACAATATTTTATATTTTTTTGCAGATTGAATAAAATTAATATTTTTTTTTTTTTTGAAATTATTTTCCCTTTAATAAATTTTCTTAACAAATTTTTATAAATTATTATATTAATATATAAATATTTCATCGAAATTTTTAACTAGACACCCACAAATTCTATCAATCAATTCAAATATGTATGCTACTTTTCATTATTTTTGTTACTATTATTCATAATCAAAATTTGAAAAATATTGAATTTTTAATGATTTTGACAAATTCGTTTGTCGATTTATATTTACCACCTTTTTTGAATTTATTTATTATTATTTTTTTTTTTAAATCACTTTCTCTCCGCAACCATGAAAAGAAATTCACAGAAATTTCTATTATAAAAATTCAAAAATTGATTTCGTTGGTATCGAAAATATCGAAATTTGTGTTTTTTTTTTTGTTGGTGTAGCATAAATCGGAAATGAAAAGTGGGGGCGAAATTGTTATTATATTTTATTTCTTGATTCTTATTCATCTCATAGTTGTTGTTTTTTTTTTTTGGAAATTTTTCTAAAACCAGTTTGATGTTTTTGTTGTCGTCATCGTTTCTTTATCCAATTTCATTTTTCTAAGTTTTCTGTGTAATTTTTATGTTGCGTGCTTTACTATGGTGTGTGAGTTGAAAAAAAATAAATTAAATTCGTTTATCTTAAGAAAATATTTTTTGGCAGATTCATCAATTATGTTGTTCGTCCATGACCTCCACAAATTTGAACTTAATTAAATTAAAAATTAAGTTATTTGAAGTATTTTTAACATTATATATGTAGTAATTTTATTTTTGTGGGTAATTTTTTGAACATTTATCAAATGAAAATTTACATTTTGAAATTGTTTAATTATACGAAAAAGATTTCCTAAGTTTTGAAGTAAATTTTTTGATTGACATATTGTACTGTTTGTAAAGAATATAACCAATTCTGTAGGAATGTTTAGTATAATTGTTAAATTCTCAGAAATATCTTGATTTAAATAAAATCTTTTGACTTTCTGATGAATAATAATAATATGTAGATCATCTAATAGTCCAACCAACCGTCTTTCTATATTATAAATAACTTTGTAAAAAATTCTTGGCTATTTTTTAATAAATTATTTTAGATATTTTTCTATAAAATAGTAAAGATTTCTTATTTATTTAAAAATATTAAAGGTTTACCAATTAAATATCCAAAAATTTATACCATCATCAATTTTGAAATTTAGAATTATATAATTTGAAAATAAAATTTGTTTTTCAAAAATAATTCTCAACTACCTTGAAAATTCGTTAGTAAAAAGATGCTAACTTTCCCATTAAACTTTACAACACAACAAAAAAAAAACTAATTTGAAAATTTTGGTTTAAATGAAGATACTATCTTCCGGTATAGATTTTCCTAATCAACAATAAGCAATTATAGATATTTTTCGACCATGAATATACTTTACCAAATTTAGAAATTCTCAATGTGAATATTATAAATTCTAAAGAGGTTTGGTATAATTTCTATATAATGTAAATATTATAAAGAATCTTTATATTATTAAGTTACTAATTATTTGAACAAACTAAACTTACGTTGTAGAGTGTTTGAGTTTGTTAATAAGTTTTCTGTTATATGACAAGCGAAAAATTATAATTTAGAAGTTTTAAGGTTGAAATATTTATTCAAAGTTTTTGTAGAAAAATTTTCGTGAATTATTATAAATTAACTATAGAAATTCCAAGTCAAAATGATATTTTTCCAAATCTTCGTTTTTAATTTGAAAAAAAAAAAATTGAATAATTAAAAATATCAGTTAAATATTTAAGTATACCAAAAAATACAATCCATTCCTGAACTAAGACAGGATGAGAGTTTAAATTAAATTAAACGTAGATAAGATATACAAGTCAAATTCTTGAATTTTATTTTCGTCAAAATATTTTAGATGTAACAATTTATTTCTTTTTTATTGAACTTTTCCAATTTTCTTAACTAACAATTGAACATTTTACAATAATTTTTATTAAAGGAATTTTTGGTTTTCTTCTTCACTTTCAAGTATAAAATTTTCCCTGATGATTGACTCATGGTAAACGACTTTTATAGCTCTAACATAAAAAAAAATAACCATATAATATCTCTTTTTAGTAAAATGAATAAACATATAAACCCAAGTTAAAAAAATGAAGATCATTCCCAAAATAAATAAAAAAAAAACATATAAAAGTTATTCACCAAGAAAATAAATGTGTGTAAATCGAATAAGTATTACAATTTTCCATTTTTTTTCTATCATTTTCATATCTATATAAATGTATCGTATAAAAAAAATGTATACACACAAATTTTTTCATTTTCCTTTAACGTGGGGAAAGAGTGGGCGACGATTTTGGGTTTTTTTATAAACAATTCAAAGAAAATTATGTACTGTATATTTTTTTTTTGTATATATTTTATTTCTCGACAGAATAAAATGTTTTTCTTATTTAGTTTTTATAGCTCCAACATTGGGATTACGAACCACAGAGTGGAATATTCTATCAAATTGGTTTTTAGAAATCATCTTCATTTCAGAATCATAAAAAGAAAAAAACACTGTCACTAAAAATCAATGTTAAGAAAATGGAAAATGTACTATAAAATAAATTACATTTTTAGTTTTAAGAGATGGAATATTGATTGACTACAAAATTTTTAGATAAATATAATACCAAAAAAAAATAAAGATAGAAATTTGTATTATATTTCTGTAATATATGATACAATGACGTGGTATCCTAAATAGAAGGATTGGTCTCCACTACCGAATGATTCAGGTTAAAAAATACTTTTTTGTAATTTAGATCGATAATTTTACGTAGCATAAGTGAAGAAAAAGAAAAATTTTGATTACTATCTAAATTATATTAGAGAAGATAGTGAAATATTTATTACGAAGAAACAGTTCAAATTTTACTAAGTGGTGAAAATCCTGCATTCGGTAAATAATACTTTATCGATACAAAAAGCCAAATTGTGCATAGAACTGAACAGAAATTTAGAAATTTCCTCGAATTCTATTGAGCTTTCTCACATTTCTAAATGTGTTTTATCACCACAGTAAACTTTGTTTTTATATCTTACAAGATTTTAAGTCAACGCAAATTTCCGCATTTTCCTTTAAAAGCGCCACTCTCTAACAAAATCAATTAAATTTAGAAATTATTTCAATTATTTTTAAACGATAAGCAGCTAGATTTTATATTGATTACATATTTAAATTCTTCAAGGATCCCTTTTTATAATTGTAAATATTTTAGCTTTATTTAAATTTAAATTTTTGACTTAGCATACCAAAACGACATAACAAAAAATTTAATTTCATAGCAAAATAATTTTAAATTGCTAATTAATAAAATCCTTTAATTTTTTCTATATACATAGATTAAAATTATTCTCTGTTGTATATAATTTTTTGTGTTAATCTTTATTTTAAAGATATTTTTATTAAAATATTAAATTCTTCAAAAAAAAAAACAAAAAAAAAACTTCTGTAATTTCTTTATTTACCCAAAATGAAAATTTTTGTCGACAATTTTCATTTCTTTTTTTATATAAAAATGTCTACCAAAAATAAATTTCTTTTTGTTTCATCTAATTTTATAATATTAAATTATTTTATTTTTTTTTACTTTATATATTTTTATAGTCTATTGCGTTTAAAAGGATAAAAAGGATATTCTATGTTTTTATTCCTGTTACTATATATAAGGGGAATAATAATAACAAATAAGTTTATTATAAAAGTTAAGCTCTTTTTAATGAAGATCTTTTTTTTTCTTTGGAAAGAGACAAAAATGAAAGCAAAAACAAAAAAAAAAAAAACGTTGGTTTCAAAAATTTAATAAAATTTTATAAGAATAAAAAGTTTTGTACTTTGAAAAGGATTATTAATAATATTTCTTTGTAAAATTTAATTAGAGAAGCTTTTAAAATACAATTTTGTTCCTGCTTTTTTCTTTTTTGGGGGGTGGTAGTAGACAAAATTTATCTACTTAGAAAAATATCACTGTGTAAAGTAAAGAATACACAATAAATCAGAATATAAAAGAGTTTTGCATAAAACTAATAATAATGGACCAATAATAAAAATATGGACCACAAGAAAAATATTTTCATTCTATTTTTATATTCACTCCTGGGTCGTGAATTGTTCATTTTATGAAAATTCTTTTCAAAACTTTTCTTTTTTTTAGGCTTCACTACTGAAAAGTCGAATTTCCATTAAGAAAACAAATTTTTTTTTTACTATTTCTCTTTTGGAGATTTTAATAATTTACAAACTATATAAAATGATTTTTTATTATTCTAGGGTTGAAAGTTTTCTCTGAATTGTGTTTTTTTTTTTTGAAAAACAAAAAAAGGAAATGAATTTTAAGTTGTTTTAATTCCCTGGTATATAAAGACATTATAACGAAATGAACAAAATTGTTAAAAATTACTTATATTCTTATCAAATCTGAAGAAATCTGTGAAATGTAATAAATGAATGTAAATATTATTTTACCCCCCAAGAATAAAGGATTATAATTTTCAGTATGGTTTAAATGGCAAATGAATAAATGATATTTTAGATTATATTACAAAATTTTTAATAAGAATACCTATAAATTATTAGACATTAAAAATTGTATTTTCCAAAATTACATGAAATTCATTTTATTTGCAAACACATATAAAACGATAAGAAAAAACATTATTTTAAATGAACCATGTACGAGTATAACCTAGTTAACTAAATAAATCATTTTATAAAGTCGGACAAGGACATTAATATTAAATTGGAAGAAATAAATTATATACGTACGAATATGTTATATAAAAATGATGGTATTAAAAGATTTTGGATAAAAAGGAATTATATAGATTTTCGATTTAGTATACATATATGTATTTGATTACGAAATTATAGTAAATTGGTTTTAACTAGAGTAATGTCAATGTTATCAAGAATAAATATATTTAGGAAAATTTTCACTATCAGCAGAAATGTTTAAAAGGATTTTAAGGGTTTTTACTAGCACAATTGTAGCTTTCTATTTTTTTTAGAAAATTCATTTCAAGTGGCCTGACTAGTTTATATCCGATTCTAGTATAGTTGAAGAATTTGGACAGAAATTAATTTCAATTAATTATTCCAATAGCAATAAAAAAAAATTAATTTAAAATTTTGTGATAAAAAACATAGCGAATATGATCGTAATACGGATTAAATTAAATCTACTCTTTACATAATTCATATTAGATTATATTTAGGAATGTGCAGGTTACTTATGCCCATTAAGTTGGGATTAAAGATTTAATACTTTTAAATAATTTTATGCACAATTGAAGACAACTGAAATACGGAATTTATTTCGATTAACGAAGTATTTTAAATAAGGAGCACCCAGCAGATTTGATTCAATTTGTGTGTCACTAAGATACCAGTATTATTACCCCTTACATTCTTAATTTTTATATAAAAGAAGGAGTAAAAAAGCTCCAAAATAAATTATTTAATTTAAATTTAATCATATATTTATTTGTATCAATAAGATTTGCTTTAAATTTTGAAAATTGAATCTATTTATTTTGTTGTAAATTTATATTGTTCACTTTGAACAATATAATTTTATACAAGGTCATTTCGAATGTATAACTATCTTTTATCTCTAAATCAACAATTTAAATAAAATTCAAATAATTTTCTAAATTTAAACAAAAAAAAATCTAACAACTATTTTAACCCAAATTTGTCCACTTTTATTGTAATGTGTATATCATGTCTCCCATAAATAAGTCAACTTTGAAAGATAACCTCTATTCTATATAATAGTAATGACGATTTTTTATGATTTAAAAATTCAACCAGTCCTTCCAACAAAATAACATCAATTCTTTTATTATCCTTTATCCTGGTATTATAATTCTCATGAGATTTTTCTTCAATAATATAAAAATATAAAAAAAGAAACTTCCAGTTTCTATAGTAGCTAAAAAATAAAAAGTTTTCTATATGTATGTATGATTGGACGACAAAATATTTTTTTCATTTTCATTTTTTTGAACTCTTGTTTTACAATAGAATTCTTTATGTTCCACTGTCATTTTTTTGTTTTGGGTGTACAATGTAGCTGGGTGTACTTTGTGACTGCAAACAAATTAGACCAATTTATAAATTTCACAATATTATTTCCCTTTTTTCCAGTTTTGCTTTTCTTACTTTACTTATACAAAATTTCCATCTGAATTGTACATTTTCTATTATATTATTGCTAGCAATACTTTTTTTTTTGAAAATTCTCAGTCGCATTCTCCAAAATATTTTTCTTTTAACTGATGAATAAGTTATCCTTTTTTTAGTGGAAGTATAAATACACCAAGTTGAGTGGTATTTTATGTCGTG
This sequence comes from Empis stercorea, assembly GCA_949752835.1. Taxonomy (NCBI): domain Eukaryota; kingdom Metazoa; phylum Arthropoda; class Insecta; order Diptera; family Empididae; genus Empis; species Empis stercorea. The sequence goes on along the minus strand of OX457088.1, from coordinate 11,664,717 downwards.
ACAAAATCTCTAAACAACAAAAATAATAAAAAGGATACATCGCTAAACAACAGCAACAAACAATAAACAAGGATAGAAAAAGTCCATATATTTTTTCACGGTGATCATTTCTTATATTTATTTCGAGGGTTTTTTTGTCCTGTTTCAGTTGGAAAAGTGTTATTGTTTTGATATATATTTTGGATGGTCGTCGTGCAGTGAATTTTAATAAGAAATTTTTGAGTATTGAACTTATATTTTTCAGATTTTCGAAATAATTTGAAAAGGATAATGACTAAATAAATTAAGAATAGTAAATGTAATAATTCTCTTTTTGCGGAATGAGAAGGAAATGTTTTATAATTATTATAGGAAAATTGAAGACATGAAATGCCAAAAACAATAAAATTTTATAAATCTGACATTACATATAGAATTTTCTTTACATACTAAATTCAGAAAGGAACTAGAAGGATTAAAAATTTATTATAATCGTTTTTAGAATTTAAATTACTAATAACCTAAAGATTCTTTGTGAATGTATTAAATGATTTACACAATTTTCAAATTAAAATTGATTTTTTTCAAAGGAAATTTGATTTTCGTTATATGATTAGATGAATAGATAATCGTTGATTTTCAAATCATATTCGAAAAACAACTAGTTTGACTTTCGAAATGACAAAATTTCTTTGGAAATGAAGAATTTAATATATAAATGAATGCCGGATTATAACTTAAAATTTATGTTCATTTCTTTCTAATTGAATGCCCAAATATCCATTAAATTAATTATAGTAAAAAGAATTGGCTCAATTTCAAACATACGTATAATAATTATATTTTCGGTCATTATCAGCTTCCAGTGCAAGTATAATTTCACATTCACCTACTTTTTTTCTTAAAACAAATTAGAAAAGAATTTATTTGACTTCCTTAAAAAGTGTTTCTCCACCACCAAGAATACAAATTTAAATTCCACAAAATATATTATTTTCCTCAATAGCGCAATCTCACCACATCAATCGAACCTTATAACCAATTTACATATTTATGTATATATTCTGATTCTCCTTTTATTTTGCATCCTTTTAACTCGAAAAAAAAAAAACATAATTTATATTATGCTTTACGACAAATTTACATATTTGATACAATTTAACTTTATATAATTTTCATAACCAGTCAAAAAAAAAATAAAAATAAAATTTTATGACATTGTATATTAACACATAAAAAAAAGGATAAATAATTATTATTAATATAATATCCTTTCAATTTGCAAAATCCTTTTTGACACTAAATTTAATAATCTAATCACTTTATTATCGAATATCAAAAAAAAAATTTTCAGACAAACAAAAAATAGGATATAAATTTTAAGGATATATAAATAATATTTTTTTTTTGTTGTCTATATTTACATATATATGTCATTATATATACACATGCACACATATAAGTATTTATTTATTTTTACGAAACTTTTCATTTGGAAGATGTAAAAATGTGCGTTGAAAGGATAAAAAGTATTCCCGCTGTTTTGGGGATTGTATATTTTTCATTTCACATTTTAGATGGAAATTTTATTTCAAATGTGATTTTTTTTTCCCTTTTAATTCTGCTCTGTGTGTATTTATACGTGTGTATTTATATATATATATAAAAAAACAAGAAAATTTAGTGTTTAAAAGGAGCTAAATGGATTTAAAGGTTATTTTTTTCTAGCTCTGTTTACGTCCAATTGTGTTTTTCGTCCTCGATGTTTTATTCAAAAATGGTTTTTGATTTTTATATAAAAAATAATTTTATGGCGCGAAAATCAACAAATTTTTCTTTTTTTTTTTTGCATATTTTTTTTGTTTTTGCAAATTGATTTTTCATGTTTTTTTACAAAAAAAAAGATAGACATATAAAAAGAGGAAAATTCACATTTATGACCTTCCAGGTGGTAAATTTTTTCAAGTTTTTTTGTTGTTGGTAAATTTAGCACAATTTTCAACAGGTCAATGACATGAAATGAAAAATTATGCTGTTGATTTAAAATGAAATTTTCATATTAAAATTCATTTTTGTTTACATTTTTAGTTTTTAAAACTTAACAAAAAAAAAAAACAAATCAATTTACATAATTATTTCCTGTCTTATTTTAAAACGACAATATTGTGTAGAACAAATTTAAGTCTTTGCCCTTATTAATTTTGGTTCTACAATAAAAAATGAACAGAAAACTTATTTTTTTTTCCTAAAATTGACTCAAACATTTTCCTGTTTTCCCAAAAAGAAAAATATTATATTTTTTTTCTTTCATCTTAATATTTTTTTTTTCTCTACAAAAAAAAAAATGATATAAAAAATTTAAATAAATATAATTTTCTTTTTACAAAAAGTTTTTCCCTCTTCATAGTTTCAATTAACTCTGAATTTTACAAAAATTTGTTTCTATAGTAAAAAAAAAAATCGAAATTTTTTTTATATGAAAAACTTTATTGAATGTTATTAAAATTTAAGGAATTTTCTTTGGTCCTTGCCAGGAAAAATCTTTTTCAACTTTCTAAAAAAAAAAAATATCTACATTGTTTTTTCCTATGTTACCATCAATTATTCAACAGCCACTTTTAAAATTACAAGAAAAATCAATTAGACGACAAGTTGCAATCTTGAATATTAATCAGAATTTTGTATAATGTGTATAAAAAAATAAAGTTTGATGTAAACTTTATGAACCAAAAACTAGAATATTTAATCAGGATTATACATAAAATTTAATTTGTATATGGAATGATATGGAAGTCCTTTCTTATAAGGTTTTCAACGGAAAAATTACATCATAGAGTAAGGAAATAAATTTCATTTTTCATACAAGAAAATAAGTATAAAATTTTACTATTAAGAAAAATTAATTTTTTGAAAATGGTTCTAAAAATATTATTGTTTGTTATTTCAAAAATTTTATTCATTATACCAACCATTTTTTTTTTACTTTTTAAGTATTGATATAACTTTAAGAAAAATTTCTACCAAAATAATGTATTAAAAAAATCCTTAAAAATTAAATCCCAAAGGAATGCTTACATATTTTTCTTTTAAAAAGGAAAATTTCTAAACATGATAAAATTGTAAACACAAAGCTTCTATACCAATTTGCTATAATATTCAAAAATTTACTGGGGCACCTGATGCAGCTGCGAAACCACCATTATAATATTATATTCCTTTATATGTTACCCAAATAAAAAAAAGGATATTGTGGAAATTTACTTCGTTTTTTTTTATGCTATAATGTTTCCCAAGGAAACAATTTTCACTTTAAAAGTAAAATGGTTTCCTATTATATGTTTACTTCTCTTCTCTTTGTATTTTTATTTCAATTTCCTAGACAAGCGATGGGCTTTCATTTTTACAATTTAACAATTTTTCTATTTCGATTTTCGTTTTTCGTTTTTTTTTTATGAAATGGATTATTTTTTACTATGTTTTTTTTTTTTGTAAAAGTGTTTAGCATAAATTTTATATTTTTTTACGATTCGTACAATTTCATTATTTTTTTTTTTTTTGCTATTTTAAATGACTGTAATGGGAAAATCTGTCTGTTAAAAATGTAAAAAAAAAAACGTAAATTGTGAATTATGTAAAAATGCAGATTTATATAAAAAAAAATATATCAGTTTTTTTGCAATTTTACTTAAGCGGTTTTTTTTTATTTATTTGTTTGCATTGGAAAAATTTTTCTATGTATAATATTTTTCATCTCTATTTACACCATGTTTGTGGCATCCCTAATGTGGTTATTACAGAGTTTTCTTTTTTTTATCCTGATCCTGAAGGCAATTTTTTTTTTTAAAACTGAGATTTGTAGTTTTGTGGTTGATACAAAAAACCTTAAACCAAAGTATTTTTTGTTATTAGGGAGAAACTTTTGGTATACAAACAATTTACGGTTTGGTAGTAATATTTAGTATATTTTATATAGTTTCTTAGCTTACAATAATTGAGAAATTAAAAAATAATAATAAATTTATTATAAATTTTCGAAATATTTAAGAAAATCGCCAACATTTAAAAAAAAATTCGAAAAATCAAGATAAAGTTGAAGAGGTCTGATAAAATTTCAAAGCTAAGCTAAAATATTTATAATAAATTAATCAAATTAAAAATCTGTGTAAGATAAATTTTGGTGAATTCTAGAAATACTTGTAAAATTGTAGTAATTTCGGTCCACATTCATTAAAATATGATTTTTCTCAAAATAATGAAATACAAAAACCCCATCTTACGGTAGTTTTATATGTATCATGACCTCGGACCACAATATATGTCTGATGTACATATATTGGCACAAAATGCCTTTTTTTATTTAAATCACTTTACCCTTAAAAATAAAAAGTTACTAAAAGGGTGGCAAATGATAAAAAAAAAAAGCTTTTAACTAATTAGATTTTTTTTTTTGCAATTTTCTAGTTGAAAGTTTTCCAGGATTTTTTTTTTATAATGAATAATGATTTTTTTTTTTAATTTTTAAATTTTTTTTGGAACAAAGTTGCACAATAAGGAAAATAAAATTGTATATTCATTTTTTTTTTATTTTAAATTTACTTAAAAACTTGAAAATTCTAATTTAATTTTCTTACCGCAAACACAGAAAAAAGTATGTATGGAAAAAATATAATGTATATAAGAAAAAAGTTAACAATTAATTACAAAATAAATTAAAAATTGAATGCAGTTGAAAATCCTTTTTTATTTTATGTAATTAAAAAAAAAAGTTCTTGCTTCTACTTTTGTGTCTAAAAACTGTGAAGTATTTTTACGAAAATAAAATTGATGTTTATGAAATTATTGTAATAATAAAATTGTTTTTTATAGCAAAACTGTAAGTCATGAGGTGATTCAAATTTAAGAGTATTGGCAGGATCACTGATTTTTACATTTCTAAGTGCAATACATATTTTGATTACAATATCAAAATATATTTTGATTACAATATATTGTACATTTCATTTAATCGATTAATAGTGGGATTACTCAGAAATAGGAGTAAATTGGTAAATGAATTAGTTATTGTTATACAAATAACCATTTAATTTTTATGGTTTTTACAAAAATTTACAAAAATTAATAGAATTTTTCGATATAAAAAAATTACATAACATAAAATTAACCTTTTGCCAAAAAATACTTAATACACCCTAAAACAAACTGTTATAGTATATATTTGGTAGTTATGTAACCTAATTTTTGTTTTAGGGCGTACAATATCTAGAATTTATTTAAGAATTCGTGACAATAGCTATACATCGGGCTGTTGTGCCGAAAGATAAAGAAAATACTAAGGTTAAATAAGTTTTGTCTGAGAATTTTTTTTATCCTTTGCCAAAAGTATTAGATCTAATCAAACAATCTCTATATATAGAGAATAGAGATTCATTTAAAAGGACGAATGACAAAAGATATAAATTTTAAATTGCGTTACTACAAGTTGCAACCATTATTCCCACTTATTACTAAAACCTTTTTAAATAAACCTAATTTTCGGTTCAAAAATTTGAATATACAATCTTAAATATAATTCAAATGTTTACCATAATTTTTGTATGTCAAAAAACTGTTTATTACTGACTATATATAATAATTTAAGAAATTGCCTAACAAAATCAATCAATAAATCATACTCCATAAAAAATGTTAAAGTGAAATCTAATACAGATATTTTTTCGTTGATAAATTTAAAATATTTTATGTTAAAAAAATATTCGTATACCAAAAAATAAAAAAAAAACATAAATATAAAGTTTGGTATGCTCGAATCAATTTTATCCATACGCTTGAATTGTTTTTATAGAATCAAAAAAGAAAAAAATTCACATGATTCTTTTTTATATTTAATATTTAAATAATGGTGTGTACGATAACGCAACGTCGACAACGTGAATAAATATACAATTCAATTTCCAAGACTAGGAAAAGGATTTCTTTCAACTTTATACGTACAGAAGAAATATTTCCGTAAAATTTTTCTCAAAAAAAAAAAAAAAGTAATAGAAATTTTAATAATAAAAAATTCATATCGTACAGAATATGATCAAAATAACAAGATACAAGATATATATCTAGGCACCCATCAATTGTGACTCCTTCTTTGAATTTTTATTCTTTTATAAATTTTTTGCTACGCTTTACATCATCATCGTCGTATATTTTTTTATTCCCCATTCCACAAAAATATACACTAAAAGCTTTACCAGAAAATGTAAAAACATTCAATAATGCGTAAAGTTCAAGTTCTTGTATTTCACTTCTGTTTTTATCAGTTTTGAAAGGATAATAATGGATACGGAGATTGTTATATGTACTCCTCTATATCGTATGCTCTACTTCTCTACTATATATAGTAACATAATATGTTCAATGTCTGTTATGTACCTAGTAATTCGCGGAGTAATTGAGACGACACTAATTCGATTTCACTGTTGCCTTTTCTATATAATATTTTTGGTATATTTGTTATTGTACCATTTAGTCGCAAGAGATATTTTTTTTTTGCTGTTATGGTTAACAAGGAAATTTTTTATTTTTTTTTTTCTTGTGTTAACCGGATAAAAATTCAAATATTTTAAGTAATTTAATGAACTATACCAAGTCACGCTTTTCTTGAACAAAAAAAAAAAAAAAGATGTATAAAAATGTGTGTATATAAGTTGATAAGATTAAAATAATTGTCTTTCATTTTTGTTGAGGTTATTTACAGCAAAAAATTTTTATTTTGTCAGTTGATGGTTTAAAATTAAAGTATACTTTTCTATTTTTGAGAATATATGTATATGAAAATGGTGGTTAGATGGAAATTTAAAATTGTGCGTATACATTTTAAAAGCATCATAAATATAAATAGACTATTATTGGTTACCTGGTATTCTTATTTATCTAGGACTGTAGGACAAAACAGTGGAAGAACTGAAAAATTATATAGATAGAAAAATGCAATTACAGTCTACAAAAATTTAGTACATAATTGTATTTATTCACTTTGTTCATAAAACATAAAGGTATGTGGTTGATTTAAAAGAGGTAATTTTTTCTCTATTATAATTTTTACTGCTTAATATCACATAACCAAGCAATGCACTTAAATTTCAATTTTATTATTATTAATTAATATTTTAGAATTCCATTTTATTTATAAATGAAATCATAAATGATTTATAAAGGAATAGAATATATATTTATAATTTTCAATTACAGATATAAGCAAAAACAATGAAATAAACTGAATTTTGACATAAAAATAAAATTTCAATCTCGTTAATATTATAGAGAATTTCAATCTCGTTAAGATTATAGCATAAATACTTAACTTTCCTATTCAAGAATATAATTTGATGGGAGTTAACAGACACTTTTGGGAAAGATTTCATTGATTTCATTGATTACAAATAATTGAGTCTTGAAATACTTGATCAAATTTTTCATTGGAACATGATTGGTCCAATAATTTTATTTCTAATTAAAGGACTTCTATTTGTATGAAGTATTTATTATTAACCCTCTGCAGGTTATTGGGAATTGTTATTTCGTATATGACTAAGCGTTGACAGATTGTATATTTTGTAAACAAACCCCTGCATTCTCTAAATATATCAGTAATTATAATAAAATTTTAAGTCAGTCAAATAATTGAGTTCAGCTAATTCCTTTTATGCAATAAATCTCACTGCAAATTAACTACATCCCAAAAAAAAAAACAAGGACATTTATTTTTCAAGTTTTTTTAATAAACCTTATAGTATAGCACAAAGTAATTCGAATCTATTTCATATATTTAATTTATATTATCATACAAAAAAAGAAACTTCAAACCACAAACAAATTTATTTTTTTATTTTTTATAATTCCTTTTCCCTTGAGGACACAAATCATTTCCAGTTTTTAAGTAACACAGAGCCACCATATATAGTCCCCAGACTCTATCTAAATCTTCTTAAATTTTTGTGTAAATAAAAGAAACATTGAAATATATTTCCGAAAAGACAAACACATGAATCCTTGTTAAAACAATATATTTTTCCTTTCTTGTTTTTTAAAAACCAAAAAACAACATAATATAAAAAAATTGTTTTAATCCTTGACAATATAATTTTTTCTTCTACTATTTTATGTTCTTTGTCAATTTTTATTTTTAGTTATAATATAAATTTTGCACTTAAAGCTCTAGTGTTCCGAATAAGATGATGCCGAGAGTGTATTGTATATATAATGCGGCTTTTAAGGATAATATATTAAAAACTGGTTGTGTATTTAATAGAGTAAATTTTAGATTTAAAGTACAAATTTTTAAGGAAAAAGATATATGCAATTTTTTTTTTTTAAATATATCCTTAAGGATAATTTTTTTTTTAAGTGTAATTTTTCAATTCAGATAATGATGAAGTTTTTAATTTTGAATTTATAAATTTATGATATGCTTAAGGATATTTTTGAAAATTATAATTAGAACATAAGAGATGAGATTTTTAAGGAAGTGAAAATATCAGAATTTTTATGATGATATAAGTAATTAAATTAGTGCTGTTTTTTTGAAGTATATTACATATATTTTTTTATATAAATCTTGGTATGAAATTAAATAGTGAAATAGAAATTTAATTCTATTTTGTGGTATATAACTTTATGTATTTAATTGGTATAAATGAAAAATATATAAATTACATTCCACTCAGTATTTAAATATTTAGCTATTGATGTAACTTAGAATATCAATTACATTTGAAAATATATATTACATAAAAATAATTTTTCGGAAAATTTCAGTTTAAAATAACGATTTTTCGTAAATTCCAATAAATTTTATTTTTTTTTTAAATTTTATTAAGGAATCCTAAATAATAAATATTGTATTTGAAATATATTTGAGTATTTTCCCTTAAAACGTAAATTTCCTGGAGAATGCTGGCAAAATTTTAGTCAAATTAATGAAAATTCAAAAAAAATTAAATATCTTAATACTTAATAAAAGAAAAACGTCTGATGGTTATTTTCATGATTTTTCTGAAAAAAGAACTAATCCTTTATACAAAAAGGTAGTATAGAATTATAATATTTATTTATTTATCGAAATCTGAAATGATAGAATAATATTTATATACCAAATTTTTGTCAAAATTAACATACTCTTTACTTTTTCATAAATTTTTTCTACATTTCATTTTCAACATTACTGCAAAAAGTAGTATATCAGGATTTATATTTATTATACATAAATAGTTAAATCGACTTGACTTTATGTGCCTTAGATTTCCATATATAAATTTTCCAAATTTATTTCAAAAGGATCAATTACCATAAGATTTATATTCCTTTTTGGTGCACACAAATTATTGAATAATATACTGAACAAAAAATTTACCATACATATTCATATAATCCTCTTATGACTATTATTTTTAATTCGAAACTATAATCTTCTATATTGGATCAAGTAAACTTTCCTTGACCAAAATTTTAAACTTTTACAAAAACAAATAAGAACCAATTTATTTATATATAAAAAATAATATTTAATTCATTTAATTAAATAAATATTTTTTCTTCAAATTCAATGAATTCAAAATTTTATTATTTTAAACTTTTATAAAAATTTATTATTTATTTTTCAAATTCTTTAAATTAGTTTAATAGACGGAAAAGTATTAAAATGATTTAATTTTATCCCTTTAGGGTTGCAAAAAAATTCAATTTTTTCCATTCCCATAGAAAAACTTTCTCTACTCAAAAAAAACTTTTCTATGGAAATTGCATTTTCATTTAAAATAATCTGCAGAAATTCATCACAAAAAAAAACGTTAGATTGAATATAATTTTTTTTTTTGGCTTCGAAAGTTGAAACAAATTTGCTTTTGGAGAGATCAATAGAAAACTTTAAACTCTCGCCAAGACACAAAAAAAAAAAGATTGTATAAAAAAACTTTTCATACAATTATTTCTCAGATTGGGAGAAATGACATTATTATTTCTAGGATAATTTTTATTTCAAGCATAATTCTAACAAAGAAATTATGAAAGTTTTCATTTTCATTTTCATTTTGTTATTAGAGAAAAACAATGTTCAATTGGAGAACAAAGAAATGGAAAATTTTCATTAAAGAAAATAATTATTCATATTATTGAACTTATATAAAGTTTTTAACAAACGTTGATAATTATTATAAATATTTCAAGTGGGAAATCTTGAAGGATATTGACTTAAATTTCTTCAGTTTGTATTAGTGTCAGACATTAAAATAATTTTTAGTTTGACTATTAAAAAATGTCAATTTGTTATTTAGAGTTAACCAATTAACAGAGATCTTGTTATGTGCTAAATTTCAGATTTTTACGAAAGTTGGGAAAATTTAATTAAAAATATCGGATAATGATTTAAATATTATTTTAAAATTTTTGCGTAAAGATGAGGGAAAAATATTTCTAGTCATAAAAAATTTAAAATTTTCTAGTTTTGTTGGTAACAATTTTGATTTTCAAAACTAAAATTAACTACCTTAATTTATAATTTCTCTTAATATATTTTATAATTAGAATTTCACCAAGATTTTTAACCCTAAATTTATGTAAATTTATTATTTATTTTAAAGATTATAAAATATTCCAACAGAAAAATTAAGCAATTACAATTCTTCCCAAAAGACTACAAATATTCGAACTCTCAGAATAATATTTAAACATTTTAGAGTATAAAATCTTAATTAATTAATCAGAACACAAAATTAAACCAACAAGAAAATTATTATATTCGAATATTCTGGTATATTATACCATTATAGAATATAATAATAAGAAAAACGTAAAAGCAAATATTTAACTTACAAATTAAAAATGATATTAGATATGCAAATTTAAACGCCTTCATTTCATTTTCATCTTTTATGCTTAAAAAAAAATAAAATATTTCGAACCAAGAATTTTTAATTATTTGTTAAAAAAAATAAATAACGCCTTACCATAGTTACCACCCATCCCGGCATTAAAATTTATTAAAAAAAAAATTCCAAAATTTTTTTTTATTGTATTTTTGGTTATGTGTATACGGATCAGAGAGAACGAACATTAATTCCGTAACAAACATATATATTCAATTCTGTCAGGTTTATTATTCTACCTAAAACATCTTATAAATGTCAAAACTAATATTTGTTCAACAAGGAAAAATTATTTTACACGAAATTTATATTATATTATTTTTCATTATAAATTTGATACATTACGTACTAGTATAACAACAAAAGTATATACAGCATTAGCAGCTTAGCAACATTGAAGTACTTTTCAAAAGGATATATAGAAATGAAATATATATATAGACATATATAATAAGGAGTACCAGAAAAAAGGACTCAATGTAAACAATTAACTGCTGCTTCATAATATAAACAGAAAAATATTTTGTATGATGCTCTTGTGAAATATTATTTTCCATTTAATTCATTTTATAACTTCCTTGAACTCATATATCCTCTAGCCCAACCAAACCTCCCACAACACTTGAAGCAGAGAAAATTGATATAATTATATGTGTACAATGAGGAATAATATTATAATAAAATACAAAGGAGTATAGCATAAATTAAGGTGTATAAAGTAAAGTAGTTCTTACACGATCAAATAATACTGTCATTAATTGAAATACTGCAGCCACTCCACTGTTCTTATACAGGAATATATAGAGATATTAAAGAAAGATATTGAAGAATTGCCATTATGTAAGACTTAATATTTATCGTATTAAGGGAGACGATGTATAATTTTTCAATATTCTTAAATAATGGGTCAATGAAACCGAGAAAAAGGCAGCTATATGAATGATATATCCAAAACTTATATGAAATATTGATGTTATTTAAATTACTTTTATGGTTACCAAGAGATAGGTTCCATCAATAAAGGCATCAATAGTGATCAGTCCTCATAATATTTAACGTGAGGTATGCAAATGTTCGTTTTTATCGCCAGTCCATCGCACTTTATTTGCAGCCTCATTGTAAAATTATTCACAACTTATGATGTATTCTTTTAGCGATTTCATTACAGATAGTATTTCTGCTCATGTAAGAACCGCTCAGGACCTAATATTCCTTTTTAATACCAGAAATTAAATAAATGCTTTCAAAAAATTGTTCACCCTCTAAATTTTTTTCTTTTTAAAATTATACTTATTATTGTTTTAGTTATTTAAATGCAAATAATTTTCCAAAATCAGAATATCCTTCAACAACAACAAAAAAAAGGTGCTAATATTCATCCATTGTTTTTCTGGGAAACTTAACAAAATAAAAAATACGAAAAAAGATTTCCATTTTAAAAGAGACTCACACACAAAAAAATATAAAGATCTTTTTATCCGCTTTGCGACATTTTAAAGAACGATTTTACCTAATTTAATTTAATTTTCCATTATTTTTGTCTTCATTTTCCCCAAAAAAAAAAATATATAATTCCTTTTTGTATCTTTGTGTATCTGTTCGCGTATTCCTTTTACTAATCGCTGGGAGATGAGTTGAAATTTTCGATAGCAGATTTTTTTTTTTTTTATAATAATTTTCTTATTTTGCTTTTGGTTTAGATGTTTACCAGGACGAAAATGAAATGAAAATGAAAGTCAAAATTATTATACAAGAAAATTTTGAACTATGGGTGGAATAAAAACGTATGATGTATGTATAAGTATATATAAGAAAAATGAAAATCTCAATTAGAAAAGATAACAATTTTTTGTTGAACTAAATAAAGTAAAAGGTTTCGTTTCTCCAGTTTTGTGATGACGGTTGTTTTTGTGAAAGGGGCGAGATTTTTCTTTTTCTTTTTTTTTAATTTTAAATGAGATTATCTTAAAGAGGGTAGATGGGTATTTAAGAAAAAAAAATTATAATATCTGTGATTTCTACTTCTTTAAAAGGATATGTTTTTGTAGGTTGCTACTGGTTGCGAGGGTTTATTATTTTGTTAATTTTTTTTAAGGATATTTACAATGAGTAATGTGATTTTGACAGATTTCTGTATTGCGGATTCGAAATTAAAAGGAAATTTAGAAGAATTATAATTAGATTGTTATGATAATGCAATTTTTTTTTTCGATTGATATTATGTTATTGTGTTACAGTATCATTTAAATGCAATTTTTCTTGGGGTTAAAAATGATTATAGTAATAAAATAAGCTTTGAAAGGATAAGAGCTTGTCTATAGCAATTAATGTCATACCGTTGATATAAATGAAGCCCCTTTGATCAATATTTCATTTTCGCTTTTCTCTTTTTGATTCAGAAATGTTGCGAAATTTAAATATTCAATAGATTAGATTATTCTAATAATCTAAGCCTTTGTCTATAGAAATATAATACTGTGCCATTACTGGACTCGCTTTTGTTGATAAACGGTCATGGGAAAAGTGCGAACTAAATGGGGAATTTTCATTATAATAAAATCATCAAATACAATCAAATAAATATGACCCTATAGACAGCACATATTATATGAATTATGTTTTTACTATAAACATATTTCATGAATTATGTCTTTACTATATTTTAGTTTGTACTTTTTTTTCCCATTTATCAAAAAAATCGAGTCAAGTGATAGTATTTCTATATACAAAGTCTAAACTAAATTATCGTCTCTTTTTGATACTCAATTTCGTTCTTAAACCAAAAAATCCAATCAAAATGCAAAACAAAAAATTGACATTTTTTTTTTGTAAAATGAATTTAAATGGAATTTCTCAAAAAATTGTTATTCTTTTATTCAATTTTTATTAATTTCTCAAAAAAAAGTAACGAAAAACTTAAAAAAGAAATTATATTTTCAATTTTCTTTTATAGTTTTTCCAATTTTTCTCTTATTTCACCAATTTATGCATAGAATATTTTCATATTCCTTAAAGGTCGAAACTTTTTATTGTGTGTCGTCCTCAAAATTGGAAAACTATAATAAATTTAAATTATATTCTGCTTTTTATTTATTTATTTTTGTCATCCAATGACAACAAATTTTCAAATAATTTGTTATTCTAACCAAAAAATAAAATAAAACAAGAAACAAACTATCAAAACATAGCAAGAAACAATTTTCCGCCAGGCCAACAAACCACTCAAGTGAAAATTTTCATATTTATACGAAAAAAAACAACAATAACAACTAGGTATCTTGCATGCATTCCTTTACAGGATTTTTGTTTATCCAAAACATAGCGCAATAGATTAAATAAAAGTTTATGATAGTTTTTTTTTTTCTTTGTTTTACCAAACTTAATTGGAAAAGTTTTTCAATTTTAATTAAAATAAAAATAAAGATAGAAAGAAAAAAAAAGGATATTTTAATAGATGATTTACACACAAACAAAAAATAATTTCTTTTAACATGCCATTGTCCTTCCAACAAGAACCAAAAAAAGTATATATTTTATATTTTGGAAAATCCATTATTTTATGTATAACAAAACTAAAAAAAAAAAAATTTCCAAAAAAAGAAAGTTTTCGTTAAATTAAAAAAAAAATTAAGAAAGTTTTTAACCAAAAAAAAAAGTAAAAAATTTGTGAAAATATCAGAAAAATAATTAATTTTTTTGAGAAACTAAAATACTTTAATCCATCTTGTACTATACCGTTGATATAAATTTTACTCTGATTTTCCTTGTATTTTCTTCTTGTCACAAAAAGAAAAGTTGAAATTTACTTTAATTTATCAATGTCAAAAAATGTGGTCCAGAATATACTAGATGAACAAAATTGATACAAAAAATAAAGGATCTATAAATCTGGTGAAGAAAAAAAATTTTTTGACGATCTCAGAAGGACAACATTTTTAGTTTCAATGCTTGATGGTTTTTTTTTTTGGTATAGTGATTAATGAATAATATATTGAATTGAATATACGTAAAATTACAAAAGATTTTAAGTATCACAATTTACGTTTTGTATCAGAATTGTAGAAGTTGTAGGAAATCCTTTTTTTGGAAATCTTCAATTTCTCAAAAATTGTAACGAATAAGGGAGAAATATTTTATAAATTCATTTTTGAAGTTCAATTAAATTTTTTCTTCTATAAATTTTAAATCATATTCCAATTTTTTTTTTTCATATCAAATTAATTTTGATTTACATTTTCCTCCTTTCCTATGAATATACATACATACTTTTTTTTAAATTTAAGTAAAATAGATTTTTTCCCCGAATTGAAGACGAATATTGAAAATAGAGTGAATTTTAATCTTCAAATGGTATTGAATTCTGAAAATTAAAGTTTAAATATTCAATAGATTGGGAAAATATGAAAATATCTGTGACAAGAAATATACATATGTATAGGGAAAACACATATATGTCAGAAGGACGGAGGAATTTGACTTAAAAACTCAAATATGACTTGAGAAGAAGAACAATTTCAAATGTAGGAATTTTACTCGAATAAAGACGTTAACTAACACAATTTCAAGCCTCTTCATCATATTTTATTTACAAATCCTTAAAACTTTTAATAATATATAAAACGTATTATACTTTAAATTTTCTTCATTTTTTTTCTTTTAAATTCACTAAAAAAAATTGTTGCTGTTTGTTTATTATTATTTGTTGGTCTTTTTATACCGCATTAAAACTCATAAAACATTGAAAGTGATAACGAAACATATCCACATCGAAGAAAAAAAACTGTTCCAAGCCCATAAACTTTCATTCTCCCCTGAGAGTCCTAAGGGTTGCTTATAACATTTGACATATGAAAAATACAACCTTTCTTTTCTCTGTTATCCTTACAGCAACCAAAACAAAAGTTTTAGTTTAATACTATATAAAAAAATTTCAAATTCTTGTAAGGATAACAGCAACAACAATATTCTATTACATTTTATATCTAGCAAAATAAATTACCAGATCCTTTTTTTTTTGTGCACACCAAAAAAAAGTTTTTCATTTTTTGTTTTGTTTTCAAGAAAACAAAAAAAATAGAATAAAGATTGATGAATTATTGATAGCTTCTGATTGTGTCACTTTTCATAGTGCAAAATTGTTCTATATGTTTTTTATTGTACGAGTAGTTCGATAGCAACAACAATAACCAACAAAATAAATAAATAAAAACAATTTTCATTTGTCCCAATAGGGAAAACTCTAAAAGCAATAAATTTAACAGAAAAATAAAATAATGTTATATAGATAAAGGAGAACAACACCAAGGATATTAAACTTTTATTAGTTTTTCTCCATTTTCTTTTTATTTCTTTTATTTTCTATTTAATAATTTTTATATATATAGATTTCTATCAATTACTTACTTTTTTGTGCGGGGTGGGTAAGGTAGTAGGAGTAATATAGGTGGAAAAGTACAAAAACTTATTTTATTTTAAAAATTTTTTTACTTTTACTGCCCACGGATATTAAAAGCAATACTTTAAGTTAGAAATGATATATAAGATTTGTTAGTCAAAAAAAATAGAGAAGGATATGAAAACTTTATCCTGTAAGCAATAGTAATCGGAGAAATCCTTTTCTTTTAAGATTATCAAAGAAAAAAATAAGAAAGTAAGTAAAAAAACCGTCAAACTTTTTCTTTTTTTTTTTGTTAAACTGTCCTTAAATGTCAGTGAAGGAGAAAAGAGTTTTTCAAAAAAAAAAAAAAATGAAAATTTAACTATATTATAGAAAAACTTTTTTTCTTTGGCGGTAAAGTTTTCCGTGTAAATAAAGGACATTGAAAAAGGGATTTTCTTTATACATAGTGCAAAAAAAAAATAAATAAAGTTTTTAATTTAAGATGAAACTAATACATTACATAAAAAGCATAAGTTTCTTGAAAAAGATTTTTTCTTCCAAAAATTTCAGGTGTTATTTATAAGTGATTGTCACAAATTGTCACTTTTTAGAAAGTTAAAAGTTTTCTCTGCTTTAAAATTGCATCATTTAAAAAATAAAAAGAATTATAAGGACATTTCATTTTTCTTCAAATTTATTAAAGGAATTCATCATTCGTTCATTAGCAAACAAAAAAAGGGAACAAGTTAATTTATAATTTATTTATGTAATTTCTCATATTTTATACCCTAAACATAATGTTGTTGACATAATTCATAAAAAGGACATTTTTTCCTAATCATCTCTTCACTTTTTATTTTAGGTTTTTTTTTGTTTTCTCCATCAGTAATAATAATTACGTTTATTGGGGGTAATATAACAAAAACTATTAATTTATAAATATCCTGTGGTAATCCTTATTATATTTAATATTATGTATAGTTTTTGGCTATTTATAAAGTATATATATATACAGTGTTAAAACACATTTTCTTCATCTGGGTGATGATAATTCTTAGCCTCAAAATTTTATGTATACATTTATATTATATAATATATATGTACATAAAACCGCATAGGAAATTTTCTAGATGACGAAAAAGATCATCCTTTTGTTGAAAACTTAAATATATATGTATACATATAAATTTTCTCATACCCATATTTGAGTAAAGGCAAATTTGAGGTTAACACAATGTATAAAATCAACAAAAATGAATATTATTCGATAGAAAATTTCCTTCCAAGGTTATATGGAATAGGCTGTATTTATTATGGGTGGGTAAAATAAAATAAAATTTATATTTTCTTGTTTATGTTTTTTTCAGTGGGAGAAGAGGGAGTTATCCATAGTCATTATATAGCTATATAGCTTATACTTATTTATATGTACATATATTTTTGATAGTTATAAATTATGTACGTATATGTAGATTTGAATATCTTGTAAACACCATAAATCCTCTCAGGGTTATCCTTTTTTTTTTATTATTGCTATTATAATAATATTGCAGAGTAGCTCATCTATATTGTTGTTGTTGTGTATTTATGGTAAAGGGCATTGTGATAAAGTGCTGACGACTTAAGGATATAAATATTATACAATATTAAGTATTGAGGATGGAAATATATGAAAATGACACTTTAATATTTAAATATTAACTTTAAAAAATATTTAGTTGTATTTTTAGTTATAATAAAAAATTCGTAGAATTGTATTAGTCAAAAATTTCACATCAATTTAAGATAATTGGAAAATTAAATAAGAATTTTATTTTAAATTTCCAACTTTTACTTTTGAAAATTAAGTTAAAGTTTTTGTAAAAATGTCTTTTTAAATATTAAATTAATTTTTCTTTCGATATCTCATAAATTATTTTCAATTATATCTTAAAGGAATTTGAGTTGTACGAAGTAACACAAAAAGCCTGAAATAAAAGATAAAAAATATGAATTGAAATTTTCATTGTACAAGTTACAACATAATTTATCGTTTCCACAAATATTTTATTTAATTAATTTCGATTAGTATATTTTGATATATTTTTACTAAATTTATTTATATTTAGAGTATTGAGACTTATATTTATTCCCACTGGATATTGTAAAGTAAGAAATTTAAAAATATATGTGCAAAAACTGAATAATTAATTACAATAATTTCAAACTATTTCTTTTTCTATTTAAACGAGCTACAATTTTCCAAAAATTCTTATTTACTTATATTTAGTTGATAATTAATTTAATTAATTTTGATCAAACATCAAATATTTAAAAAATATATATATTTAAATTGCATAAATCTAATTTTCAAAAAACAACATTTAATTATAATCCCTTGTTAAAAAAAAAAAAAAAAACCGACATCCTTATAAATCCATAAATAATATATTTACATATATAAATTTTATATTATTCATCATCAATTTAATTTAAATTCTAACTCATAAATATTTATATAAAATTGACTGTGTGGAAACATCGCTTTTTCCAAGCACAAAATTCAAAAAAACAAAAATGTGGTAAATCAATTTTCTACCCTTCTACTATATAATCTTTAAACCAAAAAAAAAAAATAGAGGGTGTTAAATGTGAATTATTCATGGTAATAATAATCAATTCTTTTGATATAATTTCATTTTTGGGAAATAAAATGAAAAACTTTGTAAACGATGTAATTAGATGAGATGAAGATCATTTTAAATATTCTTGCCGCAAGGAATCATTTTTAATATTACCTTGACTTAATTTTTTTCATTCAAAAATAAAATATAACAAAATTTTCATAATATATCTTATTATCATAATTATATTCAAAAGTTTTCAACATCTTAAATTTTATATTACATATATATATGTATATGTTTACCTATATTATGTATATAAATATTATATACAAAATTTAAAATGAAGAAGAAAAACTCTAAATTTAGTAAAAATTTTTTTTTTTGTAACCAAAATTGTTGAAAAAAAAAGTTTGTTTTCAAAATTTTATAAAATTTTGTCTATGTTTGATTAAAGGACACTTTTAGTTTTGAAGTACTTCTTTTTTCTACATTTTTTCTTTTGTATTGGAGAAAAGTTTGAAAATTAATTTGGAAACAGTTCCTTATTAAATTCTGAAATTTATAAGTGGACATTTTTTCATAAAAATTTTCAAAAGTATAATTTAAATTTTTTAATTACTAGAATTTTTAAAGAGAATCTTATTTGATAAAAATATATTCAGAATTAATGATTGGCAGACTTTATTAGTACTAGAAGAGGAAGTTTAGTGGTACAGAATACACAAAGTTTTTAAGTACAGGTAAAAAATCAAAAACTTTAAATTTCCATGAAAATGTTTAAGTAAATTGTTTGTTAATGAAATAAATTATCGTTTTTTTTAGACTAGAATTCAAAATTTATGGTAGACTCTAAATACTGTTTTAATTATAATACTATACAACTTTAAAAATATCGAGAAGACTTTAAGTAGTTCTAGTAATACATATGACACAAATTTCGTTAGTCAGTCTTGAATCCAAAATATTATTTAAGAACATCTACAAAACCAATAGACATAAAATCCTTTTTATAGCTTTAACTCTTTTCCATATTTTTTGCAATCTACGAAAAAATTTATTCCTTTTAGAATTTCCTTATATTTTTTCTACATCAAATAATCAAATGAAAAGATTGCAAAAAAAAAAAATAAAGAAGTAATGATAAAAAAACGAGAAAAGATTTTTATTTAATTAGCACCCAAGGGGATTATCGTCAGCAAGTGTAAGCTAAAAAGGAAAAATGTCCTTTAATTCCATCTTTTTTGGTGTACTATGTTCACTATCTTTAACTTTTTCTACCAGATATTTTTTTTTATGCTGAGTACATTAAACGAATATGAAAAAAAAAAGGATTTAAATAATTTTTCCAGTTGAAATAAAAAATAATTTTCGGTTTTTTGAATAAAAATTATAATTCCGAGATGCTAAAAATGATTAGAAGAATTTTACAAGAACTTTTTACTGGAATATTAATTATGATTTAAGTAGTTTTAAAAAAACGCTTTTTCTAACTTTAATTTTTTCAGTAAATATCCTAATTTTAGAAACTTTTAATATTATAAAATTAAATTATTTAACTTAAAGTTCACTAGAACATAAAAGTCTATAAAACCAAAAAGAGAAATATTGAAAGGGAATTTTGTTTAATTCTATAATGTAAATATTAACAAAAATCAAAGTACAAAAATATTTGTACATATATACCTTGTTTAGTTCTTCCTTTAATAATAATCCTTATATAAATATTTTGAATATTTAATTTTTTTTTTTTTAGTTTTATATTTTTATTTGCATTTTTCATTTACCATGAACTTTCTAACAAATAATCTAAAGTCTAAAGTTTGTTATTTTCATTTAAAGGATATTTTGTTGTTGTTGTTGTATAAATTGAAGTTGTACAGAAAAATTATATTTTTTACTTGCCAAAGTTGGAAAGAATACAATTTATTTAAATACGAAATATCTTTATGATTCCTTCGAAAAATTTTCTATCAGTATTTTTGATTATATATCTTGTTTAAATAGCGACATTAAATAAATAGCGACATAAAATATTGTACGAATATTTCGACAATGGAAAAGTAATCTTAGATCTTCGGACAAATACAAATTGTAATTATTTAATGTAAATTTTCCATGATTTAATTGTATCTTAGAGCCAACTAAAAACAAATTTATATTTAAAGAAAATAATAATACACAATTGAAGTGAACACAAATTGCACTAAAATGGTATACAATTTAAATCAGATTTCCCCAAAAAATCTTATTTTGTTATCTGCTGGACATCTACAATCATTTAAGTGACAAAAATCAAATCATATTTATTTATTACTTCATAACGTTTTCAATATGATTTACTACTATTAACTGATTCTCTACAATTTTATGGTATTATACCCAATTCTAATTTTAATTCTTAACAAATTTTCCTATTCAAATTAAAAATATCAATCCTTATTAAAAAAAAATGTTCTTTAAACATTTTCGAAGAAAATTAAAAAAAAAATATATACATAATTAAATCCTCAATGATTTCAGAAAAGGAAATCTATTCATTTGATTTTTTTTTTTTTCAAAACGGAATCATAAGTACTTCTTCTTTCATGATATTTTCTATATTTTACAAAAAAAAACCAAACGAGAAATGTTTTTAATAAAAAATAGTCTTCACTGTCAAGAATTTATTTTCTTATAATTATTATCCTTGTGTACATTTACATTGCTATACACGCTTCTGGATCGTTACAGTGTACTATTAACAAGGCAGAAAGAACTTTCAATTTATTTTAATTTCTTTTTTGCACAAAAAAAAAAAAACATTATTACTTATTTTTAATTTGAATAAAATATTTTTAAATATATAAATTTCAAGGATGATACAAACACATCAACAGAAAAAGCACCATAAAAAAAGTGTGTGAAATTGAATCTTTATTATTATACGATACTACTATATACTATCATCATAACAATTTTAGAAAATGAGATCTTTCCTATAAATATAAACATAAATATTCAATTTACATAAAAAAAACTCACATCATTAACATAAATTTATTTAATTTTTTTTTTTTTTTGGTTAGCCTATAAAAGTATCAACTTATTATCCTTGAAGAAAATTTTAAATGATTACATTTTTTTTTTATATTTTCAATAAAGTATTTCATCCTTAAAAACGTGTGATGGTATACAGTAAAAAAAATTGTATATATAAATAATATTTCTTTTATATTCACGACCAAAAAAAATATGAAAGCCACAGGATAATTTTTTTAAATTTGCTTAAAAATATTAAAAACGTGCCTCAATAATAATAACAAAAAAAAATATTACAAAAACTAAAAACGTAATAGTGAGTACATGTTTTCAACATTATTCAAACAGGTATTTTTTTCTTCTTATTATTTATCATAGTAGTTTCGAAACGTTTTTACAAAAAACACGAAATTTATGAAAAAATTCAAAATTCAATACAAAACAAAAGTATAAAAAAGATTTAGTGAGTTTTCAATTACAGGACAAACGTCCTTGTCATAATCTAACACCCATCCACACAACGAAATATAAATAATAAAAAAAAAAAGGCCACGAAAAGTTGAAAAGAAGATATTATTGAAATCTATTTTTTTTTTATCTAGTTTTTAATGGATACATATAGGAGGATATCTCTCATCCTGACTATAATATACAGAACTAAAGGTCCTGAAATGCTCAATTTAATAGAAAGAATATCTGGAATTGTATTATATACAGTTATGTGCTCATTAAAAATTCTTTTCACGATTTAGCTGTAAACATTATAAAAGAACTTTTGCTTTTTCATCGTGGTGATCCACCTAGGTTAGATATGTAGTCCATGAAATGTATACAGAGATATTATTAGTGTAGAGGAAGTTAAATAAAAAATGAAATGAATATTTTTTTAGAGTTTTCATTATTTGTATTTATGTTTATAGAATTATGTGAGTTTTTTAGTTATCCTTGACAAACAGAATTGTAATATTATTTTGGTAATAAATATCTAATATAGTTACTAAGTTTAAACATATTGGGCACTAAATCTTAGTTACTCTGAGATTTATTAGTTATAGTAGAGGGAGACATAGAAACTAAATGATACCTGATCATATGGATACCCAACTAGATAGTTGGGCCAGAGGTGTATTGGGCCATGTGTATAGTGGGTTTGTGAACTCTTTTTTTTAGGACAATATTTGGATTTAGTTCATTTTGAACAATTTTTGATAACTGCAAAATTCAGAACAAATAAGTAAAGTGCAACATTGGACAATGCTTTGAAACACAATTTTTTATCCTGTATAAATTTAGTGTAGGACTATTTAATTAATGATTTAACCTAGCATAGATGATGAGATTCCAATGAATCTCTTTCAGAGACACCATGAGAAAGTATCAAAAATATCTACATTATTCAATTTTATCGTTCTCTAAATATAAAATATACAAGAATCTTTAATGATTTTAATGGATTTTTATAAATACAATACAAATATACTATCCCATGAAAAGGACGAAAATAAGAATTAAATAATCAAGGTTATTTCTTCGCACTCAAAACCATCAAATTCTTACTACATATTGTATGTATTGCTCCATGTAATCGCATTATCGTTCTTACCACTTCTCTTATAGTGATTTTTTTTTTAAATAGAATTTTCATTGAACACTTAAGTTTATTATATTCATTTTTATGCTCACTAAGTTTCTCATTGCTATTTGTCTTCTACATATGTACATAATATAACCACAACGAGAAAAAAAAGGATTTCTTTAATATGCAAATTTAAATTTCCCAGAAGACAAGAGTGAAGAAAAAAATGGAAATCAAACTGAACCAATTGCTCCATGTAAACGTATGCTAAAAGGAATCCCTAACCTTCATCAATACAAATTTTTTTTTTCTGATTCCTGTTCTTGCACATTTTTCTTGTCGATTTGAGATTTTCTCGTATTCTTTTTTTTTGTTATTTGTGTTGTTATTCAATTTTCATTTATTTTTCGTGTTTTTTTTTCCTTTGTGTTTGTTTGGTATTGTGAAAATTGAATTTTTCCATAATTTTATTTTTTCCACATGGCATTAAATATTTTACACTCATATCAAAGATAGAATATGATGTGTTCATTGGAGGATCTTTTTGAAATTGTTACAAGAAATATTAACATTTAGAAGGTGTTACATATTATATTTGTGTGAATTTCAATGGAATTCAAATTATTTAAATATTTGTCTCCTTTTTTTCATGATTGAGCATATATTGAAGCCAAAATAAAATATAAATTTTTACTATCAAAGAAAATTAACTGATGCAATATATTTGAAGGACTATTCAATTTTCACAAGATTTTTCTTTTTTTTAAGTTAATATGAAAATATATTTATGGCAAAATATCAAAATTTAAGCAAAGAAAAAAAAAATTCTTTAGCATTTTGAATATTAAATTTTTGGCAAATTTGTTGAAGTAATTTTGTAGAGCGTGTGAATTATAGTTGACAGAAAATTGTTTAGAATAGCATTAAATAAATAAGAGACAAAATTTATAAATTTATTCGAAATTGACGATAAATGGTAAACATTTTTATAAAATATTTTTCAACTTTTCATCATTGAATTTTGCTTTGATTTTTTATAAAATTGTAAATTAAGGGTTGGAGAAAATTTTAGAAAGAATATCGAAGAATTATAAATTTTTGTTCAAGGATCTATGAAAGCATATACTTGGAATGGAATTAATCTTTAAATTATATTTTGATGGAAGGACATATCCAACATCAGGATTATCATTAGTTTTTCTATAGAATAGATATTTGAAAGAAAATTGTATAAAATTCCCTTAATCTTATTCTTTTTATTAACTTTCCAATACAGAAAAGAAAATTGATATTAAATTCTAATCTAAGAACTATGACATTATTTGATATTAAAAATTTAAAATTAATTATATCAAATAAATAATTTATCTTCGATTAATGTATCATTCAATTTTAATTGGATTAAGTATTAAATTTAATAATTATGCTAAATATCTATATTAAATTTATTATGCTAAATTAGCAAAAAATAATAATTGAATTTCTATACCAAATATTGTGATTATTAGTGGTAATCCAATATTTGTTATTATTTTCTAATTAATTTAACAATCAGTTCATTTTAATATATAAAATTAATTATATTATTTAATAATTGATCCCATCATTGAATCTTAAATTTAAAATTAAATTTTTTATTAATTATATTTCAAATAAGAAATTTTCATTTTCATGAAAAACAACATTAAAAAAAAAATTTCCCAAACATAAAATTCAATTAATTTTTTATTTTTAAATTAATTTTCCCATTTTACAAATTTTTTTCCTATTTTTTTTTTTATTAAACGAACATTCAATAAAAATATAAATTATATTATAATCATTTTGTTTTTCATTTTGCCTGTAAATTTTGTATATAATTTTTCTATTTTTAATTTTCTTAATGGTCAAGAGTTTATCTTTATTTTATCAATAATATCGATTTTTGCAAAAAAAAAAAATAAATATATAAAGGAAAATAATTATTTAAGTATAAAATATTTTCCAACCAATTAGCAGACCCATCAAATGCAGACTTTATTAGGGTTCTTCAATGTATACAGAACAATTAATTTTAGTATTGTATCTATAATAAAAAAAAATCCTATTTAATTTAATGAAATATCCAATCTTTTAAGAGTTTTCAAAAAAAAAAAAATCATGCCAATAAAATTGACTTTTTTCCTTATCTTCTTATACGTTATTTTATAATGTTTATGGTTTTATACACAAAAAGGCAATTCATAAAAATGTTATGCCCTTTTTTACAAATTTTTTTTTTTTTTTTGTATTTTGAAAATGACACTTAATAAAATTTGATAAACTGAGAAAAACTTGAAAATTTCAAGAGCATTGTTTGATGGTTAAAACATAATTTTCAATTGAAAATTAAGGGGGAAAATTATATTTATTTTGCATGCTCTTCAAAAATTTCTATATAACAATTTAGTAATTATTGAAGATTGTATACAAAACTGTATATGAAACTGAAATAGAGGGCTACTAAATCTATGTTAGTGGATATAAATTCAATTTTAAGTATACCACATGGCCAGGGTACATATATATTATGACGATATTTAGTCAGTCATAAAAAAATTACTTTGATATTCATCTCCTTAAAATGATTGACGCCTTATATAAAGGCCAGATGGCGTCAAGTGAATATGAAGTGGTCTCCAATGGGTTATTTACAAATAGCAAGAGAGATAGTAAAATAAAGTTACATTAGGAAAAAAAAAACGAATTAAAAAACCCATCATTCTAAATTGTTATTATACACATTTGATTGACATATACGAGTATACACATGTGTCGTGTCTATCAATAAAAATTTTCTGATTACAATTTTCTGGTTATACTATAACGTATAGATGGACTCATTTAATATTGTACAATATTGAGGGAGTATATATAGATATTCTAAGATCGTTAAAAAAGGATAATTATTATCAAGAATTTAATTGTAAGTTTAAAAAAAAAAACCATTCTACATTATTAATAGTATAGTACTAATATTTACTCATTCAATTATGCAAGTAATATAAATGTTTCTGCTCATTTTAATGATTTTTTTGTATAATGAAAACTATATAAATTTGAAAATTATATATATAATTGGGTATAACTATTATTATATTCAATTTTCTAGTTAAATTTATTCTGTATTACAGAATAAATACAAAAAAAAAATTCTAGTCAATATTATGTTTAAGGCTACAATAAAAAAAAATTTATATTCTTGAATTCTTAACTCTAAAATTAAATTGTTTACTATGCAAATTATTATACTTCTTACAATTTGAAAAAAAAAATGAATGCTCCTTTTACAAAAGTAAATTATTTGATTTTGTTAACAAATCCATTGCAAAAATGGATTTATAAGGAAATCCGGAGAAATTTCCTTAACCCATTTTACTATATACATAAATAAAATATATATAGTAAAATTTGTTGAAATGCAAAATAATGCAAATTTTACTATTTAAGTGCATAGTATAATTTTAACAGTTTTTATACATTTTCCCTTCATTTAAATGGGTTACACATAGTTTGTATAATATATTGTACCCTATACAAAATTTATATTATTTGCATTATAATGTTTATAATTCTCAGTCCTCCTCCGCCTTTTTTATGTTTTCAAAATTATGAAACGAATAAAATTTTCCACCTCATTTAATAGAATTAGTTAGTATTGCCATATTTAAGTATAACACTAATAATTTTATATAATAGTAAATAAATAAAAAAGAGGGTTTGTTTTATAAATAATTGAATTCAATTAAAAGTTTTTGTAATGGAAATAATTGTAGCGTTCTGTAAACAAAATAAAAATTGCTTAATGAAAATTATTATAAAATTTAAAGAAAAAAAGGAAAAATAGAAACTTTCTTTTTATATTCTATTTTTTTTCCAACAGCTGAACAGTGAAATTTTTTTAATATGCAACGACAAAAAAAAAGTGAAACGTGTTTATTAGAAACAGGACATCAAAGGGAATAAATTTCTTGATAGAAAAGTGAAATTATTGTATACACAAAAATGCTTTAATTCATTTTTTTTTTTGAAATATTAAATTATAATTTGTTAGAAGTTGAGTTTGAAAAGTTATAGTCTTTGATATTTTGTCGTCGTATTTGTCCAAGGGAAGGGTTAATAGAAAAACGAGAAAGCTGTAAAGAATTTCTGTATTATAATAAATTTTTTAGTAAGAAAAACTTAAAACATGAAGAAACGGAAACGGTCGCCCTTTTGGCTAAATAATCCATATAACATCAAAATTATTATTGAAAAATGAAAAATACTGAAGTTATATTCATCGTGACAAGTGTTTCTTCCTCAAAGAATCTAGAAACTTAAATCGGTAACACTAAAACATTAATTTATAATTTCATAACTTTAACCAAATTGTAATATATTGACCAGTCAACAAAATATACACGACCTTCCACATCAATTCCAGAACTATGACCAAAACAATTATTATTATATTCCGAAATATCCTTTCAGTATTATAATCATTTCCGGTTTCCCAGTGACAAAAGGATATTTTATTGTTTCATATACAATAATTGTAAAAAAGCAAACTTTTCTTTTGCTTACAATAATCAATAAAAAAATTTCTCCATTACAAAACAAAATAATTTCAATAGATTTTCCATATATATTTACATACATACACACATAATTTTTCGGTTTAATATTAAATTGAAAATTATTTGTGTTATGCATGTGAAAATTGGAAATTAGTAATGGGCACTCATTGTTATCTACACTATTAATATTTATGAGTTTTTAAGCAATAATGCCATCAGCAGCAAAACTCTTTTGAGAATTGAACGAAAAAAAGGGTTTAAAAATATGATGACCGAAAAACACTCTGTATATGGTTAATATAATATTGGTTAGTTGCATTAAATTTATAATGCATGTTAAACAAAATTAAATAATAACAATGTGAAACTTTCATAATATAATTTTGTATGGACACATAAGGTATAATGTGGGAAAAAGGATGATAATTTAAATTTATTATGGTTCAAAAATTGAAATAAGGAAAATATATACATAATTATAATTATATTCATGTTGATAGGATGTATATATACCGTATATGTATAATATATGTATATATCCTCAATCAATGAAATTAACTTTTTCAAAAGGAAATTCACCTATTCAATTTAAATTCTGTACACGTATCAATATTGTTGGGCAAGGTCTGAATCTATATTATCTACATAGTATATAAAATTTAATAATGATTAAAATTAAATTGATTTTATATTATGAAAATGTATAGCAATATTTTTGGATTATTTCGTAATTTTCATGAAAATTCTTATTGATTTGGAATTCGAAAGAATTATGAAAGTATATTAACGTTTTCCATTGAAAGGGAAATATTTAAAAGTATATTAATATTATATTAACAGTCTGTGTAAATCAATTGTTCATAATGATTCGCACCTAACTTTCCATTTGTTTGCATATTAAGTTAATATTAGAAATTAATTAATTTAAAACAATCTAAATCCGCGATTTTACGAATGTTATTAAGAACAATATAATGTAAATTTCAAATCATGAATTGTTATGAATAATTTATCACTTTGATAAGACATAAAAGTGGCGGAAGATTTAATCTCACTCTGCTTGAAAATGTACAAAACTATAAATTCTATAAATCAAATTGTCCGTTTGAATGTTTCCTTTTTACTATAAAATTAATAATTTAAATAAATTAAATTTTTTAATAAACCAAAAAATATTATTAATAAATTAATTTCCCATAGCTACATAAAATCCCGTCAAAAATTTTATATTTTATCCTGGAGCAATTAAAAAACATTTCCATACGCGACAACCTGACAACATAGTCAAAATAAAATTCATTTAAAATTTCATTGAAAATAATAATACTGAAATAAATTTTGAATAACTTTTACTACGTATACGTTATTACGTATAAGTAATAACCCAAAAAATATAAAAGCCTCTTCCAAATTATTGTTGAGTACTATTTTCTTTCAATGCAGGTAGAATTATAAAATATATTAAATTTAAATTTTTACATTGCTCCAAGGATTCGCGTATAATTGATTTTCATATTTTAAAGGAATGAGAAATTTGTTGTTCTTGAAACATTAAAAAGAAATAATTTTTTCGAAGAAAATCTTATGAAAAATATATTACTTTTTTTTTATTTTATGTAAAAGACAACATACTGAGAGCAAAGTAAACTCAGCTGGATTTTCTATAAATTTTTTTTTTGTTAATATTTATGGAAATATTAAAAATTAAATATATATTGGATGTATTCCAAATTTTTTATAAAATAAAATCTGAAAATAATGTTAACATTTCTTTCCTTGTCAAAATTACCTCAGTATCACAGAGAAACTAAATTTTAGTAGTTGTATACGCATCAAATAGTCCTTCTTATATAACATGTTTACTGCAGTAAGGCTTTTTAGGTATAATCGAATTTTATGAAAATTAATTTTGAAATTGTGATTTTCTTATTGCAAATTTGTTGAATATGCAAAAAACTGACAGAGTTCTGTTGAATATCTTTATAAATATTTGGGTCATATAGTAATCCAGTTGTTCCTATCGCTGGCATATGAAGGATAAACAGAAATAACATTATTTATTTGCAAATTATTTTAACAGCCAAAATATGAGATTTCAAAATTTTGTGGTATAAAAATGACAAACCCGTACCCGAAAAAGTGATTTACCCCAAAAAAATCATACTTTTTTATATATACGACAAGTAAGAAACAAACCCAATTTACATTTAAATTTTCCTTTTTTTTAGTTTTTCTTTTCTTGTATATATAATATTTTGTAAAATATGTAAATTTTATTAGCTTTATAACAACATCCTTTCAACATTTCTTATTTTCCTAGTAAAAAGAAAAATATCTTTAAGAAATATAGTAAAATATTAGGTGTTTTCTTCTCAAACCTCGCTACATACTTCTGCGATCCTTATTATGATATTATAGACGTCATTATTAAAATTCACAAGCATCTAGAATCTCAGCAGGAAGTAGAAAATAATAATGGTATAAAATAACACAGAATTTCTTAAGAGTTTCCGTACAACTATACTACATCACTAAACTAACTCAATATATTCACTCAAATGAAATTTATTTATATTATATTTAAAATTTTAAATATATATAAATTTCTTCTCCCCATTTTTAGTTGGCAACCTTTTTTTATACCTGTCGTCATAGTTATAGAAGGTGAAATAGTACTTCTCCTTTAAATACTTTAACGATCTTAAGGACTTTTTCTATGAAAATATAAAAAAAAAGGTATTTTTTTTTTAAAAAATATATTTATTTTTTATTTTAAATAAAATCAAATTGTTAAGGGGTGCGCTAAACAAAATTGTTTTAACAAAAATTACATTTAAATAAATTTTAAAATATTTAATAAATTTGTTTGTGTTATTAAAAATAAAGTTTTCTAAATTATTTTATTATGTTAAATTAATGTAAATGTTTTTATCGATTATTAAAGATTGTGAGAAAAAGGAATAAATTAAAAATTATATTTCTGTAATGAGCCCCTTAGCAACTTGGTATATTTATTAGCTTTTTTCATATTTAATTTAATTTTTTTAATTATAATATAATGATGTAATACTGTTCAACCGTAATAATGTTGCTAAGAGGTAGACCGAAGAGTCCTTGGGACATAATTTAGAACTCTTTAAAAAGAATCGTTAAAAAATTAGAAATTAAAATAAGAGAACACGCTCTTAACGCAATATTAATTTAACTTTGACATAATAATGTAACACAAAACGCATTCTTTGATATAAAGTTTAGTTTAAATTTTATATTCTTAACATTTATATTACAAAAAAAAAGGATTTTTATTAAAATACGAGATATAGAACCATTTTTTTGTTGTATAAATATTTCGTCGAAACAGCTACCAAAATTCATTATCGATCGATCAGTTTGAATCGTTTTTATATTGTTTTTGGGGCAATTTTTATCGGTTTTGATTCAGTTATTGATTAAGTATTTAATTAAAAGTATTATAGACCAAATTTAATAAAAATTGTAATAAAATTAGTGTAATTTTGTAGTAAATAATTTTGTCCACGATAATGTTATTTGATTTATAATTATCTGTCATAATCGACATATAATGTATTTATAAGTCACAAAATTTCAGCTATAAATGTTATGTATAGTATGTTTTTTATTTCGAATTTACATTCTTAATTTTAATATAATTCATTTATCAAAGATATGCAAAAATTTACAAATTACAATTTTACAAATAAAATAATTTATAATTCAAAAATAAAATCATCTTACAAAGCACAACTATGTAAATTTTTGTTACAAATTTTGGTTTGTTAAAAATTGAAAGAACAACTGTAATGAATTTTCCATTTAAAAATCTTCTAAGGAAAAAATTATATTCTTATTTTGATCTAATAAACAAAATTTGATTCTGTAATTTTTTTTTCTTCAAAAATCTCATATAAACAACATGTTCTTATTTCTCATATCAGAACAAACTAAATATATAGTTCAATTTAACCCTTAATAATTTTATACAGTTTACCCTTCACACACTCCTTACAAAATTCGTGTTAAGAATCTTTCTAAAAAAATAATAATAATTGAAGTATATAAGTAATATTATATTTTTTGCAACAAAGCACTATAACAAGCTCCAATTTGTCTCCTTATTATTATATTTATTTGATTTTGTATGGACGCTACGCTACGTATACATAATAATGTAATATTTCCTTTCATATACAAAAAAAAAAACAATTTTCCATTTTTAAAGGATCGGAAAATGTTTTTATGTTCTTATTTTCTTTGTTTTGATGCGTAAAAATATAATGAAAATGACACGTTCTCTTTATGATTATTATATGTGCATAAAATCGAATTACGAAAATATTTTATATATTTGGAAAATAAAGTTTGTTGTAAATAGTTTTTTTTATTCAGAATTAAAATTATGGGGGAAAATTTTCTACGGACTCGACAGAGAAATATAATTTTGTATTATTAGAGTAAAATAATTGAATTAATTTATTCGCATGATTTTGCACTTAAATTAAAATGTAGTAAGAAAAAAAAATAACTTCACTTTAAATTCAGTTTATTACATTATTATATTAAAAAATAAATTAATTTTTCCATTTACTATAACTTAAACTTTTCTGAAATAAATAATTTAAATTATAAAATTTTTTTTTTTATCAAATTTATAAATCTTCCACCATTGAAATCATTGATTTTTTATATGCTGTCAATTTCCATGTAACAAAACAAATTATAATTATAAATAAAACCATACCTAAAATAAATTTTAAAAATCTAAATTATAATTAAAATAATAAAAAAGAATATTTTTTTTTAATTTCAATTTACCTAGAAGAAAAATAGATTCTGATAATTTATCTGTTAAATAATATCGTGAAACAATCATTAATAATGTTAAACCACCTAAAAAACACAAAGCACCACTAATAGCAATTAATGTAATGATAAATATAAATCGATCACTGCAATCAAATGGTTGATTTTTTTGCCATCTTTTAAATTTGAAATAATATTGAAAATTTAAAATATTGAAATTTAATTTAAAATTTAAATATAATAAAAAATAAACCTTAAACACGCCATTTCGAAACTATTTGACTTAATGAAATAATACTGACTGAATTTTCTGATCTTTTAGAAAAATACATTTTCTTTGAAAAACAAATTGTGTCTGGATAGTTTGCATTTTAAAATATATAATATCTTCCAGACAAAAAAAAAACTAAGTTTATTTTTAGAATAATCTAAATTTAGAATTCAATTTGAGGAAATAAGAACACTACTGTCGACTTTATTTTAAAGAATAGGGGAGGATATGATTTTCTGTCATCTTTTGATGCTTCCGAAATTTTTTCTTGTTTTGTAATTTAGTAAAATTTTGTTAGCTTTTGAGATGTTTTAGTCTTTATATTTGGTTGTTCTGGAGCTATCCGATCTAATATTTTTGGGAAATTGTTTAAATTTGCTTGACTTTTGTTTGATAATTCATAATATTGTGGCGAATTAAGTATATTTTTTGTATCAAATCAAGTACAAAAAGCGTTTCTAAATATCAAGTACATATTTCATTTTTTTTAAATAGCAAGATAATTATAGATATAATTAATATAATTAACTAAACATTATTTTACGAGAAGTTTTAAGGCATACGGTTTTTATATTTAAAGCTAAAAAGGTAAATTTGTTTTTTATTCTAATAATTTCTATAAAGTTTGCAGAAAATTTCATTTAATTCTAAAGACTTGTTTCGTTTTTTCAACTACATAATTGTGAGACAAAATAATCAACAATATATGCTATATTGTACCTTATATTGTATTATACTTCATTATACTTCTACTAAAATATGTTTTTTTTAAATCTTTATAAAAATTATGAAAAATTTCTTGTATACCTCCATGATAAAAAGTTATGCTTTAACTAAATTTATTTAATTTTATTTAAAAACTTTTTTATATTTTTCATTATAATTTTTAGGCTTATTAAATTTTCAAAATATAATATACAGTTAATCACAGAGCTATTTAATTTTCTTTTTCCATAGTTTTATTCGTAATATGCATTTTTCATTTTAATTGAATTCTACAAAAGTTTTTGTACAAAGTTATATAATATTTTTCTGAATATTCTGAATAAAGTAAACCTAATTAAGTAAATGTTACGAAATAGTTAATAATATTATAAAAAAATCGGAACAGGATGTATATATATATATAGAACGGATATACATAGAAACATACAAATATGATTTTTACTTTACAACACATATAATTAAATTGAATTTAAATGCTAGTATATATATAGCAGATAAAATAGTATTCTCGTAGATAAAGTCACCCAATTTTTTGTTCCATATTTTTCAGTAAAATTTATTTATACACTCCTTACCGGGAATATTTAAACTAGGCTATACGTAATACTGCATATAGTTAAGGTTAAATAACTTCATTTTTGTGGGTTTAATTTAAAGGTTTTACTTTAAACATAAATTACAGAATGTATAGTATAAATTTATTTTAAATTGTCCTACTTTATAAATACGTTTTTGTATTATGGTTAAACAAAAAAAAAAGCCTGTAGAAATAAAGGAGTTTTTGAATCATGCATGTGGAGAATTAAAAACCCCATAGAGCACTTGACATTAGCCAAAAAGAACAATATGTATTTAACACATTCAAAATAGATCTATATCAACATTATAAATATTATATTATTTGTGTATGTTTCAGGATGAAGAATCATAAGGGTTAAAAAAGTTATACATATTATATTTAAAATTTTTGTTAAATTTACAATATTTAAATTTGAATGCCTGTTGGAAAATATATTTAAATTATGCATTTAAAAATTATTAAATTAGTAAAAATCTTTAATCTTACTTTTACGGGTTTTTAAATCCAGATGTATAATAAAATCAATTTAAGAGTAGTATAAGTAGCTTTGAAATTTTTCAGAAACTTATAGTAACGTTGGTAGGTTTTGGCAATACAATTTGGAAAAAAAAAATATCAAAAGATAATTCTTGAGATTTTATTTCAATACCTAAATATTATGTACAAATTATACAGTTGAATATCATATCCTAAATTTCCTTAATTTAATATAGCAATCCGTATTAAAAAAAATTATAGGGTGAATATAACTTAAATGAATATAACCCCTACCTCAATTTAATTCATTTCCCTCCTTCTAATACTATTTTATTTCATCTGCTCTGTCCCTATGACAATTTAATTCAGATTCCATATCTTATCATAAATCATACCAACATTTCCTGATGCCAATTTTAATTTAAAAACATATCCTAATTAGTGCAATAAAATTCATATATCAAAAAATATTGTAAAACTATTAATAATAAACCTTAAACAACATAAAATTAAATCCCTGAACAAAAAAAGGAAACTAAATAAATTACCTAACAAATTTATAGTAATAAAAAATTATTATAATCCATAATTTTTCTAAAAAAAAAACCAAACCAAGAACAAAAATCAACTTCAGGCTATTTTTCTCACTGGGAGTGTGTATATAAAATAATAAAACTTAAATTTTCTCGAAAAAAATTCCCAAAAGTTTTTCCTTTCTGTTCCTAACTTAGTTATCCTTATACCTACGATAAAAAGAATCATAGAAATCTTGTCCATCGCAGTTTTACTCACGGGATCAATAACAATAAATTACAGTTTTTTTCTTTGCTGCTGTTAAACTGCCAAACCACCATACTAAATTTACGTAAATATATCTCTATATATATATCCTAGTTTTGTATAATGCTGTCAAAATTGCGGGCGGGAGGTTTAAGGAGAATGTATAATAATTTTGAAAGCTTTCAATGGTATTAAACCTTTGTACTATAGGAGGGAAAAAAAATTCTATAAAAAAAAATTAGTTATAATATGGAAAAACCAAGCTGCAAAACGCTGACCCATAAAAAAATTATACATATATATTTTTTACGTAATGTTAAAGAGTAAAAAGTTATATTAAATTATATTATAGTTTCCAATGAAGAGAATTGTAAAATATTTAATACTAAATTTTTAATTCTATTTACGAGCTTCTTAAATATTTGACTGTTTATAAAGGAGAAGGTTTGTAATTTAATTACAATTTCTTGTTAAGAATTTTAGTTGTTGTTGTTTCATGCTATATTTTAGACTATAATTATTACTCTGACAATAATTTATGAAGTTAATAACTAACTAAATGGTAGGCTCCCTGAATTTAGGCCGCGTGACTTTAGACCGCGATAAAAACTGACTTTAGACCGTGCGGCCTAAAGTCATTTTGGAAAATGACTTTAGGCCGCGCTTGGAAAAGGGAACATTTTTTTGAGAAACGAATACAACTTTGATTAAGAATGACTTTAGACCGCCTTCATTTTGTTCTACGCGGCCAAAAGTCACGGGGCCTAAAGTCTATGCCCCTAAATGGTATACAAAAACCATTTACAAAATTTAAAATTAGGAAATATTTGAAAAAAAATTTCATTTGTGTTGTAAAGCTACATTATACAAAAAAAAATTTTCAATATCTCAATGTCTGTCAAGGATTTTCTATGTAGACTTTTTGATTTTATTTCCACCCCACAAAATTAAATTAAGCCTAACATGTTTCTAGTTGCACTTAGTTAGGTTCCACCTTATTAAGATAATATTATAGTATTGATCTTTCAACATTCTGATTATAAGTGATCTCAAAAAGGTAGAATTTAATCATTAAATTAAATTAGACTCCACCATTTTTCTAAACTTTTGTACTGACCACTATAAATAATTTCATACGTCATTATAAAGTAAAAAAAAAAATAGTAATATTGAAGCGTGCCAAAGTGAATTACTTGTTTTATGTGCCAATGTTATATATATATTATATGTCAGGATATCATTTGATCCTTTGGGACGTTATGTATGAAGGTTTTTTTTATATAAAAATAATATTAAAAAAAAATTTTTTTTAGCCCTATTTTAGCTTCTATGTTGGACTAGAATATTATTATTTTTACACAATGTTTTGTTATCGTTTCGTACTTTAATTTTTTTTTTAACATTGTTGGAACTTTTATAATATTATTTTTTTTTACAGGCAAGCTTTAATTTATCATTGGCAGAAGTTTATGTTTAAAATACATAAATAGGACACAGAGTATAGAGAGATCTCCTGG
Organism: Empis stercorea; assembly: GCA_949752835.1. Lineage (NCBI taxonomy): Eukaryota > Metazoa > Arthropoda > Insecta > Diptera > Empididae > Empis > Empis stercorea. Next base: position 11,627,496 of record OX457088.1, on the reverse strand, counting down.
GGAATATATTATGTACAATAAAAGGATAAAATAACTGGAAAAGTTTTTCTTTCTTAAATTGGAATATTATGTTATTTTTTATTTATTTTTTTGTTGTTAAGGTATATAGAGGAAACCCCCAAAAGAAAATATGAAAACAAAAAAAAAACAGGAAAATTTAAATGAACTTGAAATAAAAAAGAAAAACATAAGTGAATTTTTCACTTGAACCTTTTGCTTTACACACTCTCCTAAATAAACTTTTATGAATTATTTTCTTTTTCGTATACGTTCCTCCTCCAGCTTTGTAATAAAATAGGGTACAAAAAAAAAATTATGGCAAAAACATCAAAGTAAAAGAACGTGTAAAATTTTGATATTCAGCTGAAAAAAGAAAAGAAAATTATTGTGTGATTTTCTACAAAAAAAAGTTTATAATATTAAAAATATTCATAAAGCTAAATATATTCTTTTTTTAAATTCACTTAAACTTCTATTACAGTCTTGAGCTTAAAAGCATAAGAATATAAAAAAGATTATTTATAATTTAAGTAGAAAAGTCATTAAGGCTAATTGATCTATAAAAGTGTAGAATTCTTTTTTTTATGTTTTTCATATTTTAATATCTAAAAAAAATATTTTTTTTTTTGTAATATAAAACATGTTTACTAATCTATGTACAGAAAGAAAAAATAATATTAACTATACAAAAAAAAAAATTAGTTATGACGGATTTCCACTGAACCAACATTAAATTTTTTTTCTGAGAATAATTGTTAAAAAATAGTAATAAATTATGTAGAACGATGATTTTATTAGATTTTCGCTATACAGAAAGGTGGTCACTATCAACAGAGTTACTAGAATATTCTAATAAAATGTGTTTAATGTGTTTTTAGTACAAATAAATAATAAACATTTTTCTCTAAACTTGGAAATTTTATCGGAAATAACCTGTAAAAGTTTGGCAATGATTTGGGAATAAAACTTTAAGTTATCATTGCATAAAATGTAAATGTTAGTCCTTTTTTTTTTGTAATAATTTATAAATTTCGTCCTATTTTTCTACAAAATTGTAAACTTTGAACAATTTTTCAATGAATACTAAAAATTTTTCCAATTTTTCATAGAAAGTTTTCCTATTATACAATTGTAATTAACAAATGGTTATGTTTTAGTGTTGTCAGATTTACTATTAGAACATTAAAGTGATAATTTCAAATGGTGATGTTTAAATTCATCAGCATAATTTTTTATCGAATTGTTTTTCATCATAAATTCAATATTTAGATCATATCGAAATCAATATCTATTATTAATAAATTCCCAATTAATATACAAAATGAATTTAATTGATATTCAATTTCGGATTTTAATCTTGTTGGCTTAATGGAAATTTCGTCATTAAATTAACTAAAATCTAAAAAAAAATCATAAAAATATTTTTTAATTAAATTTCCACTGGTGATGGAGTTTCCTTATGATTATTAGGATTTTCTACCGTGCTCATTGCTGTTGTTATTTGTTCAATATTTTCTGTATTTATTATTTGCAAATCTGATGATGGTGTTGTATGTAAATGATGACTTTGTAAAGGAACAAATACACTAAAATTATAAGTAATTTTATAGTAATTTTCATAAAATTCAAAAATCCAATTCTTTTTTACCTTAATGAATTAGTTGATTGATATGCTGGCGGTGGTGTAGCTAATCGAATTGTATCATTTCTTTGTAAATTGGAGACTTCATGATGTAACAATAAACTACAAATTATTAAATAATTTATTAATTATTTCTTATTTCACCAAAAAATTCATTTTTTATTATTGTTGTTAACTTACCCAACAGTACATTCATTTAAACTAGTTAAATATGATGGTGGCGGTGGTCTATGTTGAAATTCTGGATACATAAAACCAGCTTGTATAATACGATTATTACAAAATGGACTATTACAATTACGACATGTTTCTAAATGACGAAAACATGGACAATTATCATTTTCATCTGGTATTGTTAAACGCCATATTGCACCTGATATTACTAATAATGATACACCAATACCAATCATTAATAAAGCAGCACTTAAATATTGTGTTGAATGTTCAACTAAACCAGTTGATCCTAATACAATACCACCTAATGTACATGCAACGCCGCCAAGTGCTAATATACCAACAACAAATGGTAATGATGGTCGTCGAAATAGTTTACGAAATATTCCACCTACACCTCTTTGACCTGGTTCAACAATTGCATTTCTATAAGAAAAATAAAAAAAATCATAAAAAAGTCATTAATCAAATAGAAAAAAAATTAAAAAAATTTTTTTTATATCTATAAAAATATTTGCAGAGAAGATGAAAGAATTTTTTTTATAGAATTATTTGGATTTCGTTTTAAGTTTATGTTTGTATTTAAAGTAATAAATTATAGTATTTGGAAAAAAAAGGATATTTACTTTACTATAAATGTTGTATTAGATTTTCTGTGCAATATTTACAATTCAATATTTTTATGGGTCATCAATTATATTTAAAAATCAAATAAAATTGCTTCAATTTTTTTGTGACATTTTCAATCATAAATTTCAAAATTTTGTTAAATTTAAAAATAATTTTTAAAAGATATTATATAGTGAATTAGTTTTAGTTATAACATATGACTATAGACACACAAAGTAATTGTGAAACATTCATTCTTCCTACCTAAAAAAATTCTTTCGCATAAAAAAAAATTTTCCCACCCATAAAAAATTACAATTATCTTCAGTAAATTAATAATAGTTAACACTAAATTTAAGTATACTTCTTACTAGATAATTTGCTAAAACCTTAAAAGTATTATTTTACACAATAAGAAAATATATAAAATCAAATTTTAAATGCAGTGGTAGGCAACATATTTTTTGGGTGGCTATAAAAATTTAGTTAATGTCGGTCGTGTCACGTAAATTTAAAGTAAATTTATATTAAAGATTATATTGAGTAAATTTTTAAAGATTTTTATTGTACTTGCACAAGTTAATTAAAATTAAATAAAGAATTTAATATAAATTTAAACAAGATTAAATAGATCTTAAATTTCTGCCATCTGGCAACATATTATATATATTTTCTATTTTTTCTAGCAACCAACTGACATTGATTTGTAATATAATTTATGTTTGGAAGTTCCATTTCCCTAAATTTACTTCAAATTCTTCTAATACGAAATATTTTCTCCCGTTTCTTGTGTCAAAATCTTAAAGTAGCTTCTTTGTATTTTGTGAAAATCTCCTAATTTAATTCTCGCCCATCAATTTGGTACCCTACTTCTACACAGTAAAAAGGTACTTCAATGCTGGCTCTAATTTAAACTATATACTTTACAATTTATCCGAAAAACTATAATTTTATAGACAGAAAAAGGTTCTTTTACGAAAAGATTTATACAGTTTTTTTTTCTAAAGAAATTCTTAAGAATTACTCTAATACGGATTCAAAAAGGAACCCAAAAAAAAAAATATTTTATTATTGTATATACGTAAAAAAAATATATACAAGAATTTTAATGATTATTGTGTAAAAATTGTTCGTCTTTTCGATCTACAAAAAAAAAACATAAAAATCTGACAAACAAACATCAGCAACACAACATTACAAAATAGTGAAGAAAATTATATTTTGAACAAAAGCGTGAACCTTAAAAATTATAACTATAATAATAATAAGAATTCTTTTTTGGACCTAAAACAATTTTTTGGGACACAAAAACAAAAAAGGTAAACCAGGATGAAATAAATTGTTTTTTATCATTTGCACCTGCCTTAGTATAATTTTAAAACATTAGAAATTGGTTACGTACCTCATTTTCTCTATGGGTTCATCGTATGAGATTATTTTTTTCTAACTTTTTTTTTTTTTTTTGGGATCTTTTTGTAATTTTAGAAAATAGCGACGACGACGACATATGGTTGTAATAATACATAAAAAAGCATAAATTTTCAAAGAAAACATTTATATAATTTTAGGTTAGTGTATTTCTTTCTTTTCGGTTTATTAACAGAATTTATAATTATTTTCAATTTTAATTTTTTTTTTTGTAATTTTAAAAAAGGCGTTAACATTAAATTTTAATTATAAAAATATGATAGAGAAAGATTTAATAACTCATACGGAATTTTTTTAAAAAAAAATCTGTTTTTTTTATTTTCTACCTTGTAAAGTTTAATTATTAATTATTTTCATATATGAAATTTCAATTTTGGATTCTCTTTGTTTCCATATATTAAAAAATGATGATTGTACAGAAAAAAAAAATTACATATTAAATTTGTACAAAAATGTTTAACAGATTCAAAAAAATTTTACTTAAAATATTATTTGGATTTTCTGGTAAATTTGCAAATTTTTGAGTTTGTTAATAGAATAATTTTAAAGTAAATTTATAAAAATTACAAAAGTTTTATACCAAGAATTAATTTTTTTGGGAAATTTTTTAGTCAAATTCATTTTTAAGTATAATAATTATTAAATAAATACTCTACAAGAACTTAAAATTGCCATCGATATGGAATAATTTAGCAATAAACATTTCCGGAATGGCCAAATGCAATAATGATTACTAAAAATTTAGACGAAATTAACTGATACGAAATCTATGTAAACTTAGTATGCTAGATAATAAATAATATACTAAAAAGTAATCAGAGTAATTTCATATTGAATAAATTTAATCAGAGTAATTTCATATTGAATGGAGATCTAGAACAAAAAAACCATGACCCGAAATAATAAAGTAGTTAAAATTATCTTCCCACATCGACATAACTAACAAAATTTATAATGTTTTTTATCCAAATTTTTTTTTATTAATTTTATAGACTCTTATTAATTCTATTTTTCGTACTTTTATATATACATAAACCAAATGAAGCATAGTATTTTGTAATTAGAGAAAGTTAATTTTCTGCTAATATAATTACCCAATAACAAGAAAAAATACATCAATCATTCAACTAACAGCATCAAATTTCCATTAATAATTAATTGAACATAAAGTATATTACAAAATAAATTATATTAAAGCTTCAATGAATATACGAAAAAAAAAATATCTATGTACAATCATAATAATAATATATTATTAAAAAAACTTTTTAAACAGATAAATTTAATTCACGATCATAATTGTTCAAATTTTATAAATATAAATTGAACGTGCTTTTATAAATCATAAGTCGATTTCTAATTTCCAAAAATAATTCGAAATAATTGTAATAATATTAAAATGTGGAAAATCCGAAAATCTAATTTTTCTTTTTGTGAATCTATAAATTTTTATGTTCACACACCCTTTTTGCCCTTTTTCTAATCCAATTTAAAATGTTTCTTCGTATACTTATGGTATCGTTTCTTACATATTTCTTGTTCCCAAACATGGTTTGTCATTGTCACCTCTTAAAAATTCTCTACATAGCTCGATCATGATCTTCAGCTATAAGAAAAAATCAAGCCCTCAAGAATATAAACTTAAAATAACAAAATATTATTTTAATTTCCTTAGATCATTTGTTTCACACGTGTTTAAATTCTATTTAACTTTGTATTCCCAAAGTCTCGCAGAAGGAAAAAATTATATTATATCCAATATTATTTGAAATTTGATATCTTTTTCTAATATACATAAAAACATAGTGCATATATAGTGTAAGTGGCATAAGGATTTACATTTCACAAAAAAAAAATATTAATGTTTTTTCTTGTTGTTGTGGGTTCCCTTAATATCAATTAAAAAATCAACCCGAGGATAGACAAGAAAAAACAACACCAAAATGACTTCCTTCTAGAAGGCACAAAAATTCTTTTGATCATAAAAAAATCTTATAATAAAAAAAGTAACCCTAAAAAAATCATATATTTTTTCTTATCGTATATATTCAAAAATTCCATTAAATGTCTTAAAAGCAATCGATAGCTTAAATTAGTCAATTTTTTTTTTCTGTGGACTAATAAAAAAACTGTCGACTTGAATATATTAATGAAAAAAAAAAATTGTCGGTCCATCTGTCGGTGTCAGTCTTAAGGCTAATAAGATTATTATGCACTCAATACTTGGGGAGGATATTGGGCGTTTTTTTATTACCATAGTTGATATTTTTTGTGACATTTACTAAGTTGATATATTAGATTTTGATGAATTTGAATCGCAGTGCAGTTGTTTGGACTATAGAATATAATTATGATGAGGAAACATAGTCACATGTGATGCAAATTAATTATAAAAATCAGAATGAAGACCACAGAGAATGAAGAATGGTTATAATCGATTTAATAATTAATGGTTTAATTAATATAAGGATTTAGGAAGCACAGTGGAACTTATGAAGAAGTACAATGAACCTGATCTTTCGGCAGTCTATGAGTGCATTTTGTAATTTTAATTATCATGGAGAATCGTGTTAACAAACATTTGTTTTCAATATTCAAAATTTTGAGTGATGATTATGAAAATTGTTTTTAAATCTTTTGGTTCAAACAAAGATTTAAATATCATAGTTTCATCATTTAACCTTTCGTATAAGCAATTTCAAATTAGGTGTACAATTAATTCCACAATAAATATTATATACCAGGAACGTTGATGTAATTAACCGCCATCATTCCATGAATATAAATTGTAATATATTTTAATACTCTTAACAAACACCCAATCCTCTTAAACTCATAAATCGAACTATCTTTAATTCAACAAATATATAGCTAAAAAATTACTTTCTCAACAAAATATGTTTATAATCAGATTAGAAAAGAACCGGAAATCATGGTATAAAACAATTACAGTCAGAATTTATATTTTACCTGTGTACAACGGGCACTGCAAGACCAATTCGTCCACCAACACTATCAAATTGTTGAATTTGATTTAAATTATCTGATATCAATATATCACCAGGATTATTACCACCACTACTTTGAGTATTAGCATCTAAATAAATTGCTGTATATTGTGGCGGAAATCGATTTGTATATAAATCATGTTGATGATGATGATGTTCATCTTGATGATGATTTTGTAATTTTTTTGAAAATTGTATTCTTGTATGATGTTGTTTACTTTGTCGTGAATCACGTGAACAATTACTTAAATTTAATAATTCAATTTGATTATTATTTTCAATATCCAAATTTATTGTATCATTTAAAATTCTACTATTATCACTAATACTATTATTATTATCAATTTCATTTATATTTATACTATTTTCATTTATTGATATTGAATTATCATTAATTGAATATGAATTATTTATATTTTGATTATTATTATCACAATTATTTTGTACAGAATTTAAACAATTTTTATTAGATGATAATGATGTTGATGATGATAATATTGATATATCATTATCATTATTAGTATTATTTTCATTTTCAATTAATATTATAGAACCTAAAACAGTTCCATTTTCATAAACTAATACATCATTATTTGAATTTAAATTATTATTATTATTATTATTATTATTATTATTATTATTAGTACATCTATCAATTATTGATGATGACTGTATTGCATTATCAGACATTGATTTTATTAATTTATTTTTTAATTTCATTTTACAAAATAATCATTAATATAAATATAATTATAAAGCTAGCATTAGCTAAACCAAAAGTATAAATCATTTTTCAAAAAAAAATAAATAAAAATTTTCAAATTTACAGAGATTTTTAATTTGGTAAAAAATGAAGAGCAGCAGCGCGCTTACACTTTGGAATATTGTTAGAACGACGGACCGCCAAAAACTGATTCTTTAAAATGAAATTTGTTTTTTTTTTTGTATTGTTGTTAAGTGAGCCTATATTATTATCGCTTGGCTTTGCTTGCTTATGTTACAATATTGAAAAAGTTAAAACGACAACACAAAAACACTTTTAACCTAGCAAACTATATATAAACTATAGAAATCTTTTTCAATAATAATGTTGTATATATAGCTCATACATACTTCATACTATATATACATTATCTCTCTCTTCTTATTTAGTTATTTTTAAATCTAAAAATGGTTTTTATATTGTTTTTGTAGTTTATCTTTTATCGTGTTTCATTTTAGTTAAGGGGTCCAGAAAAATAAATATATTTACCACCAAAATAAATATAATATACCAAGAAATACAAAATTTATGTACAGAGATACAAAAATTTGACGAACATAAACAAAAAAAAAGGAAAAGATAAAACTGAAAAGAGAAGAAGAGAAAATTTATGTATCGATAAAAAATTATACCTTTTTCAATGATGGACACGGACAATGAATGATTCTTTATTTTTGGTGACCCTTCAATATCAGTTTTTAGTTTTAATCTTAAAAAGGTTTTCTTTTCTTTTTTCTGAATAATGTTAAATAAAAATTAAATAAATGTAGGGCAAAAAGATCAAAGATTGTCATGTTAAAAGAAAATATAATTTTGTGAATATATTGAAATGATTTGCATATATTTTTTTTTTTTTAATTTTTAGTTGGTTTTGTTACTGATAAAAAGGTCAATCTGATAAATATTATCTTTGAATTTTTAGAAAATTGTAATTTTTTTTAAATTATACAATTTAAATATTAAATTTATTCCTTACGCATAACAAGAGGATACCTTATCGACATTTCAAGGTTTAGATTACAAAATGTCAACAACCAGTATACAGGGACATTGAATTATACAGAAATTTTTAATGTTCCTTTATTAGATAGTCATTTTGTTGAATATTTTTGGAATTTTATGATTTATATTTTGTAATCAAATTTCAAATTTTTCACATTTCAAAATCGAGTAGACAGACTACCAATATTATTGATTAGACTACTTTTACTTTAGGGAGTGCAAGTCTACTAGCAAGTCTTAAGCTTGTATTTATGTATGAATTAGTTTTTACTTGATTTCGAATATCTCCCATCTATTTGTGACAATCTTTAATAGGGACACCATTTATTTAACATTTTTCGTTTCATCCTCTCCTTCTTATTTTCTAGTTTCGTATCATATTATATTGTAATTTGTCCGAAAGGAAATTGAATATTTTAACCACATAACTTATATAGGTATATGTATATAATGTTTAAAATCATTTTTACTCCATTTTAAAATTAAATTTAATCGGACATAAATCAATGGTAATAATAAATTTAATTAGAAGTGCATTAAGCAATATAATATTGTACTTTTAAATTCCAATAAAAATTTATAATAAAATTTATAATAAGAATTTAAGAATAAATCTGAAGATTTTTAATAATCCCCCTCTTAAATTTACTATATAAACCAATTAAAACCTGAAAACAATGTTTGAACAAAATTATTAAATACGATATACATATAGTAACATATGGCAATTTCATAGACTAAGAAACTTTAATCCCATCAAATAAATTGAAAATTATATAATTAATGATCCTTTTTATACATAATTAAACAAAGTATATACCTTTAAATAAATGAAAATATTTTTTTTAGCAAAACAATTAAATTTCATTCCTTAAATTCACAAAACATTGAAAATGATAAATTATTATTTATTTCATTTTGAAAATGAAATCTCTATAAAAGACCAATCATGATCCAGGATAAACTATACATCTAAACAAAAATGCTCAAAAATTTCTATCAAAAATAATATTCTTTTTTTTGTGGAAAGCATAAAATTATGTTGTCTACCTTCAAAAATCTAATGCGGTATATAAAAATTACTGTACAGCAATCAATTTATCTTCTTTCGTGTTTTTTTTTTTTTAAATATAGTAGGACTACAAAGGATCAGGAAATTTATATGAAATCATTTTGAGAATATTCATTGAGGTAAATAATAATAATATGAAGTAATAAAGTCCTCTCTCCCTTAATTTGAAAATTTTCGTCATCCTTATTTTTGCTACGTTTTTATTTGTTGTTTTTCAGATAAAACCATTATTACACTCATTTTCCATGAACTTAAGAAACTTATGCTTCAGTTGCGATGTTTATTATCACAGTTGAATGGATATCGTATCAAAAAAAATTTTTTTGTTTGGTATAGGAGCAAATAGAGAGAGTAGATTATCTTGTGATATGGACCAGATGTTGATCTAATATATTTCTTGTTTTTTTTTTTTAAGAAGAGGGGAGGATGAATATATGAATCTAACAAAATAAAGTAAAATGAATTGGAATGAAAATAAAAATACACAGAAAATAATTTTTTATTATAAAAATTTCTGCTAACGAAACGAGTAACGTATCCATTCCGTAATGCTGCTAAAATTACGTAATAAATTAAAGTCCAATTATATATTATACAAAAAAGGACGATTTTAAATTTTAACAATTTCTTACATTTTCTTATAAGAAAAATCACTGTAACAACAAATAAATTTAATATTTAATAAGAAGAATTAAAAAAAAAATTTTTTCACTAAGTTGCGATTTCTGAATATCTTCCTAAATTTTAACATTATTTTTAACAGTGTAAATTCGAAACAGGACAAGAACTATTAAACACTAATACAAATCGGATGCTAAACAAAAAAATAACAAATTTCTGATGAACTGACATTAAGAGGATTAAATTATCATCAGAAACTTTATTGTGTAAATATAGAAAAATATACAATTTATATATTTTTCTTCTTTTACAAATAGTCCTTTTTTAAGGATTTATGCAATAAGAAAATATACGTATATTATTTTCATTATTAAATTGCGGAAAAAAATACAAATTATTCTATTTATATCTTTAAATTACTTTTGGGAAACGACTGTTTTCATTAATTATCCTCTTATGATGTAAAAAAAAAATGATAGGACATCAATAAAATTTCACAAATTATGTTTTTCCCTTTTAATTTGATAGCAAAATTTTGTGTTTTCATATTTTTCTTCTTTTTGTTTTTTATCCGTAATTGTGTCCTTGATTTTTATAAATTTTGTAGAAAATAAAAAAAAAATATCCTTTTTAAATTGTATTTATATTTTAATAATTTCATGGCCAATAAAAAATAAGGCGCCGTCGTTTCTGTTTTTACTATAATAAAAAAAATGTAATAAAAAATTTTTTTGTTTAAATTGGAATTTAAAAATCAGTTTCACTCGTTTTACTACTAATTTTTCTTTTTCATTTCTACTCCTTTTTTTTTTTTGTAAGTATCCTATTTTTTTTTTTTTACCTTTAAATCCTTTTCGGTGAAATTGGAAAAAATTTGTATATACACATTGTGCAAATATTTAAAATGCTTAAACTGATATCATTATTTATAGGATCCTGTTTGTACTATGGTATGGAATTTTTAATCTGTTAAAGTGTCCTTATTTTTATTTTATGCAAGGAAAATTAAAAAAAACATTTTCATTTTCATAGTAGTTTTTGTTTTTTATCCGTACAAAAAAAAAAAAACTAGGTCACAAAAAGAAAAAAATAATTTAATAGAGAGAAACGTGAAAAATCAAAAAATTTATTTTAAATTCATATTAAATTTTTTATGTTATTTCAATAAAAAATATAATATTTTTTTTTTTTTTTGTAATTTTAATTTATACATTTTTTAATCGCAAACATTTACATAAATAATAGTTTTAAAAAAAAAAAAAGAAATTGTGCAATGAAAATCAAAAATTTATAAAGTGTAAAAGAAATTTTTTTATTCAGTTTTTTTTTTTATTTATGGAAAATAAAAGTTGAAATTAAAAACTGTTTTTTTTTTTTGCAATTCTCGTGGGATTTTCTGTTGTTTTTTTTCCGCATATATGGAAATATTATTTTGTAGTATAATAAAAATGATAAAGGATAATAAAAGTCTTGATAAAATATATTGTTACTCGTGTGACCTATATATATTTATTTATTACAACAACAAAAATTGTCTATATTTCAGTACATTATTTTTAATTATTTTCGTTGTTTTTTTTTTTTTGTATCAATATTTATTAAAGGATAATAATAAAAATTCAGTCTAGTGAGGATAAAAATGTATATGAGTTTGTTGTCAACAGATAATAAAGTTTTGTATTTTGGAACAATTTAAAAGTAAAATGTTGTGCAATAAAATTTAATTTTTGTACAGAATTTGATATGGATAATATACCAGGCTATGTATAAATACTTATTTTGAATTTTATTTAAACGCTTCGAGTTAAATTATTTCTTAAAATGAAGCATAAGTTTATATATTTAACTCAATTCAATCTGGAATCGCGGTAATTAATTCGATATAGTATACAAAGTTTTACTAAAATGAAACTCTAATGTGATCTCCACTTATCAATGCGAGGTAAAAGTAGGAAGCAAATAGAGTTGTGAGAAATAATATTTATGATAAATTGAAATATCTTTCATCAGAAAGTCAAAAAGGAAATCAAATGTTATAATTATAAAGACGAGATTATTTTACATGATAATGTGTCCAGAGGCTAATGTGTATTATCTTGCATGTAATTTGTTGACCTAACTATACATTTTACGTAACATTCAATATTTTGAAAAAAAATCTTCAAATAAGTAAGTCTGCAAATTCAATTTTTTTTTGCTATAACTTGAGCCAATTAAAAGATATTTGGAATTCGTTTGGAATACATATTTTAATATATTTTTTTACAATTGACTGGAACCATAAATAGTATTTTCACTTGTTCATTATATTTTAACGCAAATTTCAGTTCACTTTATATAGAAAATAAAATGATATATTTTTGTAAATAAAATTATTAGGTTACAATTCTCTATTGAACAAATCTGTTTCGTAGTTTAATTAAAAGACAATCGTCTCAAATTAATCAAAAGCTTTATTTAAATGTTATTAACATTTTTTCAAGTGAATCCTTAATTTTCACCAATTTGAAATTAGAAATTGGCATAAAATTTATATTTTGATAATGTTTCAAATAAAATTATCGATCATATTATACATACACAATGAATAAGGAGAGACGACATTAAAATTAATAATACTCACATAATCATTCATCCAATAATGTGTACTCCATAAGAATAAAAATGAAACCTTTCCAAAAATAATCATTGTTGTCCTATATCCTTTATAATAATCAAAATAATGTTCGTACCTTATCTTTCGTAAATTTTTTATTAACTCATCAACTTAATTACATATTTTCCTCGTTGTCCAATAAATACATTATTATAAACGTATACATAAGTTCGATTCTACATAATATACATTAAAATGTATATCCTTTATTTACAGTATAAATTATTTTTTGTTCGTCTGTTTTCACTGAAACATCATTGGACTAAAAAACTATATTTTCATGCTTCAACAGTTTTTTTTATATATTTATAAGTTTCTATCACATACCGAAAAAAAAATTCTGTGTTAAATAAAAATAGTTATATACATATTTGTATACTATAGAAGGAGAGTGTTTTTTTGTTTGTTACCAGTTCATTGGAAAAATTAAAATTATATATGTATAAGGACTTCAATTGATACAATTATCTATCGTACATATCAGTTTTATATATTGCAAAGCGAGTTTAATTTTCAACTAAGTTCATAATAGTTTTATTTAGTGAACTAATAGAAAAAATCGAATTTGAAATGAAATGATTTTAATTATCTTTCAGTTATAGTTTGGTCTATTATTGAAATTGAATTATTGATTTTATAGTTTTTTATTTGTTTTTGTAAGGACGATATATTTATTAACATTTAAGCAAAGCCGTAGCAAAGACGGCTTTGATAAGTATATGAAATAATACTATAATATGAGGGAATGGAATTTCTTTCTAAACTAAAATCAAAAATAATGTATAAAAGTTATAGAAGATTTTTTTCTTAGTCAAATGCGGAATCCTCTGATGGTCCAAAATTTATTATATTTTAGTCGTATAAATCACTGGTCATTTCTGTATGAACACTATGATTCTAAAGCTGTAGCTCGTAACCACATTTCGATCCAAACTATAGAGATAATGTCAAAATTGGAAATTATATACATTATTCATACTTGGGAAAAATATTTCTGACTATTTAATTTACAAAATAATTTAATAGATAAATTTAATTTGAATATTACTTCACAACATACCCATCAAATATTTTGCAATACATACTGGATTTTTCATTACCCAAAAAAAAAAATTTAGTAGTAAGGATTTTTTTTTCTACTCATCGTAAAACTTTTCTCATTATTTTAAGTGCACATATGACGCCACGTTAAACTTTGTGATAGGATAGAAAAAAAATAACAGTCTTTTGCTATACCAACATTATGTACATATATGTACTATTTTCCGTGTTTAGTACATAGTATGCCACTCTATAGCCAGGCATAATAGCTGGATAAAAAAAAAATAAAATAAAGTTTAAATGGCAGATGTCTACCAAAAAAACATAAACTTTAATAATGTTCAGAAACAGGTAACTAAGTATATATTAATTATGTAATTATGCTCTAGATATGATTTAATGGAGTCTCATATGACATTAACAGAAAAACTTTTTGTTTTTTAAAGAATTTATTGATCTAACTAAATTATGTACTATATTAGAGTAATTAAATATATTTATTCGTTTTTTTTTTTTTGATTTTTACATAAATTTGTATTCAATTCAAAAATTATTTATTATTACAATTATTAAACCTTATGACATAGAACGTTTAAAAGGATTTGGTCCATTAAATAATTTTACTAAATTTAAATTTTATTTTATAACATTTATGTATTTAATTTATTGTTTATTTATCTTTTTCGGAATCTTTCTATATTTGTTTACAATATTATCATAATTAAGAGTAAACAAAATTTATTTATTACAAATTATTATTTTGAACCCTAAAATTAGATTAGGAGTAAGAATATGTTTTACACGGCATTTATATTATGTATACATACAAATTTCAAAAATTCATTTTTATATACCAATATATGTAAGAGCAAAATAGATAGTTATTATACCAATATTTGAAATTTGGAAAAAATATTTTAAAAATTTTACGAGGCAAAATAGACTGATAAAATAACGGAACACATTCGTCAGATTAAATTAAGAAATCTCAAAATTTTAATAAAGTAGAAAACTGATTTGTAAATATGTCTCTAAAATTAAATTATTGCCATTATATTGGCAAGTTTAAAGTTCAATATTTAATTTAATGTTGAAAAATGTTTTGGTAAAATAGATTATCATATTTTTTTTAATCATAAATTTTTAAAATTCCCAAAAATAGTCCCATAATTATTAAAATTTTCATTAAAGTCCATACTAAATTTCAAAATATAATCCTAATTTTGCATCGAAATATTTTCACAAATTGGGACATTCATTCCCCCAGCAGACCAAATTATCGATATTAAAACTATAAATAAATAAATAATGATTAAAGCACAATTATGTTTAAACAAAGTAAATTAACCAATTAAATTTTATACACAACAAATTATTATTCCGCACAACATAAAATCCACGGCATTACCGTCATCCCCTTTAAAACGTTAAAGAATAAATCACTTGAATAAACAACGATATTTGTTTGCCAATTTGTATTAACGTAATTTAAAATTATCCTTCATTATTTAGTCCATTTTCTATTGAAACTTAATTATATAAAATTATACATTATTGTAGCGTGAAAAATTACAACTAAAAAATTTAACGATTTACTTTTTACTATGTGGAAAGAATTGTTGGAATTTTTGTTTCACCGAAAATTTGTAGTTAGTTTAATTATTATTTTATTTAAAAAAAATATAATTTTGAACACACACATACAAAAGCAGTATAGAAAAAAGAATTAAAATACTATATACATGTATAAAAAATAATCCTATTTGAATGCACAATTTATGCATATAATCAATTTATTAATTATATTGATGAAAATTTTCAATTTTGCTAACATTTAATTAAAAAACTAAAACCAATTTTTATTAAAAAAACATAATTCAATTAATTTTCAACATAAAAAAAAATCCTTTTAAAATTAAAATCCTTTTAAGAACAAATATCGTTAAATTTAATTTAATAATTTTTATTTTAAATTACAAAATCCAATTTAATTTTTTTCTCGCCCAGTAGTCCTTGATTATGGGGACCATAACAGACAAAAAAAATTGCCTGAAATTTCATTTCCGGAACGCATAAAATACAAAAAAAAAAATACATATAAAACAAACATTTAAAAAGGACTCTTTGGAAAGAAAAAAAATGTAGAAACATTTATCTTGAGGCCACTTTAATAATTCATTCTATACCATAACTTTTGGCTAAGGTGCTTGGCGGGAAAGTACAACATATTATATTTAAGTGTTCTTATCTTTTCTGACTATAACAAAAATTGCATTTTTTTGTTCGGGTTGTGCTACAGCAATAATAACAGCAAAAATAAATAAATAATCCTTGTTGCACTCATATTCCCCCAATTTTAACCAAAATATAAAAGCCAAAAAAGATTTAAGACAACAAAATTTCATAGAATTATCCTTTTCATTATTTTGTCAGTTTAGTTGTGGGATTTTTCGTATACTGAAAATATAATTGTAGGGAAATAAAAATGTATTTTTTTTTATATATTCCAACAATTTAGTATATTTAGTGTGAAATTTTGGGATACCAAAAATGTTAACTAATAACCGGATAATATTTTCTTAATTGTGGTATTAAAGGATTGGATTTTTTTTTTTTTAAATTCTATTGAAGAATATTTATAAGTTTTTGATTGTACATAGATTTTTTTTATTATTATTATTATAATTTTAGATAGTACAAAATTAATTTAATTTAAAATTTTCATCATGACTCATCACAATCAATTTGTAAACTAAACTAATACAAATTAGGTAAAAAATCAATCATGCGAAAAAAAAAACAAAAATAATTATTAAAAAATCATTTTGCAAAATTTTGTTAATTAAGGATCAAATAAATCCTTTTAAATATTCGCAAATCATTTAAAATTTAAATTTCCCATTAATAATAATAATTTTTACATGACAAAGCTTTTTTTTTTTTTTGTGGGACTTGGTAATAAATTATATTATATTTAATAGTGGGAGTTTATGTATGCGCACCGTGCAAACTAATTTAAAACAATATTCCATCAAAAATCATTCATTTTTTATAACAAACATGAAATTTCTAACAATAAAAATGTCAATAACATATTATTATGTTATACTTTTTTTTGTAATTTTACAATTTCAATTTTCATTTTTTTTTTTGTGACAGTTAATTATTTATTCCGTGCAATTGTGAATTGCATGCAATATATATACATATATATACACAGCTGCAATATCCTTTTCTATTAAAAAATTCACACTAAATAATATTTTATTCAATATTATTTGCTTTAATTTTGCACTCGATAACAATAAAAAAAAATGTAATACAAATTATATACTATCCTGGACATGTCCTTTCCATAGAAAAATAATGTCATTTTTTTTTGTTTATATAAGTTTGATATTAAAGTAAATTTCTAGTGTGCGGGCGACCAACCAAATAAATAACAAAAGAAAAAAATATTATCCAGGTGCAAATTTTCTATTGAAAAGTTTTGTGATTTATTTTTTATAATAGCATTGACATAAAAAGGTGTTTTTTTATGTATAGTTTTTGCCTAGAGATATAAAAAAAAACAAACATTATTTTCACCTTTTGTAGTCTACTTTAATTTATTACATTTATTTTTAATATAGAAAAATATTTGATTTAAAATGATTTTTCGATAATTATAGTTGCTATTAAACACCATTTTGATTAGTATTTTTTCAATTTCTATTAACTGACATAATGGTATAGTACTTAATTAGCATATTTTTTCGGAATTGAACGATTAAAATGTCCAGACTGTCACTGTCAAAGCAGTCCCACCTGTCAAGATTCAATGAAAATTTTTAATTTCATTGGTAAATCCGAATCAAAAGAAGACAAATTTAATAATATACTTTTTGGAAAGAAGTTCATAGTTTCAGATACTTTGGGTTTATATGTAAATCTCTTACTCACACAGATTATCAATACAGTTACAAAATACTTGAATATTATCTAATTAAATACACAAAATATTTTAAATTTATTAACAAATAAAACATACCCCTAAGTTTCATTATATATATAAATTACAGTTTTCTATAAATTTCTTTACATATATGTATAAGTAATTTTCTTCAAAAACTAACATTTTCCTGTTCTCGACTCTTCAACTTTCGATAATAATCGCATAAAACGGATTTTAGGATTACGTTTTTTGGGTAACAAAACAACAAAAATCATTTACAAACCTTTTTCCATAATGAAAGTAATCATAGTTTATATTTTTTATACCTGGCTGTAAATTGATCGATATAAAAAGGACCCTAACTAATACATGTTTGCTTAAAAAAAATTATCCAGTAAAATTTATAAAATATTTTGAAGAAAAAAAACATCATAAAACTATTTTAAGAATTTTCACTTGCTAAATATAAAATATCTATAAATTTTGTTCTATAAAATTTCATTGGAATTAGCTATTTGATATACTTAAGATCCTTTTAAAAATACATATATATTTTTTTTTTGCCTACTAATAAATAAATAAATCAAAATCCCTTAACAACTTTGGTAGCTCAATAATTTATTTGTATGATATTGATTTTTTTTATGTATTTTTGGTTTATGTTGTGTTTTCTATTTTTATAACGAGTAGGTATATATAAATAAAGTTAAAAGTATAAAGTCATTCAATCAATTTATAAAGGACAAAAAACAAGAAAATACCATCACCCACCTGAGAAACCTTTTGCATGCCAAAAAAATATAAACCATTTGAGGAATTACAGAATCTCATTTTTTTCGCAATGATTATTTAAAATTAATGTGATTTAATGAATATTCCTGATATTGATAATAATTTAATATTTTATATTGAAATTTTGAAATATGTAAGGATATATATTTCAATTTATAAAATTAATGATGAAAAATACTTAAGGTGGAATAAGGAAATTGAAAAATTAAAAAATATTTATTTACATGAGAAACTGATGAATTTACATTAATAAAATATTTTTATTATTAATTTACGCACAAATTAATTGGAAAGAAAATTATCGTTTTCTCTAGGTTCAGGTGTTTGTTTTCTGTACTTTTCTTTTAAAAAATATAATTTTCCCGGTTATAAACTGAAGGAAAATGCAGCCAACCTTAAATCACTTTTAAATAAAAGGGATAAAAATAACGCACAGAATAATTATGATTATAGGAGAAATAAATTTTAAAAAGGAGTTTAATAAATTAACAAAAAAATTTTGCTTGACATTTTTTTTTTTATTTACTTTAATGAACATTTGGAAAAGTGTGAGAAACATTTTTCATTGTTAATATTTCATTAATGGAAATATACAATCTCTTCGAATTTACTACCGTTCACAATATCATTTATTAATGATAAAAGTAAGTATGAGTTGAGTATGGCTATACTCATTACCATCTATAAGTATACTACTTCAAAATGTAGGTATTTTAATTTCCTTTAATTCAAGACAGTATACGTGTCTATGCGACACTTGTAATCCATACCCAGTTGGCTTCAAGCCACAACATTCATAGAAATATAATGTTTTTTCTATTAATGATAAAAGTAAGTTGAGTATGGCTATACTCATGGTATTTTAATTACCTTTAATTCAAGACAGTATACGTGGCTATGCGACACTCGTAGTCCATACCCAGTTGGCTTCTTTGAATGTTTTGGCTAGATGCCAACTGGGTATTAACTACGAGTGTCGCATAGCCACGTATACTGTCCCGAATTAAAGGTAATTAAAATACCTACATTTTGAAGTAGTATACGTATAGATGGTAATGAGTATAGCCATGCATTCATAGAAATGTAGTATTTTTCTATTAATGATAATTCTTTGCTTTGAAGGGGAAAAATATATTTTGAAATATATTTTCAAAATATACGGCCATCTATTGGCATGTTAAGTTTGGTGCGCTTAAATTTGCTGTATGAAATGTCCCATCTAGTACTTGTGTCTATGATATATGTTATTTATTAAATGGTTTCAATCTTTGCTTTAATATGATTCTAACATAAGCTAAAACGATATGTACTAAACCACTAAATGAATTAAATTAGATTTCAGTGCCATCTGCTGAGTACTAGTAATATAAATTGGAAAATTGCAATTGGATTATTATGATTTTATCTCAATTGCGAAAAAGGATATTTTATCGGGTGGTATATGTTAATATTTTTTTTTCGGATATATAAATAACTTTCTTAATATGTCACTGTTAAAATTAATTTGTTCATGTAAAATCGATGTAAAATGTATTATTAAATTTTTAATTTTTCCAAGGCTTTTGGTTCAGTTTCGTTTTCGTGTTTGGTTTTTCAAAAAAAAACTAATTGAATTTAAATTGTTAATAATATTTATTACATAATAAACAATTTTTTTAAAAATAATTTGAAGAAATAGTAAAATTATTTAATAAAAAAAAGATAACTATTATTCGTTCGTTGTAGATAAAAAAAATATAAATATGAAGAGCAAAGAAAATTTTCATTTTCCTTTAAATTTATAATTAAAGCAAAAAATAAAATTGCATTTTACTCTGTCGTCCTTTAATTTTTGTTCAATAAAAGCTTGAATTTTATTTAATTCAAAAACATTAATTTAAGCTTGTAAATATCTTCTTAATTCTTCCTCTGTATCGAATATCATAACTGGGAATGGTGATCCTGGTACAAAATCACCAGCCCATTTGACTTCTACACGATAATCTCCAGGTTCAGTTGGATCATACTACAGAAAAAACCACAAGTTAATTAATCGTATTTCTTCAACACAAATATTTTTAAAAATTACTTTGCATAAAATTGTTCTATCTTTTTGACTTTCGCGTTGCATTTCAACTCTAAATGCACCTTTTGGACCACGAACTCTTACAGTTAATTGTCCGGCACCTGCACCACGCGTATCACAAATAAATCGTGATTGGAAAGTTGCGAGCACACCATGTTCTATACCTGGACCATAAACTCGGACCTATAATTAATACAAAATTTCATTTAAAAAAATTGAATATATTTTTATAAAAATGTACTTTACCTTGCTGGCATCTGGAGCACCAGCAACTTTAAGAGAAAACGGTGACCCTGTTACATGTTGACCACCATATTTTATTGTTAACGAATGTCGTCCCGGTTCCTGTGGTTTAATATTTAATGTAAATGTTGCATCACCATGATCATAAAGTTCACAATATGCAACTTTTCGTGGACCAGCACAATGTGCTGTTAATTCCCCAGGACCAGCACGTCTCGTATCAATCCATGATTTAATTTCTTTACCAACAATTCCATGTCGTAATCCTTCACCCGAACAAATAACTTTTGTCGCATCTACTGATGATCCAACCGCAACATTTAAGGGACAACCTTTTACCACACGACCATTCCATTTAACAGATAAAGTCAATGATCCGGATGATGTTTTTTGTGGTGTATAAGATGCCAGCCATATTGATTCATTTGGACGTGGTTGTGCTAAACTAACTGGTACAGCAGTATTATCTGAATGTGTTAATATAACTTCTGGTCTACCAGCTGGTGCTTCAGTAGCATCTATTGTAAAATGTGCTGCTTCGCCAGCTTGTGCAGCTGCCAAGCCACGTCCAGTTAATACAACTTTATCAGCAGCCTGTTGTGCTGTAACAAATGCACTTCTGGGACATTGTATAATTGATACATCACTCCAAGTTAAATCAAAATCATGCTCGCCAGGGGCCAAATTATCAGCTGTTAAAAATATTCTCGCTTTACCATCAATATGCTTATCAACAGCAACTTCGCGGCCATCTACAGTACAAACTAATTCACCTGGACCAGCCTGAGAAACATCTAGTAAAATTTTAGCTGGTAGAATTAGCCGTCCTTCGTAGTCGAGTAAAGTACCCCAGCCACCTAATGGTGTTACTTTAGTAGCATCAACACATGATATTGTCCATGGGGATCCTGGCAATGCACCACGATTAGGACAAGTTGCTTTAATTTCATATTTTCCAACAGAGAGTATCGTATATGACACACGCCATTCATTATTACCAATAGACTGGAATAAAATGAAGAAGATGTATATTTAATTTATATTTGTTTCAAATCTCATTACCTTTATTTTAGGTTCGATTCGCTCCGAGAATTCATCTCCTTTTTCGATTTGAACATTTGGGGTTACTGGGCAATAAACAACAAATGAAGATTCTTTTCCACGATGAGAAACTTCAAGCCCATTTCCACTTGCTCTACTATCATTTTTCCATCCAACTGTAGATACGACAAAATTAACTGGTGATCCAGGTATTGGTTCGCCTCCATATAATACAATTACTTTATAATTTCCTGGCATATTTGGTATAAATTCAACGGTGTGTATGCCTTCTGGATTTTCATTTATTCTGACAGGAACATTTTGACCTATTGGTGATGTTACTAAAGCTTCAACTTCAGCTACACCAGCTGTTTCAGATTTCACTACAAAATATAAATATTTAATAAAAATAAATTGATTTTTGTTAAAAAAATTTTACTGACCAACAAAGAATACTGGAAGATGAATTCCTAATTGACCTTTAGAAATTCCTTGCAAAATAACTTTGCTTGGATCAAACGCCTCACAAGTAAATGGACTTCCTGGTAATGGTTTTGATTGAAGTAAAACTTCAATTATACATGGACCAATTTTATTGACAGTAAACTCTGCTTGCAAATGACCACCTTTTGTTTGATAACATCGAACAGGTAAAGCTTGCCCACCAGGACCAGATACAACTACATCAAATTCCCTAGCTGGGCGGCCAGTTGTATCAATTGAAAATGATGTTGTTTTACCTATACGAGCTTGATAAAGTCCTAATCCACTAACACTAATTTCTTTGCCCGCTCCAGGTGGTTGAACATTAATTTCTAGCGATTTCGTTGATATTGGGACACCATTATACATAATGGTAATTTTATGTGGTGCCACTCTTGTCGGATGATAAACAATTTCCCAATTTCCTGTTTTCGATGGTCCCCGAATTGAGTGTGGAACTTCTGTTGAACCGCAACGAACTAACGCTGACAAGGTACCTTGACCAGCATCGTTTATCGAAACGGAAATAGAAGCTGGACGATGACAAAGTGCTTCACCAACTTCAGTAATTTTCACTAAAGTTGGATCAAAAACTGTTATTGTGCGTGATGTAATATGATGTTGAGTTTCACGATCAATAAAACGTATTAAATAATTTCCAATATTATGTGTCCGAAATTCAGCTGAATTGTGTGCAATTGTATATGGAATCGGTTTATGATCAGGACCAATAATTTCAACCATTTGATCTTCGGATGTAATTTCAACAACAGCTAAACTTCCAATTTGCATTTGTTTTGTAGTTTTTTGTACATCAACACGGAATGGACTGCCATCTACAGGAACATCATTGAAAGTAATATTGACAAAATGTGGTTCACATGTTTGTGGTACAAAAGTTACATCATATAAACCTCTAGCACAAGCAACAACTTCTGCTTTTACAGTACTACTTTCGGTCGATACAACTAATTCTAATGTACCTTCGCCAGCACCAGCAGCATCAACACTAAATGTAATTGGCACAGCTAAGGCTGTCGGTCCTTCATGTTGTTCTAAACCGCTAATTGAAACTCTTGACACATCAAATACATTACAAGAAAATGGTGACCCAGAAATGTGTTGATCATTTGCTGTAACACTTATTAAATGTCTACCAACTGCAGTAGGACGAAAACTGGCAATATATTTATCGTCACGTTGTATTAAACTGCAATCAGTATTATCCCCAGCTGGTGATGTAACGAAAATTTGTGGTTCAATATTTTCAAAACCTTCAATTTCAAAAGTATTATCTACATTTACAGCTGCTTGTTTTAAACCTTCGCCATTAGCCATTGCTTTGGGCAACGATATTGGTGCTTGTGAAATATGGCAAGTGAATGGTGATCCAGGTACAGCATGTCCATTAAATCTAACCGATAATGAGTGTGCTGATGCTTCAGTTGGTTTAAAATTAACTTTAAACCTTGCGTTACCTTCAGATTGTACAAAATTTGGCACATTCTTACCATTTACTGCAACTATAATTTCTAAGTTACCAGCACCAGCTTGGCTAGCATTAATACCAAAACTAACACTTTTACCAACAATACCCGGTTGAATATCAGTGACAATTACTTTTTCTGCTGAATATGCTTTCAATAAAAATGGACTACCTTCAACATGTCCACCACCTGGCAAACGTACTTCAACTGAATGGTCACCAACATCTAATGGTTCAAATTTCACTCTATGGCCATGTTCGATTGGTTCAATTTTAGTTGTAATGTTACGTCGGGCTGGTCCAAGTACTTCAACTAATGGTGTTACATCTGATTCAACAATAAAATCGAATACTTTGCCCACACTAATTTTATCCATTGATTCGGGTGCAACAATGCGTGCTGCTGCTGATACATGACATGTAAAAGGGCTACCTGGTACATCTTGTCCATTAAATCGTAACTCAACAGTATGATTTGTTGCATCACGTGGCGTAAAACTAATTGCATAAGTGTGTTGACCTTGTGCTTGTGCAGATGTTGGAACTCGTCCACCATTTACGGTTACTTCCAAATTTCCAGGTCCAGCTTGAGAAGTTTCTACTAAAAATGTAACAGATTTACCAACTGTTCCACTACTAACGTTTTTAACTTTAATGGCACCCACATCGTAAACCTATAGAAAATATTATATTGCAATTAAATTTTTTTACTCTTTTTTAGACTATTTTGTTGGTTTTACCTTGGCTGCATATGGACTACCACCAGTCGGTTGACCATTAACTGTAACATTTACCCTATGCTCGCCAACTGAACGTGGTACAAATTCACATTTGAAAACACCTTCGGCTGTTTGATGAACTTGTGCGGGAACTGATTGGCCAGATGGTCCTTTTTGGTTTATTTTTTGATTGTGGATTTGGTTTTTTGTAATTTCGTTTTAATTTGTGCGTTTTTATTTTTAGGTTTTCAAGTTGATTTTTGAAATTAATTCATAAAATTTTTTATTTTTATAGTCAGAAATCATATTTCTTTTTGGTAGAGTCATAAAAATTGTTTAATTTTGTTAGTATAGTTTGAAAAATTTTAAAAGCCAAAAAAATTATTTAAAATGAATTAGTTTAAAGTTAGAATTATTTATACCTTAACTACAAATTAATTTAATAAATTATTTACATAATTTTTAATGTTTTTACCTATCACCCATCACCAGTATTTAAGCGTGTCAATTTTAATAACTCAAAATAAATAATAAAAATCTTAATTTGAGTTAAAATGCTCATTGAGATAATTTCAATTTTCAGCTATTGATTTTACAATTATTATGAATGCTAATTAATTACAATCTCTCTGCACACAAATTTAAGTTTTATTATAATGAAGCATTTTAAAAATTAAGTATTTTCCCGAATAAAAACTTTTAAAAAATCGGTTTTTATGTAACCAAAATATATTGAACCATAGTTGTTTTTATGAAAAGTGAAATTTTTTTGTATAATTATATTACCAAAATAAATTACCAAATGTTTAGTGCAAAATTATGGTTAAAATGTAATTAACTTTCACATAATTTTATTTGAAGAAAAAAAAAATGAAAATAATTTTGATTTATTTTTAAATTAACCATTAGGCAATTAATTTAAAGATTTTCTAGACGAATTTGAATTTTATGGTCAAATTAACACATTTCTAATGATTCGGACATTAGCGTAACTTCGTATTATTAATATAAATCAAATTTATCAATTATAAAATTTTATTGTGTTGGACTTATTTGAATTTATAAGTTAATTATTAATTTAAAATCATTTAAACACAATCTCACTTATTTTGATAATTATGTATGTAATAAATTTTACTATTTTTTTTAGTGAAGTTTATAATATCGTGTTAGACACCATAATTTGTTATCCAAAATACGGTATCAATAAGATTGTCATATAAACATCAAGTAAAATATAAATTTTATTTATTTTCCTGTTCAAAGCTGAAAAATATTCTGCAACTATGGTCCACTTCAATTATATTTAACTATATGAAATTTTAACATATTCCAGTTGACTTTGTTCCAATTATTGCAAAAATTGGCAAAATTTCAAAATGAATTTTATTTATATAAGTGACTTTTCAACCATTTGGCAAATTTCTAAATTGGCCAGTTTTTCAAACAATTCCCTGTTAAATGGATATCATTAAAATATATATATTTAAAAAAATTATATTCTTAAAAAAAATACTTAATTTCGAAATATTTAAATATATCTTTTTTGAAGCATATTATTAACTTTTATATTCTCTCTTTTTGAATTTATATTTTAAATTATATTTCTACAAGAACAATCCAAAATTAAAGCTTTCCTTTTTTAAAAAAATATTACAAATATGCATATGAATTTTATTGTTATAAAAGCTACTAAAATCAATGAACTAACGCATGTAAGTAAGAGTTTGATTTTATTATGGTGTGATTTTTAATAATTTCAAATAAAATTCAACATTTCTTATATTCTTTTCATATATACCAGATAATACCAGAAGTCTTAGCGATTATACATTTTAAGTATTAATGTATAAAACAATGCGATGACTGTTAAAAGATTATTAAAAGAGATTCTCGGATAAATTATATGATATTTTTTAATCTCTGTCACTAATTTGTAAACTAATTTTACTTAATAGCTTTTCTGCCTTCCGAAATTATATTACAAAATCGGATCTATAAAAATATAGAAAAATTTATAAGTAAATTTTCCAGTTGACTCTTTTAATAATCTTTTATCAATCAAAAATTGTCTGTT
Organism: Empis stercorea; assembly: GCA_949752835.1. NCBI lineage: Eukaryota > Metazoa > Arthropoda > Insecta > Diptera > Empididae > Empis > Empis stercorea. Next base: position 11,600,640 of record OX457088.1, on the reverse strand, counting down.
CTTGCCCATAAAAGGAATAAAAAATTTGTATACCACAAGATTGGACTGAATTAACTGAAAAATCTTGTGAAAATCCTTATATTTTGGTATTATCTGTTATTCGCTTAAATTAAAGTAAACAAACATTTATTTTATGATTATATTATTTGTTTAAATAATTTAATTTAAATATTAAGTTGAAATTTATTTAAAAATTATAATAAAATAGTTAACTAAATATTAGTAAAAGCATTTTTTTTTTTATGTATTAATTGTTGAATTAATTTGGAATAAAATTAATTAAAATGTTTTATAATGTCAAAATAAAAGTTATTAATTTAAGTCTAGTATAATAGTCTTCGTCGCCCTGAAATGTACATAGATACAAAAGTATATAAGAATTTTAAAAATAAACGTAAAAAAAGTAAAAAAAAAAAATATGCAAACTTTGTAAAAAAAAAGGATCAAAAAATAATAAATGAAAGAAACTTTACAGAATTTCCATTATTGAGTTCAAGAGAAAAAAGTTGACGTTTTTAAGTGCATTATGACATGCTTTTTTTTATTAATGTCAAAATAATGAAATGACAATTGAAAATATAAAACCAAAGAGAGAAAATATAAATTCGTTATTATTATTGACGTGTAGTTAAAACGTGAAGAAGAATAATGATAAGAATATTTCGTTTTTATTTACAAAATTAATTTACACAAATTTTTGTTTGTAGATTTCATTGAAATTTCATTTGACATACCTTCCACATTTACTTCAATATCTTCTAAACGACCACCATGATGATTAATAACAAATGAATTTTGTTGATGAACTGGTCCTGGACCACCTAAAGATACTTGTGGTCCATTAGTACCACCACTTATTTGTACATCAATTGGACAACCTGGTACTGGCATTTTATTAAATGATACATTAATAATATGATCACAAGGTTCAGTTGGTACAAATGATACCGAAAATCTAAAAAAATTTAAATTATTTCTTTTCTCTAAAACCGAACTTTCATTGCACCAAACCTTGCATTTCCTTGTGGATGAACTTGTGTTGGTATATTATGTCCTTTTGCAGATATTGTTATTTCTAAATTTCCTTCACCAGCATCACCAGCGTCAACAGTAAATTGTACAGGTCTACCAACAGTACCACGTGATACACTACCAACAACTACTTTACTTGCATCATATGCTTTAGCTAAAAATGGTGTACCCTGTACTGGGAAACCATTATATTCAACATTTATTGAATGACCACCAACTGTTATTGGATTGAATTCTGCAGTAAAACCGGCATGTATATCACCAGTAACACGTACTGGTAATTCACCTTGTGGACCACGTACACTAACAGCTAATTCAGCTGCACCACCCCCACCAACTGTTATATGAAATGTAGCTGGTCGATTTAATGGTATTAATTCTAAATTTGTTAAATTTAACATAACACGACTTGTATCTGCAACAGCACATACAAATGGACAACCACGTACTGTTTCACCATTAAATTTAATATCAATCATATGTGGTTTAGCTTGTTCTGGTGTAAAACTAACTAAACATCTGCCACCGCCAACAACTTGTACATGATTTGGTACTTCACCTTCATTTATAGATATTTCTAATTGTCCTTCACCAGCAGCACTAGCATCGACTAATTTTTAAATAGTTTTTTGTTATAATGGATTCAGTATTTCGAGGTACAAAAAATGACCATTTTAGTTTCGAATTTCAACATTTTTTAAATTAATTTTGACATTTTTAATTTGAGATTCATTTTTTTCATATTAATAATAGTATACAGCAATTCACAGATCGCTTCTAAATACTTTTTGCAACACTATACTTAAAATATGACAAGTCGAATATACACGAACAGTAGATGTTTTACTTAAAATGTTGAAATTACTTGTTCACTAAAATGGTAATTTTAAGTATAGCTTGAGAATATTTTACCTCTAAACTGACATGGTTGACCAACAACACCACCATTTACATCTGTTACTTGTATTAAACTAGAATCATAGACCTTTGCAATTAAAGGTCCACCAGATAATTTTGTACCACCAATTGATGCTTCGATTATATGTGTACCAACTTCATTTGGTACAAATTCAATACGCATAGCACCATTTGCCGCCTCATGGGTGACTCTAGCATTTAGTTTTAATTTAGATGGTGATAAAACAGATGCTAGGCACTCGCCTTTATTTAGGCTTGATCCAGGAGGCGGCAGTATCTCAAAAACCGCCGGTGTATTTGCTGGTACTAAACGTGTTGATTCACCTAACGCTGTTAAACCAGGTGATGACATTATGTCGACGTTCCAAGGTGATCCTTTAAATATTAATTACAATATTTTTTTTTTACTAAATTTGTCTCCGATTAAAAAAGTAAATAATTATATTTCCCTGATTATTTTGAAATTCCTATTGAGATATTCGATTAATTCATGAAAAATTTTAAATGTTATTACTGATCTTTGACGCAACCTTTTAGTCAAGTGAAAAACGTAGGTATAATTTTTAAAAGACAAACAAGAAAGTTTATTTTCAAAAATTATAAAAATTTAACGTTCCATAACAATATTTTTTTTTATATAATTTTACTTTTTAAATTAACTAAAAATATAATTTTTGTTATTTAGACCTGATCAACAAGTTTGGTAACTTTTCTTTTTATAAAAAAAAAATTATTTTGAAAATTTCATAAAAATTTTGATTTTAACCAGAAAATTATTTATAATTATTTTGTGATTTATTTACGAAAAATTCCACATTTTTTTCATTTAAATGATTTAATTTACCGCAGCTTTTTTCATACATAATAGATTTTAAACATTGTTTAAATATACAAAATTAAAGTCATAAAAATTGTTATCTACAATTTAAAATGACGTTTTTTATGTGCTACAGGGTGATTTTTGTTATAATTGAAATTACTTGAATACTATGTGGCAGTTTAACACAAAAACTAAACATTTTTCGACGAAACTTTATGAAAGTTTATGCAGTTTATTTAAATAATTATTATTATATTGTCTCAGGGATGAAAATGTTTTTCTTTTTATTTTAGAAATTGCTAATTAATTTAATTTTTTCCCTTCATTTGGTGAAATGAATATTGTATGTAAAATATTTGTGATTAGATTATATAAAAAAATATTTATAGATTCTCTAAATATTGAATTTCTAATAGGGAATAATACCCAATTCATCATGAAAAACTATGACACAGTATTTAATTCTTCTACACAGTTTGGAAAAACTAAGGAATTCCTTAAAGAAGTCATTTATATATTAATATAACTATATATTAATTATAATTATAATTTAAAGATTTATAAGCTTTCTACAATAATCACTCTGTAATATTTTTTAGTTCCCCTATAACATTAAACTAATTTTCTTCAATGACAAAATCATATACAAAAAAAAAATTCAGCTTAAAATTATCGTTAGAAAATATAATTTTAATTTTCGCTTATGTTGCAAGAAACTATAAATTTGTAGCAAAACAAAAATGAGGAAAAACTTATTTTATTATAATATTATATGTTAAATTATTTTTTTTCGCCGTATAAGCGAAGCGTATTAATTGCAGTTTTGCAATCATAATAAACTGCAAGTAAATAATATTAAATTTCATGATGGACAATTACGGTCATTAATCAAAAGAAATGAAAATTTCACTATACAATATTGTGTATCTGTATACATAAATAAATGATTTTTTTTACATTATTTTTCTTGGTATTTAGGTAAAAGAAATTTAGAAATTGAAATTTATAATCATGATGAGGAAACTAATTTAAAAAAGATCAATAAAAATGACTAATTCCATCATAAAAGTTTTGCAAAAGAAAAATTAGTTGATAAAATATTTTATTATTTAAGTTAAACAAAATAATTTAATTTTTTCAAACAAACATAATTTAAATGTTTATCGTCGAAATTTTAGTATCAACAAATATTAATCAATCATTTCGATTTATACTACATATTAAATTCAGATGGAAGTGAAAATATTGGAGTCAAAAGTTTTAAGAAAAATCGTATAAGAATTATTTAACCTTGTTTTTTAATATATTTATTTCCAATTCTATAGTGGAATAATTAAAATATTTTTAAAAAAATATTGAATTCAACTGTTGCCTGAATTTGATGAAAAATAAAATTTAAATAAAAAGTTGATACTTGAATTCTTAGACTAGCTAGACTTAGTTAGTTTCGAATAATCTACATTGATTTCTATTAATTTCTACTAATTTATAAGTATAAGAACCAAGAGTTAGCTATCTAAAATGCTCGGAAATCTATACTGCCACTCTACACACTAACTAAATCTATAAATATATATTATAAACTCAATACGTTTTCCAATAATTTCACTTGCATTAATATAAAACAAAACTGGTTAAGTAACTTTAAAGTACTTGACTATAGTATTTCATTACAAAAATTGCATTTTAGAATTATTGTATATAACGATTGCAAGTTTTTATTATGCACTGTCGCGACTAAACAATAAAACTAATTTCCAACTGTGAGTTTTTCTTTTCTATATTATTTATGTATACTCTTCTTTTAATCCAAAAACAAGAATTTCAACAAGTTTTGTTGCCGCAAATATAAAAACAAAAAAAAAAAACAACATTCCATTTCCGGAGACAGGAAATAATTCACAATTAAGGAAAAAATTATTACTTCTTCGTTTGTAATATTCGAAAAAGATTTTTTTTCTAAAAACAAGCAAAATATAAACGAAAAGAATTTTATTATACGAAAAATAAAATTCGGTCAAAAGGTCAATGTAACGTCAACACCACTCTGTGCCTTTTTTTTATACCCAGAGATTTAAAATTTGTTATAGCACTTATTGTTTGTTTGGTGACTTAAACACACCTTATTTTATTTTGACAATATCTTTGTCAGGTATGCCGAGGCTTTATATTTTATATACAAAAAAAAATTTCTATAAATTTTAGTGTGTGTATTTTTTAAACTATCTAAAAATTGCACTGAAAAAACTACTTTTTCGCAACAAAATAAACTATGAAAAAATTTAATTGTCACACGTCATCTCACTCCCCACTAGTAGAACTATCAAAAAAAAAAATTTCAAATATTTTCAAAAGTTAATATTTGTATTTGTTAAATAAATTTCTTTTTGAAATTTGAAATCACACAATTATGAAAATTATAAAAAAATATTTAATTATATATTTAAAAACAAATAATTTCACTAAAAATTTCTTTTTAAGTTAAGATTAAAATCTTAAATGACAAGATGGCCGCACAAATTTTTTAGATTGATTTTTTTTTCCAGAATTTTCTCAATTATTTCAATAGGAAATTTCATTTATAAAAAAATTTTCTTCCCAAAAAAAAAACAATAAAACCTTAATACTATTTTTCTCACTGAAAAAATTATAATATTACCGTTTTACGTTAATTAGCTTTTTTTTTTGTAATTTATATAATTTTAACAACAAATTTTTCCCTAAGTAAAAAAACAAAAATATCTTTTTCTATTTTATAATATATAAAAAAAAGAGCTACGCGCGCGTTTAATCGCACGATTCAGTATTTTTTCATTAAAACCAACTCGATTGACTTGAGAGCGAAGACTAAAGCAATAAATTTGTTAAAACAAATTTTGTTAGTGAATTTAACGAAATTTACCATATAAAAACACCTTTCCAATGAGCCTACACACTCCAGAAGAGAATTTCATTTCAGGTAAAAATATTTAATTATTGTCTGATTGTATTTGTATTTTGTATCTTTGGTATAATGTCAAAAATTCTGTCATTGTATAAGTGTTAAAAGTAATATTGTATATCTGTGTTAGTTAATAAAATTTAATATTATTTTGTTTTGTACTTACATTTTGGTTTTGCTTGGCGAACTGGAATATTGGAAAATGAATTTTATTTTTTCTGTTTTAGGTGACTTACCTGTGCCGTTTTTCAGTTCATTTTTGTTTACAATTCCAAGCAAAATTAAAATTATCTATTTCTGTTTTGTTTTTGTTTTTTTTTTTTATTAAAAGTTTGTTTTTGTTTTGCTGGTGATTAACCATGCCAAACGAATTTATTTTGTAATTTGCAAAATAATAAATTGATTAATTAACATTAATTCTTGATTGTAAAGATAAAGAACTTTTTATTTGTTTACTTTGAAAATATTTAAAATTTAACTTCTTCTTTTTTTTTTGGTAAAATTATGATAAATTTTTGCAATTTTATTTTATCCATATTTTGTATTAAATTTATAAATATTTTTAAATTATTTATGATCTAATCAAGAGTTAATATTTATTTTGTGTCATTGCAATTTACATAATAAATAAAACATTCTGTAATATTTTACAAAAATTATATTACGCGGATGTAATTGATTGGTAATTATGCTAAATAATAACAAATTGCATAATATTGAAATTAAATTAAATAAAAAATCCATTTCAAGTATATTGTATTGTATTCATATACAATTTCATTCCAATGTCCTTTAAGATGTTAGATATATGTACATACTTTACTACTATTATTAAGGACAAATGACTTTAATTATTATATGTTTTTCACGGACTTAATATTTTTTACAGAAAATATTCATTTCATGCTGAAATAATAATTTAAATTTTGTATAGTTTTAAAAAATTCAACATATTTTCATATCAAACTTTTATGGTGAATTCACACTGCAATTTAATATTATTAAAATCTAAAAAAAATTGTTCACTAGATCTTATTACAGTCACAAATATAATCACATTTTCGAATATTGTTTACTAAATATTTTGAGAAATTTTTGAAACCAATTTAATTAAATTGTAAAAATAATAAATAAAAGATATTAAAATATGATGAAAATATTTCAACAAAATCTTCCTACGAGATTAATAACGAAAATAAAATTAAAATAATTTTAGGGTATACTGCAAATATAAAACTTATTTTCCAGCTATTTTAATTATTTTAATATGTATAGTGTGAATACCATAGATTTTGTAAACATTTTATGTTAAAACTTTTTTTAAATTTTATTTTTGATTTTTGTGCGGAACACAAAATATTTGAATGAATCCTAAGGATAAAACTTTTTATTAAGATATACAAGTTTTTTTAAAATAAATATTACATAATATTAAACTATACTTGTAACTAAAAAAAATTACTTTGGGGATTTTGTTACCTTTTAAAATATGAATTCTGAAAATTATTTATCATCCAAATTTTTTACTATATTTTTGAAGAGTATATTGTAAATAATTTAAATAAAAATATTTACTTTAAGATATATTTATGATACCCTCTTGTGAATGTTTATACTTTCTTTATACTTTTCCAAAAAATCTACATCGATATTTATATTTAAGAATTTTTTGGGAATGTTTGATACCTAATGTAAACAATTTAATTTTTTGGTAAGTAACATAATTACTAACATTTAAATTAAATGATAAATTACTTCATATTATGATAATTATCATTTAACTTAATTGCTGCACTATTCTCTCAATCTTATACCCAAATTTATACCAGGGCAAAGTTGATATTAATTTTTTTTTATCTCTTTATATAATTTTTGTAATATTACAGAACAGCCTTGAAAAATTTATAACTTAATTAAAATTATTAAAATATTTAAAAACTAAATTCATAGTTATATATGGATTTTAAATAATATTATAAATTATGAATTTAAATTTTTTTCATTTACTTTAAAGATTGAATATCGATTATAATTAATTAATTTATATTTTTTATATATGGGTTTGAATGATTGAAAGTAGGCATCGCTCCTACACAATATCATTAAAATAAACACTGAATTCATTTTTCGTATGATATCATTTTTTCGGAATGTAATTTCTGAACCGTGATTTATGCGAAAATTTTATTTAAAACCGAATTCCTATCTCAAATCTTAAAATTATTAAAGTATTTAAAAAATATATTTATACACTTACCCGGTACAGTATCACCATTAAATGTTATTTGTACTGTATGTGATCCAGGTTCATGTGGTGTAAAACTAGCAATAAAACGTTGTCCACCTAATGATCTAACAGATGATGTTACACGACCACCATTTACTAATATCTCTAAATTTCCTGAACCAGCTTTTGAACCATCAATTTCAAATTCAACTGGACTACCTAAATAACCGTTTGGTATATCTTGGACACGTATAGCTCGAGCACCAGTAGCATTACTATCTATTGGACGAAATCGATATGATTCTGTCAGTCCAGTAGTGCCACCAATACCACCAATATTGGTTCTTTCAGTTACATGACGTTCAGTTGCTTCTTTAACAGTTGTTGAATAATTTCCCCGTGTACTATATGAATTTTCTGATTGTTTAACAGTAACTCCACCAGATCTAAAACGAAAACAAAAATAAATTCACTTAAAACTTTGAAATTTTACTAAATTAAATTATCATTTTATACCTTATACTATTATCCAACTCATTTGAAACACCTTTTTGACCTTGTTGTAGTGCAAACTTATTATATTGTGTATTTACATGGGTTTCATGATCAATATCTGGTCGATTATATGACAAATCTGTATTTAATTGACGTTCTGTCATATTTGCCAATGATTCTAATGAATTATGTGACAACATATGTTTTGTTTTATTAATTACATCCCAACTATCACGTCGTGCAGATGATGGTTTTATTGATGATACACGGACATTAGATGAATGATCAACAATATCAGGACTAGCTGTACGACGGCCAGTATTTTGTGTTGTTGTTGTTGATGTAATACCAATTAATGGGCTTGCTCTTATATTGGAATCAGTAATATAATTCGAAGATGTTTTATAACTTGATGATTTTTCAACATGTCGGACACTTTCAAAACCACCACCACCACCACTAGTAGTAGTTTTATTCACAGTTACTGGACTACTGGTTAAGTGATGTGTTGCTGTTGTTATAAAATTACTTGGTGATGATAAATGATATCGAGGAGATGGTGATGAAGACCAATTTTTAGGACTTGATGTTACATTCCTTGATGATGTTTCATAGTGACTTGATGTTTTCACTGTTAAAGGACTATGACTTGTAGCAATAATTGGACTTGATCTTACCTATAACGATATAGTAAACAAATATTAAATAATATTGAATCAAATATTAAACCGAGATTTGATATGAAATTTGAGTTAAAATTTGGGCGCAGACTATCAGTTTGTTAGAGTAAACAGTTTTCATAATGAAAAAACTATCAAATTAATTAATTTTACACCAATTTCTTAACTCAACTTTCACAAAACATTGAATATTATTAATTTATTTAAGTATATAAATTTTCATACGTGTACTGGACTAGAAACAGGACTTTCTTTTAATCCTGTTGTATAATTATCATTAAAATTTTTAATTAAATATGATGAATTATTTGTTGTTGCATTTGTAATATGATTGTAACGATCATCACGTGGTGGACTTAATGTTAAATCACGTTCACGCTCTTTTTTACGTAATTCATTTTCTTTATCATAATAATAATCATGTTTATTATTATTTAATTCAATTTTATTTCGAAAATCTTTTTTAAATGATGATGAATATAAATCATTTGATGATAATTTTGCTGGTGAATTTAGATCACGTGTTGGTGATTGTGTAGTGGTCAATTTTGGAGAATAATCCTAAGTTAGTTAGTTTGTTGGAATGAACAGGAAGAAAGAAAAGTGTAAAAAGAATATTTTTTTAGTGATTTTATTTTGTGTGTATATGCAGAAAAAAAATTGTTTTTTTTGTTAGTTACAAAAAGGATTAATGATTGTAAAATAACACTATATTTACCTCGGTTTCCCTTTTACTGGAATAATTACTTGATCGGTAAACTTCATATTCATTTTTTGGTGAATATTGAGGTGAATATGATCTTTGTCGTTCTTTATTAAATAATTCTTTTTTCGCATTACGAAAATCATTATGTTTTGTTTGTACAGTTGATGTATAATGCATTGATGGGCTTTCTGAGCGATGTTTACCTAAAAAATTAAAAGAATTTTAATCATTAATTTGATTTAATCATTTTATATTTATTTATACTCACTATCATGCATTGGACTACTTCGTGTTTTACCAGATCGACCTTTTGTACCAACTCTCATTATAAATGGTGATCCTTTAACATCATATCCATTAAAATAAATATATACACGATATTTGCCATTTTGTCGAGGCATAAATGTCACCCTGTATTTATTTTCAACTATTTTCTCAATTGAACATACTAATGATTTTTTATCATGTACAATATCAACATGTAATTCACCCGTTACACCAACACCTCTGGCATCAACTTCAAATGAATGTGCACGCAATGGCATTGCACCATCTAACCCATGCACAGATACACCTTCTGGATCAAATACGGCACATGTAAATGGACCACCTTGTATATGTCGACCCTGATATGTTATTGCTATTTCCCAAATACCAGCTTCATCTGGTTTAAATATGGCACTATTACCTTCTTCAACTTCCTTCAGTGGACAACTATGTGTCCGACCAGTTGGACTAACTGCAGTTACTAATATGTCTTCAGATTTCGGTGCACCAGTTGCATTTACTAAAACTTCAACTAAACTACCTAATGCACATGGTGCCATACCAGGTGGTGCAACTTGTAAAAATCGTGGTAATACACGGAAATAATGACCACCTAAATTATCCTGATCAATTTCAACAATAATCTCATGCATACCATATTTTTCTGGTATATAAACACCTTCACCATGTTTATTTAATCGAACTGGATACGGGACTCCAGATGGTGGTACAACATATGTCCTTAGTGTATTTATATCAATATCACGAGATAAAATTTCAACACGAAAATGTGTTTGTTCACCAACACGTCCTGATGTACTTTCTAAATAAACATTTATTAAATCGGACATTGGTGGTCTAGGTGGTATCCATTGTAAATGTGCAGCATATGCCATAATACCCAAGTGTTCAACTTCGGGATTAGCCATATCTTTAGATGTTAAAATTGGTTTAACACCTAATTTCTCACCAGCTTCAACAGCTTTTCGAATATTATTTTCATAGTGAAATGGATCGGTACTTAATTTTTCTGGTGCTGGTGCTGATCCACCAAGATTACGAATAACCTCACAAAATACACGACCATCGTTCCAATCAGTCTACAAAACAAATATAAAATTGTAATATATATATTTTTTATTTTAAATTCGACAAAAAACTTACAGTGAAATTTGTAATTTTCTCTTTAACTTGTGTATTGACCCATCTCATTGTAGCATTATAACCTGGACCACCAGGTTTCATAAAATATGATAAATATGTCATACCAGATAATTCATCTAACCATGGTGATGCTAAATATTCTGGTTCTAAAACTTTTGGTATACCAAATTCTCTTTGGGCAATATCCATTGTATTTGTACAATTACGTACACTTTGACTAGGATCCATATTACGCCAATGTGGATATAAACCAGGTTCACAATAATCTAATAATGCTGCCAAATTAACACCACTATTCCAATCTGTTGTTAAATTGGATATTTTACATTCTGGTAATGCTGCTTGTAACCATGCTAACATTAATTTACGTGGTGGAAATTTACTTCGACCAATTTGATATCGTACAATTAATGACCATATTAAACCCAATATTAATTTAATATTACCATTAACAATATCAACATTGCCAATATTCACTAATTTTATATGATCAGCTTCAACAGCATTTAATGCTGTTGTTGCATTTTCTAAATAATGATGTTGATTACCAGGTCGCCGGTTCCATGATGGTTTTAATGGACGTGTTTGTAATTTTTCAACTAATGCACATAGGTGTGTACCATCACAAAAATCTGTTGACCAATCATGAACCTAAAAAAAAAAGTTATAGTAAATTTATTTTTTAGCAAAGTAATTTGATTTTTTAAATTGTTCTTTATGCTATAAAAACGGAAATACATTGTCAACTGAATTTAGATTTCTAGGTTATATTTTTGAATGATGATAATTTTCAATAAATTTTCACATTTATTTGTATTATACAGAATAAATTTTAATAAGAATTTTCATCAAATAATAATTTTTGTTTAGAAACTTTGATTTTCACATTAACAAGAAAGCATATAAATTTAAAATTTAACTTCAGACATTTTAAAGTCTCGCTATTTGCTCTAGAAATTTATTCACTAGATTTTCTATGTTTCATGTGAAATATAGCACTTCAGGGTTTTATCTTTTTTTCAAAAAAAATAAAAATAAAATTCTAATTAACATATTTTTATGGGATGACGGCAATTGAAGTATGTTTAGATTGTACTTGAATTATGATAAAATTTTATATAGAATATAATTATTAAAGTATATAATATAAAAAAAAATTATATATCATTTTTTTATGAGGTACAAAAAAAAAAATAAACAATAGTTCAAATTTTTTGTAGTATTTTTGCTATGTCAGAGCATAAGAAAAAAAAATATGTTTAATTGTTAGTAGCAAACAATAGAAAACGTTAAAAATTATGCTCATGCAAAATAAATAATTTTAAAATTACTGTAACATTTTTTTTATACATATATTTATTATAATAATAATATAAAAATTATTTTGAAAATTTTATATTTATTATTTTCTGCGAAAATATCCATAAAGAATTTATAATTATAGTGAAATAATTTACTGAGTCTGAACATTAAATTAAGCATTTGAAGTACAAGTAACTAATAAAAACGTGAATAGATAAGAAATTTTTAACAATTTATATATATATTTCTACAAAAAAATATTTATTTTATTTTATTTCAATTCTTGAAAAACTATTACATATTAATGTTTTACAGAAAAAGAAATGATTTTCATTAAAGAATATTAAATTAAAACGAAATTTAGGATAAAATTTTAATATTAATATGAGTAGAACTGGTCCTAAAAAGTACTCTATTATGATGGAACCGGCAATAATATAAAATTCATCAAATTGTGACAATTTAAATTTGATGGAATGAATGAAATTATAATGTTGGAAACTTTAACAACCATCCCCTGACTTTTAAACCAAAACACTTAATTTTAAATAGTTAATTTTTACATAAATACCCAAATTATAGTATACATAAATTTTTTTCGCCAATTAACTATGAATTATACTATAATTAGTTAATAAACAAATTTAATTTAGAAAATTGAGGTATAATTTATATTTATAATGTACCAACAAATTTGTAATATAATTATTATATCCTAATTTTATATTTAAATTATTTTGTAATAGAAACTAAAAGTGATTACAATTTTATTGCCATAAAATTTTAAATTTTAGTATAAAAATTAAATATATTTAAACGAATTGGAATTAATAATAGTCTCTGAATCAGAGTTCATTGAAATAGAAAGCTTATTGAGTGTACTATTGGAAGCACTACTATCAATTTTTTACGAATAGAATTAAACTAAATAAATTAATTTATTAATTATAATTAATTTTAATTTGACAATTTAATTGAATATTTTTTTTTAACTTTAAAGATAATCCATCAAAGCACTTTGCGAACGAGCTATATTTAAATATTGAACTAAATTCTAGCCTACAGTTTTTCAAAACAAAAACAAATAAGCAAACTATAAATCTGATTTGATGTCAAAATGTTTACAAAATGTTATATTTCTGAATAAACATTCATAATATTTATTTATATACGAATTTGTAAATCAATTGCTTGATTTAACCTTTTTAGGAAAGATTATTGTCTACAATCTAACATTAATGCACATTATTCTGCCAAAAGTTTTGACCAATTGTCTTCCTCATTTATTTCATAATACATATATAAAAATCGAATATTATGTAAAAAAAATTAAAATATTTCCTACATTTTCCAAACATGCAACCAAAATAAAAAAGAAGTTAAGAAAGTCTGGTATAAAAATATTTTAAAAATATAAAAATCAAACCACACAATTTTTTTTTTTCAAATCAATTTCCGTATCTGGTTAATAATTTTTTCATATTAAAAAGTGTTAAATAATTTTGTAAAAATGAAAATTGTCATTTGGTCGCACCTTATGGCCTAAATTATGCCATGATTTTTATTTGGAATTTAGATTACTAGGCAACAATTTCGTTACGGTCTTTTTAACATCATTAAAAACATAAAAATTTTACTTCCAAATATTTTCATTACAGAAATATTATCAATAAATAAAAAAAAAGTTGTTATTTACCTATTATAGAATTACTAATTTTATCATCAATTTAGAATACGAAAAAATCCTACAATAATATTCAAAAATATCAGAAAGAAGTAAACAAAATGCAAATTCGGTTGAATTTTCGACAACATTAAGTCAAAAAATTAAAATAAATGATGTAATTTTTTATGTTGTCTAGAAATCTCCACTACAAGATTTTCAAGTATAACTTAACCACCTTATCGGGGCTGACAATCAATGTCAACACCAATAGTGCTATCAATCAATTATAAATTAATATTAATGAAGAAGATGTAATTTGGGAGTTTGTTCAGATACGGAGTTTAATTATTAATAATTACTTTTTTGAACTTTTAACATTGAAATTGCAAATAAATTTCTGATTAATTGGTGTGGACAAATTTGAAAATGTAAAATATTAATTGAGTAGGTGATTGTCGCAATATTTCAGTACTAAGTCAAATGAATTTGCCATTTCATGATTTCTGAACTTAACTAATTTATTGCTGATTACTGATTGCTCTACTTTACTCTGTTGAAGTTCGTTTGAAAATTACCTTAACTAAATTTAGTGTGAGCATTCCCAAAATAAATTCTATCTTCTTGTATAAGGCATTAATTCACTTTACTAATTAATTTTTCTATTATGTTTGAGAATCAATAAATTTTTAAACAAAATATTGGAATATCAATAATTATTTTTGTTACCAACCGACAAACCAAAATTAATAATCTCTTTTTTTCATTTAAGATTTTTAAAATAAAATCGATTAACAATAAAATTTCTTAGCAGAATATTAAAACAAATATTTATTGGTTTTTGAGCAAAAACAGAACAAGAAACAAGGTTTTAGGTGGGTAGATTCAAATAAATTGATTTCATTAATTAGTATTTGTAATTATATAAATTTTATATTATTATTGTATTAAACTCACCTGCATTCCTGTGTCCCTGAGATGTTCATTCACCCAATTTCGGAATGTATTTGCTTGTATTTCAACCCACAAATCTTCATTACCACGTATATTCATACCTTTGGCAGCAGTACCTTCAGGACTACGTGCCACCAATCCGGCATGTGTAATTTTTTGTGTTTCTGTTGTTCCATCTGGATTATGTTGTAATAGACCAGAATGTGTTATTTTGGCACCTTTAATATCTTTTATATCCATATGATGATTATCAGTTCGCATTATTATTAAATATAAATTTTTTAGTTTCGTTTAAATTTTTGTTTAACACTTTTCACTTATATAAAAATTTTCACTTTGGTAAATAATATAATTTTATTTTTATTTTTTTTTTTCAATAAAAAAAATCTTATTTAATTATTTCAGTCATTTTTATTTTATTTTTCCTTTTTTTTTACTTTTTTCTATATAAAATAAGAAATATTTTTTGTATAAAGGAAATTGAATTTTAAATATTTATTTCACGATTCCATAAATACAAATAAAAAAAAAAATCATTGTTACTGTACGGAGCACAAGCAAACCAAGTTATGAATTAAAATTCCATATGAGAATTGTGAATTCGAAAACTTGTCAAAATATTATAATACATTAAATACTGGTATATATATTTAAATGGATTTATTATTTTAAAACATATTTGTATTTAAATATATTTCATATTAACATCAGATTAATTATTTAGTGTTTCACTAGCTAAATACTAAAAAAACTAGATTTTTTGAAAAATTATTCTTTGAACTTTTCTCATTTTGAAATCAAAGTTATACTAAACTATTTAGGTGACTATAACATATTTTTTTAAAAGTATATAACAGGTAAAATAAATATGTAAATGTAAATTTTTTTATTTATTTTTATTATTAAATAATATACAATTGTATTTGTTGTTTATCTGGTAAAGCTAATTTATTAAAATGACGTCATCTTGTTAGTATTTTGGTTATTTTTGTTATTTATACACATATTTTCGCAATTTGAAAATCTTAATGTGGAACCACAAAGAGAGATGAAGAGTTCTGTTTTTGTTGAAAAAATGGTTAAGTAGCGGGACCATTTATTGTTCAGGAGGGAAAAAAATCATGTAAACATTTATTGTTGGGTTGAAAATATGTGTAAAAACCTGTTTAGTTACCGTGGGATTGCACTGACGGACAACATTGGTATAAAAAGCATTTAAAACTTTAAAATATATAATTAAAGTGTATAAGCTTTTACAAAGAATTTGTTTACTCTGGAATTTTTACCACTTTTTATTATAGTTTTTTTCTCTTTTTTTTAAACTTTTTTTACATTATTTGGAAAATTGTTTAATGTAAAAATATCTAAAAAATCAGTCAATTTTTAGTTATACTAAATGAAATTTTTAAATAAATACAATGTATGGTTACATAGTTATTTTGTTGTTGTCATCAATTATTTTGATCGTGACAGTGATCTACATAAAATAAATCCCTTTTGACACAAATAACAAAAACAATTGAATAAACAATAAATTTAAGATGAGTTTACACTCAGTAAAAGATGATTACCAAAAAATTTACAACAATAATTTATAAACAAAATTCGAAAGACGATCATTTTTTTGCTTATTTCTGTTCCCCAGATTTTCTAATATTTCAAATTTGAATTTAAATTTAACTTTCTTCAAATATGATTTAATGGAATTCCGGCAATTAGAATTAAGAGACCATTCAAAGATGTATTAAATTTCAAATTAAAATATGCTATTCTAAATAATTGTGGTATAAAAATTTAAATCTATCACTTCATATAGTCGAAATCCATCTTTAGAATAAAGTTTCAGTTTTTAATGATGAAAACAACAAAAAAACTATTTGTTATTTTTAACTTGCCATATAAAACGTGTTTCTTTTTTTTTGCGAAAAATAATTCAGAAAAATAAAAACAAATTTATAAAATTACCTGAAAGATGACTTCATCTAATGACAATGTCAAAAAAGTAATTATTTATTTATAGAATTGAAAAATTAATAAAATAAAAAATCTCTATATTTTGATTAATTATAAATGTCTACAAAATTCTATACAAAACTTCTTTTAATTAAAATTATATAAATGATTTAAATTAAATTCAGGAAATTTACAATTTCGATGTTTCTAATTACACAAAATCACATAAAATCATATTTTTTTTTTTTTTGTAATTTGATAAATTTTCAGTTTTATTTGATATTATCTATATTAGTTAATTAGAGTGAATACTGAATAAAATTAAGTGAAGGTCAAAATTGTTGTATGCATTAGCCATGAACGCGATTTCTTTATATATAAAAAAAATTCCTTATAATCTGATTTAAAAAAAAATATATTATTTTCATTAAATAAATATATAAAATTTATTAATATTTTTTTTGATAAAAATTTAATATTTTCTCTATGCTAAATAAAGATTTTATTACTAAATTAACATTTTAGTTATCACGCTGTTTAAAGCATCACTTAACTAATCAGCAATAAAATTAAATTAAAATTTCAATGAAATATTTTGTTAAAAAATTACAAATAATTTTTTTTTACAGAAATTAAGTAAAATTTCAAAATATTTATTAAAAATTTTGAGAATTTTCGATAAACACAAATAAATTACGACACAATTTTTACATATTTTTCTTCTAAAAAGTTCTTTTACCATCAAATTAGGTAATAATATTACAAAAATATAGAAATCAAAGAATTTTAATCTAGAAAAATTCGTGTCGTGTTCCTGTGTGGGTTTTCCGCGCACATTTTTTTGTTTTTGCTTCTAATATTTAAATGTTACACACCCTAAATCAAAATTTCAAAAATCAACAGCAAAAAAAAAAAAATACTAGGCCAAGATAAATATTCTGTATACAAATTGTCAAAAATAAAATCAAGTTTCTCGCTTAATTTTCGAGTCTTTTGATTTTTTTTCCACCCAAACAAAAGAAATTATTTTGGCGCTGTGGGATTCTACGGCTGTTTAGCCGTTTAAGTTAAATGGCGGCTGTTACTATTTTTTATATTATAATTGTGTGGTTAGACGCGTTTTTTTAAAGTATTAAGGCGGTGATTACATAATTTTTAATTTATATTTTATTCGCATTAATGAATTTTATATTTTTTGATATGTAGATTTTTTAATTTTTATTTATAAATCTGAAAAAAAAAAAACTTTATGAAAATAGTAAAAAATTTAGCACAAAATTAATTATTTATGAAATATTTCAATTATTTTCAAATTAATGAACACATTTTTATTTTTTTCACATTTTTTTTGTTGTTGTTGAAATTATGCACAACATTTTATGTTTTTTTTTTGGTAAAACAAATTATAATAATGCATTTATCTATGCCACTGAAGCGTAAATTTAATTAGCAAAAACACAATGCATTGCCGGTATAATATTAGAAAAAAAACAGTGTAAAATTTAGCTCCAAAATATAAAAAAAAAAATTCTTTACTACATAAGAAAAATAATTGTATTTGTTTCACTCCGTTTTGAACTTACAAATTGAATATTGAAATTTTGTCCAACTGCGATGACTGCTTAATGGTAACTGGTGGAGCCCACATTATAAAAATTCTGAATATGAGTAAATAAAAATAAAACTTTTGTTTTTCAATTTTGTATCCCCACCGCAATATCAATTTAATTGTGTCTGTACAGGTTAACAACAAACAAAATTCCATTTAAAATATAAAATTTTTTATTGAAAATAAAAGTTAAAAATCTTTTGATGAGGTCATCAATTGGAGAAGTTTTTAAGCAAAAAACTTTGTTTGTTGGGTAGCATAATACAATAAAATAAAATTGAGAGAATCAGTTATTTTGGTGTTTGATATGCGAGATTGAAAAATATCTATTACATGTATATAGCAAAATTATTCGAATGGAAATATATAAATAAGGTTTTAAACGTCATTCATTTTGTTACACTGTAAGAAAAATATATCTAGTATATATTTTCATTGATTTTGGTTTAATGACAAATGTTAGTAGAAATTATGTACGTGATCTAAAGTTATGCACTATTATTATAGTGAAAAAAAATGTGACATAGAAATTAGATTCAAACTGTTTAAATAGTCTTTTTGTAAAAAGAAGATGAACTCAATTGAAACTACTTGTATATATTAAAATAGTTTCTTAATTGTGACATTAAAAATGATTAATTGGCTTGATGAGTAAAAATTTATGTAAAAATTTCTCTGTAGTAAATCTGTTTATATACCAATTTTCTAAATTAAATTTAAGATAATTGAATTCAACTTATTTATATTAACAACGCTTAATATGCTAATTTGGGCATACCTAACAAATTGAAACTAGTTTTGTTATACTAATATGAATAATAAGAATAATAACAATTCTAATAATAATATACATATATGAATAATATGATGGATCATTAAGTCATTACTAAAACAAAGTTGGTTTAAATTTTTTTTAATTTTTTTTCTGGAAAAGAGGTGTCACAGATCAAAGTAAATAAAATGGGTAGACAATTAAGCTTACAGCATGTAAAATGCACGATAAAAACTTGCAACCGTTTTATGGAATTTCGTTTGAGTAGCTAACAATAATAATTAATGCTAAATTTCAAATTAGTTAAGAAACTGATTTACGATTTGCCTGTATTAAATAATAGTTCAATAATAAAATTCATTTCCATAAATAAATCAATTTTTATTTATATTTGTTTTTTATTTATTTAATTTTTATTATTCATATCAGTAGCCATTTTTTAATATTTCATAGAAATTACAATGTTTCTGATATTTTTGTTTTTTAAATAATATTTTGTTTCATTTTTTTTTTCTTGGATTTTATTACATTTGATTATATTTTTCATTAAACATAAAAAATAAACTAAATTTAAAAATAATAACAATAAAAAAAACAAAATTTATTAAAAAAATAATTTTTAAGAAACTGATAAAAAAATCTTTTCAATATTGGTTTTTATATAATATGGAAAAATTGCATAATATTAGGCGCAATTAAAAAAAAATAAATGAGTAAATTATTTTTAATATTTTAACTATATTATGTATAATATTTTAAGTTAATTAAATTTTAATAAATAGGAAAAATTAATAATTTATACATAAAAAATAATGTTGATTTTTTTTTTGTACACAATTAAAATTTTATAATATTTTTATATTTTATTGTTTAATATAAAAGTGCAATTTATTATTAAATTTATTTTAATTCTTAATTTAAAAAAATTAATTAATAAATATAAATTTAACATTAAAAACGATTGAATAAAATTTTAAAACTTTAACATAAATAAATGTGTTTTCTTTTTTTTGTAATTTTTTTTTTATCTTTTAGGATATTTTTTTATAATATGAAAATTTTTATGTAATTTATAATATATTTAAAATAATTATTATATATTATTTTTTTTATTAAATTTTTATTAATAAGTTTTTATATATTTTTTTTAATAATTATTTAATATAAAAAAAAAGGAATTATTTATGAATTAATTAATTTTAATTTTCTTATAGTGAAAACATAAATAAAATTATAAACATTAATAAAAAAATAATCATTAATAGTTACATACAATTATATTCTGTTTAGTGTCTATGAGCAAAATATAATTTAGTGATGATTTGTATTTTTGTTGAGTTGTGATTACTAAATAAGAACATTTTAAGACTTCCTAGTTCCTGGTATATAGAGAGCCACTATACCAACTTATGTGAGCCACAAATAAGACTAGGTCGCACTACAGTGAATTGTAATCTGGCGTGGCGAAATGTTTCAGGAAGGTGTCAGAAAGTAATCATCCATTTAATGGCTTTGAGAAATTTGGTGTTAAATATATAAGAAAGTAATCTCTTAGCCATGTAGGAATTTAGAAATATGTTTCTGTGATTATTTTTGTATACTCTATAGCCAACAGTTCTTTATAATATTTGTATTGCTCATGAAAATTATCATAAATTTAAGGTTATTTTTGTGTTACATATTATTTGCGCATAAGTTGCCTAATAATGTTTATGATTACCGCATGAGAAATCATTAATAGATAATTTGTAAATTTATGAACTTAAATATTGAAATTTGTTGCTCAAAAAATATTGAAATTTGTTGCTCAATTTGACACATAGATTAATTTTCCAAATAAGATTGATAAAATTTATGAAAAATTTATGAATTTATTTTGCCAACTGTGAAAATTACAGTCACTGGGGAAAATGTAAATTTTAAATTGCAATTTAATTGATTTTCTTTTTTTAATTTTTTTGAAATATTCTTCACTTTAAATTTAAAGTGACGAAAGTTTCTACACTTTTTTATTTTGTATTTATAATTTATTTAAATTTTTAATTTGAAAAATTTTCTATACACATGAATTTATTTTTTTTAGCTGATTTGAATAAAAATTAAAAAATTTAATAAAATTTTACACCAAAAATTAAAATGATGGAAAAATTATTGATTTTCTTTTCTTTGATAAAGGATTTGTGAATTTATTATTGATAATAACAAGTTTTTTTAATGATTTCTAAAATTTTTATTCAATTTAAATTGATTTTTTATATATATATATATATATTTACCTAAATGTTTTTTTATGGTAATTTAATTTATTTACAAAACAATTTTCTTTTTTTTATTTTGGCAGTTTAATTTGAAATTTAATTTATTTTAATTATTTTTTTATTTTATTTTGAAATATTTCCTTATTTTATTTAATTTGAGCTGAAAATAGTTTTTAAATATTTGTGGTATATTTTAACAAATGAATAATTATTAATTTTTTGATGATGATCCTTTTTTTTGGAAGATCGAAATTTTGTAAGCTTCAAAGTAAATTATTTTTAAAACAGTTAAAGTTTATTTTGATTTTCTGGAATTAAAATGTAATAAAATTAAAAGTTTGGCACAATGGAGAATTAATGTAAAACTGTCAAATTATAATTAAATTTACCATTGCTAAAAAATTTGTGTTTCTTTTACAATTTTCAGTAGAAAATAAATATTTGGATTTTTTATATTTATAATTGTTAGAGATATTATAGAAGGTAAAATTTGCAGTACTAATATTAATGCAGTACTAATATGTCTTTATTGGAAAAATATTGAAACAATTTACACAACTAGGAGTCAGAAAGTGTCTACTACTTCAATTTAAACATTTCACCTTTAAGACATACATGAAATATAAAGACAAATATATATATAGTACCAAAATATTTATGATTAAAAATTAATTATTAAAAGCAGCTTCCATATTAATTTCTAATTCCTTTTCCGAGGCAAATCATACGACGATCTTCCTAACAAAGTTACTGTCTTTCATAAAATATTCATAAATAAAAACCATTTTTCGCTCTTAGTCTATAAATATTGACTTAATTAATAAGTGAAAGTTTTATAATTATTTTAATTATTATTTATTTTTGGCTTGACACATTTCATTATTTTTGGCTAGAAATTTTCTTTATATTGTGGTATATGTAATTTTACTTCTGTGTATGTGTTTTTTTTTATAAATTTTCATTTTCTTGGGATTCTTTTTTCGAGTCTGAAAATTTTTATGTATATATATTATTTTTTGTATGATAAATCCTAAATATTTTGTATGTATTTGTATATTTATAATATATATTTTATATTAATTAGAATATAAACTTATACAACTAATATTATCGTTTCGTTTATTATTCTTTATTATACATATATATATATATATAAATTGTAATTATTAAATAAATTATTTTTTTTGTAATATTTTAATTATATAATTTTCCATTTTTCTGGTAATTTAATTATCTAATTTTTCGTTTACATTTCAATTTCCATTTATTTATTTATTTTTTTACTTTAAAAGCTTAATTTTATTTTCTCTTTTTTCTTTTATAATCTAATTATATAAATTTATAAAGTTTTTCAAATTTTCACTCTTTTTTTTTGACAAAAAAATAAAAACAAACTAAAATTTAATGTACATTTTTTAAAAAATATTTTCAATTTTATTGAATTAACTACAAGAATTTTCGATCAATTTTAAATCAAAATTTTAAAATTATAAATTTAATTATATTTTCTTTCGTCATATAATAAGGAAAAGTCTATTTTAAGAATTTCATTTCAGTTGAAATGCAGAGAAGATTTTCATTTTTTACTTTTGCTATTTAATAGAAACAATTTTCAGTTTGAGTCATAAACAACTACTAAATATATTTATGAAATTGTTTCATTTTCGCCCACTAAATATCTATATTGTGGTTGATGTAATAAAATTTCATTTTTCAAATTAAATTCTGGTTGAATTATTTAAAAATTAAAAATAAATAAAAAAACAATTTACCAAATTTTACCCAAAAATTTTAATTTTCCCCTCTATGCCAACAAAATTTAATTTACATCACTAAATATTTTTAATACCCCAATTGAAAATACACTATATAGTTATTAAAATGTTTAAAATAATTTACAACAAAAAACTGCATTATAATTTCATAAAAAATGTTGACCATAAATGACATTAGTGGTTTTCTATGATACAGATAGAGACATCCTTTTTATATGACATCAGGATATTAAAATTTTTATACTATAATTTAATCACATTTCGAATTCGCTGACCATTGAAAAATCAAATATTAAATTTGTCGTAATTAAATTATATATTATTTTTTATTTATATAAAAAAAATTGTAATTTAATTTATTTCATTTTTTTTTTATATGTTTTAAAATTTATGCTTCCATTAATATTTATGTGTTTTTTTTTTTGGTCCCGTTTAAAATAAAACCAAAAATATAAATGTCCTTTTTCTGTAAATTTTGTCTGATTTTTTTCTTTTATGTACGAATTTTTTCAAATGCGAAGCTTTTTCAATATTTTTTTTTTCGATTTTGGAATGACTGACTTTATAGTTTTAAAATGTTATCTATTTTTTTTTGTTTTGGTAAAGGATTTTTCTATTTCATTTTTGAAAATATTTTAATTTAGGTTTTAAAAATTGGTTTTCTTTTTTTTTAATAATAATTTATTGATATTTTAATATAATTTTTTATATTTTTTTTTATAGTTTTTTTTTTAAATATTTTATAATTTTATCTACCCTAAAATTTTACACACAATTTTCTTTTTTTTGTAGGACATATTATATAATATATATATATATATTTAAGTAGAATTTAATACACACTATATAATATTGGTAATTAAATTTATTGTGAATTTATAAATTCAATAAAAATATTTACGATTTTTATTTATATTACGAGATTATTTTTGTAAATGGGATAAAATATTTCTAGGAAATTAATATAAATAAAAATTACTATATGAATGCGGTTTAATTTATTAAAATAAATATACTCTATATCAAAAAAATTTAAATATTAATAATAAATTTAATTATTTTTTTTTTACTTTATTTAATTTGCCACAAATACGGATTTATTAATGAGTCGCAATGAAGGAGAATTTGTAAATTAATGTAAAGAATTATAATATATAACCGCATTTTAAAAAACCGCATAACCGGAATCATAATATTAATCGAAAAACCGCAATTTTCTATCGCAATCATTATTTAATTTATCATTTGTGCAATACAAAGATATTCGATAAAATATCAAAAATGCAATAAACGCAATTTATTTATACATCGAAAATTTGGAATTTAATTCAGATTCATAGTATTTTCAAATATACGTACCGTCACATATTGTAAATGACATTTATATGTGTCGAATTTCAATATTTTAGAAAATTTATGATAGATGCCATAAATTTACATCTTTTATACTTCTTAAAAACATAATAAAATTTGGTAAAAACGATCAGAAGTTAAAGAAAAAAAGTATAATTTTCCTAGCTATATATGTGTATAGTTATAAATCCCAACCTCATCACAAGAGGATAATCTCCATTCTAAATACCGAATTCAACAAAGATCAGATTTCACAAATATTGGAATATATGTATATCCGTAAAAAGTGAGAAATTTTTATAATTCTTCCTTCAAAAAATTCGAATCAAGAATAAATAAATAATTTTATTTAGGAATATTTTATAAATTTAAAGATTAATAATTTACGGAAATAATTTTATTTGTATTTTATAGAAATATCACCCAAAATTCTATTTATTCTAATTACTAAATAAAATAGCATTTTTTTTTATTCAAATTTTTGTTTAGAATCTTTTTAGTCGTTTCTCTTTTAAACAAAATTGTTTTTCAATTTTGATTTTTCAAAAAAAAAAAAAAATTTAAGTATATTGATAAATATTTTATATTTATAAGTAGAATAATTTCAATTTATTTTAAATATTTACAAAATTTGATTTGTTACAAGTAAAAAATAACTTGTTCATAGTTTAATTATAGTTTTTCTATATTAAACTTTTCCAAAAACAAAAAAAAAAACAGAGTTCTCGTTTTCCAATTCTCGTTTTAAAAAATCGAAATGAAATTTTATAGAAATAGGGTTTACAGCTGCCCAGATTAATTTTATGTACCAAAATATTAAAATTTATCATTAATTATAAATCGTATTATTATTGATAAATTATAATAATGATACCCGTTGATTATGCGTCATGAAATACAAGATATGACCAACATACCAATCGGTTGGGGCAGCTCGCTCCCGTGTTATATGATACTTTCACGATTTCTCTCTAATTCTTCTGTATCATTTTCTGGATCTATTGATGATGCTGATGATGCACCACATATTTGCATTTCAATTTCAGCTAAACGATTTTCTAATTCCCATTGTTGATGTGATAATTTATTATTTAATGCTTGATTTTCAGATTCAACAGTATGTAAACGTTCACGTAATCTTTTTATTTCATCCTCTAAAGCTTCATGGGAGCCAAGTAGAGGTGTAGCACCACCACCACATGATTCAATATGTGATATTGAACCACATATTGGACCTAAAATAATAATAATAATAACAATAAATTCAAAGACTTGTATCTATTTCTAAATTAGATTAATTTGTTGAATTTATACCTCGACATGGTTGAGATTGTGGTCGTGATTGATGTGATGTTGCCCGACTTCTAGGTCGATCATCTGAACTATGTACACTTGGACTCATAGAGCCTGGTGAATCTATTGTCCTTACCGGACGTTCTGTAATTACAGTTTGTTGGGATCTGGGACTAGGGGCACGGCTACTAGATATTCTCCTAGAAATTATTACCATTTTATAATTTGAAATCTTAAAGAAATTTTAGGTTTGTTTTTGGTAATTATATACCTGTAGGCTAATGACTGACTATAAACTATAGGCGGTGCTGAAACTGGTGGCGGTAACCACATATCTTCTAATGTAGTTCGACCTTCACTTTCAACTAAACCAGGTGTTGATTGACATCGACCCATTGCAACTGTATTAAAATATATTACTATATTTCAATTAGAATTGTACGGGCAAGGGAATAAAATTAATTGACAAACAAAAACAAAAATTATGTAAAGTGAAATATATTTTTTTTTTATGTTTTCGAATAAACTTATATGCGAGGAATAGAACTGGAATGGCAATTAAGAATTTTATATAAAATTTAACACAATAATTAAAATATTTTAATGATTTTTCAAGAACGACAAAATCGATCTTTTAATTATCCTTCCACACATAAATTTCATATTATAATTGATTATCAAATTCCGATATGAAATATTAAAAACCATCCCAGTTATAATTTTTTCGATAGTTACCTTTTTCAAGTGGTGCCTTTTTATATTTCTCAAGACGTTTAACTGCAATTGATTCTAATCGTATTCTTGCTGTTGGATATTCTTTAAGGACATCCCACATATCCGTTTTACTTAAAACAAATAAATCACTATAACCAACAGATCGTACACTTGCTGTTCTACGATTTCCTATTTTTATTACAAAATGATGATCGTTTTTCAAAAAGCACGAAAAAAAATAATAAATACAATTAATTTTTATAATTTTTAAATTCTTTATTATTTACTAATAGTTTTTTTTTTGGCGAACATAAAAAGGATCAAGCTTTTCATTTACGTTAAATTTTTGTAACTACAATAAAGTGCGATTTTTATTTATGGGAAATGTTTTACCAATTACGTTAATTTAGAAGGATGCATTCTTAACTTTTTATAGAAAAGTTTTTTTAAAAATTATTTAAAACAAAAAAAAGTTAATTTTTGAATATTTCTGGACTTTATTTAATATTCATTGTGGGTAGACATTTAATAATTTAAAAGGAAAAATCAATTAAGAATTGTGCAAAAAGTGCTTTAGTAGAGAAAAAATTAGAATATTCACTAAACCATTTTGTTTTTTTTTATCAAAATATATAAACAAAAAATATTTAATTGATTTTCAAAAATTTCAAAAAAAAAAATGACGAAATAATTTTCAAAAAAAAATCATATTTCATGCATTTTATTATTATAGAAATTGAATTATTATGAAACTAAAATTATTTAATAAAATTTATGTCAAAAATATTTATTAAATTTTCATTCATTTTAT
Organism: Empis stercorea; assembly: GCA_949752835.1. Taxonomy (NCBI): domain Eukaryota; kingdom Metazoa; phylum Arthropoda; class Insecta; order Diptera; family Empididae; genus Empis; species Empis stercorea. The sequence goes on along the minus strand of OX457088.1, from coordinate 11,572,933 downwards.
AATTAACCCTTTAATATTTAATCGACAAAATGGAAATTCTAACCCAATATTTTCTATTATACTGTACGTTCAATTAATTTCTATATAATATCAAAAAATGTTTGTCTGGTATTTGATCCTTTTTTTTTTTTAAATAAAAAAATAAAAAGGATATCGGACAACAACAATAGAATAATTAATATAGGCAAAAAAAAATTCATAGAAAATTAATAAAACTAAACTGGGAAATATAAAATAAACATGAAATTAAATGCCATATACGCTCGAATGCCAACAAATTTAATTAAAAAAATATATAAAAATTTTTTAGGTGGATAATAATAGTGTATAGTAGTTGTAAGTAGTATATGTGTGCACTTTTATGTGAAGTAATAAAATAAAAGAAGAAAAAAATTGATTTGAAGGATCTATCGAAAAATATATAAGTATATGATGTAAATAAAATATCTATAATATTTAAGTAATTTTCTTTATTTATCTACGTGTCACTTTTTCATTATATTAAAATATACTCTGAAGAGCACAAAAAAAAAAATAAAAAACATAGAAATTAGAATTGTTTAGTTTTAATTAGTTATGTCTATAATTATATTAAGTTCTCCTCTTATATGTGTACCCGTGTGTAAATATACTATTAATGATTTAAACATTTAAAAAGAATGTTTTATATGTCATTCACACTATACGACATTTCAATTTTATTTAGATTTGTTAGACAATTAATTGATGTTAAAATTAAAATTTAATTGATAGTTTCTTGAATACTTTTTATTTTGACATATCAGTTTATTACAATATGTGATAGTTTGACATAATCAAAATATTTTGATCAATTTTGGTATTATTTTTTGTAAATATTTTAATGAAGTTCATCCAGACCGAAAAAAATATAAATTCAAATCAAAAACAGAAGTTAATTCATTTATTGAATCTGAGGAATTTTAACAAAAAATTTGGTGAAAGTCTATATTAAAATTTTAAAGTAGTTTATGGTGTAAATAAGCTGTTTAAATAAAATTTAAAATCTTATAATATAATTAATAGTAAAATATATTTAAATAGTCGTGCTTTTTCTTTCGAAAAGGAAGAATATTTATTAGATTCATGGAAAAGAGTAGATCATTTTTTATCGCTACTATTCCTATTTAATTATCCGTGTTATTAGCTAGAATCCTCGAATATTTATTGGCTACAATCGTAAAGTGTATTTAAAATATTTTAACATTAAGGCCAGCTTTTTAATTTTTATGTAGCTTTTTTGATGTCGAAAACATACATAAATTATTCCATGAATAATTTTCTATATTCTTTCCTCCAAAGGAAAAAGCACAACTTCAAAAGTTTTAAATGCCAGGCAAAGCAATATATTTATGTTTTGTATTTTTAAAGGATTATGTTTTTGTTAATCATAAAACTTTTCCAAAAAAAAAACCAAAAATTAAATGTATATTCAAAAAATTTATTTGTTTAATTTAAAAAATTTTCTCTTGTTGTTTTGTGTTTTAATGAGAAAATATAAAAAAATATAAAATTATTGAAATTAATAAAAGTTGAAAACAAAAATTTGTTAAAATATAAACAATTAGCCAAGTTTCGATTATACTAAAGGAAAAAATATTAATGTCATATTATCATAGAAATAAATTTAATCTATAATTAATTTTATCACTGACTTTAAATAGAAATAATTGTAGATACCCCACTATAAATCCCGGCCAATTATTGTACGTCAATCAAAAGAAAAATTATATTTATTTTAATGTAGAAAATAAAAATTAATTGGAAATCATCTTTTAATTTTGTTCCAACCAAAATTAATAATTTCGTAATTTTCCAATAAAAGAAATTCAAATAATTAATCCAAACAATATATTTTAATGATGAAATTTTTTCTAAATATAATTAATATTTGGCCAACATAGTTTATATAGAAACTCTAAAATTATATTTTCAAAATTATCAAAATTAACCAAACAAAAAACAAAATTATATAATTTAAAAAAAAAAATTACCTTTGTTTTTAACTGTGTTTTATCCAATTCAATTTTTTTTATAAATTATTTAAATTTTAATCATTTTTTTGTTATAATTAATTATTTAAATAAAAAAACTATAAAAATTATAGAAAATATTTTTATCTAATATTATTTTTTTGTTATTTATTAACATTAAATTACTTTAAATTCTTTATATATTTTTTTTAATGTGCAATGGTCCCTGATTACCCAAAACCAAATGAAAATTATATAAATTTTATTACTTCTCTATTTTATAATATTTTGAAATTTAAAATTAAAATCTCCAAATTCTTAAAATTAAGAAAGCAAACCACCAATCAACAACAAAAAAAAACTTGCTAGGAAAAAATAATTTTAAAAACTTTTCTTTTTATTATTATTTTCTCTAAAAGGAAAATTTTTTGTCTATAAAGTTGAATATATTTTTTTTTTTAAACTTTTCTCTTTTTTATTAATATTCTGTGGATAGTTAAAAAGAATTTTAAAATAACAAATTATTTCGACTTGGAATGAAGTTTTTTTTCAGTAATAATAATAACAATTATTATTTAAAAGTTATCAAACGCATCAGTTTTTTTTTTTTAAACTTTTCACAAAGTTTTATTTAAATTTAATTCACCTACCGGGGAAAATTTTCTTTTTTCTAACAAAAAGAAAAAAAACAATTTATCAGTTCAACTTTTCTTATGAACTTTTCCTATAAAAATAATAATAAAATATTTTTTTTTTTGCAACAATTTTCTATTTCAAAATTACCTAAAAAAAAGATATTTTCTTTAATAATTATATAATTTTTTTTTTTTGCTTGTTGGCTAAATCACTAAATGATAAAAAAAAAACTTTTTTTTTAAATATAGAAAATAAAAAAAAAAAGGTTCATCTATAATTAAATAAAATTATGGTAAGAAATCATCTGAAAAAATTGTTTTTAAATATTATATGTATATATGTATTATATTTTTAATTAACCTTTTTTTTTCATAAGATTTAATTGGATCCTCAATTAATTGGGTCTCTGTTCTATAACTAAATTGAAATTTGATTTTTTTTTTTACGTGGGGTCGTTAAATATTTGTCAATAATATTTCGATTTTTTTCGGATAAAATTATTTTGTTTAAGAAAATGCTAAAGAGAAGAGAATTTTATATAAATTTAATTATTAAATTTTTTTTTATGGTTTTTTTATGAGAACTTCTGGTTAGGGGCAAAATATATTTTAAAATTAATTATCTAAAAATATTTAAATTTTAAATTTATTTCTATAGAATTTTTAGGTAAAATTGGTCTATTTAGAATTTAAGTTGGTCCAAAACCAAATTTATTCTCGCCCTAATCAAATAAATAATATGCCCTATTCCAAAAATCTACATTCTTCATTTTCCCACAGATTCATTTTTATTTTGGAAAAAGATTAATTTGAATTGTAAAAAAAAAACCTAAAATTTGACCTGAATTTGGTATAAAATTTATTAAGGAAATTTTCCTTTTAAAAATTTAATTACAAATTTTCCACTACAATATATAATAAAACTGCATATATATATTAAAAATAAACTATATAATGTTATACATTGTATTGTAGTTATGCTTATGCACATGAGAATTTACAAATTTTGATGATAACAACAAATTTAATATAATTATGGTAATTTCTAAAATATACCCGTAGGACAATAAAAGATAAAATTAGAATATATTCCATAGTGCATTAATATTATAAAGTTCGAAAATTTAATCAAAATTTACTGAACTGAGAAAACTCTGTGATTACCAAAAAAAAATGTATTTTTAATATTTTATTTATTAAATTAAGAATTTCTAACAATTATTTAACGATATATATAAATATAATATTTTAATTATGGAATTTAAAATTACAATTTTATTGCCATCATTCAAAAATTATGTTAACTATATAAAAGAAGAATTTTGAAAGTATTATTATCATTATATCCATAATTTTAAAAATTAAAATTTAATTATAATTTACTAAATGATAATACGATTAAAAAATTTACTCTATTTATATTAGAATTTTACTATTAAATATATTATTAATCGCAGTACATAAATTACAATTTAAAATATTTACTTTTTCAACATATATGTAAATGTATTAAAATATAATTATCCTTCTTAAATAATATTATATTTATATTTTTTTCAGTTAAAAGTATAAGCTTTTTAAATAAATTTTAACAATTTTCTGATGAATATTATGAAATATATTTATCAAAGTGAATACTTAGTGGAAATTATATGCAAATTTATATAAAATTTTAAATAGAATTTTATTTTGAAGAAAATTTCTTTTAAAATTATTACATAATAACTTGATCCTGAGAAAATGTTCTATGTTTTTTTTTTGTTAATTCTGATATTGTAATAGCACAACTATTTTCTATATTTTTTATACATCTGCTTCAAAGTAATTCCACCTTTATGGTTTTATGTTTGAAGAAAAATAAATTTTTACTCTACGCTATATAATATTTTTGCGAAGACCCCATAAAACTTAAACTACTTACATGATACAAAATAGTTTTATTTGACTATTTAACGAACAGAGAAAATAGTAATATTAATATGTAAATATATGTACGAGTAACATCGTTCAACACGTCAGGAGCGCAGTAAAATTATAATAGTTGTTTATATTATTTAATGTATATATACTCGTATAATAGATCCGTATAAGAAATGCCATAAAATGATGTAAATTTTATGCAAACATTTTATGTAGATGAAACATTTTCATAATTTTCTTTATTATGTTATAGTTTAAGAGCTCACAAATAAAATATCATTTCAATAAATTGAATAAATTCTTTAGGAAGGTAAATGGAAAGTGGAAGATTTAAAATCACTGTAAATTTTGATCTAAATTAAATTAATCAACATTGAATTTGACAAATTGAATTCCACACTTTAAAATATATTATGCTAAAATTAAATTGGTTTAAATAGAAAATGTGAATGTCGGATACATATTTATGTGAATCATAAATATAGTGGATTACATATTGCACAAAAAGTTTAGAGTTGCAGTAGTTTCGCATAAATTACATTGTTTAGTTAATCTTTATTATTTCTAGGACATGATTCTTGGATTCTATTCTATCAGAAACATAATTGTTACCTTTACTTTTTCTGATAGTTCAAAATGAACATTACCTGCTCTTTGTCTATAACGAATATTAATTTTCTTTTTTTTTTTCATTTTAGTTTTTGTATTTTTATATGTAACCATAAAGAAAAAGGATAATATAAAATAATTTTCTATCAAAATTAAATTTTTGTCAAATTTTGTTTTGTTTTTATTCGAGTTTAGTGTTTAGTATTAAGCTAAAGACACAATAAAAATATTTGTTCAAATATTCAATGTTTTTGTAGTTTATATTGTGTACATTATTAAAACATGATATTATAATTCTAATTTATATATTTATTTTATATTATCTTGTGCTACAAAATATAGAAATAGAAACAGAAACACAAAAAACAAGGCTTTTTGTATTCCTCTGGTATAAAAGGATTAAAATTTTAAGCACATTTGCAAATAATTTCAGAATAACAAACAAAAATTGTACACATTAATTTTATTAGTAGTATTACTTATTATATAACTAAATTTTGACCTAAGGATCAGTGAGGTTAATATTTTGTAGTTTTAGAATATTACGAAAGATTATTACAGTTTATAAGAGTTATTTTATTTTACTGTGGTAATCAGATTGAAAATTTATATTAAATTAAATTAAAATATAATTTTATAAAATATTAATTTAAAATTTACTTGCAATTCAATTACTTTATACGTTTTAAAAACCAAACTTTATGGATGGGTTCATGCCTGTCGTCTATGCTTTATAGCAAAAATTATAAAATTCTGTGTTGAGTGATGTGCTGTCAACATTATAACATTAAAAAAATATAAAAACTTGCAAATTTCTAAAAAAAAAAAAATGAAAAATTGTTGACATTTTGTTAAAGTTTTTCTGCGTTCGTTGAAAGATTTAAAGGAATGAAGTAAGTAATGAATTTATATCTAGCTTAAGTTATTTACAATACAAAATTGTATTAATTTATGAAAGAAAATTATGGTTAGTTCATATTTGGAATTACATAGTAATGCAAATATAATGAGTTTTTTTATATTTTTAAAATAAATATTGCAAATTTATTATATTTTTAAAAAACTGTGTTAATTAATTATTTAATAGCCAGATGAAAAGAGATTTCAAATCATGTTAAACTCATTCTAAGAAATGTAACATTTCTATAATTTTAATAACGAATTTTTTTTAATATAACCACCCACAAAAAATCTAAAATTAACAAAATTTATATAATTAAATTTAAAATATTTTCATATTATTAAAACATAATTTTCTTTTCACAACCCTTAAACAAAAAATCATTATTTTTCTTTCAAGTTTTCTTCTTCTTTTGTTTGCACCCGTCTTTCTTTTTTTTAAACCCTTCAAAATAACCAAATAATTTTATTACTAAAACTTCAAGTTTTTTATCATTATCCTTTATCCTTGACAAATAATATAATTTTTTTTGCAAAAAAGAGAAAAAGTAGTAACAACAAAACTAAACTCTATTTTCTCATTGTCAAAACTAAATCCTATAAAAAAAATTTAAATCATTTTTATTATTCTCTAAATTTTTATATATTTTGGTTACAATGACATTTGGTAAATTTTGATCCTGGCAGTGTGACAAAAACAAAATAAAATCTCAAATAAAAATTAAATAAAAAAATTGATTACCGTTCCATAAACAACGAAATATTCACTCATGCATTAATGAAAATAAATTAATTAAATTAAATTTTATTTGGTAAAAAAAAAAATAATTTGATGATATTTTTCTATGTAATATTTTATAAAAATTTTAATTCTATTTTCAAAGTCCATTGCACACCAAAAACAAAATCAATATCAATCATTGAAAAATGTCAAAAATACTTTTCAAAAAAATCAAAAATACAATTTTTGTGTTTTTGAATTATTAATTAAAAATATTTTATGATTCAAAAATATAATTAATAATTATTTTAAATTAAATATGGAAAACTATTTTATTTTAATATAAATCAATTATTGTGGATCATAAACAGAAAATATCTGGCAAGAGTACAGGATTTTAAATATATCAAAAGAAAATATAAATTTCATGCAAAATTTTCTTAAAGAAGAAAAAAAAGGATATAAAAATTGTGAAAATTATTTTTTCATATCAGAAATTTAATTTTATTTTTATCGATTCATTTAGAATTTTATCGATTCATTTAGTAATTTTATATTAAATATGTAAAAAGTTAACAAAATGTAATTCAAATAATGTACGCTGGTAAATCAGAATGTCAGAATATTGAAGCTAGTTGCAAGTATTTACTTTCATACATCAGTGTGATAGATAGCGAGACAGCCAACTGATTATTGAGATTGCAAAGACAGTTTGTGACGAAGATGCCGTAGGTTCTAGAAATCGGGGAGCATATTATCCTAGTCCACTTAACTCTGTTAGCCATATAAGTAAATGTACTTAGCTTCTAATTTGATATTTAGAAGTGAGATAGGAAAATTGTAATAGACACAATTTAAAAAAATGGTATCAAAATCTGAGCTGTAAATTTTAGTTATTTTAATTTTTCAATAATTTATTGAAAATGGTATAGGCTACTTTACTAAAACATCAAAGTGAAGTATACTTATCCTTAATCTTTTAGAATTTTATTTTACATTTTGTTTAAATTGTAATTAAATTTCTGATGATGAAAATTTTACTCATAATTAAAAAAGAAATATATTTCAAAATTATAAAATCAAGAATTGAAAAAGAATTCATTAAAGAAAGGTGGAAAATTCACATAACAATTTCAAAAATATTTTATTTGAAAAAAAATATATATATATATTTTTATTTTGGAAAAAAATTTAATTATTTTAAAATACTAGAGATTTCTTGAAAAATTCATAAAAAACAAGGTTTTCTTTTTTTTTTTTTCGTTTTTAAAAGTATTGTTCAGCCTGGCGATGTTTTTCGATATTTACCAAGTTCTTTACCTGCTGTTCCCATGTTGAGTATACTAATTTCTCCAAAATATGAACCTGCTTTTAATGATGCCATTACAGTTTTACCATTATCAGCAACAACCTGTAATCGTCCACGATTTACAATATACATTTCCTTGCCAACTTCACCTAAACAATTAGTATATTTTTTTAGGATAATTTACTTAATTCAAATAACCTTTGAATTATATTTGGAAATTTAAAATCGCAAAAATTATCAAAAAAATAAAATGTAAATTATTTTTTTAAATTAAAAAACTTAGTAAACAATTTTAATTACTTAAATTTACTAATTATTAATTAACAAAGAACTAAATTAAAATATATTTATTATTTTACCTTTACGACAAATATAATCACCGGGTGAAAATAATACTGGTCGTAATCTTAATACCAATTCACATAAAAAACCAGCTTCAGTATTTTGAAATATTTCAACTCTTTTTAATGTATCTAAGTGAACGTTAATAGCTATTTCAGCCTAATTATAAATTTAAAATTATAAATAGATAAACCATATATAAAATTTTGTTATTAAAAATAAAGTACCTTTAATTTATCAGGAAGACAAGATACGGCTCGTTCTTCATCCGAACATTTTTGTGTTAACCATAAATAATCAAACCATTTTATGACTTTTACTTGCAAATGATTTGGTACTCGCCGCATTCGCATATAAGTTTTAACACCATCAAGTTTAGCTTACATATATAAAAAAATTATATAAAAATATTAAATTAATTTGTTTTTTGATTAAACTTTAATTAAATTTTTGTAAAATGTCTTAAATAAAATCAAAGTCAAACCATTTATTTTGGTTTTGAACGTGTATAAACATTTTATGCAATTTTCTAACATCAAAAATAAATAATTGTATAGCTAAAAAAAACTTTCATCAAAAAAAAGTTTTTTAATCAAGAACAGAATAAAGGATTTAATTTCAGCAAAAATTTATTTCAGAAATTAAATTTTAGTTTATTTTGAAAAATGCGAAAATGTTGAATACAATTATTTTTTTTTTCCTTATTTATTCAGATTCCAGGATATTACAAAAATAAGAAGTAAAAGTAGTAATTGGTTTTTGATCCTCATTCACAAGAAAAACTATATACAACTTTTTAAGTTAAATTGGTTTTATTTCCACAACCAAATTAAGTGTTTTTCCAATTAAGTTAAATTAAATTTTAGAAATTTTATATGAAATATTCTGTGAGCGTTCTGTTAATTCATTTTTAATTTATTGAGAAATTCTATTATACCTTTTGCAAAAAAAATTTAGCATTTCTAAAAATTCAATTTGAATAGTTTTTCGATTTGAAAAATAATCTATTTCCAAATGAATTATAGAACCTAAAATGGTCACAAACTGCAAAATTTCCTACTATACTTTAAATTTTTTCATTCAATATTATCACAAAATTTAGAAATTAAGTTAAATTTCTTTTAATAAAAGTGTTTTTCATTTTATATATACCAAAAATAGGAATTAAAATACAGATTTTCTTTTACAAAATTTATATACGTATATATATATTTATTTTGAAAATTATCCAACAAACATTTTTTAACAAATAATTGTTGTCCTTTTGCGTTTGGTTTTATAAATATATATATAAATAAATATATAGTAAAAGAACCAGGGAAAAAAATGTCTCACTTATATCCACAAAGAACAATTTTCACCTCAAGGATCTACACTGTATACAGAAAGGACATTCACAAACAAAAATAGAGAAAAATAATAACATGAACGTGTCTGTGGAGAACAGGTGTAAATAAATTTATAGCTATACAAAAACTTTTCTGGGTGTCACGTACCAGAAAAAAATAAAGTTTATATAGAAAATAGAGAAGCAAAAAAACACCCGTGAATTTAAAGGTGCAAATTGTTTTTTTTTTCTGTACAAATATAAAAATTTACTATTTTGACCACTCACTCAACTTGTCCACAGGCAAACAAAAATTTTAAAAACTAACACAAAAAAAAATTTTTGTGTAAGGATCAAAAACATAAATTAAATATTTTTTTCGTTTGATTTTTATTAAAGGAAAGTAAATCCTTTAAAAATTAATGGAAAAAGATTTTTTTTTTTATAAAATTAATTTTATCAAAGGTTTTTTTTTGTGTGTATACCACACAGTTTATTTATTCGAACAGATCACGATTTCTTATATATTTAAAATTCAACAAATTCAATGAATTTTAATATTATAAAATATTATTTTATATACCTAACTAAGATCCTTAAGAGAATTTAGTAGCTAATTAATATTGCCTTTCACCACAGAATAAATGCGCCTCTAGAATTTCAAAATGATAATAATTAAAACATAAACTTGACTAGGTGGTAAAATGCCATCTAAGAGGTATATAATTTTTTCTAGCGACTATAAAAACTAATTAAGTTAATATTTCAACTTAAAAACAAATTTCTTTTTTTATTTACAATTTATTTTCTATTTCATTAATTTTTGTTTCTTAATTTTATTTCTATTTTCTTAAAATATAGAAGACACAAAAAAAAAACGAAACTTTTTCTCTGTGGCAACAAAATTTTATTTAAATTATTAAATAAAGCTGTTTTTATAATTGGACTATTCATATAAATTTGGTCTTATACGGAGGAGAGTGTTATTCATTTACTTAAATTGTTTTTTCACCAAAAATAAAAATGTCAAGGTGATTAAATTAAATTTTCTTTGTAGTAATTTTCTATAAAGTATATATAATTATGATAATTTAATGGAAGTTTTAGTAGAAGCAATTTTTGGAATGAAAAGTTACTTTTTGATTTTGAATATTTAAAAATTTTGAGAAACAAATTTCCCTAATTTATTTCTCAGATTTAAATATTCAATAGGGAAAAATCAATAACAGAAAAAAAAATGAATTGATAATTTGATCTGGAAAAATTATCAGTGCAAATTTATGCTTTATCAATTTTAGATTTTTTAGAATTAATTGTTACAACTATTGAATATTTTTATATATTTACTATAATTTGCTATAATTCGTAAAGGGATTAATCCTCTTTTACACAGTAATAGATCTTTGTATATTTTTTCCAACCATACTCTAATTTAATCTGTAATCAAGTACTTGTAAATACACATTAGACATTAGATTATACTATTAACCAAACGCAAAAAGACCTTAAATTTATTTTAAACTATTGCCCCAAATATGTTCCATATTCTATCATGATGAGAAAATCGAAATAATACTGATACCATTTTATATGTCATTTGCCCAGAATATTTTTTCTATTCCAAAATCGGTCAATTAACTCAATTTACACAAAATAAGGACATAAAATATTCCAAAGTCAAAAAAGAAAGAAAAATAATTAACTATAATTATAAAATGAAAATTTGATATAATATTTAAAAGTTACTTAAAATTCTTAATAATAAATTTCTTTGTACCAAAAGAAGTACAAAAGTATATGTAATTAATTTCAGGACTTATGTAAATAATTATCGCCTTTCTGAAGAAAGCCTAATTATAGATTACAATTATAATTAATTCTTATTCTTCTTTCTAAATTACAATAAATAAATTTCCTTTTCTTTCTTCAATAAAATTATTATTTGTCTCAAATTTTAACGCTCGTTAATCTAATTTTTCCAACAAAATAAAATCTCAGAATTATTATTATTTTTTGTTTTGCTAATTTATGAAAATGGGTTTAAAATTTTCATGCTTAACTAATAATAATAAAAAAAAGTTTATAAATTATATTTATTATATTTTAGAATTTCGAGATAATAAATTGTAATTTCATTTGTAACTTCTTCTTTTTTTTTGCCCACGTCCCTTTTTTTTTTTTTTTAATTTTTCATGTTTTCTTTGAAATTTCTACCACTTTCTATTTTTTCCTTATCGAAATCCAATAAATACACATGCTTATCCTTGTATAACACATTTTCGCACAAGTACACAAAAAAAAAACTTAAAAAAAAAAGGGTTACCCTTAGGAATACAAAATAGTCCAGGCTTTATAGCAAACATTTTCATGGTCAAAAAGGGTCAATTTTCCAAAAAGCTATCTCAGAGGACAAATTGTATTTATATTTATTTAAACTTAAAAAGTTTTTTTCCTTTTACAAAAATCCTTTTTTTTTCTTGTTACTTTATAGAACCACAACACATAATTTTCTCAAAAAAAAAAAAAAAATTGCACTCTAACCATTTTTAATATCCTGTTACTACACAAGAACACTAGAAACAAAAATAAAAAGGATGTACCCAAAAGAGAGTCTATGAATAAATTACAAAATAGGAAACAAGAAAAAAATTGGAAAATTATTTAAGTACGACAAGAAGCATGAACAAAACAAGTTCGTTATTTTTTTTTTTTTTTTCGAAAAAATTTTACGTATATTTGAGGAGTATGTAAGAAGGCGGATATAATATTTTTTTCTAGGATTTTTTTTGGGGGTGGGTCTAGTAAATACATATAGATTCAAGAGATTGGAAATATATTTTGTAAAGGGAGAAAGAGGACAAGTATCATAGTGTGGAGATTATTAAAGTCTAAATGGCGCCAGAGGGTTGGAAAAAAAGGATATCCTGTGATTTATTACGGACACTAAATAATAATAATAATAATAATAATATAGCAAAACAAAAAAATATATTTAACAACAAAATATTAAAAGAATAGAAAATATGTTGAACATTAAAAACGAAGTATAAAAAACGGATAGAAGACAAATTTCAAATGTCACAGTTTTGAGAGGAAAATTTTTATAATGTTCAAAGAACTGGGAAAAAAAAACAATATTTTCCTTTACTCTTTTGTGTATAATAATATGTTGAAGTTAAAATGGTTAAAAAATGATAAATGAAAATTTGAATATTGTGATAGTGTTTGATTAGTTATGGTACTTTACTTGTACAACATTATTTATTTTTTTTAGTTTTGTTTGTTGAACTTTGAAATTCGTGACTTTTCAAAAAAAAAAAAAAAATAGAAAGAAATTTTTGTTAGTTTTGTGGTTGAAATTATAAAAAAAAAGAATAATTTTTGAATGATTTTATATTGTGGAAATTTTTTAGAACATATGACAAAATATAATGAAATTGATTAATTTTGAAAATCAATTTATTTTATTTAATACGAAAAAGTTTTGTTATCTCTTTGGATTTGTATTAAAGGATTTGTCCAATAGTAGTATATAGTTGGAAATTTTCTGATAAAATCATTAATCAAATAATGGTAATCAAGATTCTATATACATATAGCAAAAAATATATTTGTGTATAAATTGAAACATTTTCTTTTTTGAAATCAATTAACTAATAAGATTTTTTGGGTCATAAATTGAGTAAGAGAAGGATGAAAAATAACATTTTCCTGTGTATACAAAAATTATTAATTTATAAATTGTTTAATTACGTAAGCGAATGCATAAATGCTTAAATTCATAAATTTATCTTTTTGTTTGTTGATCATTTTCTTTAAGTATTATGAAATATTAAATTATATATGGTAGATTAAGGATACATAGCATTTATGACATAGTAAAATAATTGAAAAAGTAAGGAAAATTAGACCTTCATTTTGTAAATTGTGTAAATCTTGACTCAGTTTGACTTGAATGAGTACGATTAATAAAATATATATAGAGAAATATACATTTTAAGACTAGGAAACATGCTAATGGTCGAGTCCAATTGCTGCTGAACGATGTGGACCTAAATCTAGAGACCGACCTTGAGTAGGTCAAAAACTGCAACTAAATATTGTACACAATTATAATAAATATATAATAGGTATAAATATTGTACACAATTTAGAATCATTACAACCATTAGAACCATAAAATGACTCAATAAAATTTTAAACTTTTAAATATTATAAATGAATTTCCAAGTTATATTCGTCCTTTTCAATATAAAATTTTGTCATTTCCAATTCAAAATTGTTTTTTTTTTCATAAATTAAGGAAATTTAATTTGCAGCCTTATATTTAAAACTGCTACAACTTAATTAAGTTATAAGATTATATATTATTATGTATAGTATTATCCGCCTGTTTATGATTTATATGATATATTATTATATTTTTTTGACCTATTTTAATTATAATATAATTTAAGTATTAAATAATCCGCTTAACAATATACATAATTCATTATTACTCCATAATTATTAAATTATCCTTGCACCTGGGGGTACAAAAATCTTTACAAATCTAGAAAAAAAAAAAACATTAATTAAGAACCGTTAAAAGTGTGTAAAATACTTTAAAACTCTACTCCAGCCAAAGCAAACTGAAAAACATTTTTCCTTCGTCCTTAAATTTTTTTCTACTATTTTATTTAAAATGTAAAAAGATTTCCTTTTTTCTTTCTTTTAGTTTTTCCTATCAAAAATAATTTTAAATTGAATTTTTATTTTTTTTATTATATTTAATGGAATTTTTTGCTATAAAAAACTAGAACATACTTTAAATAATTTTTCTCTCTATGTTTTGTATATAAGCCTTTTTTTTATTTTGTCAAAAAAGAAAATAAATTTAATTGCATTTTCATTTTTTTTTTATGTGTGTTTTTTTTTCTTTTTTCATATTTTTAAAAGTTAATAAACAGATATAATTTTTTTTTATCTTCTCTCTCTCTAAAGTAACAACAAAGAAAAACCGACTATGAAAATTTTTGTGTTCTGTGTTAAAAGAAAATGTATAACAACAACAAAAAACTCGAAAGCTTTTAGAAGATCTATTTTTAGTATAAAACATCAAAAACAACAAGGACCAACAAAAAAAAATAAATGATAAAATTCCTCAATATTTAAGCAAGGATGATAATATGTATAAAAAATTCTACACACAAAAAATAATACCCATATACACACAACCAAAATTTATATAGAAAAAAAATCTAACGTAAAATTCTCTTGGATATGATTTAATTTAATATACATATAATATCCTTACCATGTACCATGTACGTAATTTGTATCGTTCTATATATGTATATATGTCGAGTAAAAAGAGCGTAACCCACTTTTTTTATAGAATTTTTTTTTTTATTTTTGGAAAACCATCAAGGAGATTCTAAAAATAGAAAAACTTGTGCAATTATATTTGTCGCATAGAGGTCGATCGATATTTTTTTTCCTCAATACACAAAGTAAAGTATATTTTTAGAATTTTTTTATGTAAAGTATATTTTTCACCAACCTCATCCTCCCTCATACTTTATTCACAATTTCCGAATTATAATCGCAGCAGCAGTGCAGCAAAAGAAAAAAACAAAATCTCATATAATCTGGTTTTTAACCAACCTCTCTAAACAACCCCCACAACAACAACAACAGAAAACTATGAACTGAAAGAAAACTTTTGTGTACCAACAAAAAAGAAAATCAACTTCATTGCCAATTTTCATAAAACCATTTTTTTTTTATAAATATTCATCCCCCCGAAATTTTTTTTTATTATATGTATACCACATAGCATCAAGAGCATATTTAAATAGTAGTTAGGGGAATGCTTTTATATACAAAAAAAAAATTCTTAGAATTGTTTTTACTACCCTCTATGTGCCCTTCATTTTTATAAAGAGAAAAAATGGCCAGTACAACATTCCACCATCTAAATAAAATAAAAAAACCACCCCCAAAATTTCAAAATTAAAATGTGTGATTTTGAAAACAACAAATCTCTGTAAATGTCAGGAGCCAAACCAGTTAAAACGAAACCACAAAGTAAAAATTTAAATACTCATCGTAAGTATATTTTAAAATAAAAAATAAAAACGAAATCACGGACCAAAAATTGTTTAGAGCTGTTGTTGTTGGTTTGAAGGACAAATGGGTGGATTGGGTTGGATAAAAAGAAAACTTTTTCTTTTTTACTATACACATGAGAGAAATTATTTTATTTGTTTTGTGTGTACTATTGTACAGTTAAAGGTACTCCCAGCCCAGTGCATTGTGGGAAAAATGAACTTAAAAATATTTAAAAAAAAAAAAAAAAAAAAAATGGATATAAAAATATTTTCTTGGTAAAAAAGAAAATAGGAAAAGTTTTCTTATAGAAAATTTTTACTCAATAGAAAAGTTTAAAATTTCAAAGTTTAGTGCAAAAAACAAAGTAAACAATAAAGAATGAAAAAAGTTTATAAAATTTTTAAAGCTAAGAAAGTAGAAACTATTTTTTAAAAATTACTTTTTTTTATTAACACGATCAATTAAATATTTTCAAAGCATTAGAGTATTTAGATTACAATATAGACTGGGAGCATAATTAAATAAAGTTTAAGACTACATACAGTAACTGAAATTATGTGGTTTTGCTTAATTGAGTATTATTTTTGGTATAAAAAAATGGTGAAACTAACTATATAATTTATTTGCCCCAGTGCCAGTTCACTCTTAACTATTCCAGTTATTAAAAGGCAGAATCAAAGAACTTATAAAATATTATTATAGACTTTTGACAGAAGTTTAGTAAATTTTGAATATAATTTTTGGCAAACCACAAGTGGAATTATCCATTTCGAATTATATGGAATTATGATATCATAATATAGTCTTAAATTATTGAATTTGGTAATTTTCTGTAAAATTTGACACTATTAAAAAAGGATATACGAATGCAATATTAAAGTTTCAAATAAATTATTTTCAATAAACTCATTTCAGGAAGAAAAATAATACATATATCTTAAATAATTATATTCTGGATACAAAATTTTCTGACTACAAAATTCCCTACAATTTATAAAATTATTTTATAAATCAAATTAAAAGTCTCTTTTAATTATTTAAAACAAATTACCAAAACTATTTTACTATACAATTAAGTATATGCATACAAATAGCATAATAACAAAATTAATATTAATTAATGACGTCAACAGAGCAATGTTTAAATAGTTTCATTTACATAAATAAAATATATTTTATACATAAAAGCTTAAAATCAATTTTTTTTTGGTATAATATAAACTAAGTAAATATATATAACAAAAATAAACCTCGAAATTCTGCGTCATAGACAACATTACTATATAATATAATATTTATATACTATAATTCACTGAACTCTATACACAAATAAATGAAATGCTTTATAGTTTACACAATCATTTCAATGCTGATGTCACAATATTAAAGCAATACCACCCCAATATTATCATCATCATTTTGCATACCCTATATTTGGTTCTACATATACCAGCATCATCATCATCATTAACATATTGTTAAATTTTTTTTTGTTGAACTGCGACTTTCTACAGATTAAAGCAATTAATGCACATAAGCAAAATACATATAATGTATAGCTATGTAATTTGAATATATACAAATATCCTGTTTTTATTTCATACATGAATAAGGATTTTAAGTTGTATGTATTTATATAATATACAAGGCAAAAATAAAAAATATCCTTGAAGTTATTAAAACATTTTATTCTAGCAATGACCTCAACATTTTTTGTATATAAATAAAAATAATATATAGTTGAAAATTCTATTTTTAAACTTGCAAAAAATTTCTATTTTAATAACTAAGAATCGTCGCTGTAATTGTTAATTGAGCAATAAGCATTTTCGAATTTGAATTTTTTATAAAGTTCTTGTGGTAAAATTTATGTTGGCGTTTAAGACCGATTTGGTATTATTTTAGTTTGTATTGTGATCAAAAATGTGAAGATTATTTCTTATGTTAGATTTAAGTTGCAACATCATCAATAATTATTAATGGAATCATATTAAATGTTGTTTAATGATAATTATGAGAATTCTTATTCTTACAGCAATTATGATTCCATATTTTACTATATTAATATCCTGAAAAACAAGAAATTCTGATGACATTAGTCTATAAATATATATTTAAAAAAAAGTTCAAATATTACGTAATGTTTCAATTTAATAAAATTGTAATCATATGGTAACATAGTCTAATATATGTAATATCTCTCTGCATTTATATTACAATATAAAATTATAAAGTTAAGTCAAGCAGAACATATACAAAGTCAATTTATCTGCAAAACTTGAAAACCATAAAACAATCTTACTTACTATATACCAAAAATGAATTCATCTAACGATAAAAAATTAATTTAATTGAGCATTTTGTAATAGAAAATATTTTTTTTTTTGTTGACCTTTTGTCTATTTACAACACAAATATATTTATATACATATTTCTTCCTGGTTTATAACACGATTGCACAACATAACTAATATCACAATATGGTCGGAACAACATTTAAATTTTTGTAAGGGGACATAAGGTGGTTGGGCTCTGTATATAAATACAATGATAAATTGTTTACGTGATACTAAAAAAACTTTAATTTACTATTTTCTAAAATATACAAAAATAATTATATAATTTTATTTTATATCCTGAAGCCGTTTTATGTTGTTTAAGGTCTGTGCCTAAATTCGCTATAAAGTTCTTTTCCTAAAATACAACAAATTTTCATTTTCAGTAAAAAAAAATTTTCTGGTAAATTTGGGTTAATTGTTGAAAGCTAAGATCAACATACTGGAAAATTTTCATTTCCTTTTATATATTTATATACATTATATATATATTTTTGTTGTAATTTTCTAATGCTTTTGAAGTTGGAAATTATATTCACTTACACCAACAACAATAACAAAAATTGATGGTGAAAAAAAAACTGCTCAAACATCCGGCAACCGCATAACGTTCATAAAATAATTGGTTATACGAAATAACCAAAATAATAAAAAAAAAAAAAAAAAAAAAAGAACAATCTCCATTACATAAAAGGAGGGTGGAAGTGCGAGAGAAAGAGCTTTTTAGATGAAGAATTAATAAACATCCTTTCAATTTTATGGTCCACATGCATTCAGTTTTTATGATCATCGCTTAATTTTATTTTTGTTATTATGGTATACGTACTATATATTTACGTATATTAGACGTAATATAAAATAATATTATGTGGGTTTAATTGTAATAAATATATTATATATATACGTTAAATAATACGTTTTTTATTACTACATTTTATTAGATTATCTTGACAATTTTATGAGCACAAAATTAATCCTTTTTGAAATATAAAAAAAAGACGAATTTATTTATATGCACAAAATGTTTGTATAAATTTTAAGTTTCATGAAAAAAAAACTTTAATACGTAATATGTATTATATTATTTAATTCTTATAACAAGAAAGTTTTCAAATATTACATCATAATGGATCAAGGATTTAAGCTTTGTTTTAGCGAAACTTTAAAATAACTTAAATAATATCTGAAAAACATTTATACATATAAAAATATTCTAATTAGTTTTGGTCATGAAAGCGTTAAATTTTATTCGAAGGAAAATTGTTCAAAAATATTGTGTATGCCGCTAGGTGAATGTCAGAGAGAATTCGTAAATTAGTGACCTTATGGCAAATTGTTCAGTCTACCTGTTCTGTGATGTAAAAGTTTTCTGTTTTTTGTTAAAAACGTTATTTTAAAATAGGATCAATTAAATAAAATTCAGTGTTCTGTAAAAAATGAATTAAAAAGTTCCTGAAAAATCGAATACAGTAGTTACATATACATACATATGTACGTATATCATACGAGCGAAATAATTTAGGCAATTTTTTCATAATTTTCAGATTGACGCCCTAAGGATCTAAGCTAATACCATTTATATGAACAGCCTAAGCACAGAGAGCTGTCATTTCCGAATTTAGCATTATATAGAATTTGGATAATGTGCGTTGGAAACTGAGATGAATTTAAATGTAAATACTAAATACATATATTGGTTTGGATATGAAACAATAGTTAGTTGTTTAAAAGAGTCTGAATTTCAGAATTAAGAGGCTTAAGTATGACATTTTGTAAAATTAACTTCAATTTAATACTGTCAAAGTAAGTGAACTATAAAATTTCAATATAACTTATATAAATCTTCAATAAAAAATATAAAATATGTCGAAATTATTTTACAATTTACGCAATTAAAAATCTTTAATTTTTCATTTGCATACAAAGTTTTTTTTTTTTTTTTAATTCATTTTTATTAATTTTTTATTAAATCTAACAAAACCAAAAAAACGTGAAAAAAATATGTCGACTACAATAATTTTTTTTTTTGAAATTCATCAGATTATGTATACAAAGCAATATTTCACATAAAAAAGCATATAAATTTTATCCTTTCAACATTATTTATAAAATATATGTATATTTATATGTTTTGCATATGGTAATATATATAATTAAATTAATCTTTTTGAAAATTCACGTAGGCTATCACATATGTCCTTTGCACTCTAAAAAAAAAAAATTTATTCTTTTTATCATTTTCAATTTTCCTTTTCTCTTGTGTTCAACTTTTCTGTGAGTTTTTGATTTTATGGAAAAACTTTTTCCAAAACAGAATTTTTTTGGTTGTATATATTTGCATATATAGAGGTATACTAAAATATATCTCTTATATAGAAAAAGTTTTATAATTTTCACGATATGCTTAAATATGTATTTATGTATATGTATATAGAATAAATATAATATTTAAAAAAATAAAAATAAAAATAAAATCCTGACACTAGGAATTTTCTATCTACAAGAGAGGTAAAATATAATATAATAATAAACATAAATTATATTTTTTCCTAAAGGGAAATAGGAAAATAAAATATAAATATGTATAATAAAATAATATCCTGAATAGACAAAAAAATATTAAAGTTTGCTTAAAGATTTCCATTTAACCGTAGGATTTCATTTATTAGATTATGAGAAATTTAATGATTTTACTCTGAATCGTATAGATATTTTTTGTAAGGTCATTGAGTCATATACAAAATAAATTAATCAAAGGTTCAAATACCCATTCTAAATAATTATGAAAGTATTTTAATATCAGGATTATGGTACATTTTTCATGAAGCCAAATTATTTTCAATTTTTTTTTGGATTTAGTTATTTAAAATTGTGTGAAAATTTAGCTTTTTCGGTATACATTTCCATTATAGAAGCTAATAATCGCAGATAAATGGCAAATTTAAGCAAGTAAAGCAATAAAATAAAATTCAAATCGATCAAGAGAAAATTAGATTAACGCATTACTACTACGGATAAATGTCGCCCATTTATTTTTTATTTTATCTAATAAATCTGAAAGTCATTATTAAATCTGAAAGTCGAATCTTTATCCAAAATTGATAAACTTAAATAACATTTGATGACCTTAATTCATAGCATAGAGGATAATACTATAAGAGGATAAATAATTTAATTGTATATTTTTTCTTATTTTCTGCATTTATCGCCATTTTAACAAAATTATCTAAAATTTTGTAAATTATAAAAACACTCCATGTTTGCAATATTATCCGTTAACGCAATTTTTTACTTTCTTATTTTATTTGTATTTTTTTAAACAAAAATTTCTCAAAATATTATTAATAAATTTGAGGGTTTCAACAAAATTTTAGAACAATTATTAAAATAATTTTGCGAATTTTATTATTTTGGGTACAAAAATATAACAAATAAAACCCGAAAAACCACCAATCCTACCAATCAAAAAGCATCATTCCACACCTCTCCATAATTAACCATATACACACAATTACAATTACAATTACAATATAAAAAAAACAAACAAAAACACTTTGCACAGGCATTTTAATGTTTCTGAATTTTCTGAATTTTCATAACCCACAAAAAACAACACCAAAAGAAGAAGAAACACAAAAAAAAGAAAAACAATTTTCTGCCAACATCAACAGATTTTTCATTCATTTTCTATTTTACCCTATAAGAATATGACGGCAGCAGGAGCCGAAATATTTAACTTTCTCCTCTTCTTTTAGTGATTGTTATATTTATGTTTTTTAGTGTACAAAAATGACACGTACGAAAAGTCAAAAAGATGTTATCATGGGTTTTTAGAGAATTTATTTGACGGTATACTTTTGAAAATTTGTTTTTTGCACGACCCCGAAATATTAAAATGGAAGAAAAAAAAAATATTTTTTCCTTTTTCGTTATTGTTGAACTCTTTTAAATATCATCATAAATTCTATAAAAGTGTATATACAAAAAAAAATATATATTTTTGTTTTTATTACAATGATTATTATTGTTATATACCTTTTTCTTCCTTTAATCCTTTATTTTCCTGTAGAGAACAGGTTGAAACTGTTAAAGTGTTAAAGTTTCAAGGAAAACAGGGTATTTTCTACAAAAAAACAGGGTACATTCAATTTTTTTTTTTTGGTTATTATCCTTTTTAGTATTTTTATTAATGATATAGTCAAATTGAAGTAAACAATATTTTTGACACAATTTTATCCTGATTTTACCGCACACACCAGATATAACAGAAAAAATGGTTTAAGGCAAATAGAATATTTTTTATAAAATTTTGAATGATTTTTTATTTACTTTCAAAAGTGACTATTATCATATTTATTAAGAAAAAGAAAACTTATAAAAGAAACTTTTAAATGTCCTTTCAAGGAAAGTTTCTGTTTTTTTTTGCTTCTTATAGATATAAATGTAAGTATTTCTATTTGAATATTATTGCCAGTCTGAGGGGATTTTATTTATTTAAATTTTTATTGCTTTTTGCCATTTTTATGGACAATAATCATGAAAGTTTTTTTCTTTCTTATATATGTATATAAAATTTTCTAGAAAATATATTTTTATTTTTTTATTTTGGGTTGTAAATATTTTTTTTTATATTTATTTACCTACGAGATTTTATTAATTTTTTAATTGTGTAGAAAACATTAAAATTATGAAGAATATAAAAAAATTTATAAATTCACAGCTTCTTAAAAAATGTTTATATTATTGTTGAATTGGTTTATGGTTCCAAAGTTTTGGTTTATTACTTATGAAATGGATATGGATATATATTTTTCTTGTCAGTCTCTTTCAGATAAACGATAATAGCTTTTCTAAAATAATATTTCTTTTAGATGGAAAGTAATTTTCTTTTAAATGATTCTTAATTTATTTTTACGTTTGAAAACTTTTTCCTATACCATACCCAATAGATAATTTAATAATTTTTTTTACTTTTTTAAAAAATATGAAAATTAATTCAAGGAGAAAAGGACAAAATTTTAACTTGGAAAATTACTTAGTATTGTATTTTAAAAATGGAACTTTATATACTTTTTTTGTAAATAAAGTTAATTTCAATATGGCTGTAATTTTTTATTCTCAAGGGCAAATGCAAAAACTTAAATATAAATATATGATAATTAAATAATTCTAATTGGTAAGTAGTGTAAAATTTACATAAAAATATGATTTTGTATAATATTATAATGTCTGTTAATTTCTCTGATGATAAAATATACAATTTTCTACTATATACTAATATTTTTTAACCTTTAATTTTACTTATCACATTTTGCAGACACTAAAACTATATTATATGTACTACAAAAAACTATTCATTCTAATCCCAAACCCTTCATAATCAAAAATAATTTATTACATTGAAAATTATCAAAAAAAAAAATAAAAAAGAAAATTACTATCTGAAATAAATTATAATTAATAGACGAAAAATAATCTAATGTATATATATAAAAATTAATTGCTCTTAGACTTACAAGTGTTTTTTGTACACTATTAACATAAACAGAAAAAAAATAATAATATTGAATTGAAAATGAAATCCCTTGAAATCCTTTTTAACAATTTTTTTTTTCTTGAAGTATAACATTAAAAAAAAAAAGTGGCATGTTTAAGAATTATAGACATAATTGCATATCATCATCATCATCATAGTCAGTTTGGTTCAAGTATTATAATATATAATATTATCCAATCTTCATGATGAGAGTGTAAGAATGTGTTTGATCATTAAGTGTTTTCGTTATATATACATTTATACTTATTTTTTTTTTTTTGTTCAAGTACATTTAACCTACCCCCTCTTTGTTTACTCACACCCCATTAAGCTAACAGAAATATATATATATGTAGGTATAAATTAAATAATAATAAAGAAAAGTTCTATTTTGTACTACACTCTCTTCATTATTCTTATATAAGAATGAAAAATTTATAATATTGGTATCCAGAAAAGCTCTTCACGAAAAATGTAGTATGACTCAACAATTCGATTCTATTATATTATATACCCGTCAATCTATAATTTATTATATATATGGTGCAACATACCAGAGTTAAGAAGTATATATAATAAAAATTAAGCTTTATCATAGCAAAATTATTTATATAAAATATTATTATTGTGTGTAAGCAAATATACATAACAACAAATTCAAGGATTTTTCTTTTATAGATTTTGATAATAAGATAAGGTATAAAGTGTGTACGTCAGAGAATCGTAAAAAGTTCAAAAATTCTCTAGCATTTATATAAAATAAGTGATTTTTGAGTGATAGAATATTGTATAGAAAAAAAAAACGAAAAAATGCTTGTCTTTTAGCTATAAATTCAGTTTAGAAACTTCAAAAATATACAACAATTTTAATTTTTGTAATTGAAGTGCGGATATTAGAAGTAAATTTTATCAATGACTTAATAATTGATAATTATTTTAAGTTCTTTTGAAAAATATTTCATAATTATGTAGATAATCTGAAGTTTATATCAAATGAAGAAGTAAATTGCATAAAAAGAAAAACATTTACATACTTATTCAATTTTAATTGCACTCTTTAGCTATAAAGAGAAAAGAGAAATATGAAATTGAAAAAATATTCATTTCTAAATAATTTTGAATTTTGAATAGATTGCAGCAAAAATGTAAAATTTTTATAGGAAAAAAACGTTATCGTTTCAAGTTTTTATCATATTGTGCCTTCTCCTTTGACAGGAAAATTGTTAAAAAATAAGAAGTATATTTATTAAAATTCTCTAATTATACAAAGTTATCCATTTTACTTTTAAAGTTTGACTTTTAAATAAAAAATTAAAATATTTATTATTATTAATATTCCGATTAATGTAACTTACCTTGAAATTCTTTACGTGCTGCACTAACTGATGTAACAATATTAGCAACATGACCCAAAACCGTTGCAAATAACATCAAACCAAATAATAATTGTAATATCACAAAAACATATTCACCTTTCGATCGTGGTTTTGGTAAATCACCAATCGTTGTTAAAGCTAATGTACACCAATAAAAACTTTGTAAATATTGTTTAACTACATCGGCCGATTCAGAATCATGATATACCCAATTTCTTGAACCGAAACCATTATTTTTATGTATAATATGATATAAACATCCATTCCAATGGAATATCACAAGTAAATAATGTATTAATGATGTTGAACGAAATAAATTTGGATAATTTGTATGACGTTCTGTACGATCCATAAATGCCCAAAAACGATATATTTTAACTAAACGAAATGATCGTAATATTGAATTAAAACCAATTGATAAATATAAAAAATCTAATGGTAATAAACATAAACAATCTATATAAAATACAGTTGAATTCATATAATGTTGTCGTAATTTTGTTGAATCAGTTTGTAATACACCATCTTCTAAATAACCGGTACGAAAATGAAATAATATATCGATTAAATATAATAAATCAGAAAAATAATCTAAACAAAACCAAACGATTATTGTATGACCATTAATTTCTTGAAATGCAAAACGATATATTATCACCCAAAAATTATATAAAAATGCTAAACTAACAACCATTGACCAATAATAATGTAATCGACCAGCTGGATCAAATACAAATGTAAATTTTGGTGCAATAGCAGATGAACTAGCACTATTACGTGCTGCACGTGTTGCTGTTGAACATCCAGAACGACGACCATATCGACTGAAATATTAAAATTTTAATATTAATAATTATAATTAAAAATAATTATTAATAATAAGCAAAAATCGATAATACTTAATGTAAATATTGAAAAATAATATAATCTATTAAAGAATATTATTTATGTATTTACCTTTCTGTACCATTACAACTATTTCCACTATTTAAATGATTATTTGAATGTGTTGTATCCAATGTATTATCTTGTGAACCTCTACCACCAGAACGATTCCATGATCCAAGTAATGGTTGTTCACCAGATGCTGTTGTTTTCAGTCGACTACGTTCTTTTCTCCGTTGTTTTCTTGATAAATCCATTTCGGATGCTGTTACCGAAACGTGCGGATGTGATGCACGTGATTGAACACATGGTGCTGTTAAACTATCGTGCGATGAAAAGAAACCTTGCTGTGAAACACTCTCGCCAAATTGAGGTCGAGACATACCAAATTTAGGTCCTACGAGATCTGAAAATTATCAAAAATAAAAAAAATTCACAATTGTAAAATTTTGATAATAAAAATTAATATTTGATAAGGAAGTAAAGCAGCATTTGAGATGAAATAGTTATATAAAAAAAAATAATAATATTAAAATAATTTCTACAACTTTTTCATAAATGAACAACATTATTTAATTAATTATTATAATTAAAGAAGAAGTATCAAAAAATCTACATTATGTTAAATTACAAAATTTACATTTATTAGCTTTAATAATCTTAGCATTATACTTAAAGCCATTTCAAAACTATTAGTGCAATTATGGAAGAAGTATTGAGAAAACAGTTTTTATAATTAATTCTCTTTCATCTAAAATTTAATATTTCTACCCCTTTACCCTACATAATCAAATAAATACTTATATATGGATCAATTAAAATCTTTATCAATAAAATATCCTGATTACAAATTAAAGAACTAAAGTAGACCTAAAAGTTTACAAAAACACAGTCTATAGTCAACAGTTATCGCATTACCCGACCGAAGAAAGTCTAATTAAATAGAATAAATAACTATATGTAACACAAATAAGCACTAAAAATAATTTTGAAATTTAATTGAAATCGGCATCAATTTTTTTTTTAAATTAATCCTTACCGTTGAAATTTGGACCACTACAGCCACCAGCCGAATATCGTCGTAAATTTTCCAAATTTCCAATTTGTTTACAATTTGTTGGTCTAAATGACTGGTTATTATTATTATTTATAATTTTTTGTAATTCAATTTGTCCACTTGGACTAGACTGTTGTTGCATTGATTGTGAACAACTTTGATTACGTATTAGACCAATTGGTATCGCCGGTGGCTCCAAATGTTTAAAAGCTGTTGTGGCACCATTTAATGATAAACGTGGTTGTAAAACTAATTGATTATTACGACTATTATTATTATTATTATTATTATTTATATTAAAATTATTATTATTGTTAATTTTGGGGTTATCAGAATTTGATGAAGCCGCAGCTGATAAATATTTATTATTAAAATTATTATTGGCAGTGATATTATCGGAAATTGTTGTTATTACTGCTGTAGGATATTTAATTTTTGATATTGATGATGATGATGTTGATGAAATAAATTTTTCCGATAATATTGTTGATGCTGTAGTTATTTGGGCTGATGATGGTATTGTAGTTGTTTGTGCTGTTGATGATTGTGATATAGAATTATTTATAGTTTCCATTGCTTCAATTGGAGTGGAAATTTGTTTGAAATTAGGCAAAGATGAACGTAATGGTGATAGTTCAATATCAGTTGTAGTAGCTGTAATAGTATCCGGTTTAAATCCGTGAAAACTATTTCCCAATCCTGTGAAATTTTTGTTGATTTTTTAAACATATTACCAATTATATTTTTAACTATTTATTTTTTTATGATTTATTTTACATCAATATACAAGATAATTTTTTATGTACCAAAATAATATAAATATTAATTATTGATTTTCAATTTTTTTTTTTTATATGAAATATTTTATTTACAATTTTTGCTAAAGAAAAACCAAAAATATAATATGAAAAAAAATATATGTTAATGATTTAATGCAAAATGCATAACATTATTTTTTAGTTGATGTTAAATTTTTATGATGATGGTAAAATGATTACAAAATAAATGAAAAAAAGCATTATATAAATATATAAAAATTTATTTCATTCATATAAATTATTTTATATTATGTACTTATTTCAAAACTTTTTGGGTAATATGAATATTCATGCGAAATTTATGAGATCTTATAATAATATTTGTATGATTATAATATTTTATGTAATGAATAATTATTATTATGATTTGTATTTATATATACATATATACATAAATTGGAGAATCATTTTCCTGGGTGAAAAATTAATAATAAAGTGTATATACATAATTATATGTAAGTGAAAAAAAAACAAACCGATTTTATGGTTTAATAAATTAGTTTAACATGAATATATTATATGAAATTGTTTCAAAAAAGGAAATTAATAAATGTTCAAACATATATATATATATATATATACATGTACATATTAAATATAAAAAATAAATAAATTACAATAATATTTCAAATATCTCGTCACCTTAGTTCTTGTGGATTTTAAGGTAAAATTGCTCTGATTCAAACAATTGTGTCTGCGAAACAGTGAAAATGGTTGAAGACGTTTATCGACAGCAAAAATGTGGTACAATTTTAAAAAAAAATCAAATAAATATTATTTTTTATTTTATTTTTAAAGGACAAAAATATGACTTGGACGAATATAACTTCAAAAAGGCAATTGTGATGCTCTGACTTCTAAGAACGAATTCAACTTGTAAATTAATGTTTAAGAGTGCAATTTATATATTCAATTTGTAGCTAAAACACTATTCCCGAAAATTATTTAATATCCCTTGTCTAATGATAATTTCTGTTCCGAGGCATTAACTTTTCGAAATTTT
Organism: Empis stercorea; assembly: GCA_949752835.1. Taxonomy (NCBI): domain Eukaryota; kingdom Metazoa; phylum Arthropoda; class Insecta; order Diptera; family Empididae; genus Empis; species Empis stercorea. The sequence continues at coordinate 11,544,075 of OX457088.1, read as the reverse complement.
ATTTCTGATTAACTTCGATTTGAAATTTTTAATATCAAATTTTATATTTATACTTATATGACAATGATCTACTAAGGTGACGAATTTTGTTTTATATTTACATTTTATATTCATATTAATTTCTTACAAATATTCTATAATAACATGTTAAATTATAGTTCTATAGTTAACATAAACAGTTTCTCAATATTATTTATGAAAATTCATGAAGGAAATAACAAAAATCTATATTTAGAATTGATTTATTATAAATCTATATTTAGAATTGATTGTCAAAAATATAATAACAATTTTAAATTGTTTTCATATTCCCATTTCCAAAGAATAAACATAAATTCTGTGTAAATAATACAATCTGTTAGAATATCCTAAAGGAAAAGAGATATTTCTTCGAAAAGCAATTAATTCTTATAGTTAAATGTGTCAATTGACTTGTTATAGGGATTTAACGTTACTATACACTAATTATCTCTAACAATAAAATCAATTATATTTTATCAGAAATATAAATAAATTAAATTATAAAAAAATATAAAATTTAATCGTCCGTAAAAAAGGCGAAATTATTTAATTGAATATAATAAAAAAAAGATTCAAACAAAAAAATATAATTATTGTTTTCATTTTCTACATAAATATTATAATTTAATTTATGTAACCCCCCCTAAATAAAAAATACCAATGAGAATTTAAAATTCTAAAAGATTTCTTATACCAAAATAAAGAAATAACGCACAACAACAAAATTAACTAAATTATACATAAAAATAAATATTTATCCAAATAAAAGAATATATTAACCATAAATCCTATCTGACCTAAATATGTCTAGGAATATTTATAATAATTCTTTTTTTTTTTTGGGATTATACATTGCATCTATAATAAACCCTAGCATAAATTTTATTTATTATTTACGTTTGGATAACCGAAAAAAACCCCCCTTAAATCTAATGTCAATCATTAAAAATATAAATATTAAAGATTCTAATACAATAATGGATTTTACTTAGATGGAAGTCATGGTCGTATATATGTAGTTAGTAAAACAAAAGGCAAGGAATTTTATCTAATATTTATAATAATTTTTAGAATTGATAATCCTTTAGCTCTTTAGCCTATTTTTGTCTACTATAATAGTAAATAAATTGAAGTATATCTATGAGTATTAACGTAAAATTAAAATTGCATAATAAAAACTCTTTGAACTGGAAAGAAACAGTTCAATTAAGTGTGACAAAATCGAAGCTTTTTCCAACAAAATTTTCATGATCAAAAAATTGAATGAATTGATGACTTAAGCTATAATGACAATATTAGAAAGAAGACAGCATAATGTATAAAAAAAAAGCATGATTAAAATTTAATTCTTGAACTTTTTTTTAAAATAAGTAAAGTTAAGCTTCTAGGAAAAATATGTTTATTTTTCCCAACCAAAGATTAATTTAATAAGGAAAAAAAGGTTCGGTCTGACAAACAAATTCTTTGTTTTGTGTGTGTGTGTTTTTTACATAACCCAAAATTATTTTACCAGGCCAGGATCTTCCAGTAATATCGCTAATATTTTTAAGCATATTTCATATTTATTTATTTTACAAAAAAAAAATTTACATTTTCATAATTTTTCTTTTTTTTTGCTGTTATATGTAAATTTTTTTGTTTTTTTAGCAAATAAATTAATGTATGGTCGAAAACTTGACACTTAAATCCATAAAATCTCTTTTTATGTATATGTATGTATAATTTTTTTGGTTTGTGTCGTCCGCTGTCCATATTTATTTTTTATTTTTACCCTTGTTTATGGTTTTTACAAAAAGTAAAAAAATATGAGAAGAATATTTCCATTAATCAGAATTTTCTTTTGGTAAGAAAATTTTTCAATATTTCAATTTACTAAACGTAAGAAAAATAGAAAAAGAAATTAACTTATTGTTATAAAATATTTAAATTTTTTTTTTTTATTGATTTTTCAATTTATGCTGTAATTAAAACAGAGAATATTAGTGACGGGATAAAATTTAGAACAAATATGGGACTACATAAATTGAAAAGAATTCTTAAGAACTTTGCGTATATTAAAGAGCGTCTTAAAGCCTTGGGAGGATAAAATTTTGTATGGGTTTGACACCATTGAATCCTGTCCTCTGATAATTGCTAAATTTTTGTGTGGTCTACAAAAATAAAATAAAATAAATTAATTACTTTCCGGACTCAGTTGACATCCAACTGTCATGTTTTGGAAATTACATAAGTTAGAATTATTTTATATTAATCTAGAGATTAAAGTTGAATTTACTGCACTAATTGAATGCATTTTCAATACTGTAATTAAATAAATGCTGTCGTAGACCACAAGCCACAAGCATGAATATCAATATTGCTGCAGCACAGTGTTAGTTTTCCAAGCTATACGTAGAACATCTCTTTGTATTGAAAATTAAACTATTATGTTTAAATTTTAAAAAAGCAACAAAAATTACCCATTCTTTGTCATTTTAGTTTAATTTTTAATTATCGACCATTTTTTTTCTTCTCTAAAATATATATAGATAGATAGACCTATTTTATTATTCCCACCTATTATATTGTCCAAGTACGCATTATGTATACAATCTTTCCTTCTTTGTCATGATGAATATCTTTTTTCTTTTACCCAAGGATTAACGAAGTACTTGTAAAAGACATTCCAATTTCAATTTTTAAGACAGAATAAATGATTATCTACGACCATATATCCATATATACAATGAAATTCAAGGATATTCAAAGAAAAATATAGAAGAAAAATAAATACATATAAATAAATAAATAAACACTTATAGGATGGACTTCAGAAACATCGATAGCTTTTAATTCAAATATAGATTTATACAATTTAATATATATCTTTATAGAAATTTCAGTGCCATTTTTTTTTCTTCTTCTTCTTTTTGGCAAACATAATAGAAATGAAAATAAATATAAAATGAAAAAAAAAAAATAAAGAAATCATTATAATAATAAATAAATAAATATACTATAGAAGAGAACTGAACATGTTATAACATAAATTCAATAGAAAGAAAATTTTCATATCTATGTATATAGTGAGCCATTAAATAATGAAATTCAGAAGCTGCCAAATCGCAAATCATATATACATATGTGTATATATAGTTATATAAAAAAAAGATCAAATTAAAAAGGAAATTTTTTAAGGACAATAATGATTTTGTTTATTATGAATTTTCTCCAATTCCAATTTATTTGTTAATATGTGTAAAAAGAAAAATTGTATTTGTTAAGAAAATTACATTAACGATAAAAAAAAATAACAATAAGATGGATATTTTATTTATTTTAAAGGAAAATAGAAAAATTATCCAAATAAATATATAAAAACACAATTTTGATATTTTAATAATATAATATGCTGAACAGAATGTGTAGTTGTTTCTTGCTCTAAAAACGGTTACAATTATGGCACTGATAGTTATCGTTATTGCTGTATTTCGACAGATTTTTTTTATTATTGCTTTATATTCCAATGATTTTTAAATTTAATAGATTAATTACAAAGGATATTGCACGATGAAGAATGGAAAACAAAATTAAATTAATCTATTTTTCATATTTGGAAGCACTACACAATTATATTATTTCAATATATTAATTATTGTTTAAATTATTTGTACACTCACTCGTAATTACTTATTTTATATTATAAATTTACAATGAATTTCTTCTATTTCTTCTCAAAATAAGAATTACGGCCAATTCAACTGTCACATTTACATACAACTCGCAATACATAAATCTATTGCTCAAACACAGATTCTTGTCAATCGCCACGAAAATTTCGCCTGTCTCCACAATGACAACTAAACATTGTGTTCGGCCATTAAAGGATATCTCAACAACAACAAGAAATTATATAGCTATATATTTTTTTCGTATTAAATTTTATAATAAATATTCAAAGTTGTAGACGGCTTAATAAAAATGTTTTTGTATGTTTAGAAATTTTATTGAAGTTGTTTTCAGTGAATATTATTTTTCCTTTTTTTTTTAAGGTGATCCAATCCATTTAATTCTTTTATAAAGAAATTGTTTTGTTACATAAAAGAAAAACTTAAATTACTATTTTCTTTTATATAATTTTCTTTTTTTTTTTTTTTTTGGAATTATCCCTTTAACCGATCAATATAGTAAGCAAACCATTATTATGGTTATTTCGATGACCCAACAATTTTAAAATAAATACCATTTATTTTTTATTTTTTATGAAAGTGTGTGTGTAGCTAGTAATATATTATTTTGTCACAATCGAACAAAATGAGAGCACTTAAAAAATTGTGTTGATTTTATCAGAATAAAAAATATAAAGGAAAGATTTTTTTAAAGAATTTTACTTCATTAAATTGAAAATTTCTATTTTTTTTTTATACTTTTTGTGTTGGAAATCCTGAAAAATTTGAGTATTTTATTTTGTATTATAAAATAGAAATTTTTTATTTTTCAAATAAACAATCAACAAAATAATTTTTTTTTTCAAAGAAATTTTGGAGTTTATTTGAAGATCATTTTGTGGTTGCATATTGTTAGGAGTTAATAATAAAATTGTTCATTTTTCAAATTATGTTTTATTATTTCTTGATAAATTTGAGTAAGATATTCAAAAAGTAAGTTTTATGTCGATGTTTTACGCCAAAAAAAAATGGCAAGGGAAAAAAATCGAAAAAAAATATTTTAAATTTTACATCGAAACTATAATGAAACATTATAAAGTACATATGTGAGTTACACTTAATTATATTGATATATTTTCCTTGGATTAATAGTTGTTTGAATTATATTTATACATAAAATATTCTAAATTTTCTTGGCAGAATTCCGAAAGAATAGGTCCCAAAAATATAGGCAGAAAAATAAATTAAGAAAATCATCAACAGACATTTATAATTCAGAATTGAACCTAATTATAATCAGTTTATTTCACAATTTGTTCACAAAAATATTCATTAATATTTTTCATGAAGTACAAAAAACAACATAAAAAAAATTACCAAAATTATTGACAATATTTATGTTGTTAACAAATTGAAAGCCTTGACACTTGAAACTATTTATTGAAAAACAAAAATATCGTGAAAATTTATGAAAATTGATTTGAAAATTTAATACTTTTGATTTTAAATTCAATATTTCGAAAAAAAAAAAACATTTTTTGAACAACAGTCGAAAAATAAAGTAAAATATGAATAGGTACAATTTTTTGAATTTTTTTTTTTGACTGCTAGTTCGTTCTGTGGTTCTACTCTACAAAGCTTATTTTTTTTTACCCATCAGTTCTTTATTTTTTATACTAATAAACCAAACAGAAAAATAAAAATGAAAAAACCATTTTTTTTTTTTGTTGTGCTCGTATGTTTGTTATTTGTCATGAACAGAAAAATTACATGAAAAATCCTTTATTTTTGTACATGTTTCTCTTAGAACACATGGAAAATATTATGTGCAGAAAATAAGCAAAATGAAAAAAGAAAAAAATTATATTTTACACTTTTTTTTTGGCGTAGCGTATGGTATGGAGTACAGACACAGAGTTGATAATAAATTCAAATAAGAAATACAACAATTTAATATTACATGTGTTTCTATATCATGGAAAACTCTTATACTAGCAAAAATATCCTTAAGGGTTATGGGGTACTTTTCTATCTACTGTCAAATCAAAGTTTTAGTCTCCCAACGCCCTTTCACACATATCCAAACACATAATATGTACACATATTTATACGCTTTCATATTGTATGTATAAAGGATCCAAAATAAAGGATAAATCTAAAAATAAAAGAAAAAATTAAAATGACAAAAATACCAAATAGAAAAAAAATTGTTTTTCAAATAACCCTCTAGAAAATATTTGGTGTCTTCTCTAGAAGGAGTGTATATGCGACAATATGAAAGCAACAGCAGCAAGCAAGATCAACAACAACAACAAATTCCTTTTAACGAAATAATATATTTTCTATATATACATATGTACATGTTATGGAAGGGAAAAAAATCATCAAAAGAATGGAAAAATATTTTTCCATAACGACCTTGGGATAAAGTCTTTTACAACAACAGCAACAAAAAATACTGTTCAATAATTTTAATTTTATTGGAATTTAATTGTTGACATTCTGGCAAATATGTGTGGTATTTTTTTGTTTTTTGTACAATGAAATTTTTTTTTTTACATTTTGGAAAATTCTAAAATTTTATTATTTTTGAAGTAACATACATATATACTTATAATATAATTTTCATAGAAATACAACAAGGATAAATTTTGATATCTAAAAAAAAAAAACATCTAATAAATGTCACATACAAATAAAGAATGACAGATAAAATTATATGTTTTGCCATTTTTAAAGAAATGTTTGTACATACATATATGCGCTTTTATGTTACATATATAAGATTATATTTTTTTACTTAAGTCCTGAAAATTTTCTTAACACATATATATAATTTTTCTTTTAAGGAAAATTTCTTATTAAAATGATTTTATCTATTATACATATACAATATATTGTATATATACATATATACATATATATACAATGTAGTAAAAATTCATCAAGTCAAATAAATGATTTATATACAATATTTTTATATTATGTTCCTAATGTGAAAAATTATAAATTTTTACATATGTCCTAACAAAATATAGAATACATGATTGTCAAAAAATATGATAGACATTTAACTATTATATAAAAAAAAAGGACTCTTAAACATAACCAAAAACATTTTTCCTTTTTATTTGTAATAAAATATTTTTATATAAAATATTAATAGAAATTTTTGTGTATATTGTCTGTAATTTCATATTATAAAAAAATTTTGTTTGATGTTTTAAAAAAATGATTATTTTATTTTGTTTGTGTGTGAAAAACTTAAATATAAATACATATACATATATGCGGTAGAGACTTTATGCCAAAATACTTATTCTTGAGTTAACTCAATTTTTTTTACAATTTTTAATAACAGACAATTTTTCATGACATTAATTAGTGTATTTTCAAATGAATGTAATAGATTTTATTGATAAATTACATATACAAATATATATATATATAATATATGTATATATTTTTAATGTAAAAAATCTCGATAAATGAAATTTTTGTAAGAAGTTTTACTTAAGTATAAATACTATAGGGATTTCAATATATTTACCAAAGATGATGTGAATTATTCTATTAAATATTGTCAAATAATTGACAATATTAAATTTTTTTAATTTTCCTTATTTTTTTTTTAAGCAGATATGACAGAGACATATTAAATATATAGCAGTTTTTAAGATAGTTTCTAGAATAATTAAATAAGAAGTATTTAATTATTATAATAATTAGTAAAATTATGTTTAAAAATATAATCAAATATAGTAAAAATATTTAACATCACATATTTTAATAATTATTAAATGAAATTCATATAATAATTAAATAAAATTGAATCAAATTCATTATAATATATAAAATTCAAACGTTGGGAAGGAAGTGTTTAATTTATTAAATTATAAAGTATCTTGATTTATGATTATTTTCATAACAAATAAAATACCAACTTTGAGACAAATTCTACTTTAAAATTGCAATTTAAATTAAATGTCATATATAAGTGCACTGAAAGATTAAAATAATGATATAAAATAAATTGACATTGCATTACATTGTCAAAACTTTTATATGCTTACAAAATATAAATTTTTTGCATATATTTTTCTTTATTTATTTATTTATTCATTTATCAATTCAAATTATCGTATTATTATCTGCAGATGATGCGCTGACAATTTAATAAATATACTGTCATCATTTTATGTTTCAAGGGACCATTAAATTTTTATATCTTATACATAAATATAAGTTAAATATTTTATTATTAATATAATAAAAAAAAACAACAAATAATCGATATTAAGTAGATCCAAAATGTCGCATTTACTTAAATATTAGCTATATACATAATATAATATGTCATTTACACGAAAATTGTTTAAGAATCTCCTTTTCATATATGAATTGTCCTTAAACGGCATTTATATACCAAATATACATATATGTAGTTAACTTAAAGCAATTTCAATATTATTACATATATGTATCTATGCTGGTATAATACATAAGTAAAATCTCAGAAAAAAAATATATAAGATACATATCTGAATACCAAAGTCAACGATTTTTTTTTTCATTTAAGGATGACTGTGCATTTAAGTTATTTTTGCCTTAAGGACATTACTATCTTTTTTAAATACATTTAATATGATTTTCTGATTTCTTTTATATATATTATTTTTTTTTCTCTATATATTTGAAGACGGGTTGAGAAGTTTAAGGATAATTTCTCGTAAAAAAGACATTTTTATCACATTTGTTTTTTTTTTTTTTTTCACTCTAAAAATAAAAAAATTGAGTTGTTACACAGATAAAATTTTATATAATAATTTTTTTAAATAAAGAATTATCCAAATATCTTTTACTCTCCTCTAAGTAAAAAGGAAAATATATCCTCTTGATTATATACAATTTTCTTTTTTAATTTTCCGAGTTAACAAATTCCTTTTTTATTATTATTGTATTTTATAGAAATAATAATAATATCCAGGTTAATGTTGAAAGCTTATTAAGCTGTATTACTTTTTTTTTTGGTTAGGGGGTGAAATGAAAAAAATATTTCTGATTTTTTTTTTTTGGATTTGGTTGTGGGGGCTGTTTTTTTTTTTAATAGATTTTTTAAAATAATAAATTTGAAAATGTTTTTCATCAAGAAGAAGAAGAAAAAAAAATTACTTTTTGATTAATTACTTAGGTGTACATTTTTCTGTTTAGTAGGGTAAAAGGACAATTTTTTTTTCTGTAATAAATATAAGGTAATTTATCTATTTGTATGCTCTTCAGTTTGATATAAATTGTTTTTGAAATTGTTTTTTCTTTGTGACGAAAATTTAAGAAATATTTTAAATTAAAATTATTCGGTAGTAAACATTAAGAATCCAGAGACTTGGATGTGAAGGAAATTTAAAGACGGGTTTAAGGTAATTGTGATTTAACGAAAGGTAAATAATGGCAACCAATAATCGTTGCACTAAGTGAGGTTGACTTTATCACGAAATTGCACTTTTGATATAGTAAAAGTAGATTAAATTTTTTTATTATAATGAAAAAGTAAACATTTTATTAAAATTAATTATTTAAGTATAAGTTAAATCAAATGGAAAATTAACATAAATCAAAAAATTACAATAAGTCATCCCAAAATGAACTTAAAAATAAATAGAAAATAATTTTACTCTTTCCTTTTAGTGACCGCCGATCTCAGGTTTAACTTTTTCTTCTCAATATGCGTGCTACTAATTTTCAGCACATTTTAATATTTGCTACAAAATAGTCTAGTCATGGTAACTTTAATAACCAACTCAAAAAAAAAATCTAATAACCAAAATCACTCATTTAGTTTTTTGTGTGCCTGTTAGTGTATAATCGAATTTATGCTAAGTTTTTCAAATAATTCTTTTTTATCTCTAACATGGAAAACTCTTTGTAAATTAATTTTTACATTTTTAGTTTTTTTGCTTATTACTTTTTGTCCACGAGCAATTTTTTTTTTCATTTTGGTCATCTTTGCAACAAAAAAAAAAGGTAAATGAAAAGAATTTTCTTATTACTTTTCTTTGTTCAGATAACAAAAAAAAATAATAATTACAAACTTGAAAAAGTCAAATTCTTATTGATCCCATTACGTTTTTCTACTTTCATTATTAACAAACAAAAATGCAAAAAACTGAAACATTAAAATGGAAATTATGAAAATTATACAATAATTTTCTTTTGTTTTCATTTTTATGTCCTGTACTTCCTTTTACCTTGTTTTCGTTTCAAAGATTTTTTTTTATAGAAATTATAAGGATACCTGAAGGATTTAGAGTAAAATATATAAATAACAACAAAAAACGAGACCGACAACAAAAAATATTATATCCTCTTTTCGCTTTTTCTTATTATTTATTTTACTTTTTCAACAAAAAAAAAAACAGTAAAAAAAAAATTAAGGAAAATAATGAAAATCCGCATTTTTAAAATGTGTTTTTTTTTTTCGAAAACGAATAAGAAATCTAATTTGTACTTAGTTAAGAGTAAAACCAAAAGAGAAGGATATTCTTTTTTTTTTGTTTTGTAATATCCAAAAGGTCCTTAAGTAGTCATTAGTAAAAATGTCCTTGAAAGTAAAATTATATGACATAAAAAAGGATAATTGTTGAAAAATAATGAAGAAACAACGAAAAAAAAAATACAAAATGACTTTGGTAAAAAAAAAAAGAAAAGAAAAGAAAATGATGAGACGATTAAGAAGCTTCACTTTGCCAATTATCATTAAAGTATTTTCATTATAGAAAATCAGCTTAAAACCATGAATTAATGTTTCAGTTTTTTGTTATTTTTAAATGGACAATTTAGACAAAAATAAAAGTGTCACAATTTTACCAAAAAAAAAAAGAATAATAATAATAAAATAAAAACAAATTTCATTTAAATATTCTCGTTAATTTTTTTTTTGTAATACATATATAAAAGTCCTTTAATTGACTGGAAATAAAAAAAAATACAAGACAAATTTATTACTTTGAATTAAAACAAAATATTTATGATAATTGCATTTACTATTAAAAAAAATATGTAAAATTACCAGTAATAATAATAAAAAAAACTCTATAATTTTCTTGTAATGATTACTAGGACTTATACAAGTATTAAAAGGAAATAACTTGACCCAAAGTTATTATAATAATATTTATAATGTTTTGCGCACGTTATATGTAAAATCTTATAACGGAGCCAATTTGCTATACGTAAGTAGAAATATTGATTAGATTATTGTGAATATTACAAAATTAAAACGAAAATTACTAACAGATTAGTTAGCAAGAAGAAAAGTGTTACGAAAAGGTGATTTAACTCTTATGGTCTTAAAAATCATCACCGCACTCTTTCACACTTCTAGCATAGGACAAAATATTTTTTATAAACAAAATTAATCAGAATTATCCGAAATATCAAGATTCAAGAGTGCATTAGTTACTTCCATCGATGAGTTAAAATACAACATGACTTTGCCAGACACAGCTGAGGAAAGTAGTATAGTATCATTTATACTATCCTGGGACAAGTTTAATTTTCAAAATGCATTTCAAATGAAACAATTGATTATTTTATGAAACACTAAACGAAAATCCTTCGTAAATGTTTCACAAAAAATCTAATTATCAACAATTTTAAGCAATAAAAATCATATTAACTTTTCTTCAATCTAAATGATAATATGAAAAACCTGATTTATTGAGTAAATATTTTTAGATACCAATCAAAATTCAATTATATACATGAATTTGACATAAATGAAAAAGTTGTTCCATGTTTCCAATGTCTGGGCTAATCATTAAGAGTGTCCTTAATTCTTAGAAAAAAAATCCTACACAACACAACCACAGCAACAAAAAAAAAACTTATAATGAAAATTTAATTACATAGTCACTTAAACTGACAACAACAAGAATATACACATCACATATATTCGTATATTGTCTGACCTGACAAAAAAAAATATAACAAGATGAGGTCGCCATGTTACTAATTTATTTTTAAGTATATAAATTTTTATTATAAGAATATTTCTTAAGTGTCCTTTTTTTTCTCTTTATTTTTTCTCTCGATTGTTCAACTTAACCTTTTTCCCTTTTGCTATCTATAAAATATATAATTTTATTACAATTTTATTTTATTTTTATTTTTTATTTCGTGTATGTTTATAATCAAAAGCAATGAAGTTAAATTGTTTCGCATTTCTTAACCGACCCCAAACAAAGTAAAATAACACAAAAAAAAAAAATGAAAGAAGAAAATTTTTTTTTGTCAATAAAATTACTATCACAGGTCAACTCTCCTCCATACTCTACTCTTATATAACATATATAAAAAATATTTCAAATATTTTATGTCTCCAAAAAGTAATAAAAAATGAACAAAAATAGAAAAAAAAGAAGAAGAAGAAAATTGAAAGTTATGATCCTTTTTTTTCCGTATATATAAACGTTTAAAGATGAGAATTTAAGTTTGGACTAAAAGACTTCAAATAAAATTAAATTGATTTCTTTGAGTGTTTTAGATTAGACATAAAAATTAATCTTAAGCAAAGAACTTTGAATTCTTTTATGTTATGAAAAAAATAATAATAATAATGAAAATAATAAAATTATTTTTAAGTTATGCTAGAATAACTAAAATATCATAAAAATATTTATTCTTTTCTCAAAGTTAATTGAAATATCAAAAGGAAAACTTAAATAAAAAAATTATATTTTTTAATTTTTTTTTTACAGAATTTTTGAAACTTTTAAACATTATATAAATAATTTATCCATCATTAATCTTAAAAATATTTTATTACTATAAAAAGAAATAACTATAGATAAATTAATTTCTTTTTCTTATTTATGAAATAATTTTAGAAAGCAAAGAAAATTTTTGGTTAATAATTACTTAAAAATTTTCGGAAAAATATTTCATTTGAATTAGCTAAATAGCTCGATTTTGGGTCTAATGCACGTCATACAGTTGACATATTTAAATATGACATTTTCTAAAAGCAATTGAATTAATTGGGTCGAAATAAATTGGGTCAGTTTTGATCATAATGAACTAGAGAACCAGACAATAAGCAACAACAGCGACTACTTTTTTATTAATTTTGTTAGAAAAATTATTGAATAAATGTTTTATATATTTTCATTGCAATTAAATTACTATTGCAAATGCATATAGTTTTTGTCCTTAACGAATCTTCTTAGAGTCACTACTGCCAAATTATATCAAATATCCAAAAGTATATGGATAAGCAAAAATAATATATCATTTTTGAAATGTAATAATCTTTAATTTTGTAAAAAATAACTTTCCATAGTTTTAATATAATCATCACATAAACAAAAAATCAAAGAATTCTTATTATCTTATTGCCATAGAATTTATAAATACATAATACAATTTGTTATGATTGAACTACCTGTATAACAATATTTGACAAATATTTACAAATTAATTTAAAATATTTTCTGATTTTTCTATTAGACCCGACAGGCGAATTGTCGTTGAAAATTTATTGAAAATTTTAGAAAAATTACAAATTCGAAATTACAAAAACTTTGACTGTTTCATTTAATTTTGAATTTCCAGGAATACAAATTAAATTCCAGAATATTGTAAATTTTTATTGCAAGTCCGAGCGAATAATATAACAATAATAAAATCGCAATTCCTAGACAAATTCCATTCCGAAATTATAATGTAATTAAAAATCAGATAGTGCAGTGACTATTCTTAAAATAATGATAATTTAAAATTGTAGATAATTCTAAATTTTTATATAAAAATTGAACTGAATTATTTCTTCTGTACATGTAAATGTTTTTTAAACAAACCCCTACATACTAAATTTAACCAGTGAAATTTATTATTATTATTTCCATAATATTTAAACATTTAATATAAGTATATATATATTTCATATTTATTGGATAAGTGTCTATAAAAATAAATAAAAATATATTTTCATATTATTATTTTTTCATCTTTAATAATATGATATTTTACTTTCTTTCATATATAAAATATTATTCACTAATATTATTTAAGGATCAGATTTATTATTCATCATCATCATCATTATCATCATCAACATTCGCCATATTCTTTATGGAAATATGGAAAATTGTAACATAAATATTATTTATATAGAAAAACATTTCGTAGAAAATAATTTTTTTATAAATTTTATAGGAAATAAATGATTTTTTATTAGAATTTTGCATGTTTTTAGCTGTTATACAGTATTACATAAATAATTTTTGATGTTATTTTTTCCTTTCGCCCAGGATATTTAACTGTCGACTTACATAAGTAATAAATAGCAAAAAAAAAAATTAATGATTTTATTTTCTTTATTATTATAAAAACAGTTTTTGATTTAAGTATTCATGTTAATCACTTATAATCACATCATTAGCAGTTGAAAATGTACTTAAAATTTCCAATCAATTTATTATGTATTATTATTAATTTATTATAAAAACTAATAATTTTTTCTGTTTTGTGTTTTTTTGTTACTACTACTGGGTCATTATTTTTTTCATCAATATTTTTTCATCTATAATTTTTATGGATATTAAAAATTAAATGAGATAATTAAAATGGAATTGATTTTCTACTATCGATATTATATATTCAATATTAAAATTAGGAAATTACAAAAATATAAAATTTATATAGTAAAAGTATAAAGCTAAGAATTTTATTAATAATTTTTGGCATGGAAAAAGTTTTGGTAAAAATTATTTTATAGACGACGGTAATAATATCAAATTGAATTGCGCACAGTATAATTAAAATAAAATTGTAAATTGGAATAAACATATTTTATTTTTAAAATATTTTAAAACTTTACATTCCTTGCAAAAAAGTTTGGTTGGATAATTATTCGATAAAATTTATCGAAAAATTTGCAAAAGAATTTTCAGAAAAATGTTGTTAAAACTATATAATAAATTCCACGTTGAAAAAAAACTCGGAAAAATTAAGTTCTGAATTTTCTTTTTAAATGAATACAGAATTTCCATCTTTTTTTTTAAATAACTTTTCAAATAAATTTTATCCTCTTCCTAAAATTCTTGAATTGCATATCAATATCTATATTGTTATTCTGCGTCCATATTTAATGGAACATTACTCATTCAGTTTTTGAATTTTTCAGAACTTTCTGATTCTGATTATATCCAATAGAGTTGACTATAAGACTTTCTTGTTTCGTAATATCGTGATAAGTTCCCTTTCTGTAATTCCCCATAATTTCTTATGGTTTCTATTTTTGATTACCTAAACATTTGAAGATTGTACGTCAATACTACAAAATCGTTGAAACAGAAAAATTTGAAAATAAGCTAAACTAAATAATTTAATAAAACTTTCTTGAATATGTTTAATGTCTAAATCTAAACTAATTGAAACCAAAAATTTACAATTATATTTAATTTGATATATTTATGAAATTTAATTATTTTATTTTCACATTTAAATTAAAAACGTGAAATTTCTAAATGGATCATTTACAACAAAATTATTTAGTCACTTCAAAAATAACAAAAATCATGGCTCAACTAATTTAACCTTTAAAATCAAAGTAACAGTGAAGATGAAGATCAGTGAAAACAAAGAGGAAATAGGATTTTATATTCAATTTTAGTTTTAGGCGAATACTAAAAATTTAATCATTATTTTTATTTGCAAACCATTTTTTTATGGAATTGATTTGAAATATTATAAAATTTAATTTTGATCTTCAATTTGAATTTAACTAATTAATAAATGTTACCTAATTAAATGCTAGATCATTACTTAAACTCTACAAATTTAAAGATATCTCAAATTCTGTCAAATGTCTAAAATAATGTATAAAAAATAATGTATAAAAGCTATAATTAAGATACCTTCAATTTTCCTATTTACCAAAATTTTATTTAATTAAAAAAAATAACTTCACTATACTCTTAAGACATGTCATCACTTTACCTTCATAACAAAGTATAATTTTTTACATTATAAAATATTTTCAACATGTTTTTGTTCTGTATAATGTTTCAATTACTTTTTTTTTAATATGCTCTTTTTTTCCGCATTTCATAATATGAAACAAAATAATTTTCCAATTACCAAAAAAACAAAAAAACACTTTTTTTGACATATCCTAAATATATATATAAAAAAACTCCTTTTTTGTTGATCTCCCCTTAAATAAGTTATAATGAATTTCATCCTGGAATTCTTTTTTACTTCTTTTATATGCCTTTAATCTACTATAATCTGTTATTTTCATTTTCCAAATCAGTAGGATTACAGGTATTTCATTTTTTTTTAATATTATATAAATACATAAATATAACTTAACTTCTTTGCAAAAGGATTTACCATATTTTAATACAGAAAATTTATATAACTACATTATATACATATATGTACGTTCGGATATGTACTTGTCATATTTATGTTGTATATATATATTAATTTATGTATATTTAAAATAACATAATTTTTTAATTTAAATTAAATTCGTTTTTTTTTTTTAAATTAAGATTGACAAAAAACCACGAAAAATTAATATTTAAAAAGAAAAAAAATTCCTTTAAATGTTGTCTCATTCATGGCTTAATATTATAATATGTCTTTGAAATGTATGGGTGCAAGAAACATACATTATCCTTCAGGAAACATTTCTAATATGGTTATGAGAAAAAAAAATGAAAATTTCTCTTTCAAGAAAAATATCTCATATATATACAAAATGGAGGATTATAATATTATACAACATTAAGTAATCTTATGTTATTTCTTTTGTTCAAAAAATTTCTTTTGTTTCTTAAAACCTTATGTCCTTTTTTTTATGTATATATATATTCTCTATTGTTGGTAGTATTATTTTTTTTCCTTACGGAAATATATCCATCTTCTTTTCGAAATCATATATATATATGTATATATATATATATTATTGTTGTATTACATTTTGGGGTTAGGATACACGTAAAACATATTATTCCACATGTTCTGCGACATTGTCAAAACCAAAAAATTGGAAACATGGCAAAAATTATATTAAAATAGAAAGAAAATCTTTTCCCTCCCAGAAACAAACAAAAAGAAATTATGAAACTAACAGAAATTTTAATATATATAAAATCCGGAAGACAATTGTTCAGATTTTCATGTTTTTTTTCTCTGTATATGTTTGTCGACTTTTTATTTTTATATTTTTTTATGCTGTGTTTTTGTGGTAAAATTGTCATTGTTGCAAAAATAATAAAAAATCATTTACATTTATTTAAAGTTTTATAAAAAATTTTATTGTTATTGTGTTGGTATAATAAGAGGAATACAAAAAAAAAAAATGAAATAAAATTTGTTATGTATAGAAATGACTATTAGTGGATTTGCCAACTATAGAAGGAACTATTAGTGGATCTCTGCAAACAAACTATATTATATCCTTCATACAAAGACATGGTACAGACAAATATAGAGAAACAATAAACTAATTTTTATTTTATTTATTATTATTATATTTTTTTTGTAGTAAAGACAAAAAGTTGAAAAAGGATCTAAAGTTAATTTTTGTTGAAAATAGAATAACATTTTTATATAAAGGATCATATATCATAATATTTTTTATTTAATAATAGAAAATGAATTAAATATAAATAGTGTAAATGTTGGATATGTCACGGTTATTTACACCCCACTTAGTGCGAGTTGATATTTAAAACAAAAGAAAAAATGGATGTTGTACGTTTTGGTATTTTATAGGACAAAAAAAAAGGAATTGGAAAGATGATATGAATAAATATATTAATTCGAAGAAATTTTCTAAATTAATTGAAATATACTTATGAAGGAGTTACTTGGCGGGAAAATATCGCCGTTTTCGTTAACGCAGTACGATTACAGTACTGCAATGTTTTAATTAGTTTTACTGGTATTTTAACTATCGAGACAGCCCAAAGTCGACAAATTTAGCTTAACCAATGATCCTTCTGTCGACTGGCTGCTGTCTCGTTGATTAAATTAAACTACCATAAAAACGAATAAAAACATTACAGTACTGCGATCATACTGCGTTAACGAAAACAGCCTATTTATTCGAAAACGATTACAAAATTAAAAGTTTTCCTTGCGATGTAAAAGTCAATACTGTGCCAATTTTGCAAAATTCCAAACGTTTCAATAATCGAAAATCAACTCAAATATATATACTATATCATTCTATACACTGTACCTGTACTGCAGTATGTTGCACTGTGTTGCAGTGCATATGAGGTCATGTGGGTTCAGTTTCCAATTTCGATGTGCCATTCTAAGTTCTTTAAATTATTATCAGTAATCAAATGCATACTCTAAATTTTGGTAAAATTTTGGAGGTCGATTTCATTAAAAAATTGTGTATTCCTTAAAATTTCATAATTTTTCTCACTAGTTAATAAATGCGATGATTTTTTGTATTATATATCAGATATAAAATAATTTTTGTATCAAAATGAAAAACACTAACAAAATTTTAAATTGAAAAAAATATTATTTCGACTGAAAGTATCTCTGATTATCCTCAATAAAACATAAAAAATCTTTACAAAAGTTAACTATACATAATATAATACGATCAAAAATTTAATACTTTAGTGTCAAAATGTTGCTTCTTTATTTTTTTATTACAAAACTTTTCCATGATTTTTTATAGCTTCTGATTTATTTGTCACCAAATTCGATAGAACTTTTTATATATATATGGAAACCCAAAATACCAAAAAACAACAATACAACAGAGAGAAAAAAAAAATCAAAATAAAACAATTTTCTTTTTATTCGGAAAATTCCGATAAAAAGTAAATAAAAAAAGAAAAAACGAAGAATTTTTTTTTTTTTTTTGCTGTTGTCTAAATCGAACAAAAATAAAAACATACAAGAAAAAAAAAATTGTGTTAAAAATAAAATATAACAAACTTGTGTTCAATTTAAGCAATAAACTATATAATAATTTGATTAACCATCACCCTATAATAGAATCAATACTTGCCGGAAGAGCAACAGTATACAATAAAGCTTTACATAAATAATTTATATACATACATATATAAATTTGTAGTAGCATATTATAGAACAAAACTTTTTTTTTCCTCTCCTTTTTTTATGTCACAATTTTTATTTCTTAATAACAAATCATCATCATCATCATCCAAAAAACAAGAAGAATGAAGAAAATTTCGTTATTGATGCCGAAAAGGATAAATCAAAGAGCACAGAAAAAGTGTGTAGCGCAATGGTTTCATATATTTAGGACTTTTTAAGTGCTAATATAAAGGTGCATATACAATTAAATTTCTTAGATTATTATTGGATTATTTTATGACACAACACACAGAATTTATATATAAAAACTCTATTAAATGTGGACTCCATTACCATTTCGACGCTGTGTCTTTAAAATTTACAAAATTATGCACAAAAAGGATTTGATTGAAAAAGTAAACATATTATTAAATAATGCCACATATGTAGTTATATCGGATTAATATTTAAATTTTGAATAATGTCAATTTAGTAGTTATAGTAAGTCGGGCTAACGAGCAGACAAATTGACAAACAAATTAGATGATTGAATATAAATTTAAAATATAAATATTAACTAATAATATTCCATATTAGTTTCAAAATTGATTCTCTTCTATGTAAATAACAAATACTTATTTGAGTTAATGATAAATAGCTCCTCATGAACAACTAAAGCTTTAAATGTCATCACTTATACGATCATAACGACCATAACGATCATATCACTTATACGATCATGTCATCATAAATGTAATCTACTTATTATATGTTAAATAACAAATAGAAAATTTCAACCAAAAAAATCAAGCAAAAGAAGACCGACTGAATGACAGACATTAAATTGATAAAAGAACTTCTGTAAGAAAAACTACCTTTCAAAAAGTAAATGCAATAATAAAATAAATTTGATATATGAAATCTTTTTTTTTTTTTTGTCTTCGAACACATTTGTTTGTTTACAGATATTTTTTGGGAGATAATTTTACCACCCCTCAGGTAACAAAAAAAAAAAATATTACTAATGAACTACTTATGTTTTCTGTTAATGAAATTTAGTGATTTTTTTAGCTTTTTTGTTGCTGTTGTTATTTGATTTTCCTTGTTATATTCAAGAGAGACTAATAATTTTGCTTGTTTGGGTGGTGTGGAGTGTCAAAAGCGTATTGGGAAAAAAATCAGTTTTTGTATTGTTTTTTTTTTTTTTGACAGAGTGAATTGAAATTTTTCCCTCTTTTGTTGTTCAGATTTTTGTTTTTTTTTTACCTTTTCCTGTGAATGATAACAAAAAAACATCAAATAAAAAGAAAAGTTCTGTACATAAGTTTTCCACGAACAAAAACACAAGGCCCAAAAAAAAAAAAGAAATACAGAAATAAAAAATAACAAAAATTTTGTTTGTTCTTTTGTTTGATTTAATCTTTTATGTAATAATGTTGTTGTTGTTATTTTCATCCCTTAACTTTTCCGTATGAATGGAAAATTATATAAAAGTAAAAAACCAAAAAATAATAATTGAAAATTTTTTATTCAAAAGAAATTTATCGAGGTGTGAATTTAACAATTGAAATAACCAGCATAAGTTTTTATTTATTTATTTTTATTTTTATTATTACAACAATTTTCGGTGTTCATTTTGGTACTTTAAGTTCCTTATTGGTTTTTGTATAGTTCTTATCATAGGTTTGTGTTTTTTTTTTAAGTTTGAATTTGGAAAATGTAGGAAATATTATTAAAAAAAAATTGGTAAACTGATTTTTTTTTTTGGAAAAATTATTCAACAAAAAATTATTTTAATGATTGATTTTTGCATAGAAAGGAAACAATTTAGATCCCTGTTTATATTCCTCCAGCAAAAACTTAAGTTAACCTACTTTTGAAGTAAATCTACTGCGAAGTGAAGTAACAATGAAGAATTACATTTTAAAAATTAGAAACTTTTTATTTTCAATTACAAAATTGCTTTGCATTTTATATTAATTTTTTTTTTATGTAATTTCGTAAATTACATTCACATTTTTGAAGTCAAATAAAGATAATGATTATCAATTAAGGGTTGATAATCATTATCACAATTATAATGAATCTTTGAATTCATCCTTACCATTACTTTTAATTAAGTATCTGGAGATGTTACAAAAATTTATACATCTGTTTGATTCCGACCACGTGTTTAGTTACATTTTTAGTCACAGTATTAGCAATTATTTAGTCACATTTCAAGCACACTAATCGAACGACATAAAAATTACATTAGCAAATGTCCATATTTGTAATTTTGTAATTTGTTATACTACTTTTAAAGTCATTTCAACTAACAGATAATAACAAACAATCATTATTTCAAAAAAAAAAATTCAATTTGATCCAAAGTCAACGGTTTGTGAAAAACATTAAAACTGAATCAGTTCTGGTAGACAAATTTTTATGTCAGTATAACGCTTTTTATCCTACCTTTAATTTTTGACAGTTTGTTATCCCTTTTGATTTTGAGATTTAAATTGTTTCAAACTAGCTGTCAATTATAAAAATGATATATTATCTTTTTAAATGTTTCTATATACCTAAAATCTTGATACTTTTTCAAAATTTCTTCTTTAATATTTTTGTATTTTATTTAATCAATTCAAATCAATTTTTTCTTTAAAAAAAAAAATACCATAAAATAAAATAGAAAAACACATTTTCAAAATTTTCTTCAATTTATTTATTTCTCATTTTCCGAAATTGGAAAACATTATATACACAAATCTATAATTTGAAAAGGAAAATCAATTTTGTTTTTTTAAACTACCAACATGTTTTTTTTTTTTTTAGTTTTCAATTTATTCCCAAGAAAAACAATTTATATAAAGTCTTTTTTGATGAAATATGAATAGATGGAAAAAGGTAACCCATTTTTTTTTTTACTATGAAATATAAAATACTTTTACCTTATAGGTGAAAAATTTTAAAGGTTCATAAGACCTTTAAATAAAATTAGAAAAAGAAAATATAGAAAGAAATGAAAATTTCCTAGAAAGATTAGAAAAAAAAAAAAATCCTATTAAGTAGAAGAAGTCAAAAAAAAGAAAGGAAATTTTTTTTATATTCAAATATATAAATTAAATTGTCTTCATTTTTTGAAATAACATTTTCTATTTAATTTATTCCTTATTTTTTTTTTTATATATTGTTCTTCCTGGAAATTGGAGCCTATACAAAATATAAAATGGTAAAACTAAAGATAGGATTAATTTGTATTATAATAGGAGAAAGGTTTACTTATAAATAGGAGAAAGGTTACTTTATTTATGGACTTATTTTTATTTAAGGTTGAACCAATATTGTAATAATTGTAAATCGATAATACTTTTCGGTATTTTGTAGAATATTAATTCAGTTTCAAGTAAGGATTTTGCTAATTTTCCTACAACTCCTTATTTTCAATCCGGATTATTTTTAAATAAAATTACGTATTAATGCAAAATGGTTAAAGTAAAGTGTGTATGCAAAATTCATATTTAATTGACTTTCTAAGGTATTTAAAAGTATAATTATTTTAACAGTATATACTTTCTCAATAATAGTTTGATTAATTAAATCTAAAATGATTAATTAAATCTAAAAAACGATTAAATTGAAATGAAAATTGTATACAGACAGAATTAAATTTGTAATTTGCTGTGAGATTATACAAATAAACATATTTTGCATGACATAGAGTTTCAATCAGCTCGTATAACACAAAATTAATTTTAAAGTGCACTTTAGACTTTAGATGTTTTACTATTATAAAACTGATTATTCTTAGTAATCAATTTAATTTTAAACAAAAAAGAATCCAATTAATGGAAAAGTTTACTTAATCAAATTATTTTAACCAATAGTAAAATTTAAATAATAAAATTCATTATAAAACTATAGCATAAATGTTATTATATCAAAGTAAAATTTACGAAATTTAATTTCCAGAAAACGTATTTTTTGGTTATTCCAATAAAATATTAATTCAATTTTTTAACCAACAGAGAAAAAAATCAATATTATATAAAATTGGAATTTTACCAAATTTGAAAATCATTGAAATAATATATAAGCATCACTTTCCAATCCACCTTGTTGTTTTTTTTTTCCTGTGTCCTCCTATCGTGTTGTAACCGATGGGTAATAAAATTTCCTTGTTTCTTTTTAGCTTGCCAACAAAAAGAAAATACCCCAAAAGAGAAAATATTACTATATATAGAATATATCGTCCTCAATAATAATGACCAACGACCAATAAAAAAAGGACAAAAGTCCTTATTTTAACGAGTATAATATACCCAAAGTCTGGAAATTATTATAACAATTATTATTTTTTTTGCGGACCATTTTACGCACATATTATTATAAATGGATTTTTTTTTTTCATAATATTCTGTACACACATATACATATATATGTATATATATATACATATATATACATATGTGTGTGCAGAATATATGTATATATTTAATATAAAATATATAATGCAATTGAGATAACGATTATTATATTATCCTGGCATGGAATATAATCCAATGATATAATAAAAACAGAATATTGGTAAACATATATATACTACGACTATACTTTAACTATTGCCCAGAATTTTTTTTTTGTGGTAATTTCTTTCTTTTTTTTGGTTCATAAATAATTGATACCAAAAAAAAATAATACAACTATAATATATAAATTTCTGACATTAATTGAGGAGCATCGTACTTTGAAGCTCCACCAAGAAAAAAATAAACGAACTTTGTATGTGGAAAAAAATACAAACCAAAACTAAATTTAATCAAATTTAGCTGATCTAATTATGAAATATGGTCAGAATTTTTTTATGGGTATAATAATTTTGAAGAGAAGAAAAAAAAATGTTGTAGTTAATTTATGTTATTTAATGTATATATAGAATTTATAAATAATTTTCAAGATCATTAAACTTTTGATGTAAAACGACTATGTCACAATTTATACAAAACGAATTATAATAAATTCAAATTAATATTTCTATACCACTACAGAAATAGAATATATGTCTTTAATTCTTATATAATATTTGTGTATAAATTTAATTTTAATTTATTATAAATTACAAATTACAATAATTTTAATCGATTTATGTAAATTACAATAATTTTTCTTCAAAAATGACATTGTATATAAATTAATGGACAAGAAAAGTTAATTGCAATTTATAAATTATTATTTTCACAATTTCCAGGAAAAAAATTTAATAATAAAAATAAAAATCTATTTAATTTTTTTTTTTTCTGAATAAGATTTAAATTGTGTAATCGATAAAAGGATAAAGTAACATTATGTAATTTTTTTTATTCCTTTCTGGTTAAATTGATATTCAATCCGGTTTCATTTCTTTTTTTTCATTTTTTTTTTTCAAAATGGATATAGTGTCACCACAAAATAACCACAAAAAATTTTCATTATAAAATAGTTTTTACTCAGTCACGACGACTATGTATATATAATATTATGTTATATAGAAGCAATTCGAATACTTTTATATATCCTGAAACGCAAGTGAAATAGAACAAAAATAATCAAAAATACTATTATTTTTCTATAATATTATTATTTTGTTAGGATGTGTCCATGCACATTTTACTCTCCACAATATATTATAATAAAGTCTGTTTTATTTCCCATGATTAATAATGCATTATTCATTACAAAGTGTGCAAAATTTTTTACTACATATAAATTTCTACTTGAGAGTTTGTTGCAAATATACAGATATTTTTCATTTTATTAAATTACATATACGTATGTATAATACTATTATAAGGTTCATCATATTATTTATTTATTATAGTTTCACAGTTTGTTGTAACTAAAATTTTCGTAATTTTTGAAGTTTTGCTAAATTATTTTCGTCCTTTTTTCTAGGTTTCAATAAATGTGAATTTTACAAAATTAGATTTTTTATTTTCAAAAGGATATTAATAAGAATTTTAATAAAATTTTATTAAAATTTATAAACTGCGCTGATAGACTAGAAATATCACATCAATATAATATTTGATTGTAATATTGTATAATTAAAGCATTTACCATATTGAAATTTGCAATTACATGGATGAAAGTAAAGCTCGATTAGAACTGTGAACTGTGTCATTTATAAAGGATCAAACTAAAAACAGAAAGGAAGAAAATATAAAAGAATATATGTAGGTACCTTTTTATTGCACAAAGCCATTAAAGAGTAATAATTTGGTCTCATAACAACCAGAAATATCTCAATTTGTAAGATAGTTATTTGTCAAACACAAATGCCACATGTGATATATTTTTTATCTTTTATATTACATTTCATATCATTACACAATGAATTTTCTATTCCATAGGTCATTAAATGCAGATGATGGTGTATAACATAAAAATTGATTATAAATGTAATGGATTTTTATTGGCAGAAACAACCTAAATAAATGTAAAGAAAATATAATTATGTAGTTCGTAGTTGTAGTAAATAAATTTGAGAAATTTGGAATTTTGCCTAAAATTTAATCCTTTTTTTTTTTTGCTTTAAACAAAATTACATTTTAGTTCTAGTTACGCAAACTAAGTATTAAGTAAGTGAAGATAATGTTTGTAGGAAATAAGTTTAATGTTTAAACCAAGCAAATAGATAAAGTTTTTAAAAAATATAATGTTACTCAATTAATTTAAAAATTGTCTCGACTTTTATGAAATATTTTTTATAATTTTTTTAGCTACCACAATATTTTAAGGTGTACACAATTTTTAGAATTTTCAATTCACGGACATTATTGGAAAAATATCTTTGTTATATCTTTTTTTGTCGTAAAAATTCGAAATTAAAAATAAAATTGATGTGCTATACCGTATTAGTCCTTCGAATAATCAGAAATGAAATTGCATTTCATATTTTAAAGTAAAAAATTCAATTCCAGTTTAAATTTCCCAAAAGAATTTTAAAAAACTACATTTTTGTTTATTTATTATTAGCATTTTTGTAAAAGACGTAAATTTTCTTTTTATTTCAAATATATTTTCACTGGAAAATTGTAAGTATTGTTATTACTATTATTATTGGTAATGGTGTATTGCTTCTATCTTAACGATGCCCGAGAATTGTAGCATTTCCTTTTTTTTTAAATTAAAATATATAATAAAAACTATAAAATTAGCCGATGTCCTGGTAAAAAATTAATTTCCGACCACAACAAATCTTTTGACTACTTTAGTTCTTTTTCTTCGTGGTATTCTAAAAGTTGTTATCGTCTATGAATTCATTTGAGTACAGAATATAGAATTGTGTTGTGACCGTCTTCAATAAAGTAAATTACATTTATTTTGGGGTATTTACTTTGAAAAGGATGTAGAGGAACTACTCCACAGAACAAGTTATCGCAGTGGATCGGTTGTTAACCATTTTTAATGTCCAACAAATTCAATTGACAATTCTTTTTTTGACTGCCAGAACTTCTAGTTTCCAATATGAAAAGTCTTATAATTCATGAACCTGATTATCGGTAAGATTTCATTCTATGACTCCTAAACTGCACACAATTATCATGGTCTTTCTAATCTAATCTAAATATTTGATTACGTTTAGATGAAATCATAATTTTATCTATATGAAATTAAGTCCATTTAATTTTATATAGATTAAAGTCATCTACCAATTTGATCAAAAATTTATTAATTAATTTAATAATAAGTATAACCTGTCACTATTTAATCGGACTATCAAAATAATAACATTTAGCATTAAGACCCAACTTAATAATCAAGTTTGTTTTTCGCTAGAAACTCTTTTTTATCCTCATAGTAATAAATTATCCAGAAAATCAAATTTATGGTAAACTTTTCAATTTTTATATAGAAAAAACCAACAACAGAACCCAAATATTTATCTCGTTGGGCAGAATAGATTTTATTATGAAAAATGGCAAACAGATAGTGATAAAAAAAATTGGGAAAACCTAAAAGCGTAAAAACGTTTTTCAATATTATTAAGAAACTATAAAATATCGAGGTACATATATTTAAAAATGAATATTTAAAAATATTCACTAATATTCAAAAATGATAAGAATTGTGAGTGTTAAGAATTAATTATAAAGTGATTAGCCAAATGATAAGAATTAAAAATATATAAAGAGAAAGTTTCATTGATAAATATGTTCAGTGAGCTCTTCTGCTTCATAAAGTGTAAAACAATATTTCCAAAAATGGAAAATAAAATTGGTTTTTCTTGCTTGATAATTACATTATTAACGACACTAATTAGTGCCCAAAGTTTTACAAAAGCTGAAAATATATTTGTAGAAAATGTTAAAATTAAATCCGGCGATATATTGACATGTAAAATAAACAAAACAGTTTTAGTAGAAACTAAAAATCAGCACAATGGTAAGAAATAAAAAAAAAATTATTTTTAATAAAATCAACTTCAATTTTTTTTTTGTCATATTAACAGTTAGTACGTTAGAAGGAATAAATATGTATTCCTATCATATGACGCCAATTTCTAGTAAATGTTTTTCATTTAAAGTACGTGCTCCTAAAGAGCCACATATTATACTTAGCAGTACTAATTTCATCTATGCAACAGACAAATTAGAAATTATGTTTGATAAAATTGATTCTGATTATCAAGTAATTACTGGTATTCGACAAACAACAATCTATGGTGAAATTTTTTTGGATAAATTGGTCAAAACCAGACTTGTTAATGATAAACAATATAATGGTTTTTGGATAAGATGGTTGGATAATCAATTTGTTGAAGTTGGTCGAGAATCAGAAACGAAACCAATTTTATCCCATAAATTTGCAAATAAACTAGAAATTAATTATGTTGGTTTTATGACTTACAATGTAAGAGGAGATTGGATAATTGATTTAGGTAAGCTAAAAATACTTTAATTAAAATTTTATTGTAATTTTTATATAATATTTAATTTTAGAACCACAATGTCCTGGTACTGCAGTCAATAAAACAATGGCTGAATCAGATTGTGTAATTTTATAAGTGTACCAAAATTTTAAATACCAATTATACAATAAAAGATTTTTACAATGTTTTGATACTAATTTGTTTCACTAAATTTTATTTTTCTTTAAATATTAATGAGAAATTAGAATGTAGTAATTAAATATTACCTATAGATCAATAAATAAATTTTATATATAAAATTATAAAACTTCGCAATATAAAAATCATCTCAAACTGTAACTTTACTTGGAAATTGAATCAAAACCAATAAAAAAACTATGCAAAGATTCATTAAGTTCAAGAGGCTCGACAGACAAAATTTGAATGATAAATTATTTACTTTAGGGAAAATTCAGTAATTTATTTCCTTTTTTTTTTAATTATTTCAATTTTATTCCGATAATGAAAACCACTTTCACATTACCTTATGACCTAAATTCAAAATATGTCCTTCATCTGTATAATATCAACAATAAATTTATAAATTATAAGACGTTTTTGTCTGGGTATATAATTATAATTATCATTTTGAACCAATATGATCCTAAATTCAATTTTTGTCAAATTCAACAATATTCCACCTGATTTTATATAATACAATTTCTTCTTATGTACTTCACCCAGAAAAAAAAAATAACTTCACTGAGAAAACATATAGAAAAAAAATCCTTTTTAACAAAGGCACAAAAAAATATCCTTAATAATTTTCAAATTAACAATGAAATTGAAATTCCGTAAAATATGATTGATGAGATTTTACTTTTCTATAAAAAAAAAATAACATTTTTGAAAATAAGTTTTTAATTTTTATATAAAATATTTTTTTTTGTTATTTTCTTGGAAACTTTTGCTTTCATGATGACAATTGATTGATGGATAATTATTTCTTTTCCAAACATTTATATATGCACACACTAACACATTATCCACACCATTAATACACAATTACGCAAAAAAAAAATTATCCTTTTTAAAAGAATCTACAAAAAAAAACATAAAAATCATTTTTTCATTTTAAAATTAAAATTTCGTTTTTATTTATATAAAACATTTTTTTAATTGAAATTTATTAAACTGAATTAAATTCTTATCAATAAATTTATGGGTTTTTTTTTGTTTTTAATATTTTAATTTAATTTTCTAAATTTTAATCAACTTTTTTGTACAAATGAGTCATTTTGTATTAACATAATTATCTATAATTACTATAAATTTAATAATCAGATTCAGTCTTTGTATTATTGAATATTGAAGTATACCACGAAATTTTATGGTTATTAAAAAAATTATTAAATTTTTCTAAGTATAAAATTTCCATTAATTTTTACTATAAAAAATTATAGCATACTAAATCAATTAATCAATCAGTTCTTTACCAACCAAGTCATAATTTCAACATAATTATTTTTTAAAGTAATGTGAAAATAGATAAAATGGTTTTGATTCAGATTCTCGACGAAATTCAACTGAGTCACAATCTAACCATATTATTATCCAAAAACTATTATTATTCTCTGTTATTAACAAGTCCAGGATTGCTTTATTTTATAGTCAAATAAATTGCAACACAGTTATGTTGTTGCTGTCAATTGCCAAATTCCAGAGAATACTTTATTATAATATATTTTGTTTCATTCATCTATTTATAATTTGTATTTTTCTAATTGAATTTCCAGTCGAAATTATTGAACAAGAACAATCCATACAAAGATTGCAAAGCATATATTTCATAATGGCGCTACAGTGATTTTCGACAGTCACTGGATACCACCACCACCACAATCCCTTACTTAATTCACTAATGCATGTGTGTGACACGATTAATTAAAAATTTAAGTAAACAAAATTTATTTGATCAACGTTTTTTTTTTCTCTGCTCTCTTTTTAATTGGGACTAATTTTCCAAAAAAACTTTTCTTTTGTTGTAAAATTTTCCACATAACAAAAAAAAAATTGAATTTACTTTTTGTGATATGCAAATATGAATTTAAAAATATAGCTGAATAATATATTCTGAATAATTTTGTTTGTAAATATTAAAATCGCCAGGTTTTTATGTTTTTGGCACATTTTAAGTTTTTATCTTAACAAAATGTTTTACAGCCACACAAACTTACACACACACAAAAAGACAATATAAACTTTTAATTTTTTATTTTTCATATTCCCTCCAGGATAAAGTTAACTTAATTATATCTGCAACGTAACGAAAAAATATACATACATATATACAAATATAATAATTCTCCCTTATCCTCCACCCCAATTTTAATTTTAAACTTTTCTGTCAGATCCTTTTTTTTGTTTTTTTTGAAAAAAAAAATGTGTACACACAGTTTATTTATTATAAGTTTTATTTACATTGTTTTTCATTTCTGTCTCTCCTCGCTGGTTTTGAAAAAAAAAGTTTATGGTTAGGTAATAAGGATATTTTTTTTTTATTATTATTATTTTTGACAAAAAAGGACCTACAATATATAAATTCGTTCACATATGTTGAAAAAAAAAAAAAAAAAAACTGTATATAATAAGGAAAACAAAAGTTTACATATGAATAAATTTTGATTAAGGGTTGCAAAAAAAATGGGGTGTATAATTTTTTTTATTCATTTTTTTTTCTTCTGCTGTTGAAGAAGTTTTCTTTTATAGTTTCCTGTAAAACCCCTCTCCGATCAAGGAAAAGAAAAGATATAATATTTTCTCAGTTTATTCAATTTATTTAGCATAAATTTATCTATGCTACATATTGAAAGGGGTAAAAATAAAATTGAAAGTTTAAATCTGTTTCTAAAATATAAAAAAGGGATATATATATTATCTTGCTATTTTATGCTTATAAATTATTATGGAAGACAAAAAATCATATTATAATCCTTTTTTTTTGCGGAGCGAAAAACATAGATTATTATTCCAATCAAAAGCTTTTAAAGAAAAACTTTGTTGCTGATTACTTTAAATTGTTGTACATAAAATTATAGATTATTGAAAGATCAAAAAGAATATAAATAATAAAATAATTTTGCTATGCTAACATAATTTCTATTTAAAATAGAATAATTAAAACCATGAAAGTTTATTATGAATATAATTCCTAAAGGCAGAAACAGAAACAACATAAAATTTATAGAAAAAGATTTTTCTTGGTTAGAAAGAGTTTTTTTGTATAAATATGAAAACAGGGTGGAAACAAATTGAGAACACTAGCGATATTTATGATGTTAAGCGATATTACAGCGATATTTCAAATAACAGCGATTTTACAGGTGATAAAAATGTGAAACTGTCAATGACCAACTGTTATGAAGAAAGTTTGATTTTTTTTTTCCTTAATAAAGTATGTTTTCATTATTTAATTAAATTTGGAACATATTTTCGAATTTCGAAAATTAATTTAAAATTGCTGAAATAGCTATAATTGATAATTGTCAGATACAGGATAATTTCTACATAAATCCAGAGCAATCAGTAGTAGAAATTTACTATTGTTTGAATCAATAGTAAACCACCTAAATTTTCTAATAATTGACATTAAAATGAAATAATGTCTTTACTATTGTAACTAAAATATTCCTTCAATAAGTTACTTAGTTCGGTAAGTATAAAAATAAATAGCTAGTCCTTTCTATATTAGATCGTTAAAGTTTTACAGACATGAAAAAAACAAGAAGAGTTTAATTTTTTTTTTTTTTTTTATAAAAAAATAATCTCGTGGTAGAAAATTTATTTTGGAAAATTGCCAATAAAATTTTTACTAAATTGTTTTCCAGTTTTTATAATCTCCAATTTCTATTTGAGCCAATTTTCATTTATATAAATATAGATTATATATATTATATATAACGTATTCGACAAGCATATTTAAACATTAAATTAGTCTAATTAGGGTTGTTTAAATATAAGATCGCTTAAAAAATGAGCAAAGTGGAAATGGGATATAAAAATGTTTCCTTTCAAAATAAAAATTAAAAATTATTATGGATTATTAGGAATAGTGAAAATATTGAATAAGTGTAAAGCAGTCTTTGAAAATTTTGATAAAATTTGTGTAGAGTATAAAATTATCCAGACTTTTTATACTACTACAAAAAAAAAAAACATTTCAACTGCTATAAAATTTTATGTAAAATTATATACCGATAGCATAAAAGAGAAATAGGATATTTGAACAAGAGATTTTTTGTTCAGATTAACGTTTACCAATTTCACTAAACACGTCAAATTTAATTACAATCATTAAATTTCCTCCAAATTTCATTTATTATAATAAATCAATGAAAATTTGTTTTTACATAATATGTTGTGTTTAATATTAATAATTTTTCAACATAAACTCCTCTAACCAACAATTTTTTTTTTGTTGGTTTTATGTTATCTTTCCGTTGCGGAAAATATTTCCATAAAAAGAAAAGAAAATAAATTTCCTTCTTTTTTTATTTGAGGAACTTCTATAGGAAAATTCAAATCTCTAATCTATTTTTAACAAAAAAAAATTTCAATATTAATTAGAAAGTTATCAAAAGTGGTTGCACAAAATATATGGTGGTAGTTAAAATGTTAAATCCTATTTTAGTTATGGTGCTGATAAAAATAATGACACCTCATCAATATTCAAATATAAAATAAATGTTTATGTTACATAAGTTTTTTTTTTACATAAATTTATAGTACAAGGTGATCTGGAAATTTTACAAATTATGGAACATATATTTCTTCTTTACCTAAGCTGATGATAGCACTTTCTTCAAAGATGGCAGTGAGAATTTTCTATTGGATAATAAACTAACAGTGATAGTAAGACTAGTAATTTATCTTGATTACTGATTATTATTTTTTGTAGAAAATAAATTTTAAATTTTATCAGTAAATTAGATGTTAAATGAAAGTCTCTTTAAATATTTACAACAATCTGATGATATGTCCAAATTAAATATTATAAGCAAATTTCTACATAAAAAAAATCCATCTTTAAATTTGATTCTCAATTATTTATTCATTGCACGCACTGGTCATACAAGGTTTCACTAATGTCCCACTAACAGCAGATTAAGTTGGTCCGATCATTTTTAATTATAGATTTTTAATCCTTAAAATTTTCAGGTTCTTAAATTGCTTTTCGTCCCAAATCAAAGTCGTCTATTCCGAAAAGGTTCAACTTGTAAAAATATCAATTCAACATAAAAATGTTATATTTTAACATAAAAAAATTATCATACATATATATTCAGAAATCCTTATAACACCCTCTACCTGACAGAAAAAATTTAAATTGAAACAATTAATCAAATTTACCAATTCAAACAAAAAAATGTAATTTTTTTTTTTTAAATATTTTTACATAGAAACAATTTGTTCTGTGAACCATTAATAAATCTTATATGTAAAGGAGTTGACTAATTTTTTTCATTTTAATTGGATTGAAATCGTTTCCATACTTTTCAAATTTTCACATATCAAAAAGGAAAAACTGGAAAAAAATAACACACACACACACATACATAAAAAATTTAAGGATTAAATCTTCAGTTTTATTTTCTTTATATATTTAGATTGAACCATTTTTTATATAAATAGTATATAAATTTGATGTTATAACTTTTTCCGGAATGGATTTCCTTTCTAAATTTACACAGTTATATTTTTTTCTATACCCAGAAAAAAAAAGGAAAATTCCTTTAAATGGCAAATATATCTATATATAAAAATATGTGTGATTTTTATACAAAAAAAAATATAACTTAACTTAAATCCTGTTATCGAGGTCGATGATTTTCAAACGGAAATGGATTGGTTTTCATTGGAATTGCATTTACTATATAGTGTTGATATAAAGATATATTTTAGTCTTTTAGATAAATAAAAATTGAAAGTAAAAGAAATTCAATCTGAATTTAATCAAAAGTATTTATATATATAGATATAATATTTAAATCAATCAATAAACATATATAAAAATTTATTTAAATAGAAAATTACATTTGAATTTTATATTTTTAAATTTTTATATTAGATAATTTTTTTATTGGGTCCAAAAATTACTGACTTTCAAAGCCAAAATTACTGACCTTAAATGTAATTTTGTGTTTTATTTTTCTTCTTCTGTACAATCAAAGGAAATGAAATTTATTTGAAGTATTATTAGATCAATTGTAGTAAAAAAAAATTTGGTGTCTAGATTTGTAAATGAAATTACAAGCCAAAAATCAAATAAAAATGTTTTTGTGTATTGCCAACAAAATTATATCAAATTTTAATTGTTCATTTCGGTTTTTTTAAAGTCTCTCAGAAAAATGTTGATTTAACAAAAATAAAGGATTAAAAAGTTTTTAAGAATTTCTGCTTTAGTACTTCAATTTTTTTTTTTTTTGGTAAATTGTTTAAGTTTTTACATTGGCAATGGTACAAATTAAGGACTGAAAACTAGGACTAATTTAGCATTAAATTTGTATAATTTAGTACAAAAGTTTTTAAGATATAATTATCAAAAATGTAATTTTAGAGATTTTATTTTGAAAAAATTAAATATTCTAGAAATTCTGGATTTAAAATTTTAAGATTTTTTTTTAATATATAATATATTCTAATTCTAACGAAAATCTTTTATTTAGAACTTGTATATATATTATTCTTTTATTAAAAATGAAATTTCAAATAAATCTTGAAATTATGTAGAATTATAAAATTTCTAATATACTCGTATAAGTGGATATAAAACGTAATCTTAAAATTTTTCTATATAAATTTTTTTTACCAATTTCTACATAAGCTCAGCACTTAAATACATTTATGCATTACTAGTCTAAAAAAACTCGTGCAACTAAAAAATTTTATGCTTAGTCTGTTAAATTTTGATTCTCTATAAATTTTTAGACACTTAAATTTGTAAGTGCAATTTGGCAAAAGCAATTTCCTTAGAGAAATAATATGCAAATGTAGTAAATTTTCAAAAATAAAATTTAATGTAGATGGGAAAATAAAGTTTTTGAATCAAAATAACGATTCGTACAAAAATAGAAGCAGTAAATAAGGAAAGGATTTTCATACAAGTTTTTTTTTATTATACTGCAAGAATTACTGAAACTATAATTTTAGAAATGTTGTTGAATCAAAGCAATTTATCATATGCAAACCTAATAAATCGAAATAATAATGATAGCACACCATTTTCTGATTCAATAGGGAAAAATAATGATTGATTATGAATAATTGATCTAATCAATTTGTCAAAATAACCGAAATGTCAGTCCAGAAGCACCATATTGAAAAGAATTACAGAATATTTACAATATACCAAAAACAAAAAGTTTATGAATAGAAAAACACTTTTAGTTTTAGCATCTATCAAAAATTTCGGAAAAAACTTCAAAATTTACTTTTTTTTAATAGAGTTTTATTTAACAAACGAAAAATTGAATGAATATATTTTGGTTTGTTAATAATTTTCTGTGTGTCTGTTATTATACTACAGGCATTACCTTATTATATAAATTTCTGATAAGAGATTATAATCATTGGAAAAATTTATAGATTTCAGCCCTCATTACGAATTAAATTCTGCTAACGAATTAAACAAATTAAATAACGAATTGAATTCTGCTATTAGTCTTACACAACTAAGCTGTCACAGCTTGTTAATTAATTATCAACTAATAAAGAGTAATTTACATCGCAGTTACTGAGATTACAACTCAGTTGCTATCATTCCAAATTTCCACTTCTAGTTGGCGATTAGATAGTAAATTTTAATTTAAAATTAATTTTAAATAATGATTATATTTTCGAATAAACAGCTCATAAATATGAAACTACTCTATAAAAAACTGTTATTGTTCCTGTAAACCTTTTATTTATAAATTATATAACATTAAATATTCATATTTACATATTTTTATATATGTATACCAAAAAAAAATTCAAATTTTCTTTTTCGAAACCATTTTTTTTTTATTATTTATCGCTTATTAAATGTAAATTTTCTTATATTCATATACATATTTTGAATCATAGAATCAGCATATGTTTTTTAGTATATAATAGAATCACGTGCATATTATTATTTATGTTTATGATCATATTTTTTTTTTAAATATACATATATATAAAATAATTTGTATATAAATTATAATAAGAATAATCATAATAAACATATTATTTTTTTTTGTACATATACCAAATATATTATAATTAGATTTTTTTTTATGGTATGGCAAGAGAAAAAAAATTATATGTAATATGTTTGTTGAAATAAATTGTAGTTAACAAAAAAAAAAACAAAATCAACTTATATATATGAATTGTAATATAAAAATATATGAAAATGAATAAACAAATTACATAAGAGATTCAAAATAAAAAAAAAAATATTTTTTACCAAAAAATTGTAATCGAAAAAGTTTAATTAAGTTGTTTAACATATATGTTATATCTACATACATTTAATTGTATGTTTCATATAAAAAAAAATATATCTGTTGAAATTTATGAAGTCTCTTTAACATAAATTCTATTTATTTATATTTTTTTTTGCCGGAAGGGGGACTGAGATTAACAGAGTAACACAACAACAACAGCCAGAGAAACAAAAAAAAAACTTAACTTTCCACTTAACTATAATGTTGTCTTCTGTTTTTTGTGTGTGTGTGTGTTATTGGATTGGATTTAACAGTGGATATGAGGATGGTATTTAATTTCGGAAACAAAAATTCTGATTATTCATTGCCCAGAGAGAAGAAGAAGAAGAAGCAAAAAAAAAAAAAAGAAATGAAAACGATTTGTTAAAGGAGACAATTTATTATTCACGAATTTATTTTATTTAATTTTTTTTTTCGTATTGTCTTTTATTTATTATAATTTTATACATTACCAAAAACAAAAAAAAAATGGTAAAAGAACACCAATAAAAAAAAAAGGTATATAGTTAGGGCGAAAGATAATAAATTTCTGTAATAGAGTTATATACTACACTATGCTGTAGTAAGAAAAATTACTAATTAATCCCATGGAACACTGGGTAAAATGGCTACAAGTGCCGAATTATTTAATTGTATTAATCGAGTGTCAGTTGTATATACCTTAAGAACGTAATAAACGTAAGGAAAATAAAATACCCAGATGTCACCATCATTGAAAAAAAAAAAAAAATGGGAATTTTTTTTTATTTTGATTCTTGGGTATACAAAAAAAATTTTAGTTGTTAGTGTTGAGTAGTGAAAATAGTAAATACCGCATGTTTAACATATCAAAATTTAATAAAATTCATCCAAACATTTTTGTAGGAATTGAAAAATTTAAGAAATTGTTTATCCATAAATAGAATTATATTTAATTAAGCAAAAATTATGCAGAAAACAATGATGCATTACTTAGTTTTCCAATTATTTTGACATAAAATGTACCATGCCTCCTAATAGCAGAAATTCTATTATTATTATAATTATATCTATTACATAATTTCTTCACTATTTATTTTTGGTCACCAATTAAATTACTACGGAATATTTTAATTTATAAATTTTCGGTTTTGAAATAGCATTGCCTAAAAAATGAACTTTAAATGGTTTTTACTTTGAACTAATTCTAAATACTTATATTTATATAGCTCCCGAAATCATAGTGCATTCACAGCATATTATAATTTGTACAATGTGAAAATATCAACTAGAAAAACAGCCAAAAGAAAAACAGTTAACATGAGACTTTACTAGAACTTTACTTGACTTTACACAAATTACCAGATCCTTCTAGTACCATGAAGAAATGTAGCAACCTCTAGTCATACTTGGAATTATTATAGAACATGTTTATTTACCAAAAACAATGTAACTGAACGAAAAAACTTGTATAAATTTTATCAAAAAAAAATTATATATAAATTTCGATTTTATAGTTGATTTGGTTTAGTCCCTGAAATAGCTTCAAAATAAATTTAATGTCATACTTCATATACTTCTTAACTTTTAATTGAATTAAGAATTTATAATCGTTTGCATAAATTTTCTTGTTTCTAATTGAAATCCTAATTTTTTTCATATTTAAATTTACCATATTTTAAAAATTAGTATAAATATCAAAGTCAGTAACTTTGTAATAAAATATTCTCAAAAACTTTGACAATTTGAAAATTTCAAAAGAAAATTAATTTGTCCTTATTTTTTTTTTTTCTACAAAGAATTTTCATATTGGCCAAAAATATATAATTAAATTAATCAAATTGAGATTTAATTAAAATGTTCAAAATCAAAAAATTTCTCCCTACAAAATTCTAACTACATAATTTCCTCTATTAATTTAATTTACACAAATTTATAAAATACTAAAAAAAAATATCCTTTTTCATGTTTTGTGTCACTTTTCCAAAAGTTTTCATCCCCCAAAAAAAGATTTTTTTTTTGTAGTAAGTATATATAAAATAATTGTCGTCAGGATAGTAAGGAGTAAAATTTTACAATATTTGTGTACCAAATACAATAAATATAACATAAATTTAAATATATATATATAT